>OY720123.1:5002500-6252500 GCA_963082685.1 Cyclophora albipunctata
AAGAGGTCCTTAGGGACCTTTCTATAATGGTACTTGGTGAACCCCTTAAGAGAATGGCACAATACAGCTGTTGGAACAATCTTTTCGAGCATTGTACATTTGAGTCAAGGATCAAAATACATTTGATATTGAAAGTGGGCTTTCTACCAAACGTTAATCATACGAGACTATAAAAAAGTCATAAACATTTTGTTTATTTATTTTAACGAAATGATGTGATGGTTTTAACACACTCATTATCTTTATAGCATCAATTTTATTCCATTAAGACTTTAATTTAAGATTTTATTTAACCAAATGAAAGTAAAAGTAATTGCAATTAAAAAGTAAAAAGTGTTACCATCCTTTTTAATCCACTTTATTTTAACGGTTTTGATGTGCAATTGTTTTCTCCTTTCGAGCTGTCAGTTTTGTGTCAATATTGAAATTTATGTTTATCTATAATCTGCAAAGACCAAAAAGCTAATTTAGTGGAATGATAAAGGTACGTGTTTGAATGAAGTCAGCTCGCTGTTGATCCCTGGATGGCCTATTTCCAACACGAGACCGACCCGCGTCACGTACATTTATCGATCTCTATGATATAGATGAGATGCCAATCTTTTGTGCAAATATTTTTTTGATAATCCTTTCTTTGGTCGCCATAAATAGATGTCTAAGGACCTTTTCAAAGAATCTTTTTTTGAATATTCAAGTTTGTAAATAAAGCTTTAGTATTGTTCATCGATTCCTACGTACTTACCTACATTCGTTTGAAGCAATACAGCTGATTTAACAAAGGAGAATAAAACACTCATAGTTCTTTTCCAACCTTGCCATTCCATATTTTTAAACAAAACTCCTATTCACTAAGTTCTTTCTCAACATAACGCAATAACTATTAAGTTATCAAACAAATTCACGATCAATCGGTTAATTAGATTATATAAACGAGTTTAGTCTTCGACTGTTTATCTCCATTTAACTCAAGTTCATTAATGCGATTACCATATTTTGATGAACGTAATCATTAACATTCCTAATAGATACTGAAATAACAGCTTCGTCTTTTATTTACGATGTAAACACACGAATTCGGAATTCTGTTGTATTATTACTACCTATTGCTAGAGACTGTAATCGCTTTGTTTATTACTATGCTAATGATGATATCTGTTTGAAAGTTTTTTTATTATTATTTTCTTTGTCTTCGTCACCTTTCCAAGCAACCAAAGGGTTTAAAGTTTCTTCTTATCCTTTTGCAATTTTCAACCTTGCAATCTTTTTTCAGTGACTAATTAATCCGTTCCAGGCATTTAGGTCCCATTACATTGGTTGATCAACCAGTCTCTTCTATATTGAACTACCAACCAAGAGGCACTAACAATTGCTTGGTTACGTCACCATACATTATGGAGCAACCATGGTGTTAGGACACCATCTCTTTAGGAAGAGCTACGGCCTTAAGTATATAGCCTTAGGTATTAGTTTCATACATATCATATCTTATCCAGTCAAGATAAATTGACACTATCGAAAATGAATGTTTATGCAGTATTACTAACCACTCATGCTATCAAGGTTAAAACAATTTATAAAACCTGTCAATTGTTAATTATAAACAATGCCCTTCTAATTTCATAGATTTTAATCTTAAACTACTGGTTGTACTTTAGACAAAGTTCATACGAGTAGAAGCAGAATGAACATGGCACATTGTTCTATTACAGAGTAGAGTTATATTAAAATTCTCTAGTTCCTTTGAGACTCGCTAAATTGCTTTGAACCCGCAACTATCTTAATTAGGACGAAGAAAAATTGTTCTCAGCTCCGAAGTTTCGCTAACATTAAACAGTGACTTAGCATTTTGACAGAATCATTTAACTTTTTGTTTGGAGCGAAAATTGTCTATTGTTTTTTTCTGCCACCTCAAACTTTTTCTTCCTATTTTCGTTTCTTATTTGTTTTCCGTTGCTTGTTGGCTTCACATATTTTCTTAAAATTAGATGGCGAAACAAGTCCGTTTTAGTAAATCACAACTTGTTTATATTAACTGCATATTAACGACACAAAGCTAAAAGGAAGTTCCGCATCATGTAACGTTAACATAATGCAGACAAACAAAAACATTTATTTCCTAGATAAGATACAGGTAACGTAATAAACCTGCGGGTCTCATATCGTCAATGATCAGACGTCGGCTCAATTATATTTATTGGTGAAAGTTTTAGACTTGAGTGTGTGGGCAGTGGGAGTCAGCTCGTGGTCACAAACATTATGGTAACATGGTTTGATGCTCGCCGTATATCGCGGCTTTGTACAGCGCGTAGTTCGAGCGATGTTACTCATAGCGATAGCGAAGCAACGTGCAGATCGGACACTACCAAAGGAGGTGATCAATAGGTACTAGCATTCAATCTGAGCGCTAATGTACTTCAAACACATCAAATTGTCGGTCCCAGTTGTTTCAATGATAGGTCATGTGAGATGTCTTCAGACAATCTAGAAACTACGACACCCGCTTTTGCCAGGGGCTGCTCACCTATTTGAACTCTCTTACTTATGGATTCTATTTGTATTACATCTTCCATAGAAACTAGTATCCCGCGATTATATACAAAAGTTCAAAGGTTCAAGGTTCGAACCAAATATCAAAAGGCACCAGGATATGAAAGAACTGTTCATTCCAATCCGAAAAGCCGTTTCGCCGAGGAAAACCAATGAAAAACCATTCATTAATTGCTTAGTATATATTCTTTCGTATTGAATATATTGTATGCGCTTGCTAGATCTATAGAAAGTTTGTTAGAATGATTTTGCTAATATAGTTGAGGATGTTGCAAAACATATTAGTTTTTGATGACTTCACAGCTTAATATAGGAGTAATGAAAGCTGTATCCTCCTCACTGATTATCTCAATCGGCTGTTTCCGTGTATCCTTTCAAGTACCAATTGCATCTAAGCAACGATTACATAATTCGCGAAATCCTTTTTATCAAACAATAGTCAGCATTGAACAATGAGTAGATACTCAATTAGTAAACGTTTTTATCCGCTTGTTTAAAAAACTACATCCTGCTTTTTAATGCAATAACATTCATTGTAGTACTTGTATTTATTTTTTAAAGATTTATTTGATTGCGTACATGTTTTTACCAGGATGAGGCGTGGAAACTTCCTTAAATGCCTGTAACGATAATTATAGAATTAATTTTCAATTATAAACATACTGTACTTCGTGAATGTGAAAAATGGATAGTATGTTTAAATCCTTAATCAATTTGGTAAACGTCGTCAAAGATTTACTACTTACTGCTTACTGCATATTGCGGCACGTCGATATGCAATACATTTAAATTTTTCATTTCGCTCCATTTTAAACTAAATAAGAAAACCTGAAAAGTAAGCTAATAGATTTTTAAATAAGTAAGTAAGTTAGTTAGCCTGTAATGTCCCACAGTTGGACAAAGGCCTCTCATCTTACTGAAGATTAAGATATGAGGAGGATTAGGCATAATCACCGCGCTTGCCTAATGTTGGTGATCTCGAACCCGAGCTATGTTTGAAAAGTAGGAAACATGCTGTCGCTCGACCCAGGAATTGGTCTCGAGATTAGTCTTAGAGTCAATAGATTTGTATATGAGAGAAATACCGATAACACCCTGTCAAAAGAACCAGAGCTAAATTATCAAGAAATTCACTACATTTTCCCGAAAACTCGTCCGGATATTACCAACACGAGGTAAACACACGAGTTAGAACACAATTGAAATTGATGAAAAGGGACTGAATTTGTACCGGAATAACGGTCCAATTACCGTGCACAGTGAGGGGACCACCACCGCGGACATCGATAATCATATTCGATTATCAATGAACAATGAGGAACACATTATTACCTCGGAAATTAGAAAACAATGGAATCGAACAACACTAAAAAGTAAGATAGATGGTCCTTTGATTTATAGGCGTTTAGTGTTGACTTGTAAGATTCTTATATGGTTTTCTGTGTGAGAGAAAGTCAAAATCCCACACACACGTTATTACTCATTTTGTAAATTTTACTTTTCGTCCTAACAGCGGCCATTTTTATTTGTAAGCTGAAATAAGCGAGTGGGCGCGGTTTTTTTAAAGATAGATAGTATTTCAATCAAAACATTATGAAAGCCAATTTCTATCGTTAAATTTTATGGGTGTACACTACAGTTTACCGTTCACCGCCCAGTGGCCATGTACAACAATAACGTGCAACGGTACGTGTTCCTTAGCTGCATGATACTCATAATATGCATACGAGCGCCATAAAACTTTCAGGTTAAGAGCTACTAATAAATAGCTGTTTCGGCCATTATTTTAGTGAACCGCACCGTAAGAGTGCTATATTATTGCCTAGATGGTATCACGTCACTTCCGGCCACGGTACAATGAGGCAGCGGAAGTGACGGCGCGTGCGCACACGATGCAATCTCGCTTGTTAAGGGCCACGGTTCTGAATTTGAAAAGATTTAATGATATGCTTTTTTGTTTTAATTTGAACTGGACTGTGCTTGTTTAAATACGGTTCGTAGTGTGTAGTGGTGTAGTGTCACAGGTTGGATAATAGTTACTACGTAAGTTATGTCTTTATAAGTTATCTGCTCTGTTTGATATCTTATCAAAGTCCCGGCAAACAACAACAAGAGAAACCGGTGTATCGGTTTCATTTATTTAAAGATAAGATTCATAAAATACTATAATAGCATAACAATACGCAGAGAAACCTACTTTAATTATGAAGCCCGCTTGATATAATTGCACGCATAAAATTGGTCGTAAAATGAAGAGTATATTTTGCATTATTTGCTTGTTGTGAAACTGCGACGTTTCAAATAATTCTCTTTTTCCGACCAGACTATTAATTCCATACAATTGGTCTATTGACGGATGCAATGGGTTTGTGATTTACTGCGCTCGAGAGTGTGTGTGTTTGTTTGAGTGGAAAACATTAATGAATAGCCTTTGTGTGAGAATACAATCGACAGAACAATTGTCTAACACATAATACTGTGCATGTTGATAGGGTTTTGAAATAATGCGTGCACTTACTAATCAAATTTAATAGGTTGATTGGTTATTTGCTTTTGGTCATTTCAGCTCTGGATGTACCAGTTGGATTTGAATAAATCTTCTTTTAAATTACAGCTATATTAGTCAGGAGGACGGTTCCAAAAAACATTCTAAATGGGTACAGCAACAGTAAGAACACGGAAGGCAATAAATTGCTAAGGTCATTTTGAAAATTTTAAACACTCATTTGAAACTACGTTATTACACATCACTATTATTTTACATTTTATCTGACGTTTGGCCCCTTTGTATAAACCTTGTAGGTCGAAGTGTAAGCGTAGATTCAATTAAAAAATAAAATATGTAGAAAAAAGTAATACGTAGTTTCTTCTCGCTACAAAAAGTATTTTTTAAAAGAAAATTCCAGTATTTTTTTCTTCGAAATGTAACATGATACTGTCCCAATAATAAATAAAAGGGTCCATATAAAAGTCCTCAAGGCCAAAACATTAACAGCCTGAAACAAAAGTTTATGTGTTATTTCGTTCGCTTCAAGCGACTTGAAAAATCTTTTCAAGGCATCTACTGCTTTCCTGTTGCTATCTGTTTTCACGCCGTATACAAATTACAATATTTGGTGAAATAAAAGTTTTGTTTGGTAAACATTTTGGGTTTTAAAAAGAAAAAAAAACACATCAATTTTTAATAAACACCCGACCATTTACGTTAACATTTTTTTTTATTACACGTATCCAATATTGATATTACCAATTGTAAACTACTTTGTAAAATGTTAATAACATTGTAATACGTATGAAACTGTTTAAACTAAAACAAAGCGGTATAAATAAACAGATACCGTTATTGATTCACGCGCGGCAACTCGCATGTGTTCATATATTCATTGTTCACCGCGGTTACGCAAGGAGTCCCCTGTTTGGTGTATTTCCATCTAACGTTTCTACGTAGCTGTCTATATTTATATACTAACTAGCCGTGCCCCGCGGTATTACCCGCGTTGTACCCGTTCCCGCGAGAATTTCGGGTTAAAATGTATCCCATGTGTTATTGTATAACCTATATTACTGTAAAGTTTAGCACAAATCCGTCCAGTAGTTTTTTCGTGAAAGAGTAACAAACATACATACTCGTACATACATCCATACATCCATCCTAACAAACTTTCGCATTTTTAATATTAGTAGAACATCGTCTTTATTCAACACTAGCGTCGCTCCCTGCTTTTGCCCTCCTGTGGGAATATCAGGATCTATCAAAAGTAGCCTGTACCTTTTCTGGATATCGAATGCAAAAAAAGAAATTCTGATTCCATTGGTACCAGAAATAATTGTGTTCTTACAAACAAGTGTATTTTATTTGTTTTATATTACCTTTCGTCTTACGGTTTTTCGGTGTTGTTTCATTGTCATGGGAATTTCAGGGTAAAATGTAGCATATATAGGAAGGTTTCCCTTCAGTGGTGGTCAATCAGTCTTATTTAATCAATACTAATACATTAGATAATACAGATTTGTATGTATAAGACTACGAGTATTGGTCGGATACACCCGTATGAATGTCGACATCTTGAGCTTCAACTTGAGTTAAATTAATTGACGTCACTTGATATCAATAAAGACTGCCAGTTATCATAAGAGAACATAATATTTAATTAGAATTTATTATTCCACGATGTTGAAGTTCCAACTCAAGTAAACTGTTTTTATTAAAATAGCTGTATAAAATAACTAGCAGTGCCCCGAGGTTATACCCGCTGTGTCCGATCCTGTGTTATTTTCGGGATGAAACATAGCATATAAACTGTGATATAACCTTCCCGTTGAATATGTTTATCCATTTAAATAAGTATTATTAACACCGGATGGATAGTTTCTGAGGTTAGCGCGTTCAAAAAAACAAAAAATCTAACTCTCCAGATTCTTCTTCTTCTTATCGAGTGGATGGTCAACCTGACCAATCCTAGTGTCAGAGTTATTGAGCCGCCAAAGGCCTCTGACATGGCTCATGTAACGACTACTATCCGTAGAAAGTAACCGGGACCGACGGCTTAACGTTAACTCTCCAGATTTATTACATTAGTATAGATATAGCTGTATAATAATACTTCAATTCTTTGTGCAAAAAAGACATTGAATCAAGTTTAAGTTCAACTTGTCAATGGCAATGATTCCCAACCTTATCCAAGCAGTTACAAGATCACAGAAAATTAGTACTCGTATTTATCTGTGTTTTTCAAAGATAAACTACTATTCTTAAACCAGACCGCAGTTTGACCATTAATCTTAGTTCAAAAGAGACAGTTTCCAGAAAAAATAAACAACTAGTGATGTGCATATAAAATTGTGTTATTGAGTATCGTTCGTCGGCTCCGTCTGGCGACTGATTGATCTCGTTAGTGAAGGGATTGCTGTCGGATTGGATCCCTCAAAGGGTTATGGGATTTAGTAAATTTATCCCGACGTAAACCGTTCGGTGCCGCCGAGTGAAATGAGATCCCGCTGAGATGTGGCAAGAATTAAAATATGCATAAGATTGGCGACACTTACTTGAGTAAAATGAAGTAAGATATATTTTGGAATTGTTATTTTAAGGGGTGCGCCTCGTGAGTTACGATCACGATGAAACGAGGACAGAGACAAGTTTAACAATTATTAACGTATTACCACGGGTTTTCTTTTTCGCGGCACAGAAGGTTGTTTTATAGTAAGTAAAAACACTTACTTTGATTACGTATTAATACGTTAATAATGTTTAAAAATCGCGAAGGTTTGAACAAGTTTAATAAATAAAAAAAACACAACTACAGGGCAAATAAATCGTTCGATGTTCTTTTTTCAAAAAATCTTTAGTTGACATGGCCGTCGTGATATTTTTATAAGTTTTAAGTATTTCAAACACTAATACGTAATACTAAAACTTATGTACCCATATCTATGTTTATCCCATATTACGAGTATGTTTATAAGGTCTTAACCAAAGACATGCTAAAGAGGAAATACCCACTTAACACTCACAATATATTAATTGACTATCTTAAATTTCGTACAGCTGCTCATTGTGCTTAATTAAGCGTGGCGGTCCCCAAAAACATGAACATAAAAACAAAGCAAAATGGATAAATCGATACAATGGATGGAGGATTAATGCGTACATACCTAACTAAATGTATGTACTTAAACTTGTATGTATGTACATTTGATACGTGTAATTAGTTCATACCTTCAGGGTAAGTTAGATATAGCTACGGTAGTATACCATACAACACATTAAGAGAGTTCCAAATGTAACCGACAAGTGCGTTTCTTGTATCTTAACATTCAAATATGTAGTTATAATACTTATAGTTTGTGGTGGTCTACATTTAGAAGTGACGCTTAAACCCGACCAGTGGAAGATTCCCGTGACACGGGTGAACGCAGTGAATCGTAATAATAGCCCTCAAAATGTATCTAGTACCCCGCGGTTTTACCCGCGTTGTACCAGTACCTGTGGGAATATCGGGATAAAATGTATTCTATGTGTTATTCTTATGTATAACCTATATTACTGTAAAGTTTCATACAAATCCTTGCAGTGGTTTTTTCGTGAAAGAGTAACAAACATACATACCTACATACATACATCCTCACAAAATTTCGCATCATCACTACATAGTACACTAAATAATGTGATTCACGAGGAAGGTTTATATGTATAAAAATTCCCGAAATTCCCACGGGAACGGGCACAACGCGGGTAAAACCGCGGGGCGCTGCTAGTTTATAACATAAGTAGGACTTATTTACTAAATTCCTTACCATACTATCGAGCGGAAAACACCAGTCGTGGTGTATGGAGTAGGTAGCCCCTTCAGCCCCTTCACACACAAGGCAATGCAAATCTCTGATACCCAACATCTTAATCTAAACTTTAGCTCTACACCATAGACATAGTAATCCTTTTGCCTCCGCCTAGTTAAGCGGTACACCATCGCCATGCAAATTATAAATAGGATTAAGGACAGACACGTACGCGTCCTTCGATCGACATATATTGCGATAGTTGCTAAGAAACTAAAATCACCAGGTTGTCATAGATATTTTTAGAATCGTACACGAAGGGCCTTACATAATTCAAGCACAATACCGTGAAATGAGAATATTTTGAATGTCGCTGAATATTTTATTATATTTTTAAAGGCAAGATACGTCAGAGACTCGTGTGTGGGTCGCGAGTAAAAGGAAAACTCGTGTAGGAGTATGTAACGCAAAAAAAGTTTTATTTTGGAGACGTGTGAAATTGCCGTTTTGGCAGAAATGAGATATAAATAGCAGCGAACCGTGAGTTCCCAGCTGTAAGAAAATGCTAGAAAATATATTTTGTTTACACGAATTTCAAGAATATACATTACTAGCTGCGCCCCGCGGTTTTACCCGCGTTGTGTTCGTTTCCGTGGGAATTTCGGGATGAAAAATAACCCTTTCCATTAAAATCTGATAAGCAGTTTATGAAATTAGCGAACGAACAAAATTTGAAACTCTTCAGTTTATATTAATACAGATAACTTTGATTTAGGAAGAGATAGTACTCTAGAATCATAATATTGAAACACAATACTCAAAAATATTACCATTAAATATAACTTAATTCAACTTGTTTTAGTTCGATTAAATAAAAAGTAATCTTCAGATAAATTCTCTAATCAAAACCAAACCACTAAGAATCTTTTCAAAGTCTCAAACACTTGGTATAACGAGTTTACATTCCACTTATCTTTTAAAAACTTTGAAGTGAAATATTGAAATTGAACTTTTCCATTTCAATTCCATCTCAAACTGAAGACAATCGCTGTCTGACTTTGTGTGGATCCCGGACGGATCAGACCGAGGAACTTTGTCTTTGGATTGCAAATAACTCCACCAGTTAGTCGATAAATTGTATGAAACATTCCAGTTTAATAAAGCAAAGTGTCTTTACTGTATTAAACTTTCGATTGTAATATCCCACGGTAGAGCAAAAACCTCTCATGAAGATATCACTACAGTGAGGAGGATTAAGTGGAATCACCACACTTGTCTATCTACTGCGGCTTCGGGATTTTAAACCCGAGCTATGTTTGAAAAGTTAACTAGAGAATGCTTCGCTTAGCCCGGGATTGTAACTTCACTATTGCCAGGCGAATGAATCTTTATACATACCACTACACCACAAGTATTAAGTAAACAATTATAAAATACCACTCTCACATATTCAATTACCGATAAAAACTGTTCATACATAATTATACTCCAATTACTATTAAAAACTATTTTAAAAAAACAATAGTGAGGTACTAGGATCATTGTCCCGTAAAGCGAAGTACTGCTGAACCGTGATCTGAAGTAATTGCCCACTTACGCATTGCTCACCAAGTGGGGTAACACATACAAACCTGGGGAAATATCTGTATAAGAGTTATAACACGCACTTAAGTGGTCTATAATTGGATTACTCTTACTTGAGATATTTTGTTTGTTTACTCGTCTATGAGTGGGCGTAATAATAGGCGAGTAACAAATATACGAATAGATAATGGTCAAACGATGGTGTACTAATTAAGATTTTTTTCCGAAGGAATGGCTTAAATGTTTAAGAATAATAAATATTTAACAGATGATCACTAGTAGATGATCCTAGTATAAAACAAAGTGGCTCTCCGCTGTCTGTTTGTCTGTCTGTCCAGTCAGATCTTTAATGCTATGTAACGGATTTTGACGCGGTTTTTTTTTAATAGATAGAATGATTCAAGAGAAAGATTTATATGTATAAAAATTCCCGATATTCCCACGGGAAAGGGCACAACGCGGGTAAAAACGCGGAGCGCTGCTAGTAATACATAAAGAAACAGCTTTTTTAATAATACTTATACGAATCTGCGCTTAAATAAATTTACTAATTATGAAGAATATAATTTAACAAACCATTATGTTGTTACAGATACCAAGAGACAGAGCAAGGAGTATAATAAGGTATGTTATTGAGTCTTCATTTAAATAATAAACATTCAACTTAAACTGGAGGTTAACGCTTTCACACAAACATACTTCGTTGAGAAACCGTCAATGAGCAAAGTATACTAACTATAGAATGTTAAGTTACAGTTTTTGTGATGCAAAGTTTGGCCCTTCTGTTACGTAACTTAAGGCTACCAATCTTAATGGCTACATATCGACACACTAGGTACTTACTTTCCTTTTTTATGAACAAAGTACGAATACTATGCAATGTGTGAATTGCCTTATTATACCCTAGGAGACGAGCCGGCTAACTCATACATTTTCTTCGCTCATATGTTTATCCGATCTAACCTATTTACTATGAAACCTCTTATAATGATGAGTATTGCTTTTCACTTAGTTTGAAAAGCCTTCGGTAACCTCAACTCATATACAAAGCCAAGTACTCATGGATGGCTAGCTTTAGTGACTAATTCTGGAGACGGGAGTTTTAGACAACTTTAACTTCTGAAATGGCTGCCTTCTTCGTCAATTAAGCTAACCTAAAAACTAACGAGTCTTCATTACCTAAAGCTTTCATTATAATGAAAAATGTACATGTTCAGAAATATTTTTACGACTCGTCCGGGGCGTGGTTCAAAGGCAAATGCTTTTCATCGTTCTTTCAGCTTTAAGGTAAAACTCACTGCAATTCTGCACAGATTGTCGTGGTTTAGTCACGAAACCACAACAAAGTCAAAGACAAACCAAACAAAATACCCAAATTTCATTTATTTTCGTCCTGTATCATAAATGTAAGGGTACGTGTGAACACGTATTCAGTAAATTCACATGGAACGTTGCCACCTTATTAAGAGCTCTATTATTAGTTCTTGTGGGAGGATTTCAAAAGCGTTTGTAGGGTAACAAGGGTCTTAATTGGGTGGTCGTACGTGGGCCGGGATTATGCACATATGTGTGGCAACTACGCCCCCATAGGGGTTGCAAGGTGCATCCACTGTATTGGATTTATGAGAATTTGGGAATCCGTATTGCTCTCGAGTGTAAAGTTTACTAATTGGCCGCATATGGGTCCTGTGGGCGGAAGATCTTTAGTATTAACTGTGAAAAGCTAAAGAGTTGTAATGCGTTATTTTACGGCCTTCCATTAGATATATAATAAGTTAATGAGATAACATTTAGCTACTGTTGGAAATGTTGGAAGAACATAAAATTACACCAACTATTTAAACATATTGCCACATTATTACTGAGTTAAGTGGGTATGTTGAGTTTGTAAGTACGAAAATTGGTTTGTTCATAATAAAATAGGTACTGTTGCTTAATTTCAAATAACTACTATAGTAACTCGTAAGACAGTAGCTAAGTTATTTACGAACTTATCAGATTTGAACCAGCTTGTAAATTTAATCGATGAATCAGCTGTGTTTGTTGTTGCGACACCTGGCAACACCATAATATAAAACACCGGAAATCAACTACAGTACAAGTAGAGTGTACTACAAACTTTACTTTTTCTACTTCCCTTCCATTTTTTGTCACCAATTTCTTTATTATCTTGATTTAAGTAGATTTATACGTGATGGTTTTCAGATTTTAATATATATTTTATCAGTTTGAGACCATTTATCAGTTCATTTCTTTGAGCAATCTTTCTACTTCATTCAGAGGCGTCCAGTTAATCGAAACTTAGCTAAACGTAATTGTTCATACTTTACATATCAAAATCATTCATTTTAATCTCTATTAGGGAAGCATTTGATTTCTCTGAGTACACGCTCACAGAGTTTTTCTACTAAATCATCGGAATCTGATAAATAATGGGACACTCTCTCGATAAATTCATTCTAAAGCAAATTAATTGAACGCAAGTGACAGCTATACTCCAGAATGGTGTTACCATATTACCATCTAAATGACCTGTAACTAAACTTTCTCTACTTATATTATAGAACTAAAGTCTGTAAATTATTTAAATGTATTTATTTATTTAAGTCGCGTGTTTCTTTTGCGGCATTTTTATGACGGCGACACTGCGGCGAGTAGTTACAGTCCTATTAGAATATAAAATGTTTCCATATTTCATATTCTCAGAGCTTAGTACCGACTTGATACCTAGAAATTCAGGTTTCACTTGAATACTTAAATAAAAGACGTCATACCGCCTACAGCGTTAATGATTAGGTGCCTGTACATTTATGAAATACTACCTAAAAGTACCTAATATTGGGTACCCATAATTATACCCTCTACGCAATAGAGCTGAGTTTGACATGTCTGTTCCTATTAGTGTCACCGTAGTGAAAAACGTTAGTACATTATAACTCAAAAGAAAAGTAAAGTTAAGGTCCCACTGCTGGGCAAAGGCCTTTCATCTCACCGAAGATATCTTCACATTATAACTCAATGCGTGAAAATAGAGTTTTATTCGTTGCCATTAGTCTTTGGTCTGAGTTTTAGACGTTAGACTATGTCGGAGGCCTTTAGGCGGTTTCAAAACTCCGACACTAGGGTGAGATAATGCTCTTATTATTTGTGCATTGTTATTTTCGTAATTCTTATGTTATTAAAACAAATGACATCATACAACCGCAAACATCGACTTTATTTTGTGACCGTGACATCACGATCTCACAAACATTAAGTTTACAACAAAAAACAAGCGTAATGATCGATTCGTTAGCTTTATAGCTTTTTATTATATTCGCAGTTTTATACTCATCTCGATGTAATTTTGTCTGGTTTTTCTTATATTCTTTTTATATGTGTAATTAAGTATTAACTTTATCACATTGAAGGGCATTGATATCGTTTCTTTAATCACTTTGTTTGTGTATGTGAAGTATAGTATAGTAGCCTGTATGTAATTCTTACTGCTGGGCTCCTCAACAAAAGCATCTCATCTTTCTTGTTGAAGATATCAAGATAATATGTAGAAGGTAGATAAGGAACATTCTGAAGTTAAATTATTTTTATTTGTAACACGAAAATATATTTTTCTTACAAAGGAAGAGCACAGCCGAGGTCGAGTTATATTGATAGTTTTTCACTAAAAAGTAAGCAACATTTTTTTAGGTTAGAATATTGAATTTTTTTTTAGGTAATAATCTTCAAGAATCTTCAAAGATCCTACACATAACATCTTTAACTACCAATTTATTCAACTTCATCCATCAGATTCGTTAATTGGAAAGGGCAATTAGAAACAAAACTATCATTCAGAGAAAAAACAATTTGGTTAAGTAATAAAATCCCCCCGTCTAATAGTTCCTCTCGCCTTGACCTCGCCTCGTCGCCAACTCGATTGTCATAAACTCCATCTATTTCACACGTAAACAAATTCAGTTTTCAGAATACGACTGTATTTTTAATACAAATATAAATAATACATTCCTATCCCTTAACATTAGAAGGCAAGCTTAACATAATATTATTTTGTCGGTAAAAAATACAACTTCATTTATTTAAGGAACAGTAGACAGTATTATTGGATGGCTTCATAACTTTTGAATAATATATCATGCTACAAAAATCATGTAGGAATATGAAAATAAACTAAAGATTTCGATCTTAACCAACTCGTTCAGATTATCTTTTCAAATGACTATATTTGAAATGATAATCTGAAAACGCACTCCATTCTCATTTTCAGAATACTGGCGGAATGTATGGTCCCCTAGCACTTCCCAAGACAATTGAATCTATTATGTATCATAATATCCCCATCCTTGTAACGTTAATGTATTAGGCAACTCATTGCTCTTACTGCCAATGTGATGGGTGTGAAAGTAGGTCGGATATTAGGGGACAGAAATGAGTGCGACTCGGCCAACTGGGTCGCAGACTCCGATAGGGTTGCCATACATAACACTTAAACGGAGAATTTTCACAATCATAAAATGTTACACCATCTGAAACTAATTCTTCAACCAACCAGGCGGTAGAACAGCTATGTCTTACTTTTGTTAGTTGCATGTATGCAGCTCGAGTAATAAAAATTACCCATAGTCCAACATTTCAACTATATCAAAAACTGTTTCGTCAGAGCTTCTATTTCTGCTCTGTTTTGACCCTTCAGGCCTAATATAAGCATGACATAACAGATACTTACCAAGTGTCTTGCGAACAGTTAATCAAGTAACAGGACGATGGGCAATTTTCCATGACCGTGGTACTGACAGTTGAACATGCACAAGCAGGATCAATAGCTGTTGGTGCATGGGTCAAACTATATCCTCAATTTTACCCAATACCTATCTGAAAGGCAAAGTTTCTCAAAGCCATTGACACTTTATTTGATTTTCTAAATTATATGAAAGTTATTACAAGATAAAGTATCTCATAAAAATCAATTTACAGTCTAGTATTAGTATAACCATAGACAATTGGAATAGAAGATACTGTCGTCGTAAAACCCCCATTTAAACTCGGACGAAAGTACTTCAATTCTAGATGGCGACACTACCACACTGCAGCCCTCGATGGACGCACAGCTTAATGTTAAGAGTTGACATAGAAATTCGACATAAAATAATAATTTCTCAGTAGTTTCTTTAGTATCTCATAAATATATGAGAACAAAGAACTTAACAAAAACTTGTTTGCGTAAGCTTCTTTTATTGAACCATTACTTTGATTGACAATAGCTAAAAAGACAAAACTTAAATAAACTTTTACCTACTAACAAACAGTTAAATTCCGTCTTTATACGTGTTTACATTGTGTTTACGTCGTGAAATTTTAAATAGTGTAAACACTTATTTACAGGTTATTTTTATTTAATAGTAAGTTCTCTTTTCACAAACCCATGGCGACCCTACATCTATGCAGTAGGGATGTTATGGTATGACTTAAACCCAGTCATCCGTCGCTCGAATGAATTATTGATATAAAAACGGCACAACAAGCGTATTCCATTCTCTATGAAGGTACATGGAAACCCTCCTTTGGGCATAAACGTAGCAATGTGAGCTTTTCACTTAGAGCAAAAGATACTAGAGAATACATTCCAAGTTTTACGCAGAATGTTATTTATTCTGTGGCATTACTTTTGTGTGATTTATTCATAGGATACGTACAGAATTGAAGAATACACTACTTTCGTTATTACTTTTACTAAAGTTGGAAATGGATCAGCGTTTTTTATTTCTTCTTGAACGATAGAAGATAGATGAAATGTAAAAATGAAGGAATATCAAATACTTCTAGTCGTCGATATACAGAAACCTAAGAATAGCGCTCATGATGGTAACTCATTGCTTTTGTTTAGCAACTTGCAGCAACGTGCTTCGAAGAGCATGCAATTATCGGTCCCAGTTATTTCAATAGATATACCATGTCGGAGGCCTTTAGACGAGCTAAAAACTCCGGTGAGAGTTAGTCACTAACATACACGAACTTACTTACTTTAGTTAGCTAATAATGTAAACTGTACTTACATAGCACACAAATGCAGTTACATAAACCATGTTCATAAAAGAAATCATTTTCGCTATCGGTCTTATCGCATTTCTATTCTTATCAGTGGAGTATGAAAACATTTCACGGAGATTTTCCATTCCCATTACATATCAGTCATTCGCTACGCTTTATGCATTATTTACATACAGATGTACGTACGTTGTTATGGAAGCTGTGATTTGAAATACGATACTTGTATACATGAATTTATAAGAAATATGAAACTAACGTCTTAATAATAGAAGTTGATTTAAATTATTTGATATTTGCTAATATTTTTGATAGTGTAAGTGATTTACAAAGGCTATAATCAAAGGTAACGTGAAAATTTCAATTGTCTAGCTATCACTGTTTTTGAGATACAGCCTGGTGACAGACGGACACGGACGGACGGAGGGAAGGACGATCGGACGGACAGCGAAGTCTCAGTAATAGGGTCCCGTTTTTAAACTTTGGGTATTGAACCCTAAAAATCATTGGTACATTATCTGTATTCATTGTTAAGTACCTACCTACTGCTAATGAAACAATGGTATACGATTACAACTGCGCCACACTCATAAGGAAGTGAAATTATCTCTAGGGTCATATGACAAGGTCTGGAGTCAACTCGATCGATATAATTATTGACCTTAGTTAGTGATTACATTCACAAGAGCCAGCTGCGAACAGTCAGTATAATGATAGCGTATGACACGTATAGATAAGAACGTCATATATTTTTTATTAATGTATCCAGCAATGCTCTGAGGATTCTCTTGTGTGCAATTGTCAAAAAATTGACATACGTCAAACATTTGAATATTTTTCTAACCCCCATCTAACGCCATAACACATGCAAGACGAATTTGGTTCTTTGTCTGTTTGAACGCGCTAATCTCAGAAACTACTAATAGGATTAGAATTTTTTTTTCATGGATGCAACGGGAAGTTTAGAGGCTAGTATTTTTCCCAAAATTCACTAAGTACAGGGCACAACGCAGGTAAAACCGCGGGGCGCTGCTAGTGCATTTATAAAAGGTACTAGCAGCGCCCCGCGGTTTTACCCGCGTTGTGCCCGTTCCCGTGGGAATTTCGGGAATTTTTTTACATAAAAACCTTTCTCTTGAATCACTCTACCTATTACAAAAAGCCGCATCAAAATCCGTTGCGTAATTTTAAAGATTTAAGCATACAGACAAACCGACAAACAGACACGAAACAGAGACGACTTTATTTTATACTATGTAGTGATAGTGATAAGTAGGCTGTAGACTTTTAAATGCATTACAAAACTATACATTGTATGTTCTTCTTTTGACTAAAACTACGAGAGCAATGTCATGATAAAAATAGGTACTTGTAGTTTCAAAACTTTCTCGTCCATTGTAGGTATTATTAGTTTTCAAAATGACTAATAGTGATAATAACATTCTTCATCGACAACAATCAACATATTATGTAATCAAAACAAACCTAAAACAATGAAGAAAAATAAAGAGTTTATTTATTCAACATGTAAATAAAACAGTACTAGTTCATACATCACGTAAGTACATCACGACACTGGTATCACGTAACTTTTGGACGGACAAATAATAACAAATAATGATCAAATAATAACAACAAGTATTTCCACAGCCCAGTTCGTAAGGGACCTCCCTGAGCGCCTCGCGGAACAAAAAACGTAACGGTGTATAAAACTTAACCCACAAAAAACTATAATTGATAACCGTCAAAAGTCGGTAAAAGACAAAAATACCAACCATCTTGACTGGTTGTCTATTAAAAGACTTTATACCCTACTTAGAGGTCAATTTGAATTGGTGTGACACACTTTAATATGCAAATAACGCATTGAATGTGCGGTAAATCACGAACAGATGTGGATCCACGGTATTTCTTATAATGATTCGATGAATATTCACTAACTGTTAAGAACATGGTTCGATAGCATATAATTTGGCACATCATTCTATAGGCCTGTCAAGGTACACTGAGTACAGCTAGTGAAGTGGTCACGACAAAAAACATCGATAAAAAAATTAGTTAATGACGTCAACGGTTTATTTAGGTAAGTTTGTTCCCTCTCTTTACATTAGTAAAAAGTCGTAATTGACTGTTAACGCAAAAACTCTTTAAATATTACATTGATGCTTCATTGACTAAAACTCAAACCAACTTTATATTAGTGAGTCTATAATTTTATACGTCAGATATTGATTTGACTTTGACAGATTGACTTCTCAGATTACTTATCAAATATGATGAATTACATTAAATATCAAAGTACGAAACCAAGAGACGAAACGATCTATTCCGATCTAATACCAAAAACTAATACCATTTGGTATTACTTTATTTCCGAATTTATTTTTCATTCCCAACGAGTACCACGTTTTTTTAAACAAAAAATGTATTCCTAACGAATACCAAAACATTAGTTGTAAGTACAGTCAGCTAAAAAAAATAACCCTAACCTACCGAATTACTTACTATTCGGTAGGTTAGGGTTATTTTTTTTTTCTAGTTCCATAGTTATCGGTTAACATTAATTAACATTGTGAGAAAATTAACTAGTGGTTGTAATAACTGCAAATTTCTTCTATTTGATTGTTTATAAATAGGTAGGTAATATTGTAATTATGTTGGACTTGGAATGGTAACAGTAAATTATGTGATATCTGTAAAATTTCTACAAATGTCTAATTAGAGGAAAAGAACCTTTTGTGAGTTATATGTATATCAAACCATAATATTGATTAAACATTAACTGAAATCATAACTCAAAGCATTTTAATTTTACTGAACCTGACTGTACTTTATTCCTTCAAACTTATTTTGGTATTGGTTTACAATGTGGTACTCGTTGGGAATGGAAAATAAGTTCAGAGATAAAGTAATACCAAGTGGTATTAGTTTTTGGTATTAGATCGGAATAGATCGACGAAACGGCTTTTAGTAGTGTAGGATAATGTTACTAAAAGTCATTTGAAAGACAAATAGGATGTTCGGTCGTTATATACTTAACCTTAAATTACCTATAACTAAATATTCAAGATTTGCACTCGTTCGAAAACATTTTGCTGATAATTCCAATCAACTTCTGAAAATACATGAACTTGGTGCTCGGTTATTATTGGTTTTATCGATTCGTGTTAGGTGTGGGCGGTCATGTCGTCAAACTATCGGAAAGTTCAAGGTCAATCCTCGGCTATTTGTAAAATATCGATCACTCTACGCACACCACTATTACCGCACCTGTCTAGAAACCCCATAATTACAGAACAATTGTAGGCCTTGACTTCTCTAGATTTGACTATAACTTTAGAAGGTCATGAGAGCGAAACATTCAATTAAAATCGTTAAAGTAAATCAATTGGATAGGGATTTAATATACAAATAGGCACTTTAATTAACACTGCTATTTTCGTTGAGTTCAAGATAGACGAAAGTAGGTTAGTGTTGTTTATATATCTTATATATGTCGGAGCGTGGCATCAGTGGCGCCACACCAGATAGCGGATTATAACGTCACTACATTATTTTTAGTCTGTAGAAGTTTAAGAGTAGTTTGTAAATTCAGTTGACTGATGGAATCGGTAGTGTTGTTATTCCGTGACGTGAGTTCTACCTTCGTGGTGTAGTCTGTGGTATGAGAATAGACTATGTTAAGTCTGTGGTGTTACGCACTGTGACAGATGACAGTTGTTCGATAGAGGGATGTGAGCTGGTTTGGTAGTCTGTGGCAGTGAGTGAGTGGGGGAGTCTATGATAAGTAAAGATGGCGTACATTAGCCTGGTGGGTACATTAGACGTGATGGGACGAATGGAGATGGTTGGATGGCGATTACATTGGAAGATCAAGACCTAGAAATCCTAAGATATCTGATGTGACATTATAATGCTCGTGCTTATCCTGATGTGACATGTCCCCAATATCAAAAGTGGGGTAAATATCGCTGTTCCCCGACATCAAAAGTGGGATGATTATCGAGGTTACCCGACATCAGAAGTGGGATCAAGATCGCTATTGCCCACCGAGCGTTCAGCAGAGAATAATCAAGATCGCTATTGCCCACCGTGCATCTAGCAGAGAATGATAAAGATCGCTATTGCCCACCGAGCGTCCAGCAGACAATGATAAGGATCGCTATTGCCCACTGAGCCTGGATCGCCCTGGATTGCCCACCGAGCGTCCAGCAGAGAATGATATGGATCGCTATTGCCCACTGTGCTGAATATCATATCGCCATGGATTGTTTTCAAGATCAACCACGGAGCTAGGTTTATGATAAGATGAAAGAATATTGAGAGCTGCAAGCTGAGCTCGTTAGTGCATGTTATCGACGACGACGGCGACGACGACGGTGACGACGACGACGACGACGAGATTGAAATTCATGTACCTTCCCCTGGATTATGAAGCTCGTAGTATTCGGTCGGAGATATGTCTGAATCATCATCCCGCCAAAAGCGCTACTGTCATCCGCCAAAAGCGCTACTGCCATGCGCTTTACGTAATGTTTATTTTGCAATTAGTTATAAAACTTGGAATGTTCTGTGAGTATAGTTAGTTAGTTTTCTACTCTATTGTGGAGTTAAGAAGGTAATTATGAGCTTCCGAAAGAGTCAAGTGTAATCTTGTACGTAATGTGATATGTTCTAATATGTTTTCTTATTTTCATGTTGGTGCAATGCTGGTAATTATTGTGAGCATTGATAAACCTCGTCCAGGGAAGAACGTGGTTCTCTTCTCAATCCTGTTACCTGAGGAATATGAGGGATTGCGGTAATGATTGGCATGAATTGGCGTATTGAAGTATCTTAGTTGGGAAATATCCGGTGAGCTATTTTGTGATATTTGAGTCAGTTAACATTGAGAGTTTTGTAGTGAATCTTCGTACCACTTGATAAAGTAGAAAGCTTATTGAAAGTATTTTGGATGTTTATCCCGTTGTAAAATATGAGAGTATGAGTAAGGGTTTCTATGTGACTATGTGACTTATTGAGTTCAATGTTCGAACTCGGCGATGATCGTGGTCTGGATTGACCGTACTGTGGAGTGGTCTGCTGAGACCGTGTGTTGTTGAGCAATGTGATTGCTCGTCGGCTGGTTGCCGTGACTAGACGTGACTAGACAAGCTTACTGTTACTTACTCATGGCTCATATTGTAATGTGCATTTGAGATTAATAGTCTATTGAAGTTAAAGTTGAAAATGACGTGGTACCTAGTATTCATGTGTTACATAGCATTGATGATTCCCGATTGATAATAATTTTAATTAACTTTTGATTGAAATCAAGAATTTTAAGGAAGAACAAGCTTCTTAATAGTCAGGTTGACCGAGCGAGTGCAAATTACTGTGGCCGCGAGGTTTAGAGGAAAACGAGTACACAATATAGTGTCATTGACTGGTATAGGAAAATGCCTGAAGGGCAAGTACCCATTGTTAGTGATTCTGAGCCTTGTGAGAATGAACTGTAGTCACTTTTGACTGTGTGGTAACTAGTTGTGCGTGTCCTCTTGAGTCTGGGTGGTCACGGGGATGATCACGGGTGGTCACTGGGATGACCACAGGAGCGGCTGATCACAGGGATGATCAGGGCTAGGCGTGATCACTGGGATGATCACGGGAGTGGCTGATCACAGGGATGATCAGGGCTATGGGTGATCACTGGGATGATCACGGGAGTGACTGATCACAGGGATGATCAGGGCTGTGGGTGATCACTGGGATGATCACGGGAGTGGCTGATCACAGGGATGATCAGGGCTATGGGTGATCACTGGGATGATCACGGGAGTGACTGATCACAGGGATGATCAGGGCTATGGGTGATCACTGGGATGATCACGGGAGTGACTGATCACAGGGATGATCAAGGTCATGGGTGATCACTGGGATGATCACGAGAGTGACTGATCACAGGGATGATCAGGGTCATGGATGATCACTGGGATGATCACGAGAGTGACTGATCACAGGGATGATCAGGGTCATGGGTGATCACTGGGATGATCACGAGAGTGACTGATCACAGGGATGATCAGGGTCATGGGTGATCACTGGGATGATCACGGCCAGTCACAGGGATGACTGCGTATTAGGGCTACGGGGATAGCCGGACAATAGAGACACACACACTTGACTTTTACTTTGATTTGAAATTAATTTGATTTTTAATGGGTACTTGTGCCTGACGATGTTCTAGTATTATGTTGAGATAAGCAATGTGATTATAAATATTGAGATAGTTAAAATTGTTGATTAGAAAAGAATAATAGTTTGAGCTTTACTAAGTCTTTTGTTGAAGTAGAGTTGATTAGGTCAGGAGTGACCGAACGATGGTGATCGGTACACGTTGAAAACTTTGAACTCTAAACGTACTTACAAGTATGCACACGATAGATTACGAAAGATGCCAGTAGGTCATGTACCAGTCGAAGTTGATGTAAATAGTGATCCTGATGAGAATAAGTAAACTTGTTTTGGTGGAAACTCGAGTAAGGACTCTATCGGCCGTATTGTGTTGGACCGTACCAGAGGTTGTCGTGTAGCCGTAGCTCAGTAGAAATCGGTGTCTACATTGTAGTCCGTGAGTACGCGGTAGCAGGCAACTCTGGCGGAGGTTGGGTTCTGGAGGAACCATAGAGTCCAGGAGTAGACTCGGCGGCTGTGAGAGCAATTGCGATTGCTGGACGGCTCGAGAGCCGTGGCGATAGAGGGGCTTACTAGAGTGAAGTTTCGATTTGTGTGGTTAATTAAATTGTGTTAATTTGTTGTTACAAGCGACAGTGGTACATGGCTCTGGTTGATATTTTTTTTATGGCTCTGGTTGATATTGATCGAAGATGCCTGTGGGGCAGGTAACAGCTGACTCAGACGAAAGTGGAGACAGTGAGGTTAATTAAGTGGTTGATTGTTACTGGTTTTATGTCGTGGGTCAGTCTGAGACCGCACCAGAGTGCCGTAGCTGTAGCCCGTTAGAAATCGGTGTCTACTACTTGTAGTAGTCCGTGGGTAGGCAGTAGGCGGTAGTTCTGGGTAGTGTGGTCGGGTCTTGCCTGGTAGCGAAGACCGTAGAGAGAGTCATGGGACGACTCGGCATTCCGAAATGGAAGTGCATAAAGGGCAAATGCGTTTGCTAAATCTTGTGTTGTGACCACGAATAGAGCTCAGTAGTAAATCAATTGTGTTTAAATTGTTGGTTGTGTGTGAATAATGAACCAGAGTCTGTCACTGTTGCTGGCCCCAGGGTTTTGGTAGATGAAACGTTATCATAATTTACTTTGTGATTTCTTACGCTATTTGATCATATTGTTAATCTGAATTTGAGTTGTTAGTAATCATAGTTAGTAATTTGAAAGAAAAACTATACAGTTACAAAGTTTCTTTATTTGAGCTGTTTGTAGAAATATGATTGGTCAGAAGTGGCCGAGGCGAACAAATACTCTCGTTGGTTATTTCTGTGCAGGTTAGCCAACACACGAGGACGTGTGCTAGCAGGATGGCCGTGTCGGAGCGTGGCATCAGTGGCGCCACACCAGATAGCGGATTATAACGTCACTACATTATTTTTAGTCTGTAGAAGTTTAAGAGTAGTTTGTAAATTCAGTTGACTGATGGAATCGGTAGTGTTGTTATTCCGTGACGTGAGTTCTACCTTCGTGGTGTAGTCTGTGGTATGAGAATAGACTATGTTAAGTCTGTGGTGTTACGCACTGTGACAGATGACAGTTGTTCGATAGAGGGATGTGAGCTGGTTTGGTAGTCTGTGGCAGTGAGTGAGTGGGAGTCTATGATAAGTAAAGATGGCGTACATTAGCCTGGTGGGTACATTAGACGTGATGGGACGAATGGAGATGGTTGGATGGCGATTACATTGGAAGATCAAGACCTAGAAATCCTAAGATATCTGATGTGACATTATAATGCTCGTGCTTATCCTGATGTGACATGTCCCCAATATCAAAAGTGGGGTAAATATCGCTGTTCCCCGACATCAAAAGTGGGATGATTATCGAGGTTACCCGACATATATAAAATTCTCGTGTCACAGTGTTCGTTCGCGTACTCCTCCGAAACGGCTCGACCGATTCTCATGAAATTTTGTGAGCATATTGAGTAGGTCTGAGAATCGGCCAACATCTATTTTTCATCCCGAAATTCCCGCGGGAACGGGTACAACGCGAGTGAAACCGCGGGGCGCAGCTAGTTGTCTATAGATTCATTATTTATTAGAAACGGCGGGATTAGTTTAAGTGATAAGTAATCATTTCATTTAATACATCCGCGACAGCACATTTTAATTTATGAGCAAACTAGTGGAACGCACAGCCATTTCTAACAAGTAATTACTTCAAACAAGGCAGTATAATCTGATATGAGGTATGTAAGTATAAATAATCGTGGAACAACTAGGTAACCGCAGACAGGTAATTACGCGTCAAAACGCAGTTATGGCGAAGCTTATCGGCGAGCAATTTCTCGATTCATTGACTGAGATTGCCCATTCGATAGCCTTAGGACTAATATGATTACCCACAAACAACTTATCTAAATACAGTGTTATTTTATAGATTGCCGCTTTGATACTTTCAAAAAGGGAAAAGTTGATACGGATTTATGATAATGTATCTCTTCAATGAATGACATGATTATTTGCAATACTTAAATATTGGTTTGTGTTCTAGCCGCTCGCAAATAAAACTGCCGCTCGTATAAACTTACCTTCAACTCAGCTGTTCTTTTATATTTACCTACTTGTATCTCTACCCGACTCGGATATCTAATCAGATCTGTGAGAAAAATCCGCACAAGAAATACGAAACCAGCGATCGTAACTCAAGATATATTGTATCGATTACTCTGTCATCGGATACAAAGCGGAATCAACTCAAACGTATCCTACATTTGATGTGTCGTATAAATCACAGTCACATAACAGGAGATTGATGGATATAATATCGTTCGTCACGAACCTGTTTCACTAACATATTGCAGCTCGGGCTGGTGATATCCACTCATGATCGGACGCACTCTAGCCGCGGTGTAGCCACGTGACCCACTGCTCTCAATGTGGGTCCACTCACTCCACACGCCTATTTAAACGTAAACAATATTTAACACACTAAAAACTACTCAACTCCTTAATTGTTTTGTTAAACACGGAAAACATACATTTACAATTCCATTCCACTTGTATCTACTCTCCTCTGCAAACAGTTAATGTTTAACAGCTATCGGTATTAGGATACTCTGCCAGTCTACCGTTGAACTCAAACATGCAAAGTGCTCATAAAAGATGCAAGTTAATTGGCACACAGTGACCGGCGTAATATAGATACAACTTTTTAATCCGACTCTTCAAACATTGGAGCGCAAATGGAAAGCAAATTGGAAATGGTTAGCTGTTCGGCCCCGATCTGACCGTTGACTGGCTTATGGGCCTAACGGTGACATTGTATTGTAATCAATGGACTGGACTATTGTTATCTAGTCCAGCATAGCTGACTGCCTACCAGATAATGTATATTGGCTAGCACTCGTTTTCATTCGAATTTGGTACAAACTGTATGTACCACTACTTAAATGCTTATTGGAATCATGTGGTTCGTACAGTTTGTTACTGTAAGCCGTAAGGTATTGGAAGCGAATTGATCGATAGTTAGACATTGACTGTTGATGGTGTCATCAATACATGGAAGTCTCAATATCCTGTTACTACGGGAAAGTCGGCATCTTTGCCATCATTTATGTTGTTTGTGGCTCAGCCAACTTTCTTTACGATGTAATGTTCGGAAAGTTCTGTAGTTGGTTTTAAACGCCCGGGTATGGAAATTCCGGGGCCAACCAACGAGTTTGCAAACTGTTTGGCATAGTTTTCTTATTTATTACCATTTTTATGATGTTCCATAAACCATACGCCACAAAGTTAGATCGGACAATAAATGAAGTCATCCATCGTAGCCGCCACGGTAATTTTATAAAAATAAAAACAGATGCGCGGTAGAGTACGGCGGCCCGTAATAGAATGACTGTTAAGTTACCGTAATTTACAAAATTAATTTACGTAACCGCCTCTGTGCGGTTTAATAACATTTTTTTTAATTTTAAGCTACAAAAACATGTCGACGATGTTGTTGGTAAGTCACGAAATTAATGTTACATGGCAGAATGGACGGTCGTGTTTGTAATCACGACTCGCACCAACTGTGATTGTGTGTGACTGTGACCATTCGCAACCTACATTCGACTTGCTTCATTACAAAGATGTTCAGCGAACATTCCCATTAGAAATAGTTGCCTACTTTAATAATAACGGCACATAATAGGACTCGAAATAATAATGGAGCTATCTTATGTAATTAAGACAATGTATATAAGTCTTGTCGAAATAACGACGGTAATTACATAAATGTTACGTTCTTGAACATTAAATTAAGTTCGTTACGAACTAAACAAGGGCTGATTCATTACATTACAGGACCGATTCGGTAACCATGTACTCGGCACAAGTGTTCTCCTCTTGACCTGAATAGCTAGCCTTTGATCTTCTTGAGGAAATACAATTATACCGGTTTAGACCTATAAAATTTTAATATGGAAATCTTGTTACAAAATTAGAAGAAGAGAGGAAGGAGTGTTTTTATCAAATGTGATTAAAAACAAAAAAATGCCTAAAAATAAAAGATACTTAGTAAAAACCTTGGAGTTAGTTTTCCTTATCTGGTTCTTGTTTAATTTTCTTTTTGTTTCTAGTCTGGTAAATGAGTATTAATTCTTCTTCTTCTTCATCGAGTGGATGGTCAACCTGACCAATCCTGGTGTCAGAGTTATTGAGCCGCCAAAGGCCTCTGACATGGCTCAGTATTAATTAAACAGTGCACAGTTTACCGAACTTACAGCGAAACAATCTTTATAAACTTGCCCCCAAAAGCATTGCAGCTTAATCTTTTGTACCTAGAGATTGGACCAGCTTAGGTAAAGTTATAGACTCAACAAAGCTTTAATATTAAGTACGTAATCGCTTTATACGTGTAGCTATCTTTAGACTTAACCTATGGGGTCCATCATATTTAGGGTATGTTATAATTGGTTTAGTATTTCGTATTCAGTACTATGGAAGATTTATGGAAACTATGGGAAGCCACACAGAGATAGAGGTGGTAAAATTCTGGTCCGGTACCATAGATCATATTAACTCGACGAGAAGAAGAATATGCCTTATATGGATAACTGCTATTATTTTTTATTGTAATTAGTTGCAGGCAAAAGCTCCTTCCACTGATCTCTCTCCCAAACTATTGTAAGTCAATTATCAGTATTTAACTCTATTTCGCTGTCTATAACTGCAACAATAATATGACTATGCAAACACTGCTAAATAAGTCAAAGCGACAAATAAAGTAAGTAAGCTGGCAATACCAACAATGTAAGGTTATCTCCCACGTCTATTGGTATGGCAATACTGTCATACATCATATTAGCATACAATCGTACTGAGTACGCCCGCCGTACGCCTTCGTCAAATGAACCAAAACGATTGCTTCCCGTCTCTCAGACCATTAGATTACATAATAATTACTTCATTACCAAGTTCCTGGTTTATTGTTGTTTCGAGAAGTTATTTTATAATAACTACATTAATAAGTGATTGATGGAGATAACTAAGTAATTTGTAAGTTAGATAATATGAAAGAGTAGTTTAAGAGCCTGAGTATAAGACTATAATCAAGACGGTAGTTAGACTGTCTTCTTTTCTGTGAAGGAGCGCACACTAAATCAAGACCTCGATCGAACTTTTTGCTGTTATAATGAAGAATTTGAACCGACAACTGAGAAAAGACAGCTTTATTCGCGTCAATAAATCACAATAGTTTTTTATACGAGTATCACCATTTTTTGTTTCGATGTTGTTCTTAATTAGATGTGAACACCTTATTATAGGATAAAGAGATACTTCACTTACAATACCTTTATTCGCAAAATATGTATATGAATCTAAATCTAATTATCCATTATCGTACGTAGGTACTCACAAAATAATAGAACATTTGTAAAAAAGTGACTTTGCAATATACTCATGCCAAATAAAAAATAACTCGCCAAGTAGTTACTAATTCGCATTACTAGTAAAAACTAATCAGTATCGTAGTTATCGTTTTTGCTTTGAGGGTAACTTCGTTTTTGTCCTATTAGTGAGGAAATCCAGTTACTAAACTTATTTTTTTGTTCTCTATTCACTTATAGCTTCATATGTTTTGTGGTGTAAAAAACAATTTTGATGCAATCTCCTCTCATTCGATTCGGTCCCAAGACAAAACTAACCCTTAAATCGCTCTCTAGACCAAATTCATAGTCGTTGATTAAATCCAGTCAAGTGAATATAAATAAATCATAAATCAAGTGTTCCACTCAGAATCGCCATTACGTTTTCACTGCAGACATCCATAAGCACTTTGCAGTAAATCGACCAAGGTGAATACAAACACAAAAAATAGTGCAAGGTTACTACAGACCGGGCATTTTATGAATAGTACAATCATTAAATTAACCAGACGAAACGTAAACATAACATAAAAAGTTCTCAATCTTCATTAATTAGCGTAAAACTAACAGTCCATTATGAACTGATGAGTAGTTCACACGTGCCAGCGTTATGTTATAATGGTGTGCTCAGACTATAAAAACCTAAGATAGAGCACTATCAACAGTGAAGTGGTAAGTGAAGCTAGTGTTGTGAACAAATGCACCACACTATTGATATCCTAACTTAAACTTATCAGTGAGGTGTAATTTGTAAATGTGTAAATGTAAACGTGTGACCGAGTGCTCGGAACAAAAGGTGTAATTTTCTCATGCTTTTCTGTATTGTATGTAGCGCAATGTTGTGAAGGCTGATTTGATAACATTTATAAGCAACAACAACAACTTAAGTGATATTTCGTGACATCTCTATGACATAATTATATGATGAACTATACCGTAAGTAAGACCAGGCTAACCTAACATTACCGTGTACAGTCGGCTTCACCATTATCTATAGACACATACTAGCAACGCCCCGCTGTTTTACCCGCATTTTGCCCGTAGTTCCCGTAGGAATTTCGGGATGAAAAATAGCCTATAACCTTCCCATTGAATGTGGCTATCCATTACAAAAACAATTATTCGAATCAGATTTGTAGTTTCTGAAATTAGCGCTTTCAAACAAACAAACTTGTCAGCTTTATTATATGAGTGTAGATTTAATTAATCAATTATTTAGTTTTATACATAGTTCAATGTCCGAACAAGATAATAACGGAGTAATATATTCTTAAGTGTATACTTAAGAATAAAATAAAATTGCCAAATTAAAAATTATTTACATATACACAAAGAGATAAAATTAAAAAAACTCAGCTGTATTGTATTTGACTGCAGTGCAATTTTCTATGCTTCACTATATCATCCGCAGGGCTCGGTGATTTTTATTTAGTTATTACTGTGAGTACTATGTGAAAAGGCGGAGGTTTTTGTAAGCATTCTTCATGGTCGCGACGCGCGAGCCACCTGTCCGCGGAAAATGAAATGGAATCCGTTAACAACCAGCAGCATGTTCACAGTTAATGTTTTATTTCCTTTAACACTTTAAAGTTAACTCTTTTGTTGTTTTAACGGGATTAAACTGTTATGTAAACTATGTAGCTTTTTTAATGTAATATTTCTCTTTAAAATACTTAGTTAGGTACTTTAACTTTTTACTCTTTCATCCTTGCCTTGCGGATATAATCGGAGAGATGAGAAACCCTGAGACGTGGGACATTACTTTATAAATATTTACTTGGCCTCAATTGACTCCAAAATGTTCCTCATCAATAGCTACTTTATAACTGAATAGCTTCTCATATCCTTGTTTCGTATTCCACACCTAATAGGTACCCTAGGGGATATACATATATTCTCTAGATCATAAATATACGTAAAAAAATTGTTTTTAGCATATCTGGATGAACGTAGTAACTCTGCAGTGGGATCTCGTATATAATATAACTTAACCTATTAAAACGGCAGTTCTGAAAGCCAACAAACACCAAATATTACTAAGCAAATGATAATTACAAATTATAAGCCAGTCATGCCAACTTTCCGCGCAACACGGCGACATTCCCATATTCAATACTTATCTACTTACTTAGTAACTTATCCATGTTAACTTATTCACGACTTATTATTTACTCGTGATGTTTAGTTTCACCTAGTATTAAATATCACGTTATTTCGTGATACATCACTTTTTAGTTTACTTTAAGAGAAATTAAGGTAAAATTCCAAATACAATTTTGACAAATCATTGTTATGATTTGACAAAAGTATGTTTCTTTTTTTAAACGGCATTTACTTTTATGATGATATTGAACCTATTACTTTGAGTAAACTGAATCTGAGACGACTATGATGATATTAGCTTGTCCACTGTGTGATTCCTCAAGAATGGAACGTCCTTTTTGGTCGATCTTAACCGACCTCATAAAGTGATTGAAAACCTGTGGGTACATAGATATAGAAATAGTTTACAGTCAACTAAAACATACTTTAAAATAACTAGTACGTGTTCCTGCGGAAATTTTGTCCTGAAAGTATTCACCAACTCCTCTTGAATTACTCTGTATATTGGCGAAAACTGCATGTAAATCTGTTTACTTGTTTTTGAGAAAATATATGTGTGTAGAGCTTTTCAAAACTTTCTTTTATAATATGTATAGATAGATATTGATATCTAACTATGTTATTATTTGTTAAAACGGGAACTTACGTACGCGGAGGTTACTGTTGAGTGTTCCTCAACACGTTTCGGTCACATACGGTGACCTTCATCAGGAGGTGGGTGAAGCGCTCACGACAGCGTCTCTCCCCGTACTGGTTACCGCACCGCACCGCACTCAATTAATAGTAAAATAACTAACTATGTAATTTTTTTTATATAACTATGCTATTACATATTATTATAACAATTTTCATAATAAATACTTAGTAGTAGTTGAACCTATTATGTTACTCAAACATATCGGTTACGTGCAATCGTTACTAGCTGTATCGCATTACACTTAAGACTCCTGTAGAACCTTACTGGAGCTTAGAACTTCGGAAAACAATATTGTATAACTAGCAACGGCCGTTACGCTTCTTGGATAGATATTTGTAACTTGGGGATAATCTCTGTGTCATATTTCTGAGATAAAAAGCTCACCGTATTTCAACTAGATCTGTCAAGCTGTTTTAGTATGAAAATCGTAAAATATATAGGTACCTACTAGCAGCCCGCCCTCGCTTCACTTCGGATGAATAGGCCACATCGGTTAGAGGTTGAATATAGCAAAATGCCTTCTTAGACCTAAGTCCCAAAAGGAGCTTCGTGCAATATTAGAGGCTCCTAGCACTTATAGTTTCTGAAATTTCATGATGATCTTTCGCTTTTATATGTATGTATATAGATTTAACCTACTTATACAATCATATCCTTAAGCGTTCTCAAATAATATTACAGTTGGGAATAGGATAGGCACCTACAAAACTTCATGAAAATTGAAATCTAGACTATAATATAATGGAGTTCAACATTATATTCATATAGTTTTTACTGGTTCTGGTTTGTGTTTCGTTCAGATGTCCTGGTAATGGGATTTTAACCTACCGCAGATTTCTGTTGCAAACATGTAATACTGACTATTTTCCCCCAGCGTACCCTTTCCTTGGAAATTGTATATTGAAGGATACAAAATGTTCCAGGTCTAAAACATGTATAATCCATCAAAATTGATATGCAAGCATTAACATTCAGGCCGGCAAACAGATTTACTTTCGCATGTTGAAATATAAGCTTAAGGATTACATAATACTAGTTTGAAATTAAACACTAACAATCGAAGCGTATGAAATGTTATAAATAATGATCATTATATACTTACACAATAAATGGTAGAACGTTTTTCGATAATGATACTGGTTATAATTGTATAATAAGCTACTAACAATAACTAAGCATTTGTGCAACATTTTGACACACTTATGTACCGTAGGCAAGTAGGCAATTACCTATATAGTACACATAAGTTCAGTTTGATCCCGTATGCAAAACAATTATGCGTAAGCTAAGAATTTTGAACCTTTGAGGATTGGTTAGTTTCAGAGATTAACGCGATCAAACAAACAAGAAACTAAAATCTCCAGCTTTATCATAATGGTATACACTAGCTGTTCCGCGCGGTGGTTCCACCTGCGATCCAATCGAAGGCGCTAGAGTGAATATTTTGTAATTCACGGTAACTTTTTTTCCAGATTTAGTGGTACACGGCCATACGTTTGATTAAACGGTACTTACTCTTTCTACACTAATATTATAAAGAGGAAAACTTTGTTTGTTTGGTTGTAATAAATAGGCTCAAAAACTACTGGACCGTTTTAAAAAATTCTTTCACCATTCGAAAGCTACATTATCCACGAGTAACATAGGCTATTTTTCATCCCGAAATTCCCACAGGAATGGACACAACGCAGGTAAAACCGCGGGGCGCTGCTAGTATTAAATAAGTATAGTTAAGAGGGAGTTAAAAAATAACTAACTAACCTGTGGGCATTAGATATCCTCCATATATATAATTGGTATAGTAGTTCTAAACAGCCTCCGTGGTCTTGTGGTTTGAGCACCCGGCTCACGATCCGGAGGTTCCGGGTTCGATTCCCGGTGGGGAACCTCACAAAAATCACTTTGTGAGACTGTCCTCAGTTTGGTTAGGGCATTGCAGGCTGAATCACCTGATTGCCCGAAAAGTAAGATGATTCCGTGCTTCGGAGGGCACGTTAAGCCGTCGGTCCCGGTTACTTTCTACGGATAGTAGTCGTTACATGAGCCACGTCAGAGGCCTTTGGCGGCTCTATAACTCTGACACCAGGATTGGTCAGGTTGACCATCCACTCGATAAGAAGAAGAATAGTAGTTCTAAAAAATCAGTTCGTAAATCGATAGTAGATAAACAGGATGAAAGAGGCGGAGATGTGCCTTCATTAGTAGCTGTAATAGTTCAAGAGCGGAAGAGCGGAAATTGCAATCCGTCACTATCCGCACTGCTCATGAAAAATATGTACTATTTATTACACGGAACTATGTATTAATGACAGCGCTGATCTCCTTGAGATTGCATCTAACATATTTCATTACATAATTAACTTTTAGAAACAAAGAACACAGTTTTTTTTGTGCTCACTTCCTGAAATTCTTTCAGTATCTAATGTTGTTCTTATTGTTTCAGATTAAAGTTGAAGACTGAAAGTTCGGAAGTTTGGGAAGAAAGGTGTTATAGTTATGTAAGTATTATACAATATATTTTGCTTATTGTTCGAGTCTATCGAACAATTCCAGATGACAGTCAGTTATTTTTATATTTATAGATTTTTCTATCTGACTTTATTAAATTACTAGCAGCGCCCCGCGGTTTTACCCGCGTTGTGCCCGTTCCCGTAGGAAATCCGGGATAAAATGTGGCCTATAGCCTTCCTCGATAAATAGACTATCTAACAGTGAAAGAATTATTCAAATCAGTTCAGTAGTTTCTGAGATTAGCGCGTTTAAACAAACAAACAAACAAACAAACAAACAAACAAACAAACAAAACAAACTCTTCAGCTTTATAATATTAGTATAGATAACTATCACATCACTGAGATTCTGAATGACCAACCCTGGTGTCGGAGTTTTTAGACCGCCTAAAAGCCACCGACACGGTGTAACGATTGAAAGAACCGAGACGGACTTCTTAACGTGCTCTCCGAAGCACTGTAGCAATCAGATGGAAATGCCATTATCGGCCACCCATTCAAGTAGGAGCTGAGCTGCCCGTTGCTTAACAATCGCAATGAACTAATATCGTTTAGTCGAACTAAGCCACGAGCCCCTTTTGCCTGTTCATATGTTCTCCTCTAGACCGAAAGCAATCTAGTCTATTTCCTATGCAATTAGTTATATTTACGGTACAATGACGGATGATGCAGTGGATTGCATCCTTGATTATTAAAACGGAAAAATTAATTAGCGTAGGCGAGCTCACGCACCGTCGGAATCAGGGCATAGACAAAGTAACCCAAGCCCTATTTTGCCACAGAGGGATTTATAATTTTCATACGTCTGTTTTTTAATATTTTAAACGTGATAAAGAAAGACATTTAATTTCTCACAATACCTATATTGTGAGAAATTACGTGTTGAATTATTCGAATTTTGTTGTATCCCTCAATGGTATTTGTAATACATAGACATATTATGTAAAAGGGCTTCGCCAGCGGGTAGCTGCCCATCCCCCCTTCCTCCCTTCGAAAGCCACTAGAACACAATTTCTTATTCGTTATAAAATTTTCTATCGACTGTCTATCCCCAACTGGGCTCCAAACTTATTTTATATTTATATCGTACTATGTAGTAAGTATGTTCAGTCAAAATGTAAATTTTGTGATAGTATTCTATAGTTTGTTGGAAAACATACTACAAGTAAAAAGTAAATAAGTTCGAGCAGGTGAGCGGCCAACCCTGGTACCTATCGGAGTAGTATTCTATGATTGGTTGCGCCCGATCTGAGCGCGGATGGCCGCCTCGAATACCAGGTTGACTAGCGGAACCACTGTAACTGGACCGACATGCACATAATTTAAACTTTACCTGCTTTTCTTCCTCACCTCGGTGGATCTTGGACTTATTTGAATAACAAATACTGATCAGTTTTGTTTCACTTTAGTTAAGTCACTAAGTTTCGTAGGTGAATCAACTACATATTACCTATATCAATCTGTTCCTATATTAACCGAATCTGAATGAAAATTAGCACTGATGTAAATAAGAGCCTGGAATAACACAAAGGCTACTTTAAATCCTGAAATTTACCCATATTGTACCACTGAGAAACCGCAGGCGCTGCTAGTAAGCCTAATGCTTCAACTACGAGTAGAACTACCAAAAGTAAAATGTCTAGTTACTTGCGTAATGCGTACGTAGGTACTACTTTAAAATGAATGTTTATATATGTATTTGTATTGAGCCCTTAAGTATATTTAAACCAATTAATGTTAACTGCATTTAAAAAAACTGTGCCTGTTGCGCCCTACTTCTATCAAGTTTATCAAAGAAGAGTTTGTTGAACTCCGAAGGTGCCCTAAATTCCCTCCCTTTCATGAAAGTGAATGCATTTTATTCGAGTGTAAAGAATCTCATTGATAAAGCTCTTTGTTCAAGGTGTTCGAGTGTTTACCAATTAAAGTAATACTTAAATTCATTGCATAAACAATAAAGCCAAATAAAAATATTATAAGCCAAAGTACTGATGCAAGTTTTTTTACATATTTGTTAAAGTTTATTTATTTTTAATACTTTGTAAGCAATATTTAAAGATCTTTCTATTTCAACAGAGTTTACCTAAAGCTTACCCATTAATATATTAGCTTACCCAAAAACGTAGTCTAAAAATTATAAAGTTGAATGAGTCCGACACACAAAGCTAAGGCGCGGCTAAACAGATAGAGAAAGTAAAGGCCCCGAAAGGGCCACATTCAATTGATGCTTTCTCTTGACTCCTAACCCTACTACGTGTGTAAACCGTTTTCAATCAAATATTCCGTTTACGGATTCCATCCGTCTTCTGATATTGAAGTAAATAAAATTAAATATTTAAGATATAAATACTTCCTTGGGGCATTATAATCCAGTTTACTCAGATTTACTTAAAAGAGCCCAACATTATGCTGTCTTTCCGCAAAGTAAATGGATTGTTAAAATATCTTAATGTCTCTAGGCGAATTTATTAACAAATTTTCGACACGTCAATTTATACCTCTTAAAAATCTATCCAAGGAGAGTGACACAGTTTCTTATCGGAGTTGTAATCCGTCGAGTGGACTGTTGATGCAGAAGTAGGTGCTAAGCGACACAGTAACCTTTGTTAGCTACACAAACTGTGCTGAATAAAAACAAAAGTTGCAATACTAGTTTTTCAAGATAGACGGGTCGAAGGCCCGCCAATGCTCACGTCCAACTTTAATTTCATTTGGCCCCGAGATTAAAAATTATCATCATAAAACTTTCCTTGGCCTAGACTTGAATATTTAGAGACAGCACCTAAAGTTTCAACAACAACGCTTTCCATGAATAAATAATAATATTTCTCTGTGAAGAAGATACAAGATTGATAGGGAATTTTATAAAGATTCATCGTTGGAATCACAAATCATATTCTTAAACATTGTTGACCGGTCAACGCTCTCGGATCGAGGGATCAAAAATTCAGGCAAGGTGTCCTTTACTCTGTATTAGGTGCGCAATTTTATGATTTTCAGTTAAAACATTGTATTCTGGCCTTTATGTCGGTGGATTGCAAGTTGATTGGGCTGCAAGGGTTGAGTGAACTGTGAGTTCGCATCGTTGGCGCGCTCGGGGCTCCGTGGCAAACGTCGTCAGCTCGGCAGTCTGCCGCAAATAATTATTAAAGGGCACAGAGCGATGGCGACATCTTGTCTCGAATCAAAGCACTCTCCCCACTTGTCTTACCTTCACCCCACCTGTCTCGGTGCAAGTACAGAACTTTGTTTATCAAAGCTTTCATATGAAACGCTTTTATCTTCAGGGAATACAAAATATATGCCCGAGAACGTTACAGAGTTGCAGAATACGTTAAACTTTTCCTTAAGAAAAAAGTACGTACGTATATAAAACCGATACTCTTTGATCCCCGTAATACGAAGATTACCGTAAATCGATCAAGTTTGTATGCCTCTACACTACAACGTAATAAATTATTTGGAAACGATGTTATCTTGAAGTTGGCGAACATGTGGCGCAGTGCAGACGCGAACCAGAATAGAACACAATTTAATGCTGCAATGCACTAACAAATAATTCACATTACACTCCAATAATGTATACGAATCGGTCTGTGTATCGATAAACTAGGTGCAAACCCTTAGCATTTTATTTTAGTAGAGCCATTAAATCATGTTTGTTTGAATAGAGGTTGAATTAAATAAGTTGCCCAATTTTCTAATATAATGTAGATCAGCCATTTGATTGTGATGTTATTCTGTCTGCGACTAGTATCTACGAATACGACGTAGAGTTATTACTATCAAATACATGAAATACTTACACCCACATTTGTGTTGTTTTCAGATAAATAATATTTCGTGATGCTGCTATCGGACGAGAGCGTGAGGTAGCCGCCAGGCGCCGCAGTATGGGTGCGAACATGGGCAAGAACTCGAGCCTGCTCGACGCGCTGCCCTCGGCGCAGGGCACCCTGCACGTGGTCATGCTCGGCCTCGACTCCGCCGGGAAGACCACGGCACTTTACCGACTCAAATTCGATCAATATCTCAACACCGTCCCCACTATAGGATTTAACTGCGAAAAAGTTAAAGGCACCATTGGCAAGTCCAAAGGTGTTAACTTCTTAGTATGGGACGTCGGCGGACAAGAGAAACTCCGACCGTTATGGAAGTCGTACACACGATGCACCGACGGCATCATATTCGTTTTAGACTCTGTCGATGTGGAGAGAATGGAAGAAGCTAAGATGGAGTTGATACGGACAGCGAAATCTCCGGACAACAACGGTGTGCCGATCCTCGTTCTTGCGAATAAGCAAGATCTGCCGGGAGCGAAGGAGCCTAGAGAGCTGGAGAAGCTGCTGGGGCTGCACGAGCTGGTGTCGTCGCCGCACGGGTCGCGCGACGCGCACGCCTGGCACGTGCAGCCCGCCTGCGCCATCACGGGCGAGGGCCTGCACGAGGGCCTCGACGCGCTCTACGAAATGATTCTCAAGCGAAGAAAACTTGCAAAACTTCAGAAAAAACGTGTCAGATAAACAGTTTCACTACAACATGAAACTGGTTATGAATAATGAAACGACTGTACGAATAGAAATATGTGTAGGTACGGTTTAACTTTAATTGCAAAGTTTTAAATTGCTCATAGGATACCAACAGGATTGTTTATGTAACGTCCGCTAAAACACCAAATATTGTTTTATGAATATAGATTTAACGTCTTATGAATAAATCCATCATAATGTTGCTCAATTTATATTGACCATTTTGAAGGAAACGAATAGGTATTTTGAAATTAATATTAGCTACTAGTCATTTTCTTTTGAAAATAGCTAGGTGGAAGATAAAACGATACCAGAAAGTAATAAGGAAAAATAAATTGGATCGCATGTCATGTGAACGACCTTATAATCTGTCGTACTAGGTGATATTGCACAGAACTACTTTATATGCATCCCACGGTGCACGACCGTCATTTCTCTAAAGGGTTTTTATCTAATTCTGAAGGACAAATCAGATAGAACTTCCGTGGGACCAGTAGTTTTACAAAATGTAGAGTAATACCTATAACGGGACGAGATCTGCAGATAGGATTTATAGGGCATAAACATTGGGCCCGGTGGCGGCTCCGCCTTATGGTAGGGCGTAATATTTCATCTTATACCAACTTATTTCTAGTAGTAAATATAATATCTTGTCATTAAATGTTATTTGTATCGATCGTATCATAATATCTCGTATCGTAAATGTTCCAAATTGTATAATCATAAAATCTTCCACCTGTACTATTGTTACCTTTAATTAATACAGTCTTATAGATGTTGTGTCATTGTTATTGTATTACACATCGATATAATGTCTATTTTGTCTAATGCAGTCTTAACTTTAAAATCAGACTCATATTAAAATTCTTTTACTATTTGATAACTTATCTTCGTCTTGAATGTTTTAATTTAAGTTTGTGATTTCCAATGTTTTATAAAAGAGGCTTTTGTTTTGGTAGACTGCTTCTTTATGTAAATAATCGTGTATATATAGATGGTAGAGATGTTTAACATGGAAACATCATTTTGGAGTTATTCAAGGGATATTAACCAGGAGATGATCACATTCTTCTATCTGAGCTTCGAGGCGAGATCTATATTTGTAATTCACTGACAACTGGAATATTACAATGATGTGCCGTTTAACAATCACGCAGACAGCTTATTTCTGATTTGTTTGATTGAATATTACTAATGTTAAACAAAAAATAAATTGTAGCAGGTCCTTGATCTATCTTTTTCCCCATATAGCCACCTGGTACTTACCTACTGATGAAGCACAATCAAACCCTAAAAGCTGCACAAGAAGATGTGATGCGAAGTAATGTAAAGCAAAGCTTTAAATATTTAGCATGGGAAAGAGGAATACCGAAAATTTACTCCGAAATAAATAGCGATTAACATTATTTATTATTTACCCTCAATAATTTAGAATATAGGTATACCCACATCCTACATTTATGCTTGTTTTACCAGTTTATGTTAAATCACTTTGTAAATATGTAAATTCCAAAGTAGTTGTTCGTCAATACCACGAAACCAAACATTACTTTATGTCAGTAGATTGTATACATTTTGTTACTAAAAATATTTGTTCATAAATTATATCTATTATGTATATGTAATCATTTATCGTATTATGTTTTATGTAATACAATAGACTTTTTAATATAAACAACCCCGCAAATAAAGTCTGTTTTCAATATTCAGTGTTTTACTTTGAATTATTTGTGTTGACGCTGTGTCTCTTATCTAATTTGAGACATTGTAAGTATTTCCCGGGATCTTCTTTTCCATTCCAATCGGTGAATAGTGTTAGATATTCTTTTTGGGCGTCAGAGATACTGTGTCTTGTGCTGGGACGCTCGCTGGGGGCGACGGATTGCGTCTTCAGATGGCTGTGCCTCCCGAGTGTCGCGAGCGTGGCTCTGTCCTCTCTGATCACTTTTAGCCTATCTGGTTTATGAATCGGCTCAAAAGCAATAAGCAACTCCCGCTCCAACCGATTAAACAATCTCAATTCTCTAGCCGCCATTTTAGCTTTCTTTATTTTCATTTTTCCAACCTCAATTAAATTTTTAGTAGCTAATTTGATTTTGTCGTTATGTAAGTCATCCAACATATTGTTGCACTGAACATAAAACTCTTCAATACATCTCGCAACATGAGACATTGTCATGTTAGTAGGAGTATCTGAAAATAACTTTTCATAACAAAATTCTAGATGCAATTTGAATTTCAGCACATCTATGGCTCCAACGCTTTCGAAAAACATGCCATCGTATAATATTTTCAAAAATTTTGAGTGTAAAAATTCCTCCTTGTCATCATAATATAGAAGCATCCTTTCAAATCGTTGAATCATAAGAACAGTTAAGTAGGAATCTTGTAAGATAGCTTCTTTCAATGTAACTATATCTGTTTTCAAATATTCTTCGTGGGGAGCTAGATGTGTCACATAACTAAAATGATGCAATTGTTGTTTTTCAATAGTTTCAAACAGATCCATTATCTGATGAGGCTGTTCGAAGTACAATGGCGGCGAAATCAACCCCCTATAGCATTCAGTTTTCATCTTGTCGAATATTTGATTAAACGTATCTTCTTCACTAGAAATACCCAGATCAAACCCCTTTGCTTCGATTTCAACTGAATGAGCGAACTCTCTGTGCTTCACGCGCCAACTTGGAGGGGCTAGATAATATAAAAATCTGCCATATTTTTGTTGCAGACTGTATGAATAGTCTAATCCTATTAACCTTGATGTAATAGTGAACTCTCGAGTGGCTAAGTTTTCTTCTTCGTATAAAACAGCCTCTACCTGATCTTTCAATCCATCCCATTTTTTCAATAAATCCATTGATTTTGTATAGTCTTCGGATATAAATTGATCGAAGTATTTTACCTGCTCCTTATATCTGGCAACACTTCTCTCGTTTATCTTTAATTCGTGCCTGTAGTTCGATTCGATATTCAATTCGGTGTCAGATCTGTACCCAATTTCTTGCCTCAAACGTAAGGCATCACTGTACAAGAAGTTTAACGATTTATATCTTGGAATGTATTTAGCTAAAGGACGTCCAGATAGATAACGAAAGTAAGTGTCATCTATATCTGTGACAGCAAACACGTCATCAGGGGGATTTTCTACGTACAGTCTTTTCCTTAGATCTGTGTACATGATTTTATATTTTTGTATCACATCAATATCTAAACGTTGCAAATGCCTCACTCTTTCTTGCTTCTTTGCGTACAATTTATAAGATAACACCAATTCTTCTTTTAATGACATCACTTGCATAGGCTCGTGTTCTGGAAGACTATATTTCTTCAATGTCGATGCCGAAAGCTTTTTAACCATTCTCTTTGATTTCTTTTTCACATATGGTGATTTTTTGATTAGAGTATTTGAATCGGTGGCGAGTTTTCTAAGCTTTGGTATATTTATGGTAAAAACATGATCGGTAGACATGATTGAGTATTTACGAATCAAATAGGTATATTAGTAATATATAAAATGTTTTGAAATATGTGAGATCATGACCAACTAGATGTGAATAATGTTATATTATTTAAACATGTCCAGTTTTTAGGCGACATTGTCCAAAAAATTCTTAAAGAGGCTCAGTATTCTAGGCTAGTGCATTAATTAATCTTATCCAATTATCATTAGTATAATGACTCCGACCAAAGATGTTTAATTATTAGCCACCAACGCAAAATGAGTACATGTAGTACTTCGTATATGTGATATGGGCGTTATCAATTAATGTATCCCTGAAAACAGTTGGTATCCATATTTGATAGGTAATGCTTTTTGAAGCTGAAATCCCAGATTGAATTATTCCAGTATTTATTAAGCCTGTAATGGCTCATTGTAGGGCAAATACATCTACGAGCACTAAAGATATCAATACAATACAGTAAGTAGGTACCTAATGCTACCAAGAAAATGAATTTAAGAACATGCTGTACTCGACATGGGAATTCAACCCGGGACCGTCGGCTTGGCGAGCATTGCCACTATACCCGAATATGATACCATACTCAATAAAAGTTTAAAAAAATGCAAAATATAAGTATACGGTAAATATATATTTATCTAAAGAAAATGTTAATCTGCCGATTGTCGTAGAGTTAAAGCCGGTACGATATAAGTATAGTAGTCCTCTAAAAAGGACGCTGGATTATCTCCTTCACACCAATCAGTGAACTGCAAAAGGGCTTCTCGTTCCTCAGAAGTTATTTTGTATTTTTTCGGTTTGCCTAGTGGACCAGCCATCGATTCAGATTTTTTTTTCAAGTCAGCAATAGCTAGAGCGTGCTGGCTTTTTTTGTCCATGAACTTCTTCAATTTGGGCCTGGTGAACTTTTTAGGAGGTAAGAATGCTTTGTTCATAGAATTTGTCATTACAGAAAACGCTTTCAGTTCTCTTTCAGCCATGAGAGCATTTTTCATAACTTTTAAATCTTGGGCGAAAAACTCGTTTCGGGCCTGAGTAACAATTTTGAAATCTAACGAATCCAGATTTAAATTTAATTCCTCGTATGCTACCTCCAATATTTTCATCGGGTCTTGCAGGGACGTATGGCCCTCCTCACATTTGCCAAACACTTGTTCGTATACAAACTCTATGCAGATTTTCATCTTCAATGTCATAGGGCTTGCGACGCTGTTGTAGAATGATTCATATAGAATTCTGTAAAATTTCTCTTTGAAATAGAATTCGTTAAAGTATTCTCTTGCTATTTCGTCATTTATGTAGTCTATGTAATATTGAAAAGAGTCAAGTTCGCGTTTAGTTGCCGTTTTTAAATGTTTTATGCGATCCTGTAAAATCCTATGTGGTGCGTTTGTTTTTGAAAGATGTATCAGATATTCTCTACTTTGAAGTTCCATGGTTCGAAATAAATACATCATTTGTTTGGGATTTTTAAAGAACATGTTAGGAGGCAAGGGATTTCTTAATTCAATTAAAGCATATTCTATCATTTTATCAATATCCAAAGTTTCAACTAAATCATTATCGGTCGAAAATGTACCCGATTGTAAAGATTGAATTGATAATAACTTTCCTATTAAAGTTTCATCGTACTGCTGTCGCCAAGATAGGGGAGCAACAAATATTAAATAGCTGCGATATATTTTCAATATGCTTCTGATAGCGTCCAACTTGAATAATATATTATTGTAGATTGTAAGCTTTGTAACGTATCCAAGATATTCAGAAATTTTAGCAACTAATTCCTGAGCTACTTTTTCAGCACTAATCACTTTGTAACAGGCTTTCTTATAGTCTTCTGTAAGGAACCTCTGGAAGTTTTGTATGTGTACTTTAAGTTCTTCTAAGATGCTGTCATACTCTTCAGATTCCTCGGTGGTGTTTTTTTCTATTCTCAGGATAATATCTCGACGATACCCTGTCTGCTGGCGTAGCATGGCATAGTTTCTTATATTGCTTATATACACCTTTATGTCATCTTGTCTTCGAATAGGCCTGCCCTCAATCACTCTATAGAACTCTGGGTGGATTTCAACAACAGCTCTGACGTCATCCGGGGGCTCCTCGAGAAAAAGCCTCTTGGATATGTCTCTAGTAGCTGCTACTCTCAAGTTATCTTTGAGGTGCAGTGGCTGTGATAGTCTACTTCTAGCATCAACTTTTTCCTTCCGGTCGCTGTACTTGATATAAGATAATAGCTTTTCAGAGTAAGGTACTTTGAAAGGTCGCACACGTTTTTGTATAGCTGAAACGCTCGGGGTAATTGCATGTTTTCTATTAGAAAAATAAAATTGAGTGTTCGGTACATAACGTCTTCTAAAAACTATGTCTAATGTTTTCAAAGGAACCAGTGGCTTTCTTTCCTTTTTAAGGCACGGCATAATAATAAAATACTTAAAAAATAAATCTTTAGCAATTAAAGTAAATAATTATCTCAGTCTTGTATCAAAAATAACAATGTAATAAAAATATGTTTCATGATGTCACATAGACGTTATGAATGAAATGTAGATAAAGTATTGATATAGAAGAATTTTGTACAATGATGTTGTTTATGTCCATCACAGATGTCCATAGATCATCACTACATATTAGGTATAAAACAAAGTCCCCGGCCGCGTCTGTCTGTCTGTCTGTTCGCGATAAACTTAAATACTGCACAGATTTTGACGTGGTTTTTTAAATAGGTAGAGTGATTCAAGAGGAAGGTTTATATTATGTATAAAAATTCCCGAAATTCCTACGGAAACGGGCACAACGCGGGTAAAACCGAGGGGCGCTGCTAGTAATAAGTACATATTTACATCGACCTTACGCATACATATAGGTCAGCACCTATATATGTTGAATCTTGATCTGAATTCACAAAAATCTGGGCGTGTAGAATCCAGAATCTGAAATTCATCTGAATTTCAGATTCCGGATTCAGAACGCACATAATTGCAAGAAAAACAACTACCACGTACATACTGATTTTTTAGATATTTCATTTTTCAGAATGATCCCTAAGGCGACGGTTACACGTAAGGTATTTTTTGTTGGTTCTGTGATCCATCAGTAAATAATGACGTATCGTGGTATTTAATTAACGTGTAACCTAATGTATTGATGTATTAATTCATGGATTTCTAGATTTCTTGATTCTGTTTTGATGATCCGTCGGATTATGATAAATATTGATCGTGTAGCCTCGCGTCAATATTTATCACGTCAGTACGCGTTACGCTAGCAATGGAGGAGGACGACTTTTTGGATGTTGTGGCGGCGGACGCGCCGTCGTTGTCGCCGCCCCGCACCCTCTCGAAACTTACTAAAGATCAGGAAGCTTTAAAAGAATTTATCCTAAATTTAGAAGTATGTATTGCTAGAGATATGGGATAGTTCTTCAAAAAACTGAAAAAACTTACAAAAATTTAATAAAAAAAAGGAGAAGCACTACAAAAATTACTGGAAATTTACAAAAAAATTAAAAGTGATGCCACGATTGATGATGACAAGAAAAAAATAACATTTTACACTCAAATTACCGGAAGGAACTCAAAAAACTTTGTTGTAACCAATTTTTTGCTCATCGCTTTCGCTTGACCTTTTTATTTTAACTAAGTGCTAAAATAATAGCCACGCAACCTTTAATTTTCAGCTCTTTTAGACGTTTAAACAGCAGGAGACCGGACACAATACTGACGTAATAAATATTGAACGTATAGACTGGTGTATTAATCCATCAGTAAAAACTGAAGTCCATCAACAAATACTATATTGACGGATCACAGTTAATACCTTAATTTTCAGCTCATTTTAGACGTTTAAACAGCAGGAGACCGGACACAATACTGACGTAATAAATATTGAACGTGTAGGCTGGTGTATTAATCCATCAGTAAAAACTGAAATCCGTCAACAAATACTATATTAACGGATCACAGTTAATACCTTACGTGTAACCGTCGCCTTATAACTCTAATAACTAAATGACTGATCAATCTGATTTTTCAGACATGTGTGAGTCACAGTCTCGAAATCTAGAATCTGAATTTTAGATTTTGGATTCAGCATCTATGGTATCGTCCTTAAATACTCTTTACGTAACTGCGATTATAACCCACAGACGTGCCCACAGAATATGTGGTTTGAGTTAGCACGGAGGTAGAAAGAAGCTCTATTCAATTTAGTTTCTGATTGGAACCTGTGCCGCGCATTGCCAATGAGGGTTTTCCATGGCTTATTACTAAAATCAGGACTGAGAACTGTTAAAAATGAAAAATACGAAAGCACACCTTACACCTTTACATTATGATTCAATTTGGGTTACCAACATAGACAGAGGCAAAACGAGCCAAGAGAGATAGCTAGAACCGAGGCCGTTTATCCCTTTGTAACACTTGCCATTCGATCGAAAAGTGGTAGTTGGTAGAAAATTATTTCACAACGCTGACTTTAAGCTTATCCTTATATTACATATAAAGTAAATATTGAATTAGATAAAATTTATTAATTACTTACTTAGCTTTATAATACTTCCATTGACTTAATATTCTGAAATACGTGCAGAGCCATAATTATTTAGAACTATTTGGTAAAATTATTAATAATTTCTCTAGTAACCCTTTGAATTTGTCATTCATGGCGGATGGCGTCTTTGAATTCTCGTCTTCTCGTGAATATCTACCTATTTGTTTTATTTTATGCAATTTTGGGAGATTAGCATAGTGAAATGGTCAAAAAATGCTGTATTCGTTTCTGTAAAAGTGAATCCTATGGTGGTTGCGGTATATCCTTTCACAAACAAGCCAAATAAGGGAAAAATTGTAAATGTGTTATGAAGGGTGACCATAAGTGCAAGCAATCACTCCTCGAATGATTTATGTAATAAAAAGTTATTTAAATTACAACAATTTCTTTTATTTAAACACTAGCAGCGCCCCGCGGTTTTACCCGCGTTGTGCCCGTTCCCGTAGGAAATCCGGGATAAAATGTAGCCTATAGCCTTCCTCGATAAATAGACTATCTAACAGTGAAAGAATTATTCAAATCGGTTCAGTAGTTTCTGAGATTAGCGCGTTTAAACAAACAAACAAACAAACAAACAAACAAAACAAACTCTTCAGCTTTATAATATTAGTATAGATTATGCTTTTATAAGTAAAATCGGACTATCTTTTTTTAGTTTCACCTCAGTAGATAGTTCGATTTCAAATTCACAAAGCACCATCTATTAAGCTATAAAGAACAACATTTTCTTCAAGAAAACGCTCCTATGGGAGATTTTCTTACATACACTTATAAAATAGATATATAGGCGCTAAAACTTGAACGTAACTCCAGAGAATTAAATTATATTCTATTATTGATTGACTTCATACTGTTTATATTTAATTATTTGTATATTGCTGGAAAGCATGGACTTATTGGAAAGTTCCTCATTGTATTTTTTAAAACAAATATTATTTCATTATAATATTTGTCCCACCTAACAAAAAAAGTGTGGTCATCCTATTAGAAAGTGACAAACAGCATCGGCTCTAAACATCTCGCTCGGCTCGTTTTCCGGCTGCTAGAGCTCAGTCCTGATTGAGTAATAAGTCCATGGGGTTTTCACGAAAATGACACTTTTGACAGATTTCTGGACCGCACGTCTCAGTGCTGCCGCCTAGTAGTGGGTATCATGCACGAAACTAATACCATACGTTTGCATACTCAAATAAGCTAAATTAAAATTATACTATACTAAATGGGTACGGTACAAGATGTATTTTTATCTATATAAATATCTAAGAGATATCGAATAAAACCACCAAGGAAACTTTATATTTATGTTTATTAAAATATTAGTATTAAAATAGATCATCTAAATCTATTATAAATAGTGTAACTAAATAAATATTCTAAATAGAATAGCGAAAATTAACGTAAGGATATGGTAAGGAATCATAACTTAGTAGATAATAAAGTTAACAAGAAAGATTAACATCATCGTAGTTAAATGGCAAGCATCAAATTATGATAAAATATTTCTACTCAAAATATCTCTACTGGTTACAATATAAATATCCAATTAACTAAACTAGTACTGTGAGGTGCATATCCAGGCTACTTAGGCCATTTTTACCGTGGATGCGGAAGTTCGGCTTTTATTATCTTTTTTCTTGAAAACTGGTCTAGTGAACTTACGCGGAGGTAAGAAAGCTTTATTCATTGCAATAGTCATTTCTTGGAATCTTCGTAATTCTGTTTGAGCATTATATGCATTCTTCATCATCTTTAAATCTTCGGCAAATAAATCTTTTTGCGCTTGAGTAACTATTTTGAAATCTAACGAATCCAGGCGCAAATTGTAATTCTCATACAGTACTTCTAAGATTTTCATCGGGTTTTCCAAAGATGCATGGCCCTCTTCACATTTTCCCAATATTTGTTCGTATACATATTCTACGCAGATTTTTAACTTTAATGAACTTTCGCCCGCCACGGTTTTATAAAACGGTCCATTTATTATTCTGAAAAACTTATTTTGAAATTCTATTTCGTTGAAACATTCTCTCTCAATTTCTACATTTATATTATTAATTAAATACTGAAAACATTCAAGTTCTTGTGCAGTGTTAATTTTTAACTGTTTGATACGATCACATAGCATTCTATGCGGCCCAACGGCCTTAGAATGTTGGTTCAAATATTCTCTACTTTGAAGTTCCATCGAACGAAACAAGTACATCATTTGCTGAGGTTTAGTAAAATACAAGCACGGACTCGCAGGGTTTTCTAGTTCTGATTTGGCATTATCAATCAAATTATCAATATCCAAAGATTCCACTAAATCATTATCAGCATTAAATATGCCAGATTTTATATCCTGAATAGAGTGTAACTTTCCCCTCAAAGATTTATCATATTCCTGTCTCCATGGTAGAGGTGCCACAAATAACAAATAATTACGATAAATTTTCAATATACTCCTGATGGCATCTATCTTGAATAAAATGTTACTCAAAATGGTTACTTGAGTTACAAACCCAAAAAATTCTGAATTTTTAGCAAGCAATTTAACGGTTACTTTTTCAGCGTTGGCTACTACTCGACAGGCTTTTTTGTAGTCTTCTGTTAAAAAAATTTGGAAACATTTTAAGTGTTCTTTAAGGTTCGCAGTGATTGTTTCATACTGCGCCGCTTCTTCTGCGGTATTTTTTTCAATTCTCAGAATAATATCTAGACGGTATCCTATTTGCTGGCGAAACATCGAAAAGCCTCTGATGTTACTTATGTATACTTTTATGTCATCTGTTCTCCTAATAGGCCGGCCCTCGATGACTCTATAGAACTCTGGATGAATTTCAACAACTGCTCTGACATCATCCGGCGACTCCTTAATGAACAGCCTCTTCGATAAGTCTCTGGTAGCCGCAATTTTCAAATTGTCTTTAAGATGAAGTGGCTGAGACATTCTAACTCTGTTTTCAACTTTTTCCTTTCGATCACTGTACTTGATGTATGACAATAGCTTTTCGGAACGAGGTATCTTAAACGGTCGTACACGTTTTGTCTCAACACCGAGAACAGGTGGGGGTATAGCATGTTTTCTGTTAGTAAAATAATATTGGGTATTTGGCACATTCCGTCGTCTATTAATTATGTCTAAAGTTTTCGCAGGAACCAACGGCTTCCGAGGTTTTTTACCGCAAGGCATTTTTATAATAATTTTAAAACACTGTAGCAATAATAGTAATCTTATCAATAACAGTAAATATCTAAACAATTACAGTAAACACTTAAACAATAACGAAAATTATTTTTATTTGTATCAAAACTGAAAGAGATGACAGAATAATTTGTTGAAATGAAGTTCAACTTCAGATATGGTTCTTCTTAACTTCAATTGAAACAAAACACAAAGTCATCCACAGATAAGACCGGATGAAATAATTATTCTTCATGATGCAACCATACTTTTCTTTTTTTCATTTCCTCCACATGTAATGTATTCGTTTCTGCTGCTGTATTGGGTTTTGAATAAACATTTTATTTATTTTAGCTGGTACTATTAAAGGCACAGAAGAAGTATTATTATGTATTATGTTACTTAGAATTTTAGTATAATACATATCGTGTCTTTCTCGTCGGTCGACCCGCACGAAACAGTAGGCATAACAACCCGCCCGCCATCGAGCATTACTATTTTGTGTATTTCTCAGTGATTTCTCATCATAACTCTGAAACTAACTGTCCGATTTTAATAATTTAAAGAGGTACTTATAGTAACATAATTGACCTTCATTGTAGAACCATTTATCTATATATATAAAATTCAAAGTCCTGACTGACTGACTGACTGACTGACTGATAGTCAACGCACAGCCTCAACCGCTACACCTAGAACCGTCTACGACCTAGAAACATTAAATTTGGCAGGAAGGTTCTTCAAGTGACGCAAGTGCACACTAAGAAAGGATTTTCAAAAATTCCTACGGGAACGGGCTCAACGCGGGCAAAGCCGTGGTGCGCTGCTAGTTTTGATATAGATTAATATCATCATATGAATATTATCAACTTAACATTACACTCCTTGTTAACTAACGAATTTAAAAAAAAACAGTTATTGAGGCTTAACTAAAATTATTATAGTTAATCCTCAATAACTGTTTTTTAAGGGCTATTAAGCCCTCGCGAACTTATTTATACGCAATAATGAGTACTTTGATTATGTAGAACCTTATTTTTATGTACGGTCGGCCAAGAAAGTGGTCTACCACTTTTGACAAAAGTTTCTGCGAGATGTAACGATCGCTAAGGTTGACTTTTCTATGCACAATTATGTTATGACGTTTAAAATTGACCTTGTTGTTTCATGACGTTCAAATGAATCTCAACCGTAGGGTGGTAGACCAGATATTTGGCTGACCGTACCATCAATAGATTTAGCAGCGCAAGCTAATAACCATTTTTGTAGGCATGTTTTTCATACCTTGTTTTTCATTTATTATTGCAATAGAAATGATGACAGTAATCAAGTATCGTCAAAATATTTATCTGATCTAATAAAATAAGATTCAAAGATTTTGAAAAATGTATTTATTCTCTTATTAATGTCGACATTCATAATTTATTTGTTAAAATAAAGCTACAAAATACAACAATCCGCTATGATAGCTTAAACACCAATTAGAGAAATTACGTCACGTCTCAGTAAACGTCATTTTGTTTGTATACGCGATCTTTTGTATGTATATGTTACGGCTAATACCCGAAGTGCGGCTACACCTAGTTTTAGCCGGTTAGAACTAGGTGCATATATATGTCATTTTAATGAAAAGAGAGAGTTTAAACATGAAAAAAAAAATAACCCTAACCTACCGAATAGTAAGTAATTCGGTAGGTTAGGGTTATTTTTTTTTTCATGTTTAAACTCTCTCTTTTCATTAAAATGACATACGGCCAATACCCGAAGTGCGGCTACACCTAGTTTTAGCCGGTTAGAACTAGGTGTAGCCGCACTTCGGGTATTAGCCGTAACATATACATGTATATTTTTTAAGTTAAGTTTTAATCTCTCTGGTACTGGTTATCCTTAAATAAGTATGTATGTATATATATGTATTTATTTAAGTATTTTTTTTGGATTGGCACAAAATGTGGACCAATGTCGTCAATTTTCCAGCCGAAGACGATTGCTCCTGAATAGGAAAAAGGGTTAGTGATTTTATTTCATTCTTACCCTATCTCTAAACCTTTTTCCTCTTCAGAAGCAATCGTCTTCGGCTGGAAAATTTACGACATTTAACCACATTTTGTGCCAATCCAAAAAATAGATTATAGGTATGTATGTTTGGTACTCTTTGACACAAAAACTACCAAACAGATTTGGATGAAACTTTACAGTAATATAGGTTATACCTTTTAATAACATATACTTTTTATCCCGAAATTCCCACAGAACCGGGTACAACGCGGGTGAAACCGCGGGGCGCGGCTAGTAAATAAATAAAACATTGACTTAATACAGGACGTGTATTTAATCATACACAACATAAAAAACATATTACGCACTTAAAAGTTAACTAAATAATAATTAAACTTAAATTAAAACTTCTAATTCATAGAAAATTTACCAATGAATACTTAAATATATAATTCTGCACTTAACGAGATAATGCATTTATATCCGCTTAGATCTTTAAAACTTCGCAACGGATTTTGATGCAGTTTTTTAAAATAGATGGAGTGATTCAAGATGGTACTAGTACACTAGTACAGTTCGCTACGACCTTATAGGAAAACCATGAGCCACCCTATCTCCCAAAAGGGTAACTTAAGGACTGATGTTCTTCCGAATGGGTGGTACGTTGAAGAGCCTCATTGGAGCCACAACTGAATAAAAACATTGGACTTCGACTTGGTTTTTGACCATAGACAATCTAGGACCAAGGTGTTCTAGGTAATTAATTTTCAACTCAAGTTCTATGCCATTTTCCAACTTAAATTATCAACTACATGCCTTATTCACAATATCGGATTAACTAAAATTGTTTTCTTAAATTAGATGCAATCGGATACAGTACCGCGTTGCCAAAATTAGCTAACTAGGACTAAAGGTAAAAGAAAAAGAAAAAGCATTATCCCGCTGCTGGGCGAAGGCCTCTCATCCAACCGAAGATATCACAACGGTAAAGACGATTAGACTTAAAATAACTAAAACTAAACTAAGTATAACCAAAAGTAGACAGTTCCTCCTGCGCTATTTGCTTCTTAATAAAATAATCAACTATTTGATCATTTACAGTATCGTACACTGTTTCTCAATCATTTGTCTTAACGAACCTATAAACAGGTGGAGTGTACTTCTTAGGAGGTAAAAACGCTCTTTTAAGTGCATCTGACATGATTCTAAATTCTCTCAATTCTCTTTTAGCTTTAAATGCATTCTTCATCATTTTTAAATCTTCGGCGAACATATCTTTTTTCGCTTGAGTAACTATTTTTATATCTAATGAATCCAGGAGAAAATTGTAATTTCCATACATTTCTTCTAACATCTTCATCGGATATTCCAAAGAATCATGACCCTCTTCATATTTTCCGAATATCTCTTCGAATACAAATTCAATACAGATTTTTAATTTCAATGTGCTGGGGCTTGCAACAATGTTGTAAAATGTACCATTCATAATTGTATAAAATGTCTTTTGTAATGTCAATTCGTTCAATGTTTTTAGTTCTACTTCATTGCTGATACCATCCACGTAGTTTTGACAATAATCATGAAATCGTTTAGTTTCTATCCTTAACTTGTTGATTCGCTCCTTTATTATTCTGTACTGAGCAACAACTTTACCGTGTTGGCACAAATATTCTCTGCTTTGAAGCTCCATAGTTCTAAACACATACATCATTTGCTCTGGTTCATTAAAGAACAAACATGCAGGCAATGGATTTTTAAGTTCTAATTTTGCACATTCAACAGCTTTGTCAATATCCAAAGATAAATCGCTGTCTGTTTTAAATATTTGAGATTTCCTATCTTGAAGAGGCTGGATTGTTTGTAAAGCCTCGTCATATTTCTGCCTCCACGATAAAGGTGCTACAAATAATAAATACTTACGGTAATTTTTTAACTTACTTCTGATAGCGTCTACTTTGAAGAACAAATTATTGAGAATTACTAATTTGATTACATATTTCATAAATTCTTCATTAGTTGCATTCAATTTCGCCTTAAGTATTTCAGCTTTAGAGGTCATTTTGCATGCTGTATTATAATCCTCTGTTAGGAAGGTTTGAAAACTATGAATGTGTTGTGTCAGTTTTTCTGAAATTTTCTCGTATTCTAATGATTCTTCCCTAATGTTTGTATCTATTTCCAAAACAATATCACGGCGGTATCCCGTTTGCTGGCGGTACATTACATAGAGTCTGATGTTATTTATATACACTTTTATGTCATCTTGTCTTCGAATAGGCCTACCCTCTATTGCTCCATAGAACTCTGGATGAATTGTACACACTGTTTTGATATCATTTGGAGGTTCCTCAATATAAAGTCTCCGGGAAACGTCTTTCATAATCGCCATTTTCTCGTTATCTTTCAGAAGCAACGGCAGAGTCTGTCGATAACGTGTATCTGCTTTTTCCTTATATTCGCTGTACCTGCTATATGACAATACATTTTGAGGCCGAAGCATTTTTAATACCCGTGTTGGTTTCTTGATATCCATAGTATTTGTAAAACTTGGAGTTTCAGTAACAGCATTTTTTCTATTAGTAAAATAGAATTGGGTATTTGGGACATATCGTCGTCTGCTGAGAATATCTATAGTTTTGATAGGCATCATAGGTTTTCGCTCCTTTTTACCGCACGGCATTTTAAATCAAACTATATTATTGTATTTGGAGAAAATATGTTTTCAATCATATAGCAGTATCATTGAAAAAATATTTTAGCCTAAGATTTTAGCTATCCAAAAAATATCTTGTGAAAGATGCCACAGATTATTATTGTTCATGTTTATGCATTTTTTAAATATTTTATAATATCTTTATTGTATACCAAAAAGAATGGTTTTGAAAGTCTAAGGCCTCGGAAGATGAATCACAGAACATTTTTGGACAGTGTGTGGGTGCTTGCAATAAAAAATAACATTTTCACATACAAGCGCAAGATTTGCAGAAAAACATATCTCTCGCGAGACAGGGCTGACTGAAAAAAGTTAAAATTGGTTTACACGATTACTCTTAAATATTATGCCTACGTTGAAGCGCCCGAGGTCAATAATAATAAAATCAAAACTAGTAATTTACTTTTTTCCTAGACGGTTCATAAGAAGCCTTCAATCGTTTATTCAATTTGTCCACGTCTTTAAGCATTTTTGCTGCTTCTTGCGCTTGTTTAATTTGAATTGTTCCCAAGTCATAAGTTTCCTTTTCAATTTGTTTGATGTCGTTTAGATCGTAAGCGGATATATCAAGCATCAAATTATCATACTCCACTTCTAGCGCTAACATCATCTCTAATGAACCTAAATTGGTGTCGTTTGGCGAAATCAGTTCCTTATAAGTAAATTCCACATAGTTAAATATTTTTAAGGTAATTTCAGATGAAATGAGTGCTCGAATCTTATCTTCAAGTATTTTAAAAAATATTTCTTTTACTTCAATCTCCCGTGCTTCATTCCAGGCTATTAGTTCTTTAGTTTCGTTTATCTAAAAAAATCAAATTATTATTATGAGCTCACAGGTCAAATAACGAATAAATTAATAATTATTATCAACAACGTACCTTCTGTTTTATAAAATTTAAATCCTCCCTTAACTTACTTTTGAACAAATCTAAAGCTTTTAGAAATTTGTTTTTCTCTGTGTTCAACTCCTCCGTAACTAGCAAATAATTGAGATTTTGTTTCTCAAGCATTTCAAAAACTGTAAGCAATTGTTCGGGAGCTTCAAAATACAATTTCGGAGGAGGCAGATTATTCACTCGTGTCTTTATTGCTGGCACGTCGATTTTACGCATAATGTCTGAATCCATGATAAAAAGCTCAGGGTGTTTGATGTCTATAGTCACATTTTCTCTCTCCAACCATAAAATAGGAGAAGCCTTATGAAGAAAGTTTTGGAAAGAAAGTAAAATGATTAATGTTTCTTCAGTGTATTGCAACTTAGACCTGATGGTAGCCATTTCATAGTTAGCTGATTTTTGTTCTTCAGTTTGATGAACTAAATCCTTTGCAAGCGTGTCTGATTTCTTCATTATGGCTATGGTTTTGTTGTTGTCGTCTGCAAGAAACTTATCGAAACTGTTTTGGTATTCGTCGAAGTGTTTGGCGGCGGTTTCGTAAATGTTACTTTCGGTTTCCATTTCACGTTCGAGCCTTAAAGTTTCGTCGACTACAAACCCGTGTAAGATTCTCTTTAAGGCTAAATCTCTTATATTTTGTTTGTATAAATGCATAGACGCGTTCGGTTTGACTGGGCGCCCTTCGACTAGCGAATAAAAGCAAGGATCGACATCTATGATCGTTTTGATTGTCCCATCGTCGACTGGCTCAATGGGCGGGAGTTTGATGCCCGCTACTGTTTTTCTAGGCACTCTTTTCCTTGTTTTCTTTTTGCTAGAATTTTCCATTGTCCTTCACTTCGCACTAAACACGGAAATGTATCACAGCGTGTTGAGATAATCAATATCACTATAGATACCATGGCGATGTTAAAGTTTCGATTAAACATGATAACTCGTAAGAATTAGTGCTTTTGCTGATAGAAGCATCACTAATATCTTTATCGACCGTAAGTCCTTATACCCGTAAGTCGACCTCAGTAGATTTTGGAATCATTCTACCTAACAAAATGTATATTTTCTTATCCAATTAGAAGCTTGCAGGTGTTCGAAATTACTTTCTTAGCAGGGAAATTTTGTTACTTAGCTACATATTAGAAATTTCAAGATTTCTGAAGCAACAAATAGATTCGCAAAGTTATTTAGGTAAAAGGACAAAATAATTAAAACAACAACTCCATAATAAAACTTAAACAATATTTATTTATTTTCTTTACAGAACTATTTGAAGAAAAATATTGATACGTAAATAAACATGACTAGAAAGATATAAGTGGATCTTATGTACTGATAATGAATAAAATATGGTTGGACTTTTATTAACAATAGTCATCAAAAGGGTTAATTCTGCAAAATCAATGGTATGTCAATTGAGTCTGAATTAGATCGCGACAGAATAGTTCGACACCTTTTACTCACACAACAGAAATCAAATACATCCACCGTTCTATCGAAATGCAATTGGGCCCACATTGGCACACAATCAATTTAGTAATATTGACCCCAAGTGAGTTCAGCGACAACGAGATGATAACCTCACTAACTTGAAGGGTATCAGTCGCTGTCAGAGGACGCGCTTTGCTTTTCTTCCGCGTCTTCGTCGACTTCCTTCTTGATCAGCTCCCAAGGCATGACGGGCAGCGGCTCGACGAATGAGTCGTCTACCTTGAGCTTGTACAGGTGTCGAGGGGTGAAGTGGTTGGGGAGTGGCCATACGCTTTCTGCACGAGATAGAAACAACTTACAACCATATGGAAATACCCAAATGGATTTTTTAGTCTTAGCCTAAAACTGAACTGAACTAAAACTGAAGCCTGAAATTTTCTGGAAAACTCGGAATATTTATCCTTATAGCCCACCACGTTCTCAAACAGCCAGTCTTTCATGGGAAACTGACTCTTAGGCTATATATTCCCACAAAAAAGGTCTTCCTTCCCACCTACTGCCTTTGCTTTATTGAGCGCTAAGAAGCAAAGTCTTCTCAGTCTTCATTGTAGCCATTTTTATTGAAACTTTCGGACTTCGGATCGAGTTCGAAATGTTTAGGGAGTCATGATGCCACACGCAGACACATATATACTAGCATAGAAAACCTATTATAATCTCTCTATGCTTATACTGATGGTAGTATTTGGCACACACTTCATCACCAATATTAAACTTAAGAGCTAAGCTATATAGTTAATAACTTACCGAAATAAAAGACAAAGTCGTCAACCCGCCGATGCAAGAACGACGTTTGTCGCAGTTCGAGTATGTACTGAGATTGTATCAGAAAATCTAATAGAGCCACTTCAGGTAACGCTTCCATTTTGGGGTCCGTTGCCGGAAGTCCGTCGAAACATAGCTGAAAAAAATATGACTTTTGATACCTATGTGCCAGTATATACAGATTAAACTCACACGATTTACACTCGGTTTATAAAACCAAACCGGGACTATTGTTTTGTTCCCGACATTTTAGGCGGATTACACCACTCGTGATCACGGGGAGACTGGCGAAAGGCCAATGTTCACTTTGATAATATTAATCTTTCTGGTAACAAGACACAGAAGAAAACAAATAACTGGTAAGTACTTACGTTGTCTTCTACCTTAGACATAGAGCAGAGTCTGGATATCTTGTCGAGGCATATTTTTAGCTGCTCCATATGTTCTTGGAGAGGCCCATATATGTTGAGCTTGCCGATCAGTGACGGGGGGCGGGCGGTCACTCCGCGCCAACCGTCGAAAAGTAACTGAAACACAAAAGGTAAGCAAGTTAGTTCGAGTGGGTTAGAAGCCAACCCTGGTGTCAGAGTTTTAGACCGCCTAAAGACGTCTGTCATGGTCTGACGATTGAATCAACCGCGTATGCCATCAGTCACGTCAAATAGTTTCTGGCTTCTTATGTAAGTTAAATTTTCTTCTTATTTATTAAGCTTTTTGTCGATGGATTTTTTCATTTCTTATCATTTCATTTACCTTTACCTTGGTACTTGGATGGGTGGCCGATAGCGGCATTTTCACACGTTCCACAGTGTGTCGATTAGTACAAGCTAGAGGGACAAAATTATTTTATTGGTAATTTTTATTAATTTTATTAATTATTAGTACAATTTAACGTTTAATAACATTTTATGAAAATAAACAAACATGCAAAACAAAATGCCGCTATCGGCCACCCATCCAAGTACCAAGGTAAAGGTAAATGAAATGATAAGAAATGAAAAAATCCATCGACAAAAAGCTTAATAAATAAGAAGAAAATTTAACTTACATAAGAAGCCAGAAACTATTTGACGTGACTGATGGCATACGCGGTACCTTATTAGATAAATTAAATGAGAAGCCCTTTTGTAACCTGTTCAAACTATTGGGCGTTAGTCGCGGACATTGTCAGCCGTGGACACGTGGACACGTCTGGTAGTATATTTCCAGATTTAAATACTCTCTGGACATGTTCTCGTATTTTTTTTAGATAGGCTGACCACGGAGTTGGAAACCACCTCAAAAACACTTACAGTGCTTATAGAATGATAAACAATGAGCATTTTGAGTCTATTGAACATCTTCCTGTTCAGTTTGGGCTCCAATTCCGGCGTCATTTCGAAGGGGATCTCCAATTCTTCGGCCTCTCTCTTAGCCGCTTCTATAGCCTCATAGTCCTTTATTTTCATTTCCTCTATCCAATCAAGTTCACGTTGGAATAGGAATCGTAGTTGTCTAAATACTGTGTCTTCAGAGCCCTAGCAAGAAATAATAAGTTGTTAAACAATCGTCTAACGTTAACGTCAATTGTTAACTTGTAAGTATGCTCTCTGGGCTACGTCAATGTTATGACGAAGGGCGTCGCCAGCCTGTGGCGTAAGGGCAGTGTGTGGCAAGACTAGAAGCCTAGTGGTCTAGGAACGAGGAGCAGTTGATAGGATTTGTGAAAATATTCTTAATGGGAACCATAAATATAGTAACCTCTTCGCTACTATGATGTGAACGTACCTCAATAATATGTACGAAATAACTGTCGTAGACGAGCAGCAACCCGTGGACATTTATGTCACAATAAATCGAGTTCACGCCAACGATCGTCTTGTTAACGTTTTCAATGAATTCTTCTTTGGGCAGGTTGTGCTCGCCGATGTAGATCATGCGGATGGCGAACGATTTCTGTAGGTTAATGTTAAATGACCTCAAAAAAATGTAATGGCTATCATATGAGCAAGTATACAAGTCAAGGCACATACGCATTAAGTAGCCTAACTGAACCGGGACAAATTTCTATAATTATAAACTAAGAAATTTAACAGATTTTTAGTGAAAAATAATGCCAGCACTTACTAAACCGATATTATTAAAGTTTTTCTCGACTATGTCCAAAATGGACGTCATGTCCATATACGGCAGTTGTATATTTGCCATTGTGGTTATTTATTTTACACTACACCATAATAACTTTTATTTTATATTGATATAATATTATATTAATAATACTTTAACATATAACTTTCGAATCAATAAATCAAAGTCAATAAACAAGACTCAACTTCGCCATGGCAACGTGTTTTACCGCCAAGCCGCCCCAGCCAAAATAAAGAACAGTAATAACGTCTATGATTAATCATAAACTACAGCAACAGTAATAAAAAAACAATCATCATAGTAATTTCAAAAAGGGTTGATTTCGAAGGTTGATTTACAAAATCCTTGACGGTCTATTGCACCTGAGAACTGCTCAAAACATCTAATCCTAACTAATATTATAAATGTGAAAGTAACTCTGTCTGTCTGTTACGCTTTCCCGCCAAAACTACTGAATCGATTTGAATGAAATTTGGTACACAGTTAGTAGTTAGAAAGGACATAGGCTACTTTTTATTGCGAAATTCCTGCGGAAGCTGGTACAACGCGGGTGAAACCGCGGGGCGCTGCTAGTTATATAATAAAGCTGAAGAGTTTGTTTTTTTGTGTGTTTGAACGCGCTTATTTCAGAAACCATCAATCCGGTTTGAATAATTCTATTGACTAGTAAAAACTGGGAATATGTAAATATTAACTTAAATAAAACACAATATAAGTGTAAACAAGTATATTGATTATTTAAACACCGAAATTTAGACTACATAACAGTATTCTACTATTATTAAACTACTGAATATTAAATTAGTACATGCTATCGCTGGTTAATCGTCTCCAATTATTATTAGAGCCCCAGTTTTTGTTATTATTCCACTTCCTACTAGTGTTGTAATGAGGTTTGTTTGAAAACTGGCGTTTGGCTCTGTATTGGATTGTCTTCTCCTCAATGTGTGAACGCGCCAATTCTTTTAACTCTTCTGGTATAGTCTGTAACATGAAAAATTACATATGTATGTTCGTTTCTTCTACAATATCTTCGGGCGTGGAAATACCCTTAGCCAAAATAAGGTAAGGCACTTCCATCAAGGTGTTCCTCACACAGACATGTAAAGTAGCCTATTGTGAGTCTTAGTGGCTACTTTGGGGTAGTGGGGCCCAAGACCTACACAACCTTGCCTAGGGTCCTTGAAGGTCTAAATCTGTCAAAATATGTTAGTCCTACATTTAAATAAAAAACTAAGGAACTTGGAGAATGCAAGGCAATCCCTTAAATCAATAAGGAAGGCAGGCGAAGCAGGGGATGAGAATTCAATTCCCTTCTCTTAAATACACACATCAACACTGTCTAGGGATATTAGATTTTTATTTTCATTTCTTTGGTTTTCAGAAAAACTACTCAGAATTAGGAAAAAGTTTATATGTGGGATTAAACCTCCTTGTTCCATTTTCAAACTGACATTGAAAAAAAAACTAAAACTTATTAAAACAAAAGAAAACGCGGGAACACGCATTTCATTCAGTTAGCAGTGCTAGTTTTGTGTTGAGATTTGTTTAGAAAAACATTAATTAACTAACGCTATCAATTGTTTTAGTGATTTTTACTGTTTGTGTCATCTCATTGGTGCCATGCAACGTCGACATTTGACGAGAGACGAGATGATAAGAGCGGTAGGAATGTTGGAAGCTGGCGCTATCCAAAACGTTGTTGCGGAGACTCTAGGCACCAGCCAGAATGTGATATCAAGGCTCTGGTCACGTTATCGTGATACTGGAGAAGTGGCGGAACGGCATGCTGGCAGAATTCGGGTGACCACCCCTAGAGAGGACCGTTTTCTCCAAAATACCGCCAGGAGAGAACCTACTCTGACGGCAATGGAAATGGTACAGAGGCTCCAACAGGAACATCAGCTGTTGGTTAGCGACCAAACAGTCAGAAGAAGGCTACATGAAGCTAATCTTCATTCTCGCAGGCCAATTCGTGTTCCTGCTTTGCGACGTGGCAATCGCGGAAGGCGACTATTGTGGACCCATGAACACGTGTTATGGGATAATGAACAATGGTCGACAGTGCTCTTTACGGATGAGTCTCGGTTTGGATTTCATCCAGATTCGCGAAGAACACGCGTTTGGAGAGTTCCAGGCAGGGAAAGCCGTCTCCGGCATCCACAAGAGGTTCATTCGTACCAAGCAGGAACGATCATGGTATGGGCGGGAATTCGTATAGGCGCGCGAACCGATCTCGTTTTTGTAAGAGGCAACATGAATGCTCAGAAATACCGTGATGAGGTGGTGGAACCTGTCATTATTCCGCATAGGGTGCAAATCGGCCACCAATTCGTACTCATGCATGATAATGCCCGTCCACACACGGCGAGGCTGGTATCAGCCGCCCTTCAAGACAACAACGCCACGGTAATGAGATGGCCTGCGCAGTCGCCCGATATGAATCCCATCGAACATGCGTGGGACATGTTGCAGCGAAGGGCTATGCACGCCCTCCCTCCAAATCTGGCCACAGAAGAGCAACTTTTCCTGCACCTGCAACGAACCTGGGAACGCATACCACAGCAAGACATCGACACCTTAATTCACAGTATGAATAACCGATGCCGAACTCTAATTAACGTGAGGGGTGGCAACACTGATTATTAAGAGTTAAAAAGTCTAACTTTCTGTTGTTATTTTTATAATTATTAATTTTATTAATTAATTTCACTCGCAGACTTAGCACCATTTTTAGTCTCAATGTTATTATTTTTTTTTTTTAATATTTGATTATCTAAAATGTTTTTTATTTATTTAATTAAGTTGGTCATTAACTGAGGTTTCATTCCATATATACTTCTCTGAACAAAATATTTATAGTTTATCAAAAAATTTAAGAAATACAAAATATCCCTAGACAGTGTTGATGAGTGTAACTACTGTAGACTGTACAAGTAAGACTGAATGAATACTTCTTAATAAACAAGCAGTTTGCATATGTATCGTATTACCAGACCTTAGATTTGTATGTATGTGGACTTAACAAGCAGTTTGCAAATGTATTGTATAACCAAACCTTATAGTTCAAAGACTGTCTATCACTTTTAGGGCAGTGACTGACATGCAGAAGTGTTTCCAGGCAAGTTCAATGAAATAAAGTCAAAATAGATTGTTTTCTAACCTGATTGGCCTCCTTCAACACAGCAATAAGGTTCTTAGCTTGTCTTCCGTCCTCCAAAGTGAGGAATGTGTGCGACACGCCCTTGTGTTCCTGTCTGCCTGTTCGACCAATCCGGTGGATGTAATCTTCAGTTGTGTTGGGGAAATCGTAATTTATCACGTGAGTAACACCATCAACATCTGGAAAAAGTAAAAGTGAAACAGTTTTTATAACTATAATTAAAGTCACTAATTGACATTATAACTGAACCATTACCAGTGAATCATCAATATATCATAGAAACCCTAAATGTTGATGTTGGAAAGTTCACAAACAAACAACTTGTCAACCTGGGTAAACACCCCTAAATAATTTTAGGTTAAAAAAAGAAACTCAAACCCACATATTTGATTTTTTATTTTTGAAGTAGGTTAGTGGCCAACCCCGGTGTTAGTTTTTAGACCACCCAAAGGCCACTTCTTAAACAATAGTTAAGAAGTGGCTGGTTAATTTCCCATGCCATGGAAAGGTGAATTTTTTATTTACATACCCAGTCCTCTTGCAGCCACATCTGTTGCTACCAGAATGCCTCTCTTAGACCTCTTGAATCTATTTATGATCATGTCTCTTTGGTTCTGTGTCTTGTCTCCGTGAATACCTTGAGCAGGCCAGCCGTTCCCTGAGAGTGTTTGTGCCAAACTGTCTACAAACTTCTTTGTGTTGGTGAATACTAATAGCTTGCCGAAACCTTCGCCGGATATATCGTGCATTATAGCTTTGAACCTAGAATGAAGAAAAATTAATTATTATAGTTTAATTTTGATAATTACTAAATAGATATGTCTATGAGCTTCATTGATACTGTCTTCAATAGTAAAACAAACTTTATATGCCATTAGGTAACAGCGTTCTACGGTTTCACCTGCAATATGCCCTGCATGCATCGACATGGGAATTTTGGTACAAGAGGAAAAAAAAATGTACAACAGAAACAGAGTTGACTGAACTAAAAAGTATTAAAAAATGCTCACTTATTTAATTTCTCTTCTTGCTCGCACACATGAACATGCTGCTGAATATTATGATTCGCTGTTAGATCTGTAGAACCCACATTCACTTGGACAAAATCACCGAGATAGTCCTTCGCTAAGGACTGCACTTCCTTTGGCCATGTAGCAGAGAACATCAGTATCTGTCTCTCTAAAGGCACGCCTTCTAAAGCTTGGCGAATCTGAGGTTCAAATCCCATGTCCAACATCCGGTCTGCCTCATCCAAAACCACATAAGTACACCGAGCCAGTGATGTGGTTCTACTGAGCAGAAAGTCGTTGAGCCGGCCTGGCGTAGCTATTACAATATCCACACCTTGTTCCAGCAGCATTGCTTGTTTCTGTCTGTTAGCCCCGCCATATATGCAGGCACATCTCAACCCAAACTTCCGTTCAAAGTGTTTAGCCACCTGCTCAATCTGTCTAGCCAACTCTCTAGTAGGAGCCAACACAAGCGCTCTAGGACCACTCCCCTTCCTCGGTTGAGTCTCCTTCAAATGCACCACAGCAGGTAAAAGATAAGCCAATGTTTTACCAGTGCCAGTCTGAGCAATACCCACAAAATTTTGTCCACTTATTGCAATTGGCCACCCTTGAGACTGTATGACTGTGGGTTTTGTAAAACCTTGTTCATTTAGAAAGTCTTTAATGTACGATGGAAACTCACAATTCTCTATATTTATGTATGGCCTGGGTATGTCATCTCCAATTATTGTGACATTGTGCTCATTTCTATAGTCTTCTATTTCCTTCTCAAAGTTTTGAACAGAGTAAAACCTTTGGCAGGTGTTTTCTTTATTGAAGGAATGTCTCACAAAGTATTGTTTCTGAATTGTTGAATAGCTCAAACGTGAGTTAACAAGTACATTAGTAGTCACATTAGCAGTTGATGCTTTGATAGTTTTGTACTTTGAATTTTGCAATAACCTGAAAATGTTAAATGTCAAAATTCAAATTATACATTAATTATAATAGGTAAACAGAAGTAAAATAAGTGGGAGAAATTACAAGCGTAGAAAGTATAAAAATAAAATTGGGTTGTACTTACAGGGTTGTGAATTCTTTCCATTTCATTATTTTGTTACAAGTATTAAATGCCATTGTATACAGTTTCCAATTAAAATTTACTAGACAAGCAAGATTATATGTTCCTGTTCTTTGTGTACCTGTATAGAGATATTTAATTCAAATTATCAAATTATATAACATATTCAACAAAACATAATATCAAATACATACAAGTCGGTACTGTACCTATGTTCTTTAAAAATTACATATGAAATGAAATGTAAGATACTTACTTATAATCCTTATACCAATTAAACCAATTACATAAATTATTATTTTTTACCGTCGGAAGCAAACAAGTTAGTTTGATTCGTTTAGTATTTCATTGAGAAATTTGAGAAACAAGAAAATTGCATTACTTTTAGGAGATTTAGGTTACTTGTACATAGTCAAGTAGTCAATTGAATCGAATATCCCCGCACGCGCCCGCACGAGTGCCATAGCAACTGTCAGAGTCAATGTCAATTAATTTCCTTTGAATGATAGCTGGTTGACATTGATTAAGACAGACATGAAATTTTAGTTTTTCCAGATTTAGGTACCTATAGGTTATATTATTAGGTTCATGGGGATGAAAATAATAGCACCTCCTAGAATTATTAAGTCTCAGTCTCATTGGTGGGACGAACGGTATTCTCGTTCCTCCTCTCTGCTTTGATGTACCTAGTGAATGCCGAGCAATGCCGAGCCTGAATAGATATTATGTTAAGGTGTCTTTTCACGCTCCCCTGTAGAAGAGATGCCACCATTGTACATGCCTGCTGTTCCGGAACACCGTGTTCCTCCATGCAATGGTATATTCACACCTGTTCTACCGTAGGGGACTAATGGGACTTTTTTCCCCCTAGTTCTACTTATAAATGGGCTATCGAATAGTGGAACTAGCGGGAACATTATTTCTCAATAGTTTTTTGTAAATACACATTATACATATGGAACACCCACTCAACTCAACTTTGAATAACATATCTTTATATCATACTCGACCTGCCAAAGTTGTTTTAGCATATACAAATTTAGGGGGTTAAAAAATTCTCAGACCTACCCGATATGCACACAAAATTTCATGAGAATCGTCATGAATCGGTCAAGCAGTTTAGAGGAGTTTATCTCGCGACACCAAATTTTATACGAGATACCTCGATATATAATAGTGCCAATAGTTTCGACAGAGCTCGGATAGACCATTTATAAAGTAGAATAAGGGTCCGTTCACACAGACCGGCTCGGAGAGGAGAGCAGATTCTTATCACGTTGAAAACAGAGTTTTTAGTATTTGTATTAAGGTTTATTTTTGCATGTGCACTGCTTTTGTGATTAAGAATGCTTGAAGGCGCTTGGTGTGAAATAATAAGAGGAGCTTACCGGCTCCGATCGCGTAATTTTTCTCGATCGTGCAGCCGTTTGGCTCCGATTGCATGCTCTTTAACGCTCGCACAGCCGATCGGTTCCGATTGCGTGCTCTTTCTCGCTCGCGCAGCCGATCGGCTCCGATTGCGTGCTCTTTCTCGCTCGCGCAGCCGATCGGCTCCGATTGCGTGCTGGATCGGAAGACTGGTACTGCCTTTGTAGTGTACCCATCCGGCTCCGAGCACATCCGAACGGCTCCGAGCGCATCCGACCGGCTGCGAGCGCATCCGACGGGCTGCGAGCGTATCCGACCGGCTGCGAGCGATTCCGACCGGCTGCGAGCGCATCCAACCGGCTCCGAGCGCATCCGCTTTCAGGTCGCTTCCAGCCGGTCTATGTGAAATAGTTGGCGGCTCCGCTCCGACCAACTCCAAGCGCATACGATCCGGTCTGTGTGAAAAGAAAAATGCGCGCCGATGCTCTCCGAGCCGGTCTGTGTGAACGGACCCTTAGAGGGGGGGGGGGGGGGGAAGTCCCATTACTACGCTAGAACTATTCAGTGGAACAGGTGGGTGGGAATGGAGGCGCGACCGCGCGGGTTCTCCAATATTCTGGGTCAAATCAACCAATTTCAAAAACATTGGTTGGCAGCGATTTACGAACAAATAGAATACAGGTAGAAACTTGGGCTTTCCTAGTTATAAAATTAAACAACCTTTGTATACGTAATCTTAATTTATTTTAATTTAAATAGGTACTTTCACAAGAAATAGGTTTCGATATTTAGGCTACAAGGAGTTGGAATGACAGCATGTTATTTGGATCCCAAATCATTGGGTATTGATAAGTACACACAAAATGCTAATTATTTAACGTTGGATGTCATAATCAGCTTAAAAAAATATCACAGTTACTTTAAACAAAAAACATTAAATGGTATTTAAGAATATCTATGAGATATTTGAATAAATACTAAAACAACTGTAATACCAGAATCAGTTACTCTCTACAGCACAACTTTCACACACAAGTACAATTAGAACTATTATGTAAGTTAGATATCTAGTATTCAGAGAATCGCTTGTGGCCACCACTGCCGCCACCTCCTTGGCCTCTTCCGAAATTGCTACCCCTCTTGAAAGAACCAGATCCTCCACGGCCACCTCCTCCTCCATACCTATTCCTGTTCCATCCACCACCACCTCCTCCACAACGCTCAGCCATTGTTTGTAGTTGAGGATTCACAACCTAGAAAAAATATTAACACATTTAGTACAAATTAATCTACTTCACTATCGTAAATCACAAAATTTTATGATAATAATGTGACAACATCTGAGGATGGGATCCAGACAAATAAAAGTGTGGACACCGAAGGCATGTAGCTGTATTACTGTACCTCATACTTGCATTCATGTCACGCTATGTAAAAACGTACCCATGCCAAAGGTATGAGGAGATAAATGTAGTTCAACCATAATTATACACACCTGATTGGCTTCTTGAAGGACAGATACAAGATCTTTTGCTTGACGGGAATTTGAAGGTGTAAAGAAAGCATATGATGTGCCTTTTGATTTTGATCGGCCTGTTCTGCCTATCCGATGAATGTAGTCTTCAGATGAGTTAGGATAGTCAAAGTTAATCACATACTTGATCCCATCAACATCTGTAATTTTTTAAAATATCTTAGAAAGTGAACAATTTTATAGAAATCATAAATAAAATCATTTACTGGAACTAAATTGAAAATTCTATGTCAGGCTATAGTAACTCATGACTGTCTTACTTACATGAATGAGTTACATAGAATATTACACAACATTGAATATCAATTTGCCTCTCACTCAGAACCCTGGAGTCTTTTATGGGCTTTCTTTGATTCAATCTTTGAATATTATTTTTAAGTAATATTTATTAATTGCCCCTTCAAAACTCCATTGTGGCCGAAACAGAAAACCCTTGACCTCTTGCCGATCATCTCAACCTGTGGTCAAGTTTTTCAACGATGCACCATTCATCCAAAGAATTTATCACAATCTCATTTATCGAAGACATAGTGCATCACCAGGTTTTCCACTTTCAAGTGCGTCCGCATGTTTTACGGACATACCATCAAGCTTTCCGGCCTCGGGTCCAATCCAGTGAAAGGCACATTTGAGGCACCATTAAAATGACGAGTTATTGCATTCTCATAAGCAGTTCTACTGAATCAGATCTCATCTGCAAATCCAGTGCTTTAACACACCCTTAAAATAAAGGTAGTAATCGGATAGAACACAATAACTTTCCGCCAGTGCCTCTGAAAGTATAAAAATAAAACATTATTATTATACATGTCATAATTATTGATCCTCAGTTGTAAGTAATGACTGATTTTAAATGTTACATGCCTGTGAGAAGTATGACTTACCAAGTCCTCTGGCTGCAACATCGGTTGCAACAAGTATACTGGCCCTTCCCTGTTTAAATTGATATAATACTTCGTCTCTCTCTTGTTGAGTCTTGTCACCGTGCATGCACACTGCAGGCCATCCATACCGCCTGATGTTTCTTGTAATGTTTTCTACTTTCCTCTTAGTTTCAACAAAAATTATAGTTTTTGCACCAGGTTCCTGGCTTTGTCCAATTTCTTGAAGTAGTACATTTAATCTGAAACAATCATATAAATTACTCATATATGTTGCATAAAACTAATTACATATTTTACTGGAATACATATTAATTCAGATCTTCTTAGAGGAGTTGTGTATATTTTAATCAAAATGGTGGTCATACTTAAAACAATTCATCATTAGATATACAATAAGCTAGCCCTAACTCAAACGAAAATCGAATGTTTATACATACTTGTTTTCTTTTTCATGTTCCTGGCATACATCTACAATCTGCAGGATGTTGTGGTTGGCAGAAAGCTGTAATGATCCAATGTTGATTTGTACATAGTCACCAAGGTAATCCTCTGCCAGTTTTCTCACTTCTTTGGGCCAGGTTGCAGACCACATCAAAGTTTGTCTGTCAGGTCTGATTTGATCAATGATTTTTCTTATCTGTGGTTCAAATCCCATGTCCAACATACGGTCAGCTTCATCCAGAACCAAGTAGGTACAACGCTGTAGATTGGTTGTACCCTTTTCAAGGAAGTCAATTAATCGCCCAGGAGTGGCAATGACTATTTCTACACCCCTTTCCAGGTCACGAGCTTGTTCTCTCTTTGGTGCGCCTCCGAAAATGCACGTGTTTCGCACATAAGCAGAGTTTCCAAAGTCTGTAGCAACTTGTTGGATTTGCTGTGCCAACTCCCTAGTTGGAGCCAAGACTAAGGCAATGGGGCCATCTCCACGACGAATTGGAGGTTGGTTATTGATATGTACAATAGCTGGCAAAATGTAAGCCAAAGTTTTTCCTGATCCTGTTTGGGCAATACCAACCAGGTTCTTACCTGACATTGCAATAGGCCAACCTTGGGCTTGAATAGGAGTTGGCTCCTTATAACCCATACCAGTTATGCTCTGATTGACATAGTCAGGGAAGTTGCCTTCATCAAAGTGCTGAATAGGGTTGGGCACTTCAACCCCACTAACAGTAATCTCGTGTAGATTTCTGTATTCTTCGACTTCATAAGGTGATCTGTTCAAGACTGAAGGATGTGGGTTGTAGAAGTTCTTGTTGAATGGCTGCAATGACATGCTCTCCCAGTTAGGTCGCCGCATGTTCTGGCCCCCGGTGAAGTCCTTTTTGCCACCAAAGCCACCTCCGCCTCCGAATCTGCCACCTCCTCCACCGCTGCCACCAAACTTGGAACCTCCATTACTGAATCTGGAGTTGCCACCGCTAAACTTTCCTCCACTTCCTCCAAATTTGGAACCACCGCTTCCACCGCGGTTATTGTCCCAACTACTAGACCTATAACAATAATAGGATACTTTAAATTTAGAAACTACATTATTCAATATTAAAACGTGTGAAATATTATGAATGAACCTCAAACTCCGTTAACTCAAATTCATGACTAGCCTACGATACGGAATTAGGGTCGTATAGCGGTGGTGGTCATGGCAAGTAGGCAAGTAAACGTAGATAGGTAGGTTTACTATAAACCCAACCTACTTTCAAAATGGCCTCGCTATCGCTACACGTCGACTAGAAACATGGTTGGATCATGCGTATTAGGCCGTGTAAAAAATCGATAGTCGCAATGCGCAATAACTTTCGGAAATAATATCAATCGGCGAAAATATGCTTTGTAATGAATTCTGCCAAATAGAAGACAAAACTAATACAATGACGGATGCAATGCAAAGGATTGACATATCAATATCATGTCAACCTGGCGAATTTTCATGAAAGATTAAATAAATTCGTCTACGAAATTAAGATTCTGAGAACATAAATAAACTTATGGTGATGTATAAACATTAAAGAGAGCATAACTTACATGATTTGTTTTAGTTTTGTCGAAGAGATGTCAGAGATAATGTTGAATTCAATTTGTTCTTGCACTTGAAGCAGGGTCAAACTGAAACAAAGATGGAGGACACGCCATAAAGTTTGTAACATTCACCAGCACGACAGTTTTAAAATAGTAATTCAATACAATACAATAGTAGCACAAAATTAAGTACTCTATTACAACAGTTAATTTTTATTCATTATAATGATGATTTTATCGAAATTAAGATTAGTATTTCAAGACACAACGTGGAACACAACCTACCTAGACCACTGCTTTGATTAGAAAGAAAAATAATATTTCATTCATTTGTTATATGAATTTTCATTCAGAATGAATGAAATGAGTGAAACGGTGATGGAATAAATGAGGGATGTCCATATATCCATGAATGAAATTGTACTGTCGAGAGTATCGAGTAATAATGTCTAATACGGTAAAACTCAAATTCGTAATACCTATTAATACTATATCGATATATAAAGCTAAGATTTCATAGTAGTTCTATAATAACAAATGTCATATAATGAGTTAAAGATGGTGGACGATAGCAAAAATTATTTAATGATAATTATGATGATTGCTGGTTTTCGGACATCTTTGTTATAAATATCGTGATAGTACACCACTAAAAACTACCACTAATATTTTAAATTAATTATCTCATCCAGAATAGAATTGATAAACTAATTGAAATCGTATAAAATAAATATAGTAAAATTTATGTCAATCATTTAAAAAAATCACCGGGTCAGCTAGTATTATATAACCCGTTTCAAATGAGAATAGTACTGAATTTTTGCCAACTTCACAAACGAAGACAAAAAAATTCCTGCTGACAAAAAAACCAACATTTTTTACAAAAAATATTGAAATTGTAGACATAATACGGAATAATAAGATGTCAGATTTAAATAAATAAAAGCAAGGTACTACGATTAATTTAAAATCTGTTAAGATTTTGACTATGGAGATGAAATTTATTAATTTATTCATAATGACTGCTTGGTTTGGTAGGTAAACCAATTGGATTTATCTCATACCTGTTACATAAAATGTCAAACGAATCCGATATAAATCGGATGCGATATGTCGATAAGTTTTTGTTACAATACGCTTAAACACATCCCTACATACAAACAGCAAGCGAATGAATGGAACGAATGAATTTATATAGATCGGCTACATGCTTGACAAAAAGTGACTTAGGCTAGGCGAGTGAAAACACTGCCCCAAAAGTTGCTTTAGATAGAGGTTGCCTTTTGATCCGCATTAGTAAAGTCACATTCCGTAAATTAATTGACATTTCGATAATTTACTGTAAAATATGTACATAAATATGCAAAATTCTTGAAATTAATGGAGCCCGATGATTTAAAAATGTTAAAATGGGACTAAAAATAATTAGAAGAGTAAGTATGTGATGAAATTGCGACTAAAATGATTTAAAAGTAATATAAAATCATAAATGTTCCAAACAAAACCTACCTCCAATGAAGGCCAGCCAGTGTGTAACCGTTTCACATACTACTAGCGAAATAGTAGGTAAGGGTACAAAGCCTCTAACGAGACGGTATAAGTAGTCTGTGGTACCTTGCCAATGTGGCAAGGAAGGAATGAATGAGGAATGAGCATGAGTGAGTGAGTAGAATTTGACATTTAATTTCATACTGACTGACTGATTGTTTGTCTAATATTTTTTAGTCAGTCTGCTGTGGTTTTCGTTTCGAAATTGATGCTGTGTGAACGCGGTGTGCGGATTATTTTCTCCATAAAATAAGAATTATTAATTTGGAATAACAGTATTTTGTTTGTTGATATCTATCCAGACGAACATTGTTATTAAAATGGCTATGCAACCTCACAGCAAGAAAAGAGTGTGTTATTATTACGACAGTAAGTAGTTGCTAAACTTCCCCGCCACTACTTTATGATTGATTTTTGTACTAAATTATGTAATTTGTTTCTTCAATCTCCAGTAAATTATTAAGAAACCGTTTTGTTTATGTTTATTACGTGTAAAACATATTTTTTGTACATGTTTCTGTTGTGAACATCCATCTTGGCGGTTATATCAACCTATTTGACGGTCCATTTTGAGGCGTCTGTACGCGTTCGAAGCTGTGATTGGCCACATGGTGCTTGATAACCGGCAATATGTACAGTACAGGCATTTATGTGTCAAGCCGCATAATGGCTTGAGAAACACTTTTATAAAAAGTTGAAATTGGTATTGTTTGAGTTTAATCATATTAATTTATTTTAGGTGATATCGGAAACTACTATTATGGACAAGGACATCCTATGAAACCTCATCGTATACGTATGACACATAATTTACTTTTGAATTATGGATTGTACAGAAAAATGGAAATCTATGTAAGTTAAATAAAATTATCAATGATTATTATGATTTTTTTATAAATATTTAATTAAGTCCTATTATGAAAGAATAAACGAAATAAAAATATCTACCTAATAGTAATTAATAATTTTGCAGAGACCTCACAAAGCTACAGCAGATGAGATGACTAAGTTCCACTCTGATGATTATATCCGATTCCTGCGATCAATAAGACCTGACAACATGTCGGAGTACAACAAGCAAATGCAGAGATGTAAGTATTTCGATTATTTTACGACATATTTTTTTATCTTATACCAGCCAAATTATTTTTAAAAAAATAGCCCATTTCCATTTATGCCCAAATTAATATAAAATGATCTATTCAGTGGTTTTCTCCTTTCTTCTTCCTTAACATATATCGTCCCACTGCTGGGCAAAGGTCTCCCCCAAACGCTTCAAACTCTCCCTGTCCTTTGCGGTTTAAAAAGATGAATAAAATTAACTTAGACAGAGCTATTATTATTAATATAGTCAGAGCTACTTTGTCATTTTTGATGTAAGTTGGGAATTAAAGTACCTAATTACCTGGGGGCTCCCAGTTTCCAGGTGATATTGAAAAATTTAATTAAATCACAATGAAACAACTGAAATGATTTCTTTACCCTGAATATGTCAATGAGATAAACGTAAATAAACTATTTCGTTTATTATGTACTTACAATGATTTCATGTTTCCATACTACCAAATGAGTAATTATGAAATTAGAAGTATGTATATACTTTAAAAATCAAAGTTACTCTTATGGTAAGGCTTATTTTAACAAAGGCTACACAATCATCCCTCTATTTTGCAGTCAATGTTGGTGAAGATTGTCCTGTCTTTGATGGGCTGTACGAGTTCTGTCAGTTGTCTGCTGGAGGCTCTGTCGCTGCTGCTGTGAAACTTAACAAGCAGGTAAATACTGGCCATAAAATACAAGTAATCTCCTAAACTACCTAACCTCTTTGAATAATTTATGTTTCTAATGGATAGGCACATTCAATTGGAAGGTTAAAGGCTAGGAGGCTATTTTTCATCTCGAAATTCCCATGGAAATGAGCACAGTACGGGTAAAACCGTACAGCAAAGAATGTGAAATAGTCCTGTTTTAAAATCATGGAACCGAAATTATTATTCAGTTGATAAATTATCAACTCTGAGAAAATTCGTCATTTTAAACAAAATAAAACACCCTTCCATTAAATTTTATAATATTTTTAAATGTGTTTATCAGTACAGGGATGAGAAATAGGTGTACATAATAAATCAATACATTTTGATCTACAAAGAAACATAAGTTTTTTACTAATTTCATCATAAAAACTTGTTTTAGGCATCAGAGATCTGCATCAACTGGGGTGGAGGTCTGCATCACGCCAAGAAATCTGAGGCTTCTGGCTTCTGTTACGTCAATGACATTGTTCTTGGCATTTTGGAGTTGCTCAAGTACCACCAGAGAGTGCTCTACATCGATATTGATGTGCATCATGGAGATGGAGTTGAAGAGGCTTTCTATACCACTGACAGGGTGATGACGGTCTCCTTCCATAAGTATGGGGAATATTTCCCTGGCACAGGTGGGTTTTCTGCAAAATTAAGTACTTGATTGACTTATATAGACAATTACTTACTACTTATATAGACAATATTAGAAATGTATGTATTGCTAGGCAAACAAATTGCAAATTGTCCTTATCTCTCGCTATATATGACTTAAGTAAATTTTGATTATAATTTGAGTTAGATTACAGTTCTGAAAACTGATACTAAAGTTAAATCATATTTCTTTGAAGCAGTCCGTCTTGAATACCTTTTCTTATGAATTGTTGTGACTAATATAAAACATTATTTTTAGGTGATCTACGTGATATCGGCGCTGGTAAAGGCAAATACTACGCCGTGAACATACCGCTGCGCGACGGAATGGATGACGAGTCATACGAGTCTATCTTCGTCCCTATCATCTCGAAAGTAATGGAAACATTCCAGCCAAGTGCTGTTGTGTTGCAGTGTGGCGCTGACTCATTGACTGGTGAGGATATTTTTTTGTTTAACCTTCCATAGATTTTCAGTACTTGAGCAGCAATGGACCTCTTTGCGCCGCTCCCCATGGCCACTGTCTGTTCTTTTTTGTGTCAAAAACAAGACTATAAAATTGTGTTAGTTAAAATATGATTATATATTGCTCCAAAACGAGAGGTCGCGCCTCAATAGCGATGCCATCGAGTCCAGATTGCAAGAAAGTACTGAATCCATTTCATAGTGTTTTCACCATCAGCCACTGAAATTGAAGGGGCAGGTTTTAATAACTTTTATCCCTAAATTACTACAGGAAACTACTCCATTTTGACTAATTGAAGCAAAGGCTTAAGCCAGTCCCTTGTCGAGAATGCCGTATTTTGAACATAATGTACATTTTCTGTGTAGGTGACAGACTGGGTTGCTTCAACTTAACTGTTCGCGGTCACGGGCGTTGCGTCGAGTTGGTCAAACGATTCGGATTGCCATTCCTTCTCGTTGGCGGCGGAGGGTATGTATCAGATTTATAAGTATTATTACGTATTAGTATTACATTATTCTTAAGTTTTGATATCTATTAATTTACTTTCTAACTTGTTTAAGTTAATGAGAAATTCTACTTTCAATATTTTTCGCTATCTTGTCAGTACACTTCATTATTTGTTTGGACGGCGATCATGCTGTCCTTATTATAATATTTGTTATTTCCTTAGGTATACCATCCGCAACGTATCTCGTTGTTGGACATACGAAACGTCAGTCGCGCTCGGCGTCGAAATCGCCAACGAGTTGCCCTACAACGATTACTTTGAATACTTCGGACCGGACTTCAAACTCCACATATCGCCCAGCAATATGTCCAATCAAAATACTCCTGAATATTTAGAGAAAATCAAAAATAGACTGTTCGAGAATCTGCGCATGTTACCTCATGCGCCGGGAGTACAGGTAAACTGATCAAACAAGACAAACGAAATGTATAAAGCATGAAATAATAATAACAAACAAGTAAAATAAAACTTATTTCATTTTCTAGGTGCAAGCTATCCCTGAAGATGCAGTCAACGATGAATCAGAGGATGAGGACAAGATTGATAAAGATGAAAGATTACCGCAGAGTGAGAAGGTACGATAATTTATAAATACTGGTTTACTATATTGGTCAGACCTTTAAATAGGTGATACACAATTAGTGACGGAAAATCCCGCCAACAGAGGAACAACACAGGTTAAGGTTACCCCTAAGCTAATCTTTTCCTCATTATCAATCCTATCCGACTTGTTATGTCAAAGGTATTAAATGCAACCTGAAATTATATTATGAAAATATAATTGATCTGAGTTTTTATCTTGTACTAATCATAATAATATAATGTTTGTGTCTAGGATAAGCGCATAACCGCGGACGGCGAGTTGTCGGACTCTGAAGACGAGGGCGAGGGCGGGCGGCGCGACAACCGCTCGTACCGCAACCCTCAGCCGCGGAAACGACCGCGTCTCGACAAGGACGGCTCGCAGATCAAGGACGAAATCAAAGGTATATTTCAATATTATTTTATATTCATTTGGTATTTTCTATGTCATCATTGACTTTTTTGGTGGTCTAGCCTAGTTCGCAAAGAGTGCCACTAGAACGACCAGAAGTTAGTTTAGTACCCAATCTTATCAAACATAGTTTAGCATATGCTTGGGGAAGACCCCCATATAATTATTCACATACAAATTCACATAAAATTAAAGAAAAAAACTGAAAGATGTTCTAACGAGAAAAGAAACAAGTTAGTTGACTGAAGTTGACAGACTTTTCTTTTACATTCATCAATTCAATTCCATATTTTACTTTATGTATTTGGTTACTGTATACTAATGAAATTAATTTTCAGCCGAAGATGCAAAGGACGAATCTAAGAACGTATCCAGTGTGGAGGAACCAAAGAAAGAGTTGGCGTCAAATCCCTGATGCGTGCGCTAATATACCAACAAGCGTCTCTAGAGGACTCCCGCTCGGAGACAGCTTGTTCGGTGTGTGAAGTAAAGTGAAAGGACACCTTCCTACCCCTGGATTAGAATCTATAGTATGGTTCCTTGAGTATCCGTACAGTAGCTAGTGAGCTAACAGTGAATCAGTGTTTGTTACTCATCCTACAGTAACATACAGTCTTGAGACAACTTAGTTAAAATTTCACATTTAAAGGCATTTATGTAAAGTAATAGTTTTTGTATAGGATATATTTTTATAAATGACATCCTAAAGGTGTGATTCCACACAAATGTTTATTCTGGTCGACTCATTAAAGCATACAATAACAAATTGTGCACGAACATTCTAGGTATGTTCGCGCACATTTTGTAACATTTGTGCGCGCACACATGCAAGCAGTGGACTCGCGTCGACGTGTACAAACCTGTTGTTCGCGAACTCAGTCTTGCTTCCGCTACCGGAGTGAAACACTTATTTGTGCGCGTTCATTTTTAATTAACCAAATTAAATATGGATTGGACGAATGATAAAATTATTACATTTATTCAAGCTATTGAAACTTATCCTGTGCTGTGGGATTCTAGTCACAGTGATTATAAAAATAAAAACAAAAAAACATGACGCCACTCAAGAGTTGGCGCAAAGCTTCAATTGTGACTCGACTGAGGTAATGAGAAAATGGAAGATTATTTTGGCCGTCCATATTAACTACTGAACTGTCTTCGCCAGAAACTCTGCTCAGTGAACATGTTCGCGCACAAATGTGCTGAACTGTGCGCTTACAAAAGTTACGCACAGGCTTACCAGTGGACATGGAAGCCAAATGCGATACCAGCTTAGTACGCGCACTGCTGGAGTTTTGCACAAAATGTTTGTAAACAAATGTGCTGCACACTGTTTTGGTGGAATCGTACCTTGACATAGCTAAACGCTTACATAGAGATGTAAGAATTAGGTTTTTAGTTATTTAATGATGAAGTATTTTTGTGTTCAGTGTATAATTTGTGTCGTAAATCTCGTATTTAAATAATTAAGAATAGTAAGAAATTAAGATAGAAATATGTAGTTTGTAAAGACCTAAATGTTTGCTTATTTATGAATTCAATGTTTTTAATCATTTGAAGAGATTAAGTATTCGAAAAACTATTATAAACTTGATTTATCTTATAAAATATTGATTTATTAAATATTATTTTTATACAGTGCTAAGAGATGCTGATTCTCACTAAATTCAAAAACATTTGCACTATTTAGGTAATTCCTAATTGTTGTATACGACGAGTCAAAGACAATACTTTTTTTTTTGTCAGTATAAGACGGTGTTTGCTCCCGCCTCCAGCCCCGCCACGCTACAATTTTTAGGGAGATATTTGTTTCGACTCCCAGACAGTCAAACCTAAGTACGTCACTCAGATAGTACTTCTCTGCGTGTAAGAGAACTTGGATTAGGTATTAACACCCTCCGTGGTCTTGTGGTTTGAGCGCTCGGCTCACGATCTGGAGCCCGGTGGGGACAATATCTCACAAAAATCTCTGCGAGACTGCTCTCAGTTTAGTAAGGGCATTGCAGCCTGAATCACCTGATTGCCCGAAAAGTAAAACGATTCCGTCGGTCCCGGTCAGTTTCTACGGATAGTAGTCGTTACATGAGCCATGTCAGAGGTCTTTGGCGGCTCAATAACTCTGACACCGGGATTGATCAGGTTGACCATAGGAAGAAGGAAGACGGTATTAACTTTGCGTATTTCGTGCCGTGATTCCTACGCCCCGTTTCCGCTCTTATCAAGGTGAACTTAACCTACATCAAAGGATATTTATATATTACTATGAAAAGTCTATTTAATTTAATGTCTTATCGTCTTTTGCACGCTGTATAAAGATTTTATTATTGTTAGTTTTCTTATGTTGTGTAGTCCTTTGAAAACGTAAAAGGCTTGTAATAATACATGCTTATATATTTTTTAAGTTATTCGGGACATAATTTCCTGAATAGCTGGAGCTCAACTCAAAACACAAGAATGACTGATTTAATTAAGCAACATTTTTTATTTGTAACAATCAAAAAACTGTTAAATTTTCTGTAAAAATATTTCATACAACCAGCAATGACCATCATTGGTCTATTATTTTATGTTACTGGGCCGTTTTCATCAGTTGGTTCGTATGATATAAAACATATTCTTGATAATTAAGAATTTAAGACTATTCTGACAGTGGATCATATTTCCATTTTTCTCCTAATATTATCTAAGTTAAGAAGTAAGTTGTAAATATTATTTTTTATTGTTCAATATACTGAATAAAAAATATGTGAAATTAAACTTCAATCGTATTTCTGTCCCACAATTCTAGCTAAGTGTCAATTAATACAAGCTCAAAGTTCATTTGCGTCAACTTGAACACTCCACAACGGAAAATACAAGCACAAAAGATAATAAAAGTAAGTAAGTTCGAATAAAGGCCTCCGACATGGTCTATCAATTGAAAGGAATAATGATACCGGGATAAAGAGAACAAGTAAAAAAATAAGAGAGAAAAGTTGTTGAAAAAAGTTAGAATTTGCTATATTAAGATTCTTCAATATCGTGTATTTTAATTTAAGAATTGTCTGCTTATAATATGCGAACACTACACATTTTGAATTTAAACTACGTTTAAGTTTATACTATTGGAACGTAATACGTTTATCGTGACGTCATTTACAAACATGTATTTGACGGTAGTTGCGATATTCTTACTTTTTCTATAATCATTCGTATAGACGCATTTAGTTGACACCCGGTTTTATGTGAAGGGGTCCGAAACGACAGATAAAAAGTGAGTATATATATAACGTTGTTTCAAATTCAATTCAACAAACGCGCATCTTTTTTACTCATGAAATATGTGCGCGAAGATACAGATTAATTTAATAAGGTAAGCAACATTCAGATTGACGTTTCGATGCGCACTCATCGCTAGTGCTAGTAAAAATTGACTTCTTAGCAATGCTCTTAGCTCTTAATTTTAGTGTCAAGACAGATAAATAATACTTAATTAGAAATTAATAAACGAACATATAGTCGGCAGAAGTTGATATGCTTCCGGAAATTGCGGGCTGCAGGCTGCTAAAGTGCTAACTGCTGCAACTAACGGTCTCTTTCAATATATCCTATCTCCACTGGTTATCTCCGAACTTGGGGAACAACTGTAAATTATATATAGGTACCCTCCATATCTTTTGTTGGTGCCATCGTCGTATAATGAAAATGGGTAGTAACCCTCAATTTGTAAAACCTGTGCGTCAACTTTATACTGGCAACTAGTTTTATATGAAAGATGTAATTAAAATAAAACACAGAGGTAATTTTGTCGCTTTATTACTGTAGGTAATTAAAACAGATTATCACAACGCTCTAGACATACATTGCACCATAAAATAAAAGTACCTCAAAATCAGTCTGGTACCGAAAGGCTAAAAACCAAATACATCGGAATGAATATAAAAATACTATGAAATAATTTTGCAATATATTTCTACATCAGTTTGTAATTTTACAAGAAATCCATCAGGAGACAGCCTTAATGAGAGACAAAGAATATTTTTTATAAATATTATAATTCTAATGAACACTTACTTTATAGGGCGTTTCTAATTTTATCGAATTATCTTAAAATTGAACCTTACATCACTGCTCGAGTGCTAATATTAATTCACTTCATGTTTTGAACTTCATTTAAATCACACTTAAATATACAAAGGATGTAAAACTTTAAGGAATGTTACATTGGAAGAAATTGTCATGGCAGTTATTACAGCGATACATACTTAATAATTTGTGCGTAATAAAACTCATGCGGATACCGGCGACTCGTGCCCGGCCCGGCACAGCGCTCACTAAACATAGGCCTTCATATATGACTAGGTATACAAACCAATAGCTTGCTAGATATTATTCTTCCTTATATATTACATTGCAAATTACAATATATTTAACCATCTCGCTGTATCATATACATACGAATTAATCCATTTATTCATTATGTACTAACGCAAGCAAATCAAATTCCATAATTATCAAAATAATAAATAAATCAAATTGGACTGAAAAATTGAAATCAACGAAATATGAAATAATTTGAAACTCATTTGGGCAAGTTTTAGGCATGATGTTGGAAGTTAAAAGGTATTAAAAATCTTTAGGCCTGAAATAAGGTACTCAACTATAATAACGTATATGTGATTAAATAATAATATACAATGACTATTAGGACCAATAACATAATAATACTAAATGGATCACAGTAAATACAAAATGAATAACTTAAACACTAAATACAATAATATAGCTTAGTTGGTATTTATTATGACTGTTAATAAGTTCATTATGATAAATTCTTATTTATAATTCATTTGATCAGTATGTTTAATCACAAGAACTGTAATAAACTAAAACCCGACTACTTCTAAGAATAATTCTAATAATGTATCAATCAATATACAGATAAAAACGTTCATTACACTTGTCTGTCTATAGCAATTGTGATGAAGAATATCGAATTGTCTATTTATTATTAAAACGTGCCCAATAGGGGCGAAGAGTTACTATCAAGCGAGTAAAATGTCTTGTCTGTCGTAGTCGGGTGAAAGAGCAATATTCGAAAATGTTAGAATGCTGCTAGTCAGTAACTATTTTACTGTCTAAAGTAAATATTCTAACTGGCACATAAGTGAGCTTCCTTTACCATATCATAGTGCACACGGAACCCTGCTCGTCGTATCACGTGACGCCTCACAAGCACTAGCAGCCCCCGGTGCTTACGTTTCTGTGCCCTCTGGAACAAACACAAAGTAATCATTACATGATTATTATCAGACCCAGCTGCAGCAACTTCGTACCGCAATATTAAAAAATACCTGTTTAAGGTGTTTTGTCTCTTTTTCTCTTTGGAAATAGCGTATGTAGGAAAGGGATAAATTATTTCATAGCTAATAAGCGTTTACGAATAAGGCCCCTAATATGTAGTAGTAATAACACAAAATGAAACCCACCTGGAGTTAAAGGATGGTCTCGCATCATTGAACCTGTAACGTTCGCACTGAATTAATAATTTATATTTAATGCAAAAATATAAGCTCACATGCATATTAAGGATTCACAAATATTACTAAGTTCGTGCGTTAGGAACAATCTAGAACTAAAACATAGGTTGAAGGTAAAATAATAAGTGCAATGTAAGAGAAAAATAAGTGTGAATGTAACATAACACCAGTGTGCATTTAAACTACTCTACTACTATGCCTTCATAGAGGGAATATTATAATAATATTTATTTATTAAATAAATATGAAGCTACATTGCTGATTACTGAATATACAGGTTGATGTTACCTGTCTATAACAGTCCTTATGGAAATATACAAAGGGAATGCTAAGAAAAAATAAAACTAGGAACTTGATGGGATTACTAAAAACTTTCAATTGATCAAAGGAAAGATACTTCTAAAAATAAGTAAAGTATTTAAGATTACACTGCAGGGCAAAGGCATCTCTCTCACCGAAGATATCAAGAAAACAAATTAATCTTCAGTTATTGCGCCTAAGTTTCATAAACTAATTCACATTATTAAAATATGTTTGATACAGAAAAGGCTTCCTATCAAAAGTTAAAAATACATGTGCAGGTTATAACAAAAATACAGTGATTGATTAAACATACAAAGCAGCAAAGCTTTACCGTATGCAGCGTCGGCAACATTGACACTAGAGCAGTACAATATACTATACTACATAGAACAGTCAGTATAGTATAGCGTCAGAAAGTTGGTTACTGGTTAGTGCGGCGCCAGGGGTGATGCCTACGATGCTGCCGCCGACACACGCCTCGACGCCTTCTGTTGACCACCACCATACACTTACATCGTATTATACGACACATATCGAAATGACATATACGAGTAGATATCAGTTAGGACATTGTTGGGTGCATAGTCGTGCTATTAAATTAAGTACATTCTGATAAATAGATTTCAATGAAGAACATTCCGTAGTAAGATATGAAGATCAAATAATCATAACTGTTAGAATAGAAACATACATATGTACTTGGAAAATTATTGTTGAGTTTTGCTTTAATACTTTTTTGTTTCGTGAAGTTAATTCACAAAGAACATTCGTTTATTAATTGAGAAATAAACAGGCTATAAATAAATCTTATGGGAAATGTATCAATTAATTTGAAAACAAATAAAATAATCAAATTTAGTAGCATTCGCATACAATAAGCGAGAACACGTGTTTCAAAGGCAAATTCAATTACTGGCAAAAATAAAACTGCATTAATAAAATAAGAAACGACACATCGCAATATTGCTTGTTAAGTAGGAAATAGACAGTAAAATAACTGGACACTGTGTATTGACAAAACGGGTATAACTTGATTAAATAAAATTGTTTTCTATGAAGACAAATTTTACTTCCTTTTGTTTTTAAATTGTACTATAATGACAATTTTCATGCTTTCAATGCAAATTTTCGGCTTGAAATTTATAAAGTAGCTTAATGTTAACGACTTCATTTACTACTTAAAATCTAAACTAAAAAGTTTGATTGTCCGAAAAAAAAATCCTCTTAAATATTTTTTTTAATTTGCTTTTTTTATCAAAGCTTTTTCATGTGTTCGGGATTTTGAAAATCGATTAGTTTCGACTTTAAGAAAATGTATTGAAGAATAACGTATGTAGAACAGGACTTTGAAACACGTGGTAGAGATAGTAAAGAAGACGTGTGTCATGCATTCCTCACCGGTGGTGCAGACGGCGCCGGCGGCGGCGTTGTCCGCGTTGCCGCCCGCCACCGACCACGGCCGAGCCTTGCCCGCCGCGCGGCCGCAGCCGTTCCCTACCGCACAACACGTTACACTGACCCGCTCGGTACAACATGCCACAACATATTGTACAACAAATGTCAACTTCAGCACGACTAAGATGTAAGTCATACGACTATACCTCTTGTCTGCATATAGAAATAGAGATATGTATAAGCTCGCCTACAGCAAGCTGTCCCTTCATTAGTGCTGTAAATGTAAAGTATGTGTAAAGGGAACGCACTGAAGCTCACATTTCTGTAAACATTACTACCATTTGAAGTTGACATTTGTGTGAACTTTGTCGGTGTAGTACAAATCGGTTACGACTTTCACAATCACATACTAAGCTTTAAAATAGGCTATCTAAAAGCTCAGAAACAAAGGGTTGGTTTCTGACCTACTAGAACTTACTTACTGTCATTCTCAGTAACCTATCGCTACCAATCCCAGGATCATTATCGTAGATTGATCATTTTAATTGGTATGTAAATAAAGATCTTGTTCTCAAATTGTACAGGGCAAATTATCTGTTTGAAAAAACTGTTATTGAAGTGATGCATTACAACTTCTAATGTGAATACATACGTGAGATCTCACCTACATTCACTTTGTCATTGACCAATAGAATAAGTACTCTGGTGTTTCATACAAGTAAGTCTAAAATAAGCTTCTCAAAGCGGACGTATTCCACATAAGCGAACCACAAAAGTTGAAAATCCACTTTCACATAGTGTGCTCATAAGCGTGTGCTCACCATTTTATAAGTACCAGTCTTGTTAATGTTCAGTGTCTTTGCTCACACATTTAGTAGTACATTGAAGTACTTACCCATTGTATTGACGTTATCCGACGACCGCGAAGGAGGTGGTGTGTTAGACGCTGCCTTTGTTCCTACGTTATCTGAAGACTTACATCGTGACACTTCTGAAAACATTAAATAATAGAAAACATAGATAAATACGATACCAAGAAAGATTTTATTTAGATAAAAAACTCATGTAATTTAAAATAACTTACCGCATTCTAGTAAAACTGGCGTGCTTTCGCCTGATGTTACGCTGTACCTATAAACACAACATGAATGATAGAGAAATAAGAGAGATTGTTAGACCTGAATGTTTGTTACATTCATTTAAACTACTGCATGTGTTTTAAATCCATCCATGCAAATCCGAGATCACGTTTCGTTTTTTAACTCGCATTTAATGTGTAACGTGTGAATGGACTTAATTGATTAATCACAATACATTATGAAGGAATTTTTGAACATTTTACTGATTTGTTTGGTAAATTAAAATTAGCACCATCCGCTTCGCTTCTATGGAAACGCATACTGAACATAACAGGGAATATGTCCGCTTGGAATATGGGGAGATTTCTGTCCAGAAGTGGGACAGGATAGGTTGTTAAAGGAATTGTATTAAAACAGTAGCAAGGTCGTACATAGTGTCATCCCGCTGCAGGGTGGGCGAGTGCGGCAGCGGCGAGGGCGAGGCCAGCGACGACAGCGAGTGCAGCGAGCGCGACGTCAGCGGCGTGCGCGCCGACAGCGACGCCTCCTCCGAGCCGGGCGGCGTGCGGCTCGCGCGCCAGAACTCCTCCAGCCCTGCGCGCCGCGTCACATACCACCGTCAACAAGCTTCTAATATTCCACAGCTAGGCCAAGGCCTCTCATCTCATCTAAGATATCAGTGTAGCGAAGAGGATTCGGCGTTGTCCCTACGTTTACTTTCTGCGGGTAGGTGATAGGAAATTTGTTTCCGCTCCAACCGGTTTAAGTGGTATAGGGCGGCCCTCGGGGCCCACAATGGTGAGCGGCCACGCCCGTGGTCGAGGAAACGTCACTGGGCAAAATGACATTGAAAATAAGTGATGTTGTTACATACCTTCGTCGATATCTTGCGACTGATCTGTTATGGGTCGGGTGGGGGCTCTCGTTTTAGTTCTCCTCGGTCTACCTGTACATACCAATATGACAATTTAAGATTCGTTTTTAAGCATGTAATGAGTTTTAACGTTTTTAAGGAGTAATAATTAGATATAATTGTTTTCCCAGATATCGTTGGGAGTGTACCTTTGACGAGGTGGCGCAGCGTGTGCGCGGGCAGGTCGGCCAGCCCGTCGGCCGCCTCGGCGTGCAGCGGCGGCAGCGACAGCATCTCGTTGCTGGCGGTGTGCTGCTGCTCCGCCACCGACTTGGGCCGCACGCGCCGCCCGCCGCGCGAGCGCGCGCGCCGCCGGCAGCCCAGCGGCGTCGCCTGCGTACACCGACACACACATAGACAACGCCTCACGCCGGACCAACGACAAAGAGTACAATTGTCGCGAATCGGGCTAGGGCCAGATCAGAATTTGACCGCAGTCCGCAACTGCAGTGGGTCCACGAACATTATTGCGCCGTGCGGCGAACGCAGCGTGCACCAATAATGAACGCATCGATTGGGATTGCGGTCCGCGGGCTAAAATAAATATTATCAGTTTTGTGAGCATTATTACTTACCAAATTCAAATATTCCAACTTCTGTGTGGCATGAAAGGATAAGTTACAAATAGTGTTAGTGATATAGTCACATACAGAAATTAAGTTAGGAAGGAAAAGTTTATTAACACACGTCAAAATGTAATGCAAATAGACTGACCCCAGAATGTGATATCGGTGTTAATAAGTCTGGAATGTCTCCGTCCACACTCTGCACGGGCTCGCTCTCTATACTGTCCAAGTTTTCACATGCCATCAGAGCCAGGTTTTCTACAGCTTGACTGAAAGTTAAAGCAACATAGAACTTAAGCTATGTAAATAGTGAACACAAATCGTTGTGAGTGGCAGGTTTTATTATAGTTGTAAGTAGTGATATAGAATCTATAGGGAAGCATAATAAAACATACTTGAGCAAATCTTGCAGTGTATTATTGCACGGCGCCATCGCATCTCTCACGGCTTGCAGTGAGACTAGTTCCCCGCCAGTGTTGCTGCCGCCCATCGCGGCGAACACTTCACTGCATCTCTGTGAAAAATATATAGTGTGGACGTTAAGCTGTGTTTAATATTTTGTCAGTTTTTAGGCGCGGTTTTGATGGGCCTGGTGGAGGAGTTTTGGGAAGAGCTAGTTGTGAGAGTGGTAGATTTTCAAAGCAAAGTTTTGGTATGGCAATGTTTTTATGGAAGGACTCGGTCGATGTTGTAGTCGTGCGATATTGGGATATATAAATGTACTGTGTGTCCTATAAATCCTGATGCACGGGGCGAGGTGAGGCTGCATCCTACATGCAGTGTGTTGTGGTCGGTATGTGTGACGTGTTACCTGCAGGTACTGGTGCATGTGGTGGTGCGCGGCGGCGGCGGCGCGCTCGAGCGCGGCGGGCAGCGGCGGCGGCGGCAGCGCGGCCGCCGCCTGCGCCGCCAGCGCGGCTGCATCCTACATGCAGTGTGTTGTGGTCGGTATGTGTGACGTGTTACCTGCAGGTACTGGTGCATGTGGTGGTGCGCGGCGGCGGCGGCGCGCTCGAGCGCGGCGGGCAGCGGCGGCGGCGGCAGCGCGGCCGCCGCCTGCGCCGCCAGCGCGGCTGCATCCTACATGCAGTGTGTTGTGGTCGGTATGTGTGACGTGTTACCTGCAGGTACTGGTGCATGTGGTGGTGCGCGGCGGCGGCGGCGCGCTCGAGCGCGGCGGGCAGCGGCGGCGGCGGCAGCGCGGCCGCCGCCTGCGCCGCCAGCGCGGCTGCATCCTACATGCAGTGTGTTGTGGTCGGTATGTGTGACGTGTTACCTGCAGGTACTGGTGCATGTGGTGGTGCGCGGCGGCGGCGGCGCGCTCGAGCGCGGCGGGCAGCGGCGGCGGCGGCAGCGCGGCCGCCGCCTGCGCCGCCAGCGCGGCTGCATCCTACATGCAGTGTGTTGTGGTCGGTATGTGTGACGTGTTACCTGCAGGTACTGGTGCATGTGGTGGTGCGCGGCGGCGGCGGCGCGCTCGAGCGCGGCGGGCAGCGGCGGCGGCGGCAGCGCGGCCGCCGCCTGCGCCGCCAGCGCGGCCGCATCCTACATGCAGTGTGTTGTGGTCGGTATGTGTGACGTGTTACCTGCAGGTACTGGTGCATGTGGTGGTGCGCGGCGGCGGCGGCGCGCTCGAGCGCGGCGGGCAGCGGCGGCGGCGGCAGCGCGGCCGCCGCCTGCGCCGCCAGCGCGGCTGCATCCTACATGCAGTGTGTTGTGGTCGGTATGTGTGACGTGTTACCTGCAGGTACTGGTGCATGTGGTGGTGCGCGGCGGCGGCGGCGCGCTCGAGCGCGGCGGGCAGCGGCGGCGGCGGCAGCGCGGCCGCCGCCTGCGCCGCCAGCGCGGCCGCCGCCTCGCCACCCGCCCACGCACGCTCCAGCGCCAACGCGCGCACTCGCACGCTTTGCCCGGTTACGTTGTTTTCGCTTAGTCTATAAAAGGTATTAATGTATAATAGATAAGGACCAGCTCAGAACAGAAATGATTCAGAAAAAATCTGCGCTTATGTGAAGCAAAACCGGACGTCTACACAAATTTCTGCCCGACATCGAATCAGTCCGGATTGGCACAGGATTTGGAAGCAAAATACAATGAGCCGGACAGTATCATAGAGAGCTTAAATTTAGAAAGCACTAAGAGTAGTTAGCATACCGTTCGTGCAGGTCACGCCACAGCTGCGCGACGCGCTCGGAGGCGCCGCGGCCGCCGGCGGCGGCGTCGGCGCCGGGGAACTCCACGCGCCGCACCGACACCGAGCGCCGCAACGCCGTCGCGATGTCCGTCAGTCCTGCGCACACCACACTCATGTATGTATGTAATAATCTGTCTGGGGGAGTTACTACTCTATCACGCCCCGGTGGGGGCATGGGGAAATAGCTGTGCCAGGGTCTACCAGGATATTCCGCATCAATCTAGACGTGATTACAAAAACGTAGATAGCAAACCATCGAGTGGTAATCCCAGAATCTAGCACTCCGATTTGAATAATTATTTTTGTAATTGATAGCCACATTTCAACTGATAGGTTACAGTTCATTATTCATCCCGAAATTCTCACGGGAAGAGGCATAATAGGGGTAAAACCGCGGGGCGCTGGTGGTATTGAATACGTATCGGCGGTACCTTGCAGACTGAAGGCGTTGCGGTCGATGTGGAGCGTGTGCAGCGTGCAGTTGCACTGCAGCGCCTTGGCGAGCAGGCGCGCGCCCGCGTCACCCGCCAGGTTCCCGCCCACGTCCAGCGCGCGCAGGCGCCGCGCGCCGCCCAGCGCGTTCAGCAGCCCGTACAGGTCGCCCTACAGGTACAAACCCATTATACAACTAATTATACTCTTTTTTTTTTTTTTTAGGTCACAAAATGTGGATTAATGTCGTAAATTTTTCAGCCAAAGACGATTGCTCCTTCTGGAGTATTTAATAGAACTTTATTCAAATGCAATCAAACTAATCCGTCACATTTTCTGGGCTAAAACTAAGAAAGTAAAGGTTGCTGCATACGTAACGTGTTTTTCTACGGACGGGACGGAACGGGAAATTTTGGAAAACAAAATGTACATGAAGGACATACGTCACGGAGTCACGGACGGGACGGGAACGTGGCGGGAAAAATATCGTCGCCGACGATGTTTAGCACGTCCCGCCCCGCGCGTGCCCCGTCCCGTCCGTGTTTCCGCTGCGTATGCACAGTTACTCCGTTCGTTCCGGAGAGAGAAGTAGTGATGCCTTTGACATTTTTTGTAACAGTGAAATTAATTCTGGATACAGTAGTACGCTGGACACCTACGAGATATAAATTATTGGAGGGGAAACGAACGAACGAAGTACTAACGAACGGTCCGAGACCTTCTACATGAACTACAGTATACTCAAAACTAGCATGCCAATACGTAGCATATGTAAACATTACGATAGCAAACTCAATATTAGCATGCTTTCAAGCATGCTTAGCAGCGCGTTACTTTCTAGCATGTGTATCTGTACCTTTAGTTTACTAACGCTTAGTCAAACGACGCCACGACCGCTACCTAATATAATAAGGGACTATTCTGTACCCTTATAAACAACGTAAGAATTGAGAAACAAGAATTAACGAGACGAATGAGAACCAAGTTTTATGTGAACTGTTTTAGACTGAACCCGGTTTTTAAAGTCGAAGAGAAACGTTTATATGATGACATCAGTGAAAACTTTACAGCTGTAACCTCGCTCTTAGAGGCACTGACAATTCAAATTATACCTCGACGAACCTTACACAGCAAAGCATTACGGTTCCATTTTATACACGTACGTAAGTAAGTTTTTATATTACAACAATATTGACAACTTGACACATACCTTTAGTTTACAATCGCTGAGATCTAGAGAAGTTAACGCTGTATCTGGTTCTTGTAATACTGCAACCAAAGCCTGTAAAATATATATTTTATTTTAGTGTTTTATTTCCGTACTTCGATAGTGAAGTATGTATCATACAATGTTTAATATTCCGTACCTGTATCAAAGGCGGCGCGTACGATCGCTTCCCCGATAATTTACTGAGAGACAAATGTGTTATTGAATGGTTCTTTCCGATTGCTCTTACTATACCGGATAATTCGAATTCCATACCTGTAAAAATATTTGAATTGAATCATAGTTTCCTAGCAAGATAACGAATAAATTAAGTGATAGGTGAATAAATAGTAAAATAATTTGCTTCTTCTGTTGTTGACTGTATTATCAAAGTATTTTTTTTAGTTAAAAAGAAGTGCACACAATTAGTCAAAAGAAAACTGACACATAAGGAAAATTGACACTTTGAAAATGAATCTTACTCCGTTTCGTTGTAAACGGGGCGGCCATCATTGATGGGGGTTATCGATGGACATCATAGATAATAAGTAAGTTTGAAAGGTATAAGTAATCACTGTTATCGGAGAGGTCGAGCTTGTGCAGGCAGCGCACGCCGTGCACGCAGGACTCCAGCACGTGCGCCGCCTGCGCCGAGCCCAGCGCGCCCGCCAGGCTCAGCGCCACGCCCGCCGCGCTCTCGTTGCACGCCAGCCCCAGCAGCAGGCTCCTGCGCAACGACGTTACGACAACGAACAACTAAACTATCACCTCGTCATGTCCCACCGCTGGGCAGAGGCCTCTCATCTCACTGAATATAACGGTAAAATGAGGAGGATTAGACATAATCCCCACGTGCTACAATAGATATTTTTTCCGCGACAATACGAGGTAGAATGGGTGTGAATGATAAACACGGAGCGGGACATGATGCGTAATAATCAAATAAGTACTCGATCTCTGTCTCTGAACAGTCGTGCCTTAGACACAACGCGTCAAGTATCGCTCGTTTTACGTCGAGTCGCGTCGCATCACGTCATACTATAACGCTCCTTTAAGAAACGGGTCCTACTTCCTCCGCCCTACTTGGTGTACGTACTTGAGCGCGTCCGGCGGCATCTTGCAGTAGGAGAAGTCGAGGTCGGTGAGCGCCAGGCTGGCCGTGAAGAACTGGCGGAAGGAGGGCGGCGGGTCGCGCGCGCGCCGCCCGCCCGCCCACGGGTTGCGCGCCAGCGCCAGCCGCGCCAGCCGCGCCGCGCAGCCGCGCAGCAGCGCGCCCCACGCCTGCCACACGCACCCACAGCTCAAACTTACTAACAGTACCTTAGTGTCCAACCCTGGTGTCCAAGTTTTTAGGCCGCCTAAAGGCCTCCGACATGGTCTAACGATTAGAACAACCGGGACCGACAATTTAACGTGCCCTCCGAAACACGGTAGCACACAGATAGAAATGCCACTATCGGCCACCCATCCAAGTAGGGTCGAGCTGCACGTTGCTTAACAATCGCAATTAAGTAACGTCGCTAAGTCAAACTACGCCATGAGCGCTCCCACACATCATAGTAAATATCTTCGGTATCGCCGATCATTTTAACATGCATCACGTCTCAAATCACTTATCTTAGCTTTCACCAGATAGCTGTCATTCATTCATTTCAAAGAGCAAGCATACACTTAATTAAATTGTATTTACTTACGTTTTCTAATATGGTTTCAGTATTGGTCAGGTTTAGATGCGTCAAAACGTTTGGTTGTGCTAAAAAATTGTACAGATTCTGAAACAAAGGGAACAAGATTATAGGTATCAGTGAGATTACTCAAGAGAGAAAAGATGTGGGTGATTTTCAACCAGAGCCATGTTTGAGAAAGTAGAAATCGTCTTTTCACTCGACCTGGGAATTGAACCCGGGACCCCACGCTTGGCAGAGACTACCCGAGGAAACTGAAATGATTCTGGTGTCTTACGTTTACGGTTACACTTAGCTCCTTGACATGAACCCTAGTCACAGAAGACTGCAATTTTGGTTCCTGTCAAGGAGCCAAAACGTCAGATGTCAAAAATGATAAACAAAAGCGAAGTTTATCCGTACACGTAGTTACACACTAAAATGAATGAATTATTAATGGAAACTCACATGAACATCATCCTTGAGGTTATTGTGCGAGAGGTCCAAGTGCGTCAGCGTGGACAGATGGTTGGGGTTGTCGTTCAGCATGGACGCCAGGTAGTTGACGGTCTTGCCCGTGATCCCGCACTGCGACAGCGCCACGTGTCGCAGGCCCTCCGGGTTGTTCGACAGGCCGGTTAAAATACTAATAGCACCTGAAATAATAAACAGAGTATTTAATAAAAATATAAAAATAATCTGGGTTTACTTGTGTATGAATTTCATTTCAAGCTTGACGCTCTTGGTGTTAAAATTGACAGTAATGAAAGCAAAATAAAGAATCTCTTATAATGTAACTATAGTATTCATAACGTCCTGCTTCTTAAGTATAGTGGTAACATTGCGCGCATCTCCGTCTCAAGCTTGAAGAGCTGCTGCGACAGTGGATATAGGTGGTGTTTGATTGTATGTGTTTGAGTAAGTATATATCTGCTATCCTGTGTGTGTAGGTATATGCGCTCGTGTAAAGCATACATCTGCCCGCGAATTTATGATAAGAAGCGTGCGTGATGCGTGTGTGTTTTAACGGAGGTGTCTCATAAAATATTCTGACCATGTCAGAGATCTTTAGGCGGTCTTAAAACTCCGATATCAGGGTTGCCCCAACCCAATTAAAAATGAATGAATGAAGAATGTACCTTTGTCCTCGATGTGGTTCTGCGAGAGGTCGATGGTGTGCATGCGCGGCGGGCGGCGCGCGCGCGCCAGCGCGTGGCCGAGGCGCGCGGCGTGGTCGAGGCGCAGCGCGGCGCCGCGCCAGCTCACGGCGCGCGGCGGCGGCGCGCCCGCGCGCACCACGCGGCACACGCTCTCCCACGCGTCGCCGTGCGCGCGCACGCCGTCCCCGCACACGCCCACGAACCACGTGTTGTGTTGCAGCGACATGATCAGCGGGATCAGGTCCCTGCCGGCGGTACTCCGCATTCGTAACGAGATCGAGGCCACGAACAGTACTCGTTTATATACTTTACTCGCTCCGAGAATTAAACTCGAAACCCCAAATTTTACAGAAAATTGCGTATGTTGGTTAAAAATTACTTATCGCGTTGTGAAAGAAGGAGGGCATAAAATAGAATAGATTGTATTGAACTATACAGAATTAGACTTTTTTACGAGTACAGAAGGATACACTGAAAACGGTACTAAAGCCTTAAAAAGGTACTTATGTAATTACCTTTGATCCAGGTGGTCAAAATCTTTGAGATGTAACATTCTTATGTCGTGAGCCAGGTATATTGTATCGATATCCCACGCCACTTCCGCTCTGAAACACAAATTAAACGTAAGTAGTATCTGTACTGAAGTTTCATTCTGTAGTCAGTTTTAATATTAATATATATATAATTATATAAATTATATTTAAAGAATAAAACTACTCTAGTCGTAATAGATTTGAGCTTGTGATTTACCGATCCGGGAAAATTATAAATGCAATAATTATTTTGTGCCATTGAATCAAATGAAGAAGATGACAATAATATTATTTTATTTACATATGTCTTAGTAATGAAGGTATATTATATGACTAAATAACTATTATACCATACTCTTAGGGGGAATCAGCCTATTAATTTCGGAAACATTTAAGAGGGCCCTTCCCGGGCCGTCAATCTCCAACGCGAACATTATTGAAAAGCTTGTTGTTTCAACTAGCGCAATGTTAGAAAAAGAGGCACTGCGAAAAGAGTGAGCAAGTGCCTGAGCGCTCGTTTGGCATTCGATAACTTTCGTCGCTCACTCGGGGCGGCCGGCCGATGACGTTACGTACGATGCCATTCATAAGGCGACGATTACACGTAAAGTATTTACTGTGATCCGTCAATACAGTATTTATTGATGGATTTCAGTATTTACTGATGGATTAATACACCGGCCTACACGTACGTACAGTATTTATTACGTCAGTATTGTGTCCGGTCTCCTGCTGTTTACACGTCTAAAATGGCCACAGAGCTGAAAATTAAAGGTTGCGTGGCTATTATTTTAGCACTTAGTTTAAATAAAAAGTCCAAGCGAAAGCGATGGGCAAAAAGGGAAAGGTACACACATTTGAATTTAATGGCAGAAATTAAATTACATGGTGAAATAGATGATTACGAGAATTATTTTCGAATGCCTTAACCCTGCTTTGAAGAACTTCTGACAATAGTAACACCTTTTTAAATCATAATCCGACGGATCATCATTACAGAATCAAGAAATCTAGAAATCCATCAATAAATACTGACATCCATCAATACATTAGGTTACACGTTCAGTAAATACCACGATACGTCATTATTTACTGATGGATCACAGTAAATACTTTACGTGTAATCGTCGCCTAATAATATCACAGTAAATCTAGATATCGTATAAGTCGCTATTTTTGTCTGTTTGTTTGTCTGTTTGTCTGTATGCTTAAATCTTTAAAATTACGCAACGGATTTTGATGCGGTTTTTTTTAATAGGTAGAGTGATTCAAGAGGAAGGTTTTTATGTAAAAAATTCCCGAAATTCCCACGGGAACGGGCACAACGCGGTTAAAACCACGGGGCGCTGCTAGTGATACATAAAAACAATGTTCAACATAATCAAACTTTGATTATGTCGAACATTGCGTTGCATTGCTCATTGCTCATTATTGCGTACAAATAAGTTCGCGAAAGCATACGTGTGGGATACTATGGAAATACATATATAAAAATCAATGCCACTTTTCGTTGTAATTTTATAACTCAGGAACGGGCTGACCCATCCAAACTAAATATTTAGGCTTTGTTCGGACTATTTAGTAGATGGTCTATGTGAAGTTTGCACAAAATCGGTCGAGCGGTTCTTAAATTCCCCCGGGAACGGGCACAACGCGGGTAAAACCACGGGGCGCAGCTAGTAAAATATATATCGTAGGCACAATACAAAGAACGAAGAAAGTTCTATACGAAGCGAGCGAGCGACCGAACTAGCGAGCTAGCGAGCGAGTGCGCCATTCATAGATAGACTCGCCCCCCGCATACCTCTTTCCGTCACTTGACAACAAGCAAGGGAGACCGCGATAACGTTGAACAAAATATAGTGTGCGGAATCTTCATAAAACATGTTCCAGGATATACGTGTTTTTTAAAAAACCTTGCATGTTTGTAAAATAAATGATTATTATTTAAAATCTCCATTATATTTACGAGGTTTCTATCATAATATTTTCTTTAATTTTACAATTTATAAGTAGGTACAATATGACCGCCCAAAGTTTAGGTAAAATTTGTGCAAAAAGCCGGTTTTCGGAGGCTTATACTGAATTTGTTTCTAAAAATTTAGATTTTCTGTTACGATAGAAACCTAGATATAGTGCATAAGATACTTATTAGCTAAAAAGTTTCAAAGAAAGATCTATAACAACGCCGTAATCACGTAACAGCGTTTGTATGAAAAGTAAGACGGGTTGGCCGCTCTTAAGGTTAATAAGATTGTGCCTATAGGACATGTGACATTCTAATTTCGTACGACAAGTATTAGGGTGGATGCAAGCAGAAACATACTCACAAAGTTACCACAAACCATATTCTACAAAGGTATTGGTCATACAATGTGTAGGTATGTATAGCTATACCTACACATTGTGAGTCCAATAAACATGCCATTATCAATGTATGAACTTCAACATACGTCTATCTATAGATCATGTATTGAATTTCGTACCTGAATGGAGTTTGGCAAAGGTCACACATGGCCGCATATTGGTTGGAAAAGTCCCCACAAGTCGAATGTTTCCTAGTCCCGCTCACTTGGGGCAGAGGAAATGGCAAATTAACCTGAAAACAACAATGTAAGTATCAATTTATAAAATGACCCATTCAGACATAATTGGTTTCATTCAATTTGCGAGTTCATGTCTATTAATAGCATTGAATTGGAGAGAAAGACCCACTTTTTAATATGCATTAACTTGTGACCTTCCGTTGAATGCGATTATAATGTACGGATTGTATGAAGCGCGGACAATGGACAATAAAGTGTGAAATTGTTGGTGCAATTGTTACCTTTGGTATGATATCTTCCATGGCCACGTTAGGGAAGAGATCGTCGTAGGCGGCGCTCAATGCCGATAACGCATTTAAAACACCTTCACTCGTGCCTTCCTCACCTGCAATTCGTAATTTGTGTTAAGGTTTTAGGTACTTACGTTTTTATTTCTTTTATAATTGTGCGAATATTACTTGAGACTTTGGGTGCTAAAGGTTCAAACTTGTGCTTACCTAGTTGAACAAATTATATGACATTCAATACGCCTAGGATCCTTGTCATATTCAATATACAGTATCGGTACTAAATATGAAAATGATCATTTTCAAATTGTATACATGACAAAGTATTAAAGTGCTTAATATTTTGATTGTCTGACCAGAAATACATACGGTGCCGAAACCGTAGGAACCTAGTTAGATTGAGCCTATTATTATATGAAATTCAGAACATATAAAGGTGTCATAAATAAAGCGGCTATTTCGAGCGTCATTAATTATTCATACGCCCATTTTAAACATCATTTAATGAGTCAATAATTATTCATACAAAATGTCTAACTTTCACATTGCGAATCGGTTTACAATTCTGTGTTAACATGCGCTATATGGAGGCGACCCAAACATTGAGTCACAGCTCGTCGAGTTGCGGTTAATTAATTCGTTAATAGGTGATTAGCACACAATGGACAGTGACTCCGACACCAACTTACCTATCAAAATGGACACCGGTTTGTGTTCGTGGACCAGTGTTATTGACAAATGATTCGGTTTTTTACTATCCAACGCTTCTATTTCCATTAAGTGAAATCCATTGTCGACCTAAATATAAACAGGTTTATTAGAACTACTAATCCAACTATTGAAGTCGTTTCGTATACAATGATATTCAATACCAACCCTAGTAGGCACTTTTGCTGTCGTTATAAATACTCGGTATGCCGTCACAACCTGGAATTAACATCATTAAATAGGTGATTAATATGTTTTAACGCTATTTCCCTAAAATGACCAAACTAACTCGTATTAGTTTTCGATTAATTAATTAATATTAAATAGATGCCTAGTAAATTAACTTCAATAATTTAGTAACAAACTATAATAAAACTATAATGTAAGCAATTATTTTCCATTAATGTATTAATATATTATAATAACAAATTGAATAATTTAGATGTCTAATAAATATAATAACTACTAAATATGTAGAATCGTGATTCAAGGCATTCGGCATAGAGAAAAAATAGTAAACAATACATCGTTTTTATAACCGATAGGCGCGTTTACCTAACCACATCTAAATAACAAGACAATGATTCATAGCCACTGTTAGTAAGTACGTAGATAAGCGACATGGGCCATGAATGAAATAGCTGTGTGAGACACGGCCAACTCAATTGGAATAGATTATTCTATTTCAGTATAAGATTGACCACAATACAATGTGTGGGTTCGGTAGAGTCGACGCGAATGTGGCACACATAGACACATTGACATATGTTCACCTAAGGGTGCGTGTTCACAAGAAATGTGTAACCATCTTTGGCACTAGATACCTACGTAAACCTCGCCCAATTGTGATTGTCCGTTAAAAAGGACAAGTGAGGAAAATAACGTCAAAGCAATTCATTCTTTCTCAAAGACTTGAGAGACCTCGTCAAAGTATCTCATTGTCTTATCTGCCAATGACATACTTTTCCACCTCAAAATAATTGTTCTTTGATAAATAACTTGATTTTTGTGTCTTATTTACTTCGAAAAGGTTCCATTTTATTGTGCTTTGATAATGTACAACTTAATTTGGTATTGATGCATTTATTTTCACTGCATACATCGTACATATTCGGTGGGCATGTACCTTTAGCAATCACACACGTAGAATGAACTTTGTTATGTATGACGCACGCGAAACTAATCAACATATCAATACCATTTTATCCTGTATGTGCAGGAAAATAATACTTGGTAAACTCTACCGTAACATAGAGAAAAGATAGAACAGCACGAAATGTTCAATGAATTCATAACTAAAGTTCAAATTCACCGTTTCTATCTAGAACCACGTCAACTGAACTCGGTTTTAGTGAATAACTATAGAAGTTTTGATCCCAGTTTATTTCGTGAACTAGGATTAAGTTGTACTGATCGAGTTTAGTTGTAACGGTGAAATTGGGGCTAATTGTGGAGTCGTAAAGCGTTTTTTATGAATTTCTAGTAAAACCCGATTTGGCCGTGAAATCGTAACAGATAACTGATAACTGCCGAAATTAAAGAAAGTAACTTTCACATAATTTATAGTAATGAAAAAGCAAAGATGAATGCCAAATATGGGTTTGGCAATATATCAATATATTTTATAGTGATTTCTTATCAACATTGATGAATAAATTAGTACCATTTTATTTAATTAATTAAACAATTTCAGTTTACCCACTATTACTCATTAGGTCATCAATCATCATACATTCAACTACAACTATTCATTGCTATTGACCATTTTAGTCGGGCATTACAGATTCCCACAGGTATTTAGGGAGAGCATTTAACATAAAAAATACTTTAAACAACACAGCGCCCCGCAGTTTTACCCGCGTTGGGAATTTCGAGGTTAAATATAGCCTAATATAATATAAGTATAATTATAACCTTCCCGTTGAATGTGGCGATCCATTACAAAAATAATGATTCAAATCGGACAGGTAGTTTCCAAGATTAGCTCTTACAAACAAACAAAGTTAGAAACTTTACTTCTTTATAATATTAGTATAGATGAGGCATTTTTTAAACAGGTGAAGATATTTTATTTATTAGATTTTATAAGCAACTAGCAGCGCCCCGCGGTTTTACCCGCGTTGTGCCCGTTCCCGTGGGAATTTCGGGATTTTTTTTTACATAAAAACCTTCCTCTTGAATCACTCTACCTATTACAAAAAACCGCATCAAAATCCGTTGCGTAATTTTAAAGATATAAGCATACATATGGACAGACAGACAGCAGTAAGCAACTTTGTTTTATACTATGTAGTGATATGTAAATCTAAGTACCTTCTTATGCTTACTTATACCACTTACCAAAATTCTGTTGTCAACTTTATCACCTCTTGATTCCATACGAATAAATGATTTGTATTGAATTTTAACATGTTTTCCAAGTACATTAATGATTCCATCTGAAAACATTTATAAGTTACTACTATACTCGTATACAATAGTTTAGGAAATGTGTATAAATTGCATGCTATCTCAATTGTATAACTGGAAACATTGATATAAACTTTTTATTTCTTTTTAAACTTAAGAGCTGGGCTCTTGTTGATGAAGTTCTTTCCACTTTTCTCTTTATATATAAACTTATGTGTAAATATTTATATTACTTATGTTTACTTTCTTGCCCTATTATTTAAACAAACTAATCGATTAGTAAAGACAATATACTTTTTTAAACTCACACGATTTGCACTCGTTATACTAAATGAAATAGGTCTAAATTGTACATATTTGACTAAATAATAGGTTTCATAATAGGATTTGTGTGAATTACACCGCTCATGGTCACGGGATGACAGGAGTAGTTTAGTCACCCCGTGACCATGAATGGTGTAATTCGCTTGAAACCTCGGGTACATATTTTAGAAAAATATGGTAAATTATCTAATGAGATACAGACCCGTTTCATTAAGTAATAATAAGTAAAGATAATGCTTTATTCCATAGTTAAATATTTCTTATACACTGTTATTTTTATAAGCATTCATTTCACATTACTACACATTTAAAAAGAAACCTACCCATATATTTAACCCATTTAGACCTACCGTACCACATAGGGTACAGTAAGTTTAAAAAAATATAATTCGTTGCTAATATATTTTTTTTAAAGTTTAACTTGTTTATTAGTTAACTTGATTTGTTAGCTTTATGTAAAAAAATATAAAACATAGTTTTTACTAGTAATTTTGAAAATACTTGTGAATATATGGAGCTGGGTCGAGAAAAAATAATTGCAATGTTTTCGAGAAGGTAAGTACAGAATTATTTCTGGTAAATAATATTATTTATTAGTTATATCCTAAAGTTTATAATATAGTCAATACTATAACAACTAAAAATGATCGGTAAATACAGTTTTGTAAGAATTATACAGTTTGAAAGTAGGTGTACCATATACGGTACAGTAGGCCTATACGACATCTAAAATCACTAGTATTTCATACATTTGAAAAATACTTGGTTAGTGACATATTTTGTAAAATTTGGAGTTATTTAAATGGAATTTGGTATGTATAAGGTTATTACTTTTTTACATAATATTCGCTGTTAATTATCCTGCAATTCCCACGGGAAACTAATATCTTGGGTACTAATTTGCTAAAATTATTATTACATTCATATATTTGTATTCTAGGTCTTTGACTCTGCACGATATTGCAACAAACTTTGAAGATGAAGACGAGTACCAGTAGTCATGAGCAAGAATATGATATTTTCGTACTGCCACCTGCAACTGCTAATGCCGATCAGACCGATGAAGATTTATAGGTGGACCAGGCAAGATTAGAGGCATGTACCACTTTTTGCCCTGAATGCATATTCGTAATGAATACTTTGGTAAGTCTTGCCTATTTCACCCATAAATCTTGGAATCTTTTTGTAAGGGCTCTTCAGATCCACAAGCTACGTCCTCATCAACCTCTGGATCTCCTGAACCTCTAGCCACTTCAGCTGGTGCTCGAAGCAAACTAAGAGGCAAATTATGGATTTCCACGCGATTTCCATCGTTTGCATTGACATGTCTGAGCAAATTGCGTGGTTGCTGTGCGGAGATACTGGTGGGAAGATGGATTTGCAAATTGTTCTATGTCTTATTATACATATATCCGAAATAAAATGAACCATTGCCAAAAATCGGGTCCTATTCGTCCACCATCAATAGCATCTGATCATCTGATGACGAAGAACACCACGATACTGAGCAAGGAAAACGGATGAGATGTGGACAATGTCATAAACTATGCCTGACAAAATGTGCCAAGTGCAAAATATGAATCCAAATAAAATGTTTTATTATGTATTATACAAAAACTGAATAAAATTAGTTGCTAAAAATATCGAACTTTTTGTATGCGTATAGTCCTACCGTACCACATAGGGTACGGCCCCCCTACGACCCTCCTTTTATTACAGATTTTTTTTTATGTGATTTTTCTGATCATAAGACTCCTATTGATAGATATCAGCAATAAAAACACAACATTTTAACAAAAATAGTTTCCGGTCTAAATGGGTTAATGTTTATTAAAGAGGAGTAAAGCATATTGGTACTTGATGATGAAGCAATAGACATCATATTTGCATTCAGACCATCAATTAGCCTTTGAGTCATCACTACTCAATAATAACTTTAAGGGTACTACACCACTGCTGACTTAGCTGCATATTATATGCATACCAAGTTTAATATTGAGACTTAATGCAAAAAAATCTATAATACCACTTTGTTATTATTATTGTCTTATTGTTTCTTTGGTTTAAAATAACAATTATCAACTGCCACATTACACAGCAAATCAATTAAGGGTTGAGGTTGAGGTAATCATGAAAATAAATATTTATCAAGTATTTTTATTGAGAATTATTTATTATTATTGGGGAAAACCCTGTATGTTTTCATAATACAAAGTCACTTTATTTGTAAATTATGAAACATAAATGAATGATAATAATTTACCCAGACCATTATAGTACTTTTGAGGTTTAAATATGTAACGAAACGTGATAAAAAGATGAAGAAAATCTCTGAGCAAAATATAGAGTCATCTTTTCAATTATATCTAGGGTAACTAGTGGAGAGTTGTATCTATTTACCTGGTTTCTAAAGTGTTGCGAACAGATAATTTATATTCTCAACCAATGCAGTTAAATACTATTCTAAAATACAACTTACCATTTAATTCTGAGGATATTTGCGACTTTATTGACATTTTCGCAATTTTCTTCAATGTCATTACTACGAATATTTGTAAATATTTCAAAATAATCAAACTTCGTCACTTAGAGCAATTGGAAGTAATAAAAATGTAATGTGTTTATTACAGAAAAACATATTTTTGTGAACATTTTTCAATAAATAAAACAGTTTGTTTAGTTCACAATTTCAGCACAAAATAAAATAGTACACCTTTTTCCTCGACTCGACCATTGATGTGAGTCATATAGATAATATTATACCCACATTACCACAGAGTCCCGTCAATTGTCTTTCATTTCGACATGTTTAATAGTCTCTGGAATCGATCGACTAAGCAAATTTGAATTTTTAGCTCATTGCAAACTCATTGATCTTTTTTTCATATTACATCTTAGATCTAAGACCAATCAAATATATCAGGTTATAAACATTATCATTCAAAAGCAAAGTAAAAAAAATATCGCACATATTAGATAGATTAGGCTTATTATCGAAAGCGCGGGCGACCACAAAGATGAAGACGTTACAAACTCACGTTCGTCCGTCAGTCAGACAGGCAATAAATTTTACTTATTCTGCCTGATATTAATAATCTAAAACTGTAAAATGATTTTTGCTGTTGTTTTTTGTAATTTTCTCTGTGTTAGGATAATCTGCTCGGGTTATTCATGATCTATCGTTCAAGACAGCACTTACGTTAGTAACTATTTATTAATCTGTGACAGCACCGACTAGCTTTCTTCCTTCCTTCATCTTGTTTACGCCTTACAGCTCATGACATTGGCGGAATTGCGAAATGTCAGCAGAGGCCATCAATCTAAAAATTGAATTGAATGAATTTGAATGATCAATGAATATTCTGTCTGTCAGGCTGTGCTGTCAGGAAGGAGTGTCAGGTCAGCTTGTATTGTTTAGAAAAGAAATATCATATCTCAATAAGTTTGTCTGCTTTTAACGTAGTAGAAAACTATAAATAACGTCCGATATATTAATCAATGCGACTTGGAATCAACTATGAACAAGAATTACGAGAGATGCACGTATTGTAATCGTCGAAAGTGGCTTGCCTCCGGATGTCTTCGTAAATGGATAAAGCCTAATGCAATGGAATGTAAACATTTACAGCGAAATATCGATAACAAGAGAGATTTTAATAACACAGACTTAGTTAACGGTGTGTTCTTATCTGATTGCAAAGCTTCTGTAAACACAAACAAGTTCGTCAAGTTTTGGAAAAACAAAATATTTTTGACTGGAAGCGTTAGGACCCTGCAACGATATTTTGCTAATAAAGGTGCTGGCAGTGAATACATCTGTAACTTGAACAAGGGCTGCGATCCTTCGACTTCTGCAGAAAAACGAATACTACCCATCATTGGCCATGAAAATAAAAAAGAGGATTTATTATGCAAATTACCTGCTAAATGCCAGCATTCAGATGGTCACTTAGTTTTGAGAGGACATCATCATCATGCATCTATTGAGACCTGTGCTATCTACTGTCAGTTATCAAAGTATGTTTATAATTTTTACTCATAATATTATAATGAAAATTTCACTTATAGATACATCTATTTCCTTACTGAATGTTATTTACAGACATGGATGGTATTGGGGCAACATAACATCTAGTGAAGCTGAAGAGTTGTTAGCGGGTCAACATGACAATGTCTTCCTTGTGCGAGATTCAAATGACTCCCGTCACATCCTCTGTGTATCATTCAGATGTGTGGGGCGAACCCTGCATGCCCGACTCAGGCATGCTAACGGACTCTTCTCATTAAACAATGAAACATTTGTACCAGCTAACAGAATATCTGAGCATTGTGCAGCTGTGAATGTTAAATCTAATTTATTTGAGATGCCAGTCAAATTAGCTAGACCTCTAAATAGGTAAGTTTAATTTTATTTAATGTTATTATTAATATTTCTATACATTATGACTACTGAAATATTATTGTCCCATTTCAGATTTGCCAAATTGGACTCCCTTCAAATGATCTGCAGATTTGTAATACGTCAATCAGTATCAGTTAGCATGTGGAATAAATTGCCACTACCACCATATCTTGTAAAATATGTAACTACTGGTAGTGATTATATTGTGCTTTCTTAGCAACTGACTGAACTATTGTGCCTTCAATCTTTGCATTATCATCGTTGTAAGTTGTACTATTATTACTGTTACCAACTTATGTCTACTCAATATTATCAATGTAAATTGTTTATTATACATTTTATACTAAAATTAAATATTTTAATAAATACGAAATATGGAATGTAGTTTGGTAATGTTTATTAAAATCACCAGTTTACTTAAAATAATCCATTTATTTCAAATAAAGGTTTTAGATAAAATTTGCTAAAATACTAAATAATACTTTATTCTACTGAGAACTCTTTCTTTACTTCAATGTGTTGATGCCGAGCATGTTTTTAGCCTGAAATGATAATAGCAATCAGTAAAATAGTTTAAAAAAAACGAAGATTTTTATAATTATGAAGTACACCAAAACTTACAGTAACAAATGCAGCACTAAGTGTCTGAGGAGCTGCCCCTACTGGGTTCAAATCCAAGGCAGTTTGTATTAACTGAGCATCTCCTATTCTTGAAGATACGTAATTTCTAGTAGAAGTGTTGCCTTCACTGTTGTCTGTTAGATAAAACAACTCGGCTGTCTTGTAGATGCCAGCTAAACCAACTCTTCTTACATACCAATTGAACTAAAAATAAATGGGTTGCATTATATTTTAATAATTAATCACCCTTGACTTCTTTGCTTCCTTTTATCGTATGTAGTTATACAATTATTTATAATATACATAGTAATTAGTAAAAATTGCAAAGAGACAAAGCTTTTAATAAATATTTTGAGTATTTTTCAGCTTAAAATATATAACACTACATAAGAGCATTCTTTTAGTTTTTTGTCTCTGTGAGATATGAACTTAATATGAATGATAATTGATAAGTGAAGTAAGAATAACTTACATCTACACTTCGGTCACCGGAATAATAACAAATATCATCTACAAGTGAGAGCAGGGTAGCCAAGCAGTTAGGAACATTGTTCGGAAGAGCTTGAATAGCCATTGCTTTTGGCCATGTGCTCCTGAAATAAATTCACAATTATCTATGTATCAACTTGTTAAGGAAGGTCGGCTGATAAATTGGATATTGTGCTAGTCACTTAGAACTCACTTGTATGGGTTCACCATCACCAATCTAGCCATGATCGCATTTTCAATAAACTTAGCGGGTACTTTTGTATCCACCTCGTTGTCTCTGGGCCACTGAAACATATAGTATAGTTTTTCATACATAAATGTAACCCAAAAAAATGTTATAAGAATAAAAGTAACTTACAGTTTTCATCTGGGCTATTAGTTCTTCATTACATTTTACATTGAAATAGTGAATTAAATCGGCCCCTCCATTTGGAAACAGCCCATGAGAAATGCCTGGATAACCTGCAAGCTTAGCTCCAGCACTGAGGGACTCGATTGACCATCCAGTCTTAGGCACAAACTGTAGGGCTCCATCGAGTATTTTATTCTTCACATTCTCTTCATACTGATGTTCCTCATGTTCAGTAGCCACAGCAACCTGTTTTATCTCCTTCTCAGCTGTTGGTTGGCAATAATTTCTTACAATTTTTGGGCTTGTTTGAACAGGAACTAATGTAAGAGGGCGGGCCATTCGACACCCAGCCCTGAGAGCTGTTAACAAATTTATATAATTAGTTTTATAAAAAATATGAAAAATGTAAACCTAGCAAACCACGTCTATTATACTATGCTACATAGGTTGTGGAATAAAACAAAAATTAGTGATAAAATTTTTATTCAAAGTGTAAAAACATGATTACATTTTAAATGTTACCTAAGGCTTATATTTATTACACTTTCATACACTCCACCAATGTTGCCATTAAAATTTCCATCAAATGGAATACATTCAGGGCAGATTCTATAATTTTTAGTTTATTTTCTGGTGGCATTGAGTTCAACACATTTCCTGCTACACTGAGAGTTATATTATCTGTATCTTCACAGAGAGGCTTCCCCTCCTTCAACTCATGCAGTTTCAGCTCATAATGGGCCCGAGACATCTTCAAGGCAGTCCTCAAAACTTCCAAGTAATCTTTTTCTATGATAGAGTAAAGATCTTTTATACCAATTTTATTATTATGTCTACCTTTTATGACTATATACCTTAAAAAGTTTAAACTGGTAATTATTTGATCAGCCAGCTCCATCAGATCGGATTCGGCTCCATGAGGCAGGTGGCAAATGATTCTAATCATCTCCAAGAGTTGATCCCCTTTAAAGCAATCATTCAGCTCTGGCTCATTCAGGGATTGGTTGATACAATTTTTGTACTCTCCAATGGCAAACCCTATGAGGCCTGAATGATTTGAATGTTCCATCAAGAACTTGATGAGCAAACATTTTCCTTTATAATCAAACTTATTTAAATGTATTCCAAGAACAACCAGCGCATGTTTCCTAATACTGACATACGTTGAAAATACAATGACTTGTATTAGCATTTTTAACAAAGAATAATGGACAGGCGATGAAGACAGTAACCTGTGTGATGTGTTGGAAACCAAACGAGAATTGAGGGCTTCGCAAAGAGCTAGTGCTTTCGAAAGAGGTCCATATTCATTGAAACCAAGCAAATGGTTGACAGTATGTAAAATAGTATGTATTATGTATTCATTGCTGTATACTTGTGGAATAGCAGCAGTAGGAAGATCAAAGTGCCCTGAATATACAACATAGAAGAATCCAGATAAAGTTGTAATGTTGATTCTATCTCTATCATCATAAGGTTCAATTTCATAATTTTTATCTGATGATTTTGATTTTGGAGGCTCTTTAGAACACACTTCTACATAACATAAAAATTTCAATAGATTCTTTTCCAATTTGTACAAATCTTGAATGATAGTGAAACAGATTTGCCGGACTTCACTCCTTTCATTGGTTTTTGGGTCAATATCAATGTAAATTATAGGTTTGCCAAGAAGGTTGACCAAGAAAGCACTTAAAATTTGTTTTGTTTTGATATTAGGCTCCTCTTTTTCGGATAATTCTTCAATAAAAAATTGATAGAATGAAGGCAGTGCTGAATAGACTTTAGTGATTCTTCTATAGTTTGGGTCACAGTCCATCAGCTTCCGTTCATCTCCTTCTAACTGGAGTTCTGGGATTGGTATATTTTCAATGTAAGTAGTTATAGAATTCAGGCACCATTCCAGGGATTTGCCTCGTTTTGTTGATAATTTTTTCATAACTTGCAAAAGTGCTGGTAAAGTGATTCCAAACTGTGCATCATTCTTGGCCAACTCAACCCGTTCAATGAGTTCAAGCAAAGCCTCTTCAGGAGTACATGTCTCGATGGTTATTGACAAAAGTTTTTCACAAGCCCCATACAGTGATGGTTTGATGGTAATAGTATCATCCTCTATTTTCTCAGTAACAACTGTTATTAAATCCCAACAATTATCTTTAAAAGCATCTTTATATTTTTCTTCGTTTGGTACATTCAGAGCGTCATTGATTTTACCAGCATCCAGCAATGTAGACACTAAGTCGATAACATCAATGTTTCCTTCCATAATGCGTGTATGAGTTCAGTGATCCAATGAACTCTGAAATCCAAGAACCGTATCGGTTTTAAATTATACAACTAATGAAAAGAAACCCGATTCTTGAATAGTGAATACTAAATAACCAAATCACGAGTTATGGAAATAATACTTACAAAAAAGAATCCTTGGTAATTTACTCATAACTGCATAAAGTAACGAACTACCAGTGCTGTGACTACTTTATATGAATGGTCAAATATGAAATTCTATTTCTATTTGAATTACGATGAACGAAAACCCAGAATTCAATAAATTATTTGAAAAACGCGATATTGCGAGATCTGCGTACCGGGTGAAATCAGCTTTTCTTCACTGATTATTAATTGATTAATTGACTGACAATGACAAATGAATGAGTGATGGAACTGATTAACTGATGGAAGAAACTGACTTGACTGACTGACAGCAAAAAAACAAAACTTGAATGTTACTATTGCAATCTGTGATCTTCTCAAAAGACCCAGGCAAGCAGGCAGTGAGGCCCAGGCAGGTGAGGCCCTAGTGAGACCTAGTAGCAGTAGCTTACAACGGACAACCGACCAAGTGCTTCGGAACTAGGGTTGCAAAATTACGTAATTTTACCGAAAACGCTCGTAAAATACGAATAAATTACGGTAAATTACGGTAAAATTGGTAACGCTAACCACCACAGCTAACCACCACAGAAGCAAATAGAACAAAAGAAAAAGCTGTCAAAGTCAACGTCAGTGACGTTGACTTTGACAGCTTACTTTGATAGCTTTGCGTAGGATGTTGCCGATTAGTGCAGTTTGCAATAACATTTTGCGTTGTTGCCGTTCCGTAATAGGTAGACTGACGGACGAATAAGGTAGTGTAGCTATTTATTAACCTTTGGTCTGTGTAAACACTACTGCAAACTGCACCCCTCGTCTGTGTGACGTTGACTTTGACAGCTTTTTCTTTTGTTCTATTTGCTTCTGTGGTGGTTAGGTTTACCAATTTTACCGTAATTTACCGTAATTTATTCGTATTTTACTTAAAATATGGTATATTACGTAAGTTTACGAATGTAATATTACCGCTTTACAACCCTATTCGGAACCCTTCGTGCGTGAGTGGGACTCGGGCACGAAGGGTTCCGTAAAAAAATCACGTTTGTTGTATGGGAGCTCTCCTTGAATATTTGTTTTATTTTATTTTTATTGTATATGTTGTTACAGCGGCAATAGAATTACATCATCTGTGAAAATTTCAATTGTCTAGCTATCACCGTTCTTGAGATACAGCCTGGTGACAGACGAATGGACAGACGGACAGACGGACAGCGAAGTCTCAGTAATAGGGTCTTGTCAGGGTCTTGTTTTTACCCTTTGGGTATGGAATGGAACACGAAGCTAAAACAAAGAGGAGGTGTGGTAATTCAATTTCCCTATGAAACGACGCGTGATAGTTTGCGGGGTGAGGGGGCACTGAGGTGGTGTTAAGCTCCGCCCACTTCTCAATATTCCATCTATCGGCTAATAGCAAAACTACTAGTTTAGGTTGATGTTGATGTTACTACGTAGTTCAGCTACTTCACACTAGGTGTCAAAAGTCTTAATGTGATGGGACGTACTCAGAACTCAAAACTCAGCTTCAAAAAAATTTTATAGGGAAATAAATCAAATGAAAAGACTTTTTTTTAAAACAATCTTTTATTATTTGTTAATAAAATGAACTAAAATAATAAAATAATAATTAAAACAAGATAATAAATGTATGCACTGACATTGCAACCTTTAACGAAAAATTAAGCTTCTTTGTCTTCGTCACAATAATATCGTAGATACCTAAGTATCTTTTACACCTTGTATTAAATCTTTGCGTTTTTATCACGTACCCAATTTTTGTTAAATAAAAGCATGTTACATTTTTTTCTTTTGCAATCGCGATCACGAATATAAATAACGACAAAAATGTACACCGCCATTTTGTTAGGGCGGCCATTTTAGATTAATAACAATACCGACTACAACTAATTAATTGCATTGTCATCAGAACCAAAGATGTGTTGCAAATTTCAGCTCAATCGGTAACCGGGAAGTGGACCAAATTTAACTTGCAAGATTTAATTTCACACAAACATCGGGACAGGTGAAACTAAATAAAAGCTTGTAATAAAATAAGAGCCTTTGCACACGACGTTTTTTATACGCGCCGTCAACGCGCATTTGTATCGATACAAACGCGAGTCAAATGCACTTTCTAGACTGTTGCATCCTACTATAATATTATGCGAAATTTTGTGTGGATGGATGTATGGATGTATGTTTGTTGCTCTTTCACGTAAAAACCACGCGACGGATTTGGATGAAACTTTACAGTAATATAGATTATACAGAATAACACATGAATGTACTTATTTATTTATTTTATCTACACTAATGTTGTGACAATCTATTTATGTTTCCAATACTTGACTTATAATTACTACAGTTATAGCGCAGACAACTAAAACACTCAATTTAAGCAATTGCACATGATGTTATAATATCCACATCGATATCGTAAAATCTCATTATAATATCGCGCCCTGCGGCCCTGCGCGCGCAGCTGCGCTCTCATTGGTTAGATTTTAATGGCGGCAAGTTCACTGTGACAATACACGTACGCGTGAATTTAATGTTTCGCAATGTGTTTTGTTTTTAAAATTTTGTTTGATTAATTGCATTAGTGAAGATAAAGTAGTGTATGCAACTGCATATAACACGGGTACACCCTTCTTTATATGACAGTTGCATAAACTACTATAATAAGACATCATTGAAATGGCAAGAACAAATTTTTGTGTATTTTGTTGGTGTCCAATCCGGTCTATTAAGTTTTGTAATCCATTGCTGTTTTAAATTATCGTCGGATGGAAATCTAAAACGAACATATAAAAATAATTAAAATTACTTTTAATTAAATTAGTTGGTAAAATTTTTACAAAAATCTGAGTACGGCCCTGGATATTTCTGAAGTTTAAAATAGTTATTCTAGTTGACGATAGATGGCGGCCCATTAATAATATAATAATAAAAACTATAAAAGTACTGTTTTAGCTACTAAAAGGTATTTAGGACTAAGTGTATAACAGTTTTTAGTATTTACGTATTATTATTACAATATAATACTGCAAAATTATACGTAAACTTATGTATTTTCTTCCGAAATGTGTCGCCATCTAGTGTCAAGTAGTAGAATTTTAACGCTGAAAGCTGAGAATGTTCTAGAACTTTTATATTTATTTGGGGAAAAAAATACTTACACATGAAATGAGATGCCACTCATATTATCAGAACGTCTGTCTGAGTAACTTTGACATAGTAAAACACAACACTTCATCCTTTTCTTGTTAAAAACGCAAAAAACACACTTTTATTGCGAGTCTCGTCACATGTGCACCTGAGGAACGCTGATAGCATACTACAGCGTTCAGGTGGGCGGAGCCTAAGTGGCTCCGCCCACCATGACAACGTCAGGACCGAGTTGAATGAATCCCAGTGCTACGTTGCTTAGGGCAACTCCTCTTTGTTCTAGCTTCGTGGAATGGAACCTTAAAAAGTAGTGATTTGTGACTGTCTGTGAGTGGTCTGTGAGTCGTTAGAGCGTTTTCACATTATCCGATCCGATATCGGTGTCGGACGCCGATCCGATATCGGGGTTAAGTAAAATGTATGAAATAAGTACCTTTCTTTCATATTGTGCGGCCCGATATCGGAACATATTTCATACATTTGACTTACCCCGATATCGGATCGGCGTCCGACACCGATATCGGATCGGATAATGTGGAAACGCTCTTACTTCCGGTCCACAATTAGCTGACATTTTCAATCTGACATTGACTGAGCAGTGACAGAAAAAAACGAATTTGATATTTTGGATTTCTTTCATCTTTGGTTCGTTCATCTGTGACACCTGTGATTAATTGGACTAGGGATGAGCGATATAAGTAAAATATCGATGTTGATATCGACAGCTAAATATCGATAATTCAATTTATCGGGCACAAAATATCGATATTTTATAATATCGATCGAACATATGGTTTTACAGATACAGGTATTATATCGATCGAAAACCATGTTTTCGATCGATATAATACCTGTATCTGTTATAACTGTATATTATGTCAACTGTATGTGCAAAAAATATTGTGAGAAATAATGGACGTGGTTCGCGTTCGAAGTTTCATCTCAAACATATAATATATGTGTGCACTTAAATTCTTAACTAAATGCAATGTTTATTAAAACTGAGAACTGAGTTGACTACTGACTTACTGACTTGTAAAAAATTAATGAATGAGTGAGACTGAGAATTGACCGACTTCTTCATTTCATTCATTTAATTTAAAGGTAAAATAGGTATGCTATTCTGTTGAGTTTGCTCAACAGAAAAAAATATATACTTATAGATGTTTATGAATGAATACATTAAATTTTTTTTTAAACTTATTGAAAATGTGATTGAGTTTCAATATATTTCGAAAATATTTCGAAAGCCCGATATCATGTTAAAAATATCGATATGTCAATGTTTCAAAGTTACAGTTATCGATATTTTGGAGGTTAATATCGATATTTCAACGATATCGATAAATATCGTACATACATCCCTAACTTGGACTCGTTTCGTTTGTACTTTGTTTGCTTTTGATCCAGTCAGGTCAGATTCAAATCCATTATTAAATTAAATTAACTATCAATTTTATAACTGACGCCATAAACAGAAAGAGGAGAATATTCTTAATAATCATGGCAACCAAACAAAGAAATATATTTACGAGAAGCAAGCCTCTAATGAAAATATACAGTGGGGTTGACGATGAAGGAAAAGAGGTGAGACCGGTTGCTTTGGAATGGGGTGGAATAAATAATTATACCCGGTACTTAGCTTAGATAGTTAAGTTACCATATATGTCTGAATGCTTGACAGGTGGAAGTCCGTGAAGACGCTGAACAGTTAGTGAAATGGCACGAGATATCCGATGCGTTAGTTGCCGCTGGGTATTACAGAGCTCAGCTGCAGGGGCTTTCGGCGTTCGATAAGATTGTAGGCGGCCTCACATGGTGTATAGAGCTGTGCGACATCGACGTGGATATTAGTTTACTCTTTGAGGAGAATCTCACTATTGGGAAAAAAATGTGAGTGCTCTTTAAATTGACTTGTTTACAAAGTACTAATACAATTACCTTCAACTTGTATTACTGTTTTACAGAGCACTTACTGAAAAAATAGTAAAAGTCTTACCTTCAATGAAATGTCCATTTATAATAGAACCCCATCAGATTCAGGGTTTAGACTTTATCAACATTTTCCCTTTGATACAATGGTTGATAAAATACTCAAGTGAGTTCAGAGATGCTAAAGAGGATGAACTGCGGAAGTTTGCAGTGATGCAGTATGATAAGAGTCACATATTTGAGAGTGATAGAGATAAATATGTACTGAAAGAAAACTTACTTAGGAACTTGGCAGCTATACAGGTATTTATAGGATTTACAATTATTTAAAATTAGAATTTGTAACTTTTGATACCACTGATAATAGTGTTTAAAGCCCATTGATGTAACCTTCATCAGTTGCTTTATTGACTTGAACTAATATTTGAGTAACTGGTGACCATATGAGTCATTTAGAAATACACCTACCAAATATGCCTAAATTACTTTATTGATCTTTTTAATATAAGTACTACCAAAAACAAACTTAAAAATAATCTGTTTTATTATGTTATTCTAGAACCTATATAGACCATGTCGAATACGAAAACGCAAAGGAGGCTTGCCTGTAAACGAGTTGGAACAAGTGAATGCCACACTATCAGAATATGACCAGAGAACTCTTATGCATGTATCTACCAACAGAGAGGAGGCCAAAGACGAGGGCCTGGACTTTTTGGTAAGATATCTTGGTGTAGAATTGTGGATCCATAAATACAAATTATAATAGAATACAGTAGGGCCTCGTTAATCCGGACTCCCGCTTCTTCGGTGATCGCTGTAATCCGGCCGGGCAATAATGAGCTTTGCGGGGGGACGGGCGGGTGTAGGGTATAGGTGCGGGCTGCCATGAGTCGCCAATGCGTCGTCAGTCTTTTGTTTATCGCCTTTTGTGTAGTACATATGTACGTACAGTGTAAATTTTCGCACGCTCGCTAACATCATGGCGCCGCCACGTAAACATTCAACATTAACATTAAAAAACAAATTACGGATTATAGAAATGTTAGATAAAGGTGACAGCTACCCTGTTATTGCTCGGAAGTTTGGTATAGGCAGGTCAACTGTAGGCGACATAAAGAAAAACAAAGAAAAAATCTTGAAGTTTGTTAGCCTAACAGAACGTGGTCCCGGTGTACGAAAAACACTAAAGAAAGTTGATTAAAGAAACTAAGTTTAAACATGTGTTTTATTTCCGTTAAATATGGCATACTATAATCCGGACGCCTCGATAATCCGGAAAGGGTTTTGTTTTTGCCTCTCCGGATTAACGAGGCCCTACTGTACTTGGAATTTCCGTAAATAGACTCCAGATTCAATTTTGTTGCATAGTTATATGGTATACAGTTTCACTCCTCTTTGTATTTGAAACATTACATTACCATACATAGTAAATGTTAGACTTTACTTAGAGCACTTCATGTTTTAAAACATATAATGTAACTGAAGATATATAAACATTGCTTTATGTTTATTTGCAGTATGACTATGAGAAAACACTGGCAGATCCTTCCAACATCACAACTGAGGTGGGTAACTTAATATCTAATACATTACAATCACTGCATGTTATCTGGGGGCACGGCAGTGCCCCCGCCAGGTCGAGCGCGAAGCAAACACTGCCGTACCATCCTTTACTGGAACCATTTCGCCGCATTTTCAGACCCCTATTTGAGAACCTCTGGATAAGACTAGAACGTAGAAATTTTAGTCATCTAGTAAGCTATAATCACATACTTAAAATCCAAAATTTCAAGTCTGGAGGTCATTTAGTTCCGAAGTTAAGCGAAAGCAAAGTTTCGCATTTACGACACTCACTCACTCATGATCATCAAAATAGAACTAGTACTTCCCATAAACTCAGAGAGCTGAAATTTGGTACATAGTTAGGGTTTAATGGTCACATAAAGGAAAAATTATAGAAACAAGGATCATCGAAGACCTGGAGTACCTCGTGACCCTGATTAGAAAACACAAGAGCCGAACCAAACTATTAGATATCGACATATATACCGCCTTTACAAAACATTCAACTTGGTGGGCCGCTTCATCTGATGTCAAAAAACTGTGTCAAATAAGAAAATCTTTTTCTAGAAAAAGAAGTGAAATCCCATCAAAAACATTCTGTAAAAAACTAGCCAAGTCTCGATGGAGCTGCTTATTTATAGTTAATGTTGTGTGATTAAGATAAGGCAGTAAGGAACCTAATACTTGGCACGAATTTGTCTAGATTTCATTACTTAATCAAGATAAACAAGCAGCTCCATCGAGACTTGGCCAGTTTTTTACAGAATGTTTTTGATGGGATATAGTTCTGTTATGTAGCTCTTCTTAAACCTAAGAGCTTGTACCTATTGTATGGAGTTCTTTCCACTTTTCTCTATCTTCTGCCATCCTCTTTAGTTGTTCGTACAACACGACAATTGCTCTTTCTTTCAGTTGTTCTTTTGCACAACAATATAATACTTATTTTTTCAACAGACCAACAGATTCACAAGTACAGATGATAACAGTGGCAGTGACGCCAAGATACACTATGCAGTTCTACAATCAGAGCTCACTGGGGAAGTCTCCAAAGAACTAGAGCTCAGTGAAAAGATCAAATACTCCCAAGATGTAGATAAACTGACTAAAGCAGTGGATTCCTTAGAGAAAGAGGTGGAAACTTGCAAAAAAGTCCATCAAAGTAAAATGGAGGCTGCCAAAGACAAGTACTCTCAAATTTTGAGTGATCTGAAGAAAATTACTTACAAGATTATGAAATCTGATGATTATAGGTTTGTATCTAATTTAATTTCAGTGCGATAACTATTTAGCAATTAACAGAACAGTGCCGAAAAAAGAACAGACTTTTGCCCAGTATTGGGCGGGCTATAGTTAAATAGTAATAAATTATAATTAATAATGGGTATGTATGTTCAATGCTGCGCAAAACTATCTCAAACGGAATTTGGTGCACCAACAAACATTTTATTAAGGTTGATATTTTATGTAATTTCATTTTATTTTAGTGACAAAAATGTGAAAGATTTCTACAAGTCATTAAAGGAGCTGGCGAGAGAAAGGAATGAATTGTTGCTTGTGATTCAACACAGAGAGAAGGAACACGCGCAGTTACAGGACGACTTGAGGTAAACCACATCATGATACTATTTATGTAACTTATTACATAAATCGCTATAATATGTTCATCCCTATATGTAATTAATTTAATATTACGCAACTCCTGTGTATTCACAAAGTTTACTTTACCCAGAGATCCTGACTTTTCCGTTGCATAGCTCTTATTAAAAGCCTGTTGTGTATGATATTTATATATTCAATTCATTGACATTACGCTGCTAGTTTATGAATAAAGCCCTTATACATGACTAGCAGCGCCCCGCGGTTTTACCCGCGTTGTGCCCGTTCCCGTGGGAATTTCGGGATTTTTTTTACATAAAAACCTTCCTCTTGAATCACTCTACCTATTACAAAAAACCGCATCAAAATCCGTTGCGTAATTTTAAAGATTTAAGCATACAGACAGACAAACAGACAGACACGAAAAAGAGACGACTTTATTTTATACTATGTAGTGATACCAAGAATGACTATTAATGTATTCTTACCAATCTTGTTTTGTTAGACACGACATGTGGACAATGCAAGATCAAATTGCGCGTCAATTTCGATATAATTACAAATACGTCTCGGGCACTATTATTAACTCTGTGCCCTTCGGTTGTCCTTAAGCTAAACTTATTATAAGTACTAGTTTTACTTGGAAATTATAAAAAGCAAATGCACGAATCTCACATCATCTTACTAATAATATAAATGCGAACATTTTTGAGGGCGAAGATTTGTATGTTACATATGTGTATTGCTCTTTTATGATTACTGGATCAACTACACATCCAATTTTAATTATTTATGTAACGAAGCCACATTCAACGAGAACGGGCACAACGCGGGTAAAGCCCCGAGCCGCTGCTAGGATTATATATTCGAGAATGTTACACATAGGGTCATTCGCGTCAAAGTATATTCGCGTGGTGCTCTCGGTAAGAATATAATACAATTTTAGACAGGAGGTTTTTGCCTAACATTTGTGTGGACAACAGTGGGACATTAAAAGCTAATACTTAACTTTTTTATTTTATTACAGCATAGTCGAAGACCCCTCATCCGCGCAAGACGACCAGCCCTTAACAGAGGAAGAACTAAAAGAATTCCACGACAGAGAGGAAAAACTAAAGACCTACATCACCTCAATGAGACTGGAAATGGCCAAAGTGAATAGAGAGTTATTGAAGTACACTGTCGGTATCGATGAGATACCCGGCACTGCGGAGTTGTTGCAATATGAGAAGCGGTTCATGGAACTCTATAATCAAGGTAATTTGAATAACTAAAATGACTAATATGTGGGCAGAATCATTCAAATAATTTAAAAAATCAATCGATTTTCCTACACTGTTTTAAGTTGCTGTTTGTACTTATATTATTCACAGTCTATTGATGAAAACCGCATGCACATTCGTTGAATAGTTTTTGAGTTTATCGCCAACAGACAAACGTACCGATCGTCACCTAGTTTGAATAAGCTATTTTAGCTTATTGCGATTGTTAAGCAACGTGCAGCTCGGCCTCTACTTGCATGGGTGGCCGATAATGGCATTTCTAAATGAGAGCTACCGTGCTTTGGAGGGTACGTAAAATTGTCGGTCCTGGTTGTTTCAATTGATAGACCATGTCGGAGTCTAAAAACTCTGACACCAGGGTTGGTCACTAACCTACACGAAGTTACTCACTTATAGACAGACGTGGCGATGGACTTCACTACATAGTATAAAACAAAGTCGCGTCTGTTTGTCTTCTGTTTGTCTGTCTGTATGCTTAAATCTTTAAAATTACGCAACGGATTTTGATGCGGTTTTTTGTAATAGGTAGAGTGATTCAAGAGGAAGGTTTTTATGTAAAAAAATTCCCGAAATTCCCACGGGAACGGGCACAACGCGGGTAAAACCGCGGGGCGCTGCTAGTTGTTTTATAATAAGGTACTTATGGCCTTATTCATAAACGCTTACTAGCAGCACTATCAAATGGTTCAAATGGTTGTCCCTTTCTGACATACGCTATTTTCCAAAGAGCAAAAGAGACAAAACACTCACGGACAGTGTTTTAGTTAGAGAGCGTTTATTAATAAGGCAGTTAATGTTGACAATAACCCTTTATATTGCAGTGGCGTCGAAGCACAAGGAAACCAAACAGTACTACATATTTTACAACACGCTTCTAGAAGTCAAACAATACACCTCCAAAGAGCTAAGTCTGTTGAACTCTATACTGGACAATTATGAGGAGTGAGTTTATCATTTTTACCATTGTATGACATTTGCAGTAACTGTATAGTTTTTATTTGCTTGTTTGGACAAGCTTGTATCTGTTAATAACAGTCGATTTTAAAAAAAAGTGTATTGATGTACAGGCATATATGTAAAAGACTACAGTCAGAGGGAGTTGAAACCGCAAGACGCAAATTTTGTGATTTTTCGCAAATATCGAAATATTTACTTTAATATTTATTTTATGCGAACATATGTTCTTATCACATCTCTTTATCACAATATTTTTCAAATAACTTTGTGTTGACCTTGTACAAACCGATAATTAATATAAGTAGCAAGTCCGAATAAGTCAAATCGGTACCAATAATGTAAAGGTAAATAATGCCTTTTATTCTGAATGTTGGTTCAGCTTACCGTACAGGTAAACATAATAAATATATATAATATACCAAAATTCTACGCGAAATATGTTTGCATTAAAACAAAACAGGTATGAGATCACCAAATCGTATCAAGGAGGCCTTTCCACCATTATGCGCCATTATATTATGTACTAGCAGCGCCCCGCGGTTTTACCCGCGTTGTGCCCGTTCCCGTGGGAATTTCGGGATAAAATGTAGCCTATAGCCTTCCTCGATAAATAGACTATCTAACAGTGAAAGAATTATTCAAATCGGTTCAGTAGTTTCTGAGATTAGCGCGTTTAAACAAACAAACAAACAAACAAACAAACAAACAAACAAACAAACAAAACAAACTCTTCAGCTTTATAATATTAGTAGAGATTCTATGCGATGCTAAGTTATGCTATGTCATAGCCAAACTGGCTATTACTTATTATTATTATGAGCCATTTGTGCCCCAATACTGGGCAAAGACCTCTTCTCCTTCCATGCATCCCTGTCCTGGGCCACTTCTCTCCAGTTAGTCTGGTATGCATCGAGATCGTCCCGCCATGATTATTACTAAATCCAATTAAATCAAACATAAACTAATTCTTTCTAGAGCAATGTCATCACCACGCAATCGGGAAGAATTCATGTCCCAATTCGAATCTATAGTGGAATGGGTAAACCAAACCGTGAAGAAGGTCGAGGATAAATTCAGAGTGGAGAAGGAGCGAAAGACGGCGCTCTACAACGAATACTCACGACTTATGGACGTGCAAAGACAATATGCTGCGGCGCTGAAGAGATTAGCTCAGGAACGTCAGAAGTATGGGGACAGGTGAATACTTAGCGATGTACAAAAGGTTTCTCTCACACTGATATAATTTTACACGCACACTAACATCGGACTACTATAAATACTGTTCTGAACAGTTTTATGAGTGCTTGCTCGTTCTTTAATCCAGGAAAGAGTTGAGAACAAGTGTTCGAAAACGTTGGGAGCACCAAGTTCATAGTGTTTTATTCAATAAATAGGCAGCGTTCCTGTCTACCTAAGGGTATTTTCTAATCTCTTACAAGTGGTAGGATTTATTATCATCCCACAATACCCGATTTTGTAATGTGACGTTGCCCCGCTGGACTTAAAAGTTAACTTATCGCCATCTAAAATGTTACTGCTGACGCTTTTGTTAATGCACTAGATACAGTGAACATATTGAGATCACAGATCTAGAAATTAAATCTATTCATCTATACAAAAAAATAAAATTGAAGTGTCTGTCTGTAATATTAAAATAACCGCTTTTTACTAAGTGCATAAAAAATTGTCTGTCTGTCTGTTTGTTCCGGCTAATCTTTGAAATAGCTGGACCTATTTTGGCAGGACTATCACTGGCAGATAACTGATGTAACAAGGAGTAACTTAGGCTACTTTTACCCCCAAATTCCCGCGGAAACGGGTACAACGCGGGGTGCGCTACTCCATCAGAATAATACCAATATGAAGTCCATGGTATTACAAACGTTTTACTACTTTTTAGACAAGTTAAGATTGTATAATGGAATCTAAAACTAAAATATGGCTGTATCTACTATGGCCTATCCTATCAGATCAGATTTACGTACGAGTTCATATGACTATGGGTCCACCCTTTATCTGGCGGCGATAAAATTAGTTCCTCGTGTAACGAATACTTGTAACACTCAAAGCATAAAATGATTTTATATTAATATATATGATACTGTCCTCAGTTTACTCAATTGTAATTTCACAGTATTTTTCTTGCGAAATTGCAGTTGGTTTATGAACTGTAAAAGTAATACAAAACGTTTGATTTGATACGAGATTTATTACCGTAAGTTATTATAGTTATTACTGTTGGAGACGTGCATTTTATTTTATTTATTTAGTCAATTTAATAACATATTATTTATAAGATGGAATAGAGGTGCAACATTACTAAATGTACTTTACGTATATCATAGTTATAATCAATTTATTGAAAGTAATATTATTCTAGTCTTACAGATTTGTTACTTTTATAATCAGCATTCCATTTTGTAAACACACGCAATATTGTAATGTATTGTTAAGACTGAATACACTTTTTATATGTTCCGTCGTTATTAATAATAATAAACGCGCCATAATACAACGGAATCTCTGTTTTTACTTCACCCAGTTATATTGTTTGACTTAAATTTAGCTGTAGTTACTGCGAATCATGTATGTATAATATTGTGGGTCTATGAGTGTTCCTACACCAATGGATCTATACTCGATCGACGGCATCGATCTATACTCGATCGACGGCATCGATCAGTCGACATCGATCGATAGTTTCTACCAGACCAATCGATCGATCGTGGATTGATGTTAGAATGCTTTAGTCAACGCTGTCTCCCGCTGCCCGCCCGCACCCGGGGTTTATCGATGAACGTCGACCGATATTATGGCATCGACCGGCAATCGATCGATTGTCTAGTCGAACGGTATCCGGCGATCAATTAAAGCTACCAGACCAGTCGATCAATTTCGATCGACGTTGTTCGAAGCCGTCGAACGAGAATCGATCGATTGGTGTAGAACACCCTAATGTTACACTAATGTATGTGACATCAGACAAACAGGTGTGTTGTACGTTCTTACCTACCTAGTACTGAACATTGGCTGACTATTAATAATTTTGTTTGTTTCAATGCCCTATTCAATTGTTGGTAATGGCCTCCATAAATTATGTTCTTCTGAACAATATTGCTGTTGAACATAATTTATCTATTCTTCTTTTGCAATTTCAGAATATGTTTCTTGCTGTCAAGAAATATAGATGGGTGGTTTTGTATTAGTGAGATAGCGTTATTACCGAATTACCGAAAAATATGAATAGATTAGTAGATAAATGACCGAATGTTTAAACGTATCTCAAATTCAAGCAGCCCTCAATCCATTAAGTTTTCACAAGTGTTGTCAAAAATGTATATAAATAAGTCCGAAATTGAGTAACGTTTGCGTATTTGGGGATAGTCTTCTACCGATATGTAAAAGGTTTTCGGTGCACTTAAATTCAACCAAACATAATTATCTATCTTTCAAGATATTATTTAAAAAAAACATTACATATTAGTAAGTACATATTTATTTACCTATTACAGTAACATTAATACTTATAAATACTCTTTTATAAACAACGAGAATTTTGGAAGTGAAATTTTGAGTATCTTCTCAACTCAGGGTATATTTTAATAATTTTTGCCGAGCAGGGTATACTCATTGCAGATTCCGTTAATTTTTATTGATAGTTTTTAAACGGAATCCCTAATGGGATCTAGCTTTACATTCGTATGCCTAGTTTACATTAGTAGAATAAAGTAGTATAGTTCGGTAAAATTTACGCTACCATCATTCTACCAATGGAACCTAATTTATAATAGAAAAGTAAATGTAGAGTATTCAATTACTCTCTAATAATTGCATAATGTTAACCCTCTATCACTCATGAACAGGGATTTGTTTGATTTTTTAGAATGGAATAGTAAACGAATAAACAAAGTACACGTATTTTTAGGTTTTTTATTATTTCAATTATTTTCCAACAAAAATGCAAAAATAGGGAGTGTTGCCTGCAGGCAACTTACGCCTTTACGCCTAATGTAGCTTACGGGCAACAAACCAAACAAACAATTTGGCAAAAAAACTAAGTAAAACATAAAAAGTATTCAAAAATAATATTACACAATAAAGTGTAAACCCTTACCTTTACAACTTATCCAAAACAGCAACAAAAAACACGCTTTATCACGCTTAACTATTTTTATTCACTTTTTGAAATTTTAGGCAACCGCCACTTTACGTAATTATCAACTCGCACAACAACAATCTCAATTTGAGACAAGTCACGCCATCTTGTGGCAATTTTTGGTATTTATTCCTTAGTCAGGAGTGTAGCCTATGGGTTACAATGCGCGATTAAGTTAGGAAATCAATTCTATTCAAGTTAGAGGGCTTTGACCAGTATGTTGCCTACAGTCTACTATATGCTACAGAGGGTTAACTTGAATTTAATAGTAAGAGATACTCTACCATTGTTCTACCATTGTAAAGTTGCTTATCATTCGCACAGCAACAGAAGAATAACTACCGCTTGACCAAAAAACTAGATAGAGTTAACTCTACTATTGCTCTTCCAATATAAACTCTATAATGTTACAACGTTACCATGTGTATGACTTTTATGTGAGCTACTACTATGACTGTGGCCGTGAGAGTGCGAATGCGAATGTGTGCTCGTCTTCTTATACAAGGTGAATGAGACGAGCTCGCGGTTCGCGTTGGTCATGGCCATAGCGTGTGAGACCACGTCGTAACCGAACAAGGCGTGCAGCCGGTTCACCAGGAGGAGAGTGAGGCCCTTCTGTGTGACTCGGACCACTCGCTCGCTGTCCAGGGAGTAGGCTATTGTCATCCCGAATGAGGTGTTGAGCTCCTGTAATAAATAATACTGCAATTCAGTGGGTGTTTTTTCCGGATTTCCGGCCCTGTGGGTCAGAAGATTTGGGTTTTCAAGGGTAAGTTTATCAATGGAAACTATTTTATTTGGAGAACTCTGGAAGATTATGGGATTTAATTTCAGGCGATACCAGAGCCACATTTGGCATTCATATGCCTAAAACTACGGTTCCAAATCGAAACGTAATTGCGCTAGGTATATGAAACCATACTTTTTAAACTCACACGATTTGCACTCATTATACTAAATGAAACGGGTCTGTATCGCGTTAGATAATTTAACGTATTTTACTAAAATACGTACCCGACGTTTCGAGCGAATTACACCGCTCGTGGTCACGGAATAACGTCGTTATCCCGCGATACAGACCCGTTTAATTTAGTATAATATGAAACCATCTCATCAATATTCTAGACACACTAACAATTTCTACAGAATATTAAACGAGTTATTACAAGTTCTTATTAGAACATGACAATAGCTTCGTGCCCTACGAAGAAACTATTAACGCATCTGTGCCCGAGGCACGTGCGTTGATTCGAAGTAGTGCTTGAACCTACAAGCACTAGTTCGAATCTACCTATAGGTAATAGGAAAAGATAGCATTCGACCACCTTAAGGCGATATTCTCTTACGCTACGGATATCATAGTTTAAGTACCTGATGAACGCGGTCCATTGTTTGTGCAAATTATAATCATTGTCTGAACTTAATCAACCCGCAATTTTAGTTAATGTACCTACGGCCTACGTAAAGTAGTTAAAGATATTATGAAGGAACCTACGGACTTCTTTGAAATGATTGAATATGTAAAAAATAACAGTACTACAGTGTTATCCCACATGTGGGTTAGCTTTTCCCAACAATGAAATTTTAACCGACTTCCTACCTCGGCTAACTAAACATAAGGCGGTTATTCCCTAACTTAAGTAACTACCTTTATATACAACTAGCAGCGCCCCGCGGTTTTACCCGCGTTGCACCCGTTACCGTGGGAATTCCGGGATGAAAAATAGCCTATAACCTTCCCATTGAATGTGGCTATCTATTAAAAAAAGAATTATTCAAATCGGACTGATAATTCCTGAGATTACCTCGAACATACAAACAAACAAACTAACAAATTTTACCTCTTTATAATATGTATTAGTGTAGATTCAACGTTTATTGGCATCTTTTTTTGGCCCGGTAGAAGTTTGAAGAAGAAATCTACTATGCAACGTTCATCGAACAATTTCTGTGACCCTTTAAATCATTGGGACATTTTGAAAATCTAGGACTTGATGGGGGTTGGAGAATAGTGAAGGCACTCCGAGAAATGAAGGTCTTATCTGATTTATAGGAAAAATATTCAATATTCATGTAAAACCAAAGCAAACACGAACCGGCTTCTTTATGATGAGATTACCCTTGAGAAGACAATAGATTTTAATTGACCCAACCAAAGGAACTTAGTACAGTAAGTAAAGTTACACACAAAATTCATTCTTACATGTTACTTATGTTATGACTATATGCATCTAATACGCAATATGCATTGTCCTGACAACAAGAATTTAAATCAAATCAGAGCGCATAAATATTTTTCTTCTTTTTAGAAGTCGGCTGAAAAAAACAATCTTTCGACTAAGTTTACACTTTTTATTTATAATCGATACGGATATAAAAGTACAAAGCCGTTGAATCACAGATATTGCTTAGGAAGTCAGTAGGTAGCGCATACGTATCTGTTTGTACTTTTTTAGTCTGCCGATTCTATTGTATTTTGTAAATAAAACTACACTAACCATGCACTAACCTTAATTAATGAACCACGTTCGTCACTCTTGAGTCCGTAAACAGTGGCTCCTTCCTCCTTGGAGAGGTGAGCCGCGCTCAGGCTGCCCATTACCATGATGTACGGCATCCTGACCCGTTAACTTTATAAAGAAGATGTCAGAGTATCACAGTTACCGGCGGAATAAGTTCATTTTATATCGCACAGGTAGTCGAGTCGATAGGTGCGATGTATAATCGAGTTGGATGTGTAATAAAGGCACCACGCGGCGTGCGGCGGTCGCTTGTCGCCGGACAGGTTGTCTGGGCGTGTGTGAGTGAACTGCGATGCCCCGCATACGTGGGCCGCTTTGTGTATGCCTTCGTTTGTATTGGTGAGGTGACGTCGAACGTCACATGGCCTTCACGGGTGCTTGACTGCGCCGGCGCAGCCGAGCCCGGCTCCGACGCCCCGCGCGGCGCGCGGGGCGTCGCGCGCACCCAAACAATTCACATTCAAACATTATAGCCTTCCATTTATACACTTGTTATGAGTTATTCTTTACCTCCAGGTCATGCCATATGTAGGTACTCGCCTGATTGAATAGTATTAAATGCCCAGCGCTAATGCACTTGTGCAAACAAACTTGCCAGAGTAATCAACTTTGAACAATATCTAGCACTCCTTCTTCCGTGTAATCCAACCACTTTTTCGTAGGTAGGTATTCGTACTTATTCGTAGATTATGCCTGTATTAAAAACTCCTTAATAATTACCTACATGCTTATAATTATTGTTAATTTGATGAATGGCAGACAACACGTCAAAATACTTACCTAAAAATAAAGCAAGGACGCAAGTAGCGAATGCAAAAGCTGAACATTGTATCCCGAGGTTTAATTTCCTTATCTTTGGAGATCTGAACAGCAACTAATTATTAATCAACATGAGTCATTCTATGAGCAGCCCGAGGAACATACAATTAGGTAAATCTATGCAGTTTCATAGCTACCCATATGATGATAGCCATAAATATAGATGCCTATCTGTACCTATTGTGTACCTATTTACCTTATGTTCAGTTTGTTTGCATCCTTTACTATAAAAATGCCTCATGCTTTTGCATGAGGCATTTTATAGTAAAGGAGTTCTTTTGTACTTAACTACTACTTCGGTTACTCGTTAAGAACCCAGCCTAGGCTTAAGACACGGAATACGTAGGTATTGTACCTTTATCTGGGTATTGTAACAATATATTGCAGTGTTTGAAACGTATCAGAAGGCTCGCCTAGTGTTCGTGCAGACGATGGCAGAGTTGGCCACGCGGGCGACGAACGTCAAGTGTCTTGAAAGCGCCGGAGTACTGGGTTAGTGGAAGATGATTGAGATTAAGTACTGATAAGCTCAAATAGGTAGTATCTTGTCTACATGTCTTGAACTAATAGGTACGAGTGTACCTATATTAAAAAAGGTACATACGTAAATACTCGTTTCTTCGTACCTACTTGATTGCCACTGAAAGGATTTTTCTCGTTTTTGTAGGCACTGATAGGGTTACGCACCTGCAGTAAGCGAGAGGCCTTAAAATTTTAAAGATTATCACTTATTATACACCTAGGCCTACTCTCTACATTATAATGAATAGCCAAAAGTCTTTACGATGCGGCCTCGTTGTGGGTAGATCTTATCAAGGGAAATATGTTGTAATGGAGGGACTACAATGACTGAGGTAGGTTAGCCGTATAGCTTCCACTGCGACAAACACTCGGTTTCCTCTCAGAGTTGCTCCATCCTCTGCTGTCGGATTCGTGCAGCACGGTGCGGCAGTGCGCGGTGGTGGCGGCCGCGCGCCTGGCCGAGCACGACGAGGGGGTGGCGAGGAAACTGCTCGAGGGAGGCATGGTCGTCATCACGCTTGAGAACCTCAACAAGTATAATGTGAGGACTATTTGAATTTAGTTTCAAGTCTCATTGGAGCTTTGTAAAGGACTACACTTCGGTAATCGGTTACTAAGAAAAGTTTAAAGTTTTGGCAGGCGCTACAGCCGCAAGTAAAGTTTACTTACTAACTTGTAGATATTTGTCATAAGTTATAGTTTAGGTATTTTTGTGATCCTTGGGACGTAGTCATGGACTATAGGCAGTACCTGAGTACCTAGGTAGAAATGATAACTTTTATTTAGGTACCTACTACTAAAGTAACCTACCTAAGTTATCATATTTCAGTATTACTTTGAAGTGTGAGTAGTTAAAATAATTGTATTCAGCGGTTCGTAATAAGTTTTATTCTTATTTATTAAACCAATGTAATGATTTATAAAGTTGTTTTCCACAGGTTTACTACAAAAGGTCTGCGCTTTATTTAATGCGAGCTGTTGCTAAGTTAGTATCTACCTGATTATATGAACATATATGTACCTATGTCATGGCTGCAAAGCTTAGCATTTTTTATGACATATCTTGATGGAATTGATACATAACTATAAAACGATACAGGCATAACGAAGAAATAGCAACAGCGATCGTTCGTCTTGGCGCTTTGGAGCATATTGTTTCGTGTCTAGAGGATTTCGATACACAGGTCAATGAAATGATATAAAAAACTTTATATTTTGCGTAGATGTATTTACAGTGACGGATCCAGATGACGGCTGGGCTTAAGGGCTTCAAACTTTCCCAAAAATACTTACTATGTTGAGTCCTCACACAGAAACATGTTTCCCTAGGGGCAAGTCAAATCCAAACAGAAAACCTGGATCCAAAACTGACCATATTAGCCTAGGGAACTACTGATCATCTACCTAATGAAACTGTGTGAGTTTAGGTGAAAGAAAATGCGGCGTGGGCTCTGGGCTATATCGGCAAGCACAGCGAGACGCTGTCCGGGCTGGTGGTGGACGCGGGCACCTTGCCGCTGCTGGTGCTCGCCTTCCAGGAGCCCGAGATGAGTCTCAAACAGGTACACAACACTCAGTTAGCTTTCATAGTCTATCTCTACACTCAACCTTCCTATCTATTTATTGATAGGGACACATATCAATGTTGCTTTCAAATCTATAAGTTTTTAAGGTTAATAATGTATTTGAGTAAGGCTAACTCAAATACATTATTAACTCAGTTAGCTAGTAGCTGTATCAGTAACTGCCTTCTATGCATTGGTGATCGAAGTGGCATTTTGTTTAGCCTGATATAATTGGGGATCCGGGTTTAATTTCGGGATCGACTAAAAATATTTCCAATATTCTTTTCAAACATGTCTCAGGTTTTACAACATTAACCCGCAATCGACAAGCGTAATGAGTTTTTCAGTGAGATAAGAGACCTAGCAGGGGGACATTCCATGCTAGAATATTTTAATGTTATAAATTCAAATTCCTATAGATATCTGCTGGCGCTCTTGTTGACTTGGCCCAGCACAAGCCGGAGGCGGTGGTGGACGCTGGTGCCATATGCCACTTGGTCCATGGACTGGAGAACCAAGATCCTAAACTAAAGGTCAGACTGAACTATTTTGAAAGGAATAGGCACTTGCTTATACTTTAGCATTTTCATAGAACGGTTATATTCGCTCTAACTACCTACCTACAAAGAAGATAGCAAACCGACATTCCTAACATACCAAACTAGACCTGGGTAATTATGTAATGAAAACTCAAATGATAATTACCCATATGCGAGAGAGTATTTGTGTCTGCAATTACTATGGTATCATTTTGTTTTATAATGGTTCATTTTAAAATTTCTATTTTCTATATCTACACTTATCTAGGTCGGTATACCTATAACATTTATTGTTCGTGCTATGTTAAAAATTACTGTATAGATTTCATGCATTTTTCACCAACATACATGAGTAATTAAAGAGGAAAATTATGGGTTACTTATTCATCCCGAAATTCCTTAGGGTAGTTATGTGTACAAAACAATCTGCAAGGGAACAGCAGCGCAGGGTAATGATATGTGTTGAGTTTGCGTAGTGTATCGTGTGGTTGTGTGTGTAGCGCAGCACGCTGTGCGCGCTGGGCGCGGTGGCGGGCGCGCGCTCGGAGCTGGCCGAGGCGGTGGTGGCGGGCGGCGCGCTGCCGCCGGCGCTGCTGCACGCCGGACACGACGCCGCGCCCGTGCGCCGCGCCGCCGCCGCGCTCATCCGGGACATCGTCAAACACTCCGTTGATGTTAGTCACTATCACTGTAATACCTATCCATTACTACACTCACTAACTTAGCCCCTTATTACGAACTGGTGGTTAACAGTAAAGGCGGCTTCTTTTTCATTTTAATACACGAGTGCCACGTTGACGACGGCTTAGTCAAATGCAGCCTTGCTCAGTCATGTCCGTAGGCAGCATGGATGATACAACGGTAACTCGATGGCAACTGCAAGAGCAACTCTTGGCCTGATGATGTCAGAAGCCAATGTGTCGGTGGATCCCACAGCATTTACTTAAAACCATTCTCGGGTTACCATTCCTGTAACTTGGTTGCAGCTCGCCCAGCTGGTAGTGAACACGGGTGGGTGCGGGCCGCTGGTTGAGCTGCTGTCGGAGTCGGCGGGCGGTACGCGCGTGCCCGCCTGCATGGCGCTCGGCTACATTGCCGGGCAGTCCGACCAGCTCGCTATGGCTGTCGTCGAGTCTAAGGTAACAACGACCAAATTGTGCCCAAAGTTAGCCACTAACCTGCACGAAGTTACTTACTGAATTTAACTCTTTAATGGGTAAAGATTAAAATTAACGGGATTCGAATATTTAAAAGATACATTAGCAACAATGACGTACCTATGTTCGCAAACATAATTAAGCCCATTTATTTACCATGCTTTGCTTACATTTTTGTTCTAATTCGTTCAGAGGGTACCTCTGTAGACTGCACAGTAAAAAACTTCACGATTTTCGTCTCGAGTACCTACGTGAAGAAAGATAAATAAGTAACAACTTTGAATACATACTTGTATGTGTTGAAGGGTAATCGCCTCACATGATAAATTGATTTGTCAACTCGAATTTACTTGTACGACATAATTTTACTTCTCGCCTTCGTGACCTGCATGTAAACAATTTCATACGACAATCTTATTATAAAGTGATTACTATGCCAATTTTCTTTTTCCAGCCTTTACATAACCCGCGAACGTATATTATATGATGTAATATATACATTTAACCATATTTTCCTACATATCTGCGACGCAGGCTATACCACCATTGATAGAAATACTCCAAAGCAATGACGTGGACGACGCAGAGCTGTGCGCCGCGGCCTGGACGCTCGGCCACATAGCCAAGCACTCCCCGCAGCATAGCCTGGCAGTGGCTGTGTCTAACGCCTTCCCGAGACTACTTCAGGTGATAAAAAAATACATTTTCTAATATTATTGTAAAATACATATTCTGATTAATTTCTTACTGTACTGATCTTTAGCGAGTGTAGAACATACTAATACTTTACTTCGTATTTGTAGCTATATACAAATCCAAAATCATCTGGTGAAGTGCGTGCTAGAACATCATGTGCTCTGAAGCAATCACTACAGTGCTGTCTGCACCGGCCTGCTTTAGAGCCTCTCTTGCATTCAGCTCCCGCTTGCATACTCAAATACGTACTGGCACAGTATGCTAAGGTATGAAGACTTAAGTCATAGAAACAATTCATATAAAATAATTTATTCATTACCACTAAGCTTACTATCTAGTACACGGGTCCGTCGTCCAAGTTGTCGTCCTCCTCGTCGTACTCCTCGCCGTTGTCGAAGTAGTTGTTGGCGTAGTCGGTACCGTCGTCGAGCTCGTCCTCCTGGTCCTGCTCGTCTTCCAGCTCTTCCTCGTCATTCTCGTCCTTCTTCGCCCCCTCGTCTTCGTTCGTTTCCATATTGTCTTCTGTCTCCCGCGACTCCTTTTTCTCAAGTGTCTGAAGTCTTTTAGCTATCTCAGCTGGATCTTCAATTTTACGTTTGCGAGCTACTGAACGTTTGTGGCTCGCTTGAGGTTTCAGCTCAGTAGGGAAGTGGCTCCAAACGCAATCTAAGACTTTTCCTTTCTTAGCGTCTTGTGCTAGTACTTTATATTTATCGGAATATCGCTCAATACCATCAGTTTCTGTTTTTGCTTTGACGTACGCCGGAGAGTCGTGTAAATATTCTATGAATTGATCTTTCACCACGAGCATGTAATCAGTTGCAGCATCGCATATTAATGGTAGTGGTTTGGTTTCTAACTTTGGAAATAACGGAGGAGGCGCTAGGAGGAGATTAGGGGTTGCATTATCAGCTCTTGTAATTCCTAAAGCTTGTAATTGGTCTTGTGTTAAGGACAAGCCACTACCACGACCTCTTCCTCTGCCAGCCATTGTTTGTTATCTATTGTTTAATTCACAATAAAACTGTATTCTTTGTTTTTACTATTCAGTCTCATATTAATTGAAAATAGCACGATAGATAGATAGATAGAGGTTAGAAGTTTGTTTTGTTGACTTGACTTATTTTAATTGTTGATATTGATATTGATAGTCAAATTTTGGCAGTGACATTGACACATTGATTTTCTCTCAAGACTGTCTTGTCTACTAAAGAATGGTATGCATGATAAGTCACGACAATTAAAAAAAATACCGACTTCAAAAATAATTTTATCGACACTAATGTTGTAACATTCTATTTATGTTTCCAATATTTGACTTATAATTACTACTGTTATAGCGCAGACAACAAAACACTCAATTTAAGCAATTTCACATGATGGTTTAATATCCACATCGATATCGTAAAATCTCATTATAACATCGCGCGCTCGCTCCTGATTGGCCCTGCGCGAGCTGCGCTCTCATTGGTTAGATTTTAATGGCGGCAAGTTCACTGTGACAATACACGTACCTACGCGTGAAAAACTATTGTCAGCTTTTACTCTTGTTGTTTGATTAATTGCATTAGTGAAGATGAAGTAGTGTATGCAACTGCATATAACACGGGTATTAAAACACTCGTTATTATTATGAAACTCGCTGCGCTCGTTTCATAAACTCACACTCGTGTTTTAATACCCTTCATTATATGACAGTTGCATAAACTATTAGAATAGTGTTTGTTTACATGTCTATTTTTTTAATTCAGATTTTGCCGAACGATGCAAGAGCACGTCGTCTTTTTGTTACAACTGGAGCCTTGAAAAGAGTTCAAGAAATCGATACAGTCCCTGGCACTTCTTTGAAAGAATACATCAATATAATTAACAGCTGTTTCCCGGAAGAGATAGTACGGTAAATATGGCGTGTTTAACTATTGAAATTATCATCTTGCAGAGTTAGAGGAAAAATATTTAATATTTTTTCACACATATTTTTTTCAGATATTACACACCGGGATATTCAGATTCATTGTTGGATAGAGTTGAATCATATACTCCCCAGGTAATTGCAATCCTACTTCCTACTAATATTATAAATGCGAAAGTTTGTGAGGATGGATGTATGTATGTATGGATGTATGTTTGTTGCTCTTTAACGCAAAAACTACTGAATGGATTTGGATGAAACTTTACAGTAATATAGGTTACACATCAGAATAACACATGGGATTTTATCCCGAAATTCCCGCGGGAACGGGTACAACGTGGGTGAAACCGCGGGTCACAGCTTGTATGTTTATAATTAATAATGTACCCACACTATTTTAATAAGTCAATATTTACACGCTTGCATCCATTAAAACTTTATTATTTCTTTACAGGTGCCAGAACTTTTTACAGATAGAATTCCGAGTGACTGCCAGAGCGAGCTGTCTGTCGAAAATGCAAATTAAATTTAAACAGAACAGTTTTTGATTAATTTATTTTCGTTAAATAGAAAGTTTTCGGACGAATATATATATTTTTTCTTGATATTGTTTATTTTATCAGTGTCCACACTGTTTTTTGAATTTGTAAATTTCTTCCCCCAATAGCCGATTTTTCAATGACCATTGATTGACTGCACACCCTGTAACTGAAATAATGTTGAGATAATTGAAATAGAAAATGATAAACCATGCATCATCATAACATGCGAAGGATTTGAGGTTCATGAAAAAGTTTAATTTTGGTCTCCAGACATCGAAGTAGTTGGTATTATGCGGGCCATACACAATCAAGTTTCACCGTCAAGTTTGCAGGCGGAGTTATTTCGACGTTCAGTAAACTTGATGGTGTAGACTTGTCATTGCACACTCATAGCCATACACTGTGGTCAGTGGTCACAAAGGACAAAATGCGACCAAATGGGTATATGTTTAGGGCCGAAACCGCGTTAAGCGGGCGCACGCCACGGTTCACTTTTGTATGAAACCCAGTTTCGGCCCTTAGGGTCCTTACCCATATGCGACTTCACCAAATATGTTCAATATTTGGACAGCTTGCGTATCCACTTCATAAAATGTGTTCTCTTTAGCATTTGATGTAAAGCCCTTTTCCTTTACAATCGTTTCAAGCCACATTATTTCATCAGGAAGTAAACCCTGGATTGGGGCAACATGTTTCGAAATTAATATTATTTAAGGGTATTTCTATTCTGTATGAAAATAAGTTATTTATCTACACTAATGTTGTAACATTCTACTTATGTTTCCAATACTTGACTTATAATTACTACTGTTATAGCGCAGACAACAAAACACTCAATTTAAGCAATTTCACATCACTACATAGTATAAAATAAAGTCGTCTCTTTTTCGTGTCTGTCTGTATGCTTAAATCTTTAAAATTACGCAACGGATTTTGATGCGGTTTTTTGTAATAGGTAGAGTGATTCAAAAGGAAGGTTTTTATGTAAAAAATTCCCGAAATATCCACATCGATATCGTAAAATCTCATTATAACATCGCGCTCGCTCCTGATTGGCCCTGCGCGAGCTGCGCTCTCATTGGTTAGATTTTAATGGCGGCAAGTTCACTGTGACAATACACGTACCTACGCGTGAAAAACTATTGTCAGCTTTTACTCTTGTTGTTTGAATTATTGCATTAGTGAAGATATTGGATCTTCCAAAGAGTTTAGAGGCGTAGGTACTATTCGGTAGGTTAGGGTTATTTTTTTTTTTTATAAGATCCAAGTGGACCTTAAAGTGTTTTAGAATCCATTATTTGGAACTGACAGGTTCGATGGACTCAGGTAGACAAAAAAGTGTACTAGGATCCATCAATGGAGCCACGCAGTGGATCCAAGTGGACAGAGGGATAAAGTAGTGTATGCAACTGCATATAACACGGGTATTAAAACACTCGTAAGTGTAGGGCCACATCTGCGGAACGTACGTCGCCGAACCTTCCGCTAAATACGCTCGTAGTGTATTTAAAGTTATCTATGACACATCAGTACGCGGCGTAATTTCGACTGATGTGTCATAGAGCGGAAGGTTCGGCGCCGTACGTTCCGCAGATGTGGCGCTACACTTATGAAACTCGCTGCGCTCGTTTCATAAACTCACACTCGTGTTTTAATACCCTTCATTATATGACAGTTGCATAAACTACTATTACTTACCTGTATTTTACACGAAGTAAAGCCTATGGATTCGAGTTCAATCAACACTATGTATCGCATTGTTGCACTTTAGAATCACTATGACTGGATCTAATATTCTAGCTATTTTATAAATGGTAATTATCAGCCAGAGGATGTGGTTGTACCTATTTAGTATTTAGGTCATGATAAATGATAAAATTATATTGTCATAGAATTTATTTATTGATGTTTAAATACGTTTTACATTAAAAAACCTTCAGATGCCGGTGCTGGTAAAAAGGAGTCCTGGAACAAAAACACAACTTTAAGTTGTTACTCATTGTGATTCCTAAAGTGTGAGGATTTTGAAGGTTGTTCAGAAATGTTTATCTTCAAAAAAATCTAGATATATGCTTGTCTTTAAAAATATTCATCATTTTGATAATGTAGGAAGGGGAAAATTAACATTGCAAAACTAACCTTTAACAAGTTCCGATGTCACGTGTTATCTAGCTTCTCTCGTCCTATAGAAAAATATGAACTTTAGTATGTTAAATATATAAATCGAAATGTTTCGGAAAATGTATACAATCAGTTATATGGTATCTTCAAAGATTTCTAGATATATGCTTGTCTATAAAATAATCATCATGAAAAATTAAACCCACAGTTGGACTAAGGTCTATCCTACAGCCACAGTGGGACCGAGCCCCAAAGTGCAAGAGGAAACAAAGAAAATAAGAAATATATATTTTCTATATATAAAAATATACCTTTTCTATGAAATCTCCAGTATGTTGCTGCTCTTTATTATCATGCAATTACCTGAAATAAACAAAATCATGTCAAAAAATAGCTTATTTTATGGATAACTGCCGATGTTCTTTTGTGACTTCAGAAGTTACCATACCATATTTATCCCCACGGTTTAGTGAGCCAGGGATAACTAAGATAATCATCATTTTGGGACAGAATCTATTTAAAGTAGCTGTTAATAGGTAATCAAGCTGCATATACTTACTTCAATTAGTATCATCTCTGGGGACTCCAAAAAGTTATATTCCTCCAGTAGCATCTGAAAAAATTTAACAAGGATTAATTCTACAGTATTAGTACCAACAATCATAAGATTTTACTATTATGTATTTTCAGAAGTTACCATACCATATTTATCCCCACGGTTTAGTGAGCCAGGGATAACTAAGATAATCATCATTTACATTGAATTCATAGAATATTAAAACCAGAAACTACAACAATGCAATGCATACCTTACGAGTTGGTAGTTTGGAACTACCCTAGGCATCCTTAGTGGACTGGAATCAGGTCTGCACTTCATGGAGTTGGTCCTGAAACAATACAAAAGGCTATGTATTAGTAATTTAATGATGAATAAAAGATTATTTTTATTGCATATTACATTAAATACATCAGATATTACCAAACCATATTTTCCCCATGATTTTGTGAGACAGGGATAACTAAGTTTATTCATCATTATAAACATCAACAATAGAATCTAATCATTTAATATAGAAATCTGCATACCTTTGAAAATATTTCAGTAACTCCAATCATTTTAATAGCATAGCATAAGATCAGCAATCTGAAACAAAGTATGAAAGTGGTAAGAACATTTTATTTCAACTATTTTAGGAATTAATTTAATAAAATATTATCAGTAAATCGTTCAACATGAATTTTCAGACTGGGGCGATATAAAATCATCATTAAGTATGTATTACTCAAACTTTTTTTGCTTAAATTTTGCTTAACTCCAGCGAGCAAAGATAAATGAATATAAGTCAGTAAGGAAGAATGAAACTTACATATATATTCTTTCTTCAGTCTTGAATGCTATATACCTTACATCTGTAAAAATAATTTTAGTGTTATTGATGACAAACATTTCAATTGGGCTTTTTGAATAGATTTTAAATTATCAGAATTTATCAATCAACACAAGGTTCAGATAGGGGCGATACTTTCGTTCATCACCAAACTCGATTGGGATTTGCCAGATGAAGTAAATTAAACAATCAGCACTTACCAATCTCAGAATTGCTTTTCTCGTAAGATTTGATATTTGCACATTTCCTTTTCTGTTCTTTCTGTAACCAATAAATTCTATTAGACTATAATTTGTGACTAATTTGCCTCATTATTTTATGGGAATACTGTAACAACTCAACCCTTAGATATGTGTCTATGGAGTCACAGATCTTACACGGAGTGTGATAATGTTCCTATCCAGAGTCAAGCAAGACAGATGTGGCTGTACATGCACCGGCTTTGGTAGGGTCAAATATTTAAAACAAATAACTTGGGACTGTGCATCTAATTTATATGTTACACTAAATATACTTCTATAACATAAGCTGCTGACTTACCTTACATTGCCTCTGTGTATGGTATTTGTCAGGAGATGAGTTTCAGTGCAAGCTTTGTAAGTCATCTGAAATATAAATAAAGCTTTTAGTTTTTTATTTAGATAAAAGTTATTGTAATTAGAATTAGTAATGGCACTTCAGTAAATATCGAATCATCAAAACTACAGCTAGGGGCGATACATTTAGTCATCATAGCAATTTTTTGAGTGTTTTTGTGCTTCATAAGAATTAAAATAAGTAACTTACCATAATTCCAACAAGTATGTAGGTACATTGAATTTCTTGAAAATGCCTTGAATTTCCTCAAAAAGGGGTTATCGCTGAAACAATAAAAAACTATGTTTATCACAATGTTCTGCATTATTATTAGGAACAATAGTTGTAATCAGAGAGAAACTGTAACAACTCAACCCTTAGATATGTGTCTATGGAGTCACAGATCTTACACGGAGTGTGATAATGTTCCTATCCAGAGTCAAGCAAGACAGATGTGGCTGTACATGCACCGGCTTTGGTAGGGTAAAAAAAAAATAATTTGTGTGATTTTCTTATTTTTGTTAAAAGAAACATATCCCACAATGTTGAAAAGTTTTGCCTCTTTAAAAGTGACTCACGGTTTCAATGAAATTTAGAACCTCTGGTATTATTATAACACATAGATTAATGATCATTTTTGGATCACGAGAAGTTAAACTCAAATTCTTAAGGTGAAACAGTTATGTTAATTTACCTTTTAATTTACTTAGGACGATGAATGTAGTGATTTTCAGTATAACCGAATATTTACCTGCAAGAAAAAGAAGTAAATTATATATAATGTTTTAAGAAATGTATTGTGTCATCTATCATGTGAAGTTATCAGTGAAGATCGGTCATCATCGTCAGTTAGGGGCGATACTATAGTCATCATTTAAAAATATATTTATAAATTTAGTTATATTTATAGCCAAGAACTTACCATACAAAGAATATCTTCATTTAAAACATCAATAAATCTGTAACAAAAAAACTATCATGTAAAGTAGTATAGCAACAAAAAATTGATTTTCTTGTTATATAAAAAATCAGTAAGGTGGTAATGTTAAAATCAACAATAATCATACGAACGAGACTATATTTTTATTGTTCATCATGTTACTTTAGCAGCTAATTTGAGTGTTTTAAGAGAATGAGAAACATACCTCATCACTAAACTTGTATTACACCAATCCAGGTATTCCGTCAAAATGCCTGAAAAGAACAAGAGGAAAATGAACATTTGACTTTAATTTAAATCTTTTACTGGTGTGAATTAATAATATCAGATAGGTGGTAAGGTTAAAATCATTTCTATCATACGAACGAGACTATAATTTAACTCATCATTGAACTTTTACTTTTATGAATTAATTGCTTTTGTAAATCTTACCTTACTCAGTAGTAGACACAAACTGCAGTTAACTGAAACACAAAAAAAATTGAGTAAAGAAAAAACACCACATGTCCTTTAATACTAACTAAACTCACCATTTTGTCAATAAAGAGGTTATGTGATGGAAAACAATAACAAAGTATTTTAGCTTAAAGTAATTCTTTTATTTATAGGTCCTCCGGGTCACTTTAACTTAGACACAAAAGAATTACTTCTTCGCTGGCTTTTTGGAGACTGGTTTCTTGGTGCGGGGCTTCTTGACGGCAGTCTTGGGGATCTGCTTCTTGCCGAAAGTGCCAGCGCGTGCCGCCTTAACCTTCAGACTCTTGAACACAGCTGTTCTCGCACGATTCCTCTTAACGCGGGCCGCAGACAGCTTGAAACGGTCATAGTCTGTCATTTGAGCGCGTTTCTCTTTGTTGGCCAATTTTTGTGCCCATTGGCTTTCAGCCCATTTCTCATTCAGCTTGGCTTCTGACCACGCTTTCCTGACAACGCGTGTGGGTGCTGTGAACGGGTACTTCAGACTGAACTTTGTTAAGTGCAGCTGGTTCAGGCGGATCTGTTGTCTGGAGACACCGCTGCACGGTCCGTCGACCAGGGCGCGTGTTTGGTCAATCACATCAACCACACTCACAAGCTTTCCCTTGTGGGCACCATCAGCGACGAGGGCTACGCGCCCCGTCTCAACGTATCGCGTGAAAGGCATGACGTTCTGAAATAGAATAGTTACCAGTTATTTTCCGTAGAGTAGTAAATCCAAGTACAAACTAGAATATTGCCGGACACTATTTATCACACTGTTTACATAAAAAATATACTATGGCATCGATAGTATATATCAACGATAGGGATCGAAAGCAAAATTTAACACATTATCAATTCATTTTCACAAGATTATTTGGGATAAAATGCAATCTAACCTCACAACGTCTATTCACAAACAAATTACACACGTAAAAGAAGTTCCGGTGGAAACTGTCAATGTGACATTACTTTTTAATTCAAAGTTGCCAACTGTCAATTTTTTGAGTATAATTTTGTCTATGACATCAAACTTGTCAAATCTCTCAGCACAGAGTATACAGAGTAGTTTTTTGTGTTGAATTTTATTTTTATTTAATAGTTACCTACACAAAATAAAATGTTTTACAATGAAATAATGGTCCTAATCTTTATGTTTTGTTGTCGTGGGAGTGAGGCAGTATAGTAAAGTCACAGATGTCATAAATACAGGAGATATGCTTTGTAAGCAAATGTATTCGTGTTCAGATGTCGCCGTGTTCTCCCCACTTAATTCACTAACACAAAAGCAAAAACTATAAGAACGGCACACGAGCTCATATTTCTCCCGCACACAAAGAAACTTACAGCAACACTAATAAACTCAGTAATAGAACACATGCATACAGGGGGCGGGGCTTCTACCTGTAGCTACAGACAATAAACACACATCGCAACTAGTGATGTGAAGAGGTAATTGATTTGAATTTGAATTTGAATTTGAATCGTAGAAAAAATAGTATCGATGAAATTCAGAGCCGACGAACTTTCTTCAATGGTTGAAAGCACTTAGGCTCAAAGTGAGACGAACATATCGTGTTATTTTTTGTGGGAAACCAGTTTGGACCTTTTCCTGTTGCATTTATCCACTTTTCTTTTATTTTTGGATCCTTCGGATAGCTAAAATATTAAAAAGGTGTGAATGATGATGATGATATCAATGATACATGTGTAAGAGTACCGCAATAAATTAAAAACCCATACTTGATTCAATAATAATAATAAGTCGAGTAATCAAGAAATAGTAATGAATTGTGTTTTCAATAAATTATATCATTTTTACCTCACATTAGTAAACAACAGCTATAAAGTTCCATGCAGCAAAATAAGTCTAATTTTGTTCCCTTGTGTAATCATTCGAACTAAGTAGGATCGATATAAAATATCGACAACCTCAAAAGTGACATCACATCTCTAATAATCTACCTAACAATGGACACTGGTTCCAATTAATGAAATCAGGGACATAGAGGTCAAAGTACGAATTTCAATCTGATTTTTTGTAATTAAGGTCTTTGAGTGATTCTAAGCCTATTTTATAGAATACGTTTTTTTTAAATACCTGCCCGTTTCCGAGAAAAAAAACGTTAAGTTTTTTTTTGTATGGAGAAAAATCGTTTTCTTTATTTATTTCATAAACGGGCAGAGACGTTAAAACCAAACCTTAAAGGGATTAAAGAACACATAATTCCTTGCATTTTGTTCGAAATCATCTACTCCATATCTCTGCCCGTTTAAAAACGGCAGGCGTTCCAAATTTTTTTTTTCTTTTGTGGTTTTTTTGGTTTAAATACGCTTGAATGAATACTTAAATAGCAATATTGTAATACTAGTACTTCATTCCATCGATACAAAATGGAATTGTAATATTAATAGCTTAAGTAATTTTATACCTACATACCTGCTATGTTACTTTTTTACATCTATTTGCTTGCAACCATCTCTTGTGTAAATTTGCAACATATGTTCTTGTGAACTGTTTTAGAATTCTAAGATCTTCAGCAGAAACTTCAACGTTTATTTGATTTAAAAACGTAGTGCACAATATATCACTGTTTTTGATATTTCCACTTGATTTCAGTAGCACATATATATCCAAATTTGATTTAAACTGAGACATATTAATGGTAAAGAGCGTGTAGGTACGTGTTGATACTTTAGGATCCGAGGAACGAGTGACTCCGTTTTGAAAACAACTAATCAGGTAAGTTACCTGATTACCTGTAACCTGTAAGTGCCCTCTTTTCTTATCTTATCCAGGTAACGTGAACAATAAAACATATTCGGCCTTGCAAAAGCCTCTACGCAAAACAATACCCAGGTAAAAAAGTAACATAGCAGGTATGTAGGTATAAAATTACCTAAGCTATTAATATTACAATTACATTTTGTATCGATGGAATGAAGTACTAGTATTACAATATTGCTATTTAAGTATTCATTCAAGCGTATTTAAACCAAAAAAACCACAAAAGAAAAAAAAATTTGGAACGCCTGCCGTTTTTAAACGGGCAGAGATATGGAGTAGATGATTTCGAACAAAATGCAAGGAATTATGTGTTCTTTAATCCCTTTAAGGTTTGGTTTTAACGTCTCTGCCCGTTTATGAAATAAATAAAGAAAACGATTTTTCTCCATACAAAAAAAAACTTAACATTTTTTTTCTCGGAAACGGGCAGGTATTTCAAAAAAACGTATTCTATAAAATAGGCTTAGAATCACTCAAAGACCTTAATTACAAAAAATCAGATTGAAATTCGTACTTCGACCTCTATGTCCCTGATTTCATTAATTGGAACCAGTGTGCGCAGCACCCGCTTCACGAAACTATCGTGTGAGTGAGAGTATCAGTAAAGCACTTTTCCATTGCGCTATTAGACCAGGCGATTCATTGATCGATGTGTATTAAGCAAACAATGGTTTTAGTTCCTAATGAAAATAATTGCTTTTGGTACTTTATCGTGTTTCTAGTATCACGAAGTAATGTTTTAATGAATTTAATAAGAAAAACAATCATATTTTTATACTTACGTGTGAAATGAGATGCCATCTTTCGTATAATTCACAATAGAGGTGTTATTTTTGCAAACAACCACTGTACAACGCGGCATTTTGTAAAAAATCACGAGCAGTGAAGACGTCGCAAGTTGGCATTCGACTAATGGCCGAAACTGGCAACAAGCCGCTTTGCGGCTAGATGCGTTCGCAAGCGCCACGCCTCCTTGCCACATCTCCTGTATTTATGACATCTGTGAGTAAAGTACTCTGCGGTTTGCATTAACATGATGATCATATATACAGTGAATTATAGTGTGTATTCACCTTAGTTCTATTGTCTTTGATACAATGAAAAAGCGCGTATTTTGATTTTTTATAGGGTTGCTATGCAACAAGATACATACATAGTCAAAAAATGTAAACAGAGAATAATTTACTCGGATTGTACTTAAAACTAGAGATTATTTGTTGCGCAGTTAGTAAATTTATAATTAATTTGTTTTCAGAAATACTGAGGAAGTAAAATCGACGTTTTGTTATTATAACCGTCCATAAAAATGCGGTTAAAATATTCTAAAACATTCATAGAAGCTCAGGTGAGAATATTTAAAATGTCTTTGTTCTACATTTTAGACTCAAAGTACATAACCATAAGCCACTTTTTTTTTTCACTCACGGCTAATTAGACCCAAACTAAGCTCTAAGCTTGTAATAGTTGTAATATGGAATCTAACTAACTGATACTAACTACTACATATACATACATACACAAATACTAAATAACTTTAAAACTGGTTTATTATTAGTAATAATTCCCTCACAGGATAATGAAAGTCCCATTGCGGATATCTGTTGGTCCCCCAACAACGTGAAACTGGCAGTGGCCACTTGTGAGCGACTTATTTTGTTGTTCGACCGGGATGGCACACGGCGCGATAAATTTTCTACAAAACCAGCTGATCCTGCTGCTGGGAAAAAATCTTACGTTATTACGAGTAAGTAAACTAACTACCATTCTCCTTATGGTAAGTACTAGATGTACTTATATATATATAATTAGCCTACTTATAAAACTCGTTTACTACAACGCACCTGTATGTCCAAGCATGGTCTTCTTTAACGTGCCTCTTCTAGATATATCGTTCAGCGAAAATTCTGAACTTCTGGGGGTTGCCCAGAGCGACAACATGGTATTCGTGTACCGCGTGGGTGCCGACTGGACCGGCAAGAAAGTCATCTGCAACAAGTTCCCGCTCACCGGGGCGCCTATGAAGCTGCTGCCGGCTGAGAACGGTTTCTATACAGGAACTAGTGATGGGAAAATAAGGTTGTGATTTTGAATTCTCTGTTGCATATTTCCGTAGCTCCGTAAATTCAAGTCACGGATCTCAAGGCCGTTGAATAATACAATTTTGAAACATACTGGTACTTAAATAATATCGGCAATTAAAACTGGATGAAAATCAGTACCAGCCAATGACCAAAAAGTACCTACACTCGAAACAACGACATTCAGAGCCGCCAAGTTTGCATTTGCCTTCGAAATTCGAACACTATTCAACCACGGAAGCCTTTACGTGTTCTAAAAACTCTTGAGACCAAGCATGGCCTCTTACTTGCTCAAACGTTTTTTACTCAGTCCAGTCACCCTACATAAATAGTGTGGCTATCTGTTACGCATTACTTGGTTTTCCTGTTGGTATGCACCCTATTCGTTGTCTGGTTCAGAAGTCTAGATTGCAAGAGCAACAAGAGCTCCAGCGTGTGGGCGGGCTCATCGTGCTGCGTGGCGCTGTGCCGCGGCGGCGCGGACGCGCTGGCGTCGGGCCACGCGGACGGCACGCTCTACGTCAACGGCCGGCTGCTGCTGCGGTACGCGCTGCCGCCCACCGCCTTGGCTCTTATGCCACCTTATGTCAGTAGTTATATATGTATTTTCTTCATAGTGGTTGAATCGAATGAAATGCGTAGTAGTAAACACAGTGCGCAGTAAATTGCTGGAAAAGTTTCTTCTAACTTGACGTGAACTTTGGGAAAGCTTGATTTGGGGATTTGACTTCTTTTTCTTCTTCTAAAGAAGAAGAAGGGATTTGACTAAATACCTATTTAATTTACTTGACCATTCGTAATAGGGAGAGTAATTGAATAAGGCGGTAGACTAACTTAATAAAATACGCCTTTCACCTTTATCAATCAGAAGAAAATCTGATTAAATTAAGTAAGGATTTTCCTCATATTGCAAGAGATCCTATCCAAATACTGGTCATCACGAGTATTTTTTTTGCTTTCCTTCCAAAGCTCATAGTGGGATCGTGTGACGGTCGCGTGTCAGTATATGAGACGCAGCGCGGCGCTTTGCTGCGTAATCTGGAACCGCCGCTGCCTCCTGATAGGAAAGACCTTATCGATGCTGCGCCGAGTCCTTCGGGACAGGTATGTAAATATAGGGTAAAGCTGATGATTCACTATATGTTTTGAAAAAGCGAGTATCTAATATGGACCAGGCTTTACCGTTCCAATTCATACTTGAAGGCAATCTAAATTGTGTATATTGCTCATCGTGGTTGGTCACTAACGTACTCTATGTGATTGAATACTGTACGTGCCGTCAGACGGTAGCGTTCGGCGTGTTCGACGGGTGCCTGATCGGGTCGGTGAAGGAGTCGGGCGCGGTGGAGCTGGCGCTGCTGGCGCTGCCGCGCTGGCTGGCGAGCCGCGCGCTGGCCTGGAGCGGGGACGGCACGCGCCTGGCGCTCGCCTCGCAGGCGGGCGCCGTGCTGCTGCTCGAGGCCGTGCTCAGGTACGCGGGGCTGTGGGCGCGTATCACATCATTACACTTATATTCACCGATACTCACTTGCTTTTGTTATTTCCTAGAGAAAAATAATATTAGCATTGCTCAAGGCAAAGGTACTCTCATCTCACTAAAAATATCAAATTTTAAAATAACGGTACTGGACTGGAGATTTAGCCAAGTACGTTTAACCGTTAAAACTAAACCTTCGTTACCCAGACGCTGGGTGTGGCGCGACTCGGTGGAGGTGCAGCACGTGAGCCCCAAACAGCTGGTGGTGACGCGCCTCGCCAACGACTCGCCGCCCCTCACTATCACCACCAAACAAGCGCCGGACATATTCAACGTTAGGTTTATTGGTAAGGATAACCATATACATGTGAATAAAACATACACACCAGATTCAACATTTTGCCGGCTGTACTACACTAACCTACACCAAATTAATTTGACTGAGCGATCATAGATTGGTCTAACCGCACTTATATGTGGTACACACAAAAGTTATACACGTGTAATATTAAATTACCTATTTATTGCAGGTAACGATTGGTACGCTGTTTGTCGTACTAATAGCACTCTGATTTTGTGCGACATTGCTAGAGGTCTGACTAGTGAGGTAAGTAGACTACAATCAAGTGAACGTATTTTTTGGAATATTATAAAAAATAATAGTAAATATATAAATAGAATAGTTGTTTCCCCATGGTTCCACCCGCGATCCACTAGAAGGCGCCATTGTGAAAATGTAAACCGCGCGTGAAAATCTTCCTCTTTTTAAAATTGGTATAGAAATATGGCGCTAGCGCTACGAAGTTCGCCGCGTCAGCTAGTATTTAGTAAATACTCGTAACTTTACTGGTCGCGTAACATATTTATAAGGAAAATGTCCTAGCACTGTCATCTTTAAACAATACTGTTAGTAGATTCCGTGGCAAAGCGGCGGCGAGCGTATTTACGCGGCGGTGGGAGGCGCGTGTCTCCTGCACCGCGCCGGCGAGCTCAGCGTGGTGGAGTACGGGCTCGACAGGGTGCTGCATACGGTCCGTTGGGACTTTACATATTTTCTCAGACCTTATTAAATCATTTAAACTATACCACCACTTAAAATAACAATATGAAAAAAAAGAAATACTTATACACTATGAACTAAATACTAAAATATATGAAATTTAAACTAAGTACAGACTCAGTGTACGCTATGGGGTTGTTACATCCACAGTACTGGTTTTCAGTCTGCCCCTTTTGACCTCAGTCTTGGCAGGCGAGTGCACATACCACTAGACCACCGAGGCGTTCACAAATAATGATCTAAGTGAAACATATCCGCGATCGTAGGTCCGTACGGAGCGAGTCAACCCTCACGTGCTGAGTGTCCGCATCAACGAGGGACTCGGCGGCGACGAGGAGGAGAGGAAACATCTGGCCTACTCGCTCGACAGACAGACCATAGCGGTCGTCGACCTGGTCACAGGTGGGCTTCATATACTTCGAAGTGTTCAAATGTATGGCATTATTATTTATTTGAATTAAAACGGGGACCCAATTGAAAAACTTACAAACTAAAAACATCAAACAGACATCACAATTAAAAAATGAAAACAGAATATAAAATATAGAAAAACAATTACTAGGAATAGCTAAAACTTTAAACATATTTGAGATCTTTTTGAACCGATCAGTATTATGGATAAGTCTGAAACTACAAGTGATACGAAGATTAAGTGATTAAGATCCATTCCATTCACACCCCATCACTGTACCCTTTGCCTAAATAGATGAAACTTTACAGTAATATAAGTTACACATCAGAATAACACATGGGATACATTATATCCCGGAATTCCCGCGGGAACGGGTACAACGCTGGTAACACCGCGGGGCGCGGTTAGTAGACAATAAGGTGATTATTGTAACAGGAGTGCAGCTAGGACAGTGGTGGCACGAAGCGCGCGTGGACTGGCTCGAGCTCAACGAGAGCGGGCAGCTGTTACTACTGCGCGACACACGGCGCCGGCTCGCTCTGTTACGACTCGACACCGGGGAAAAGGTACGTCGTATACATAGCTTAAGGGCGTTCCCATAGAAGCGGAGCGGAGCTGAGCGGAATTTAATCTCCTAATCATAGCGCATGGAAATTGTCAAAAAACGCATTGACATTACAAAATGTTTTTGTAATGCTTTGTGATTGGTTGATTGACTTCCCTTCAGCTCCACTCAGCTCCACTGTGCTTCAATGGAAAAGCACCCTAGTACAGGTTTAGTTATAAGTATTTGAAATTGATCTTGCACTTGATTGGTAGCTGGCACAATAATTCTTAAATCTATATAGTACCTAAATATGTTGTTGTATGTTAAACAAAAAAAGCTGTTTTTTCAAAATTGCTTTTTATCTTGCAAGAAATATAACACAACTAGCACCGCCCCGCGGTTTTACCCGCGTTGTGCCCGTTCCCGTGAGAATTTCGGGAATTTTTTTACATAAAAACCTTCCTCTTGAATCACTCTACCTATTACAAAAAACCGCATCAAAATCCGTTGCGTAGTTTTAGAAATCTAAGCATACAGACAAACAGACAAACAGACACGAAACAGAGACGACTTTATTTTATACTATGTAGTGATGATTTAAAACGGACGTCATTTGTTTTTTAAAGGAATTTAGGTACTAAATAGTATATCTTGTACAATCCGTCCCTTGTGTCGCAAAGTAAGTTCAAGCAAATAGTAGCGGTCAGCCCTGGCGGAAACCTCTGGGCATCGGAGTATGGTGGTAGACCTCGCCCCATTACCTTTTCGTAATGTGGGGGTGTGAAGTTGATTGGGAAATTACGTTGTTTTCAGGAAATTATAGCGAGTGGTGTCGGATTCGTCCAGTGGATTGAAAATAGTGACGCGGTCGTAGCTCAGACACCTACTCATCTGCTTATATGGTAAGTGACGAAAATAATAATATTACTGTAACATTTCTTTATATATAAAATTTACATGTCACGTTGTTTGTCCGCGATGGACTCCTAAACCTGAACCTGAACCGATTTTTAATTTAATTTGCACACCGTCCGTGTGCAATTTGATCCAACTTGAAAGATCTCAATTTATAGTGATTAGGGTGGTCCACTAATGTCTGACGATAGCAATGATCGGGAACAAGGCATCGCTCCGATAGAAATTAGTTTTTTCCGATAGTAGTATCGGCCACCCATCTGATTAATCCCCTATCCGGGGCCGCACTGCATGTTGGTTCACAACTGCAATGAGCCGACATCGCATAGTCAAACTACGCCACGAGTGCAACTAAATAAAAGAAAAGATGTAAAAAAAAAACTTGAGCGGTGTCAAGGGACACCCGGATGGAACGAAGTTTATTTATTATCAACAAAAATAATCGTCGCGACACCACACCACACTGTTCAATGCGAAATAGAAAGACGAAACGAAAATATCTAGCTTGCTTTCTATAAGAGAGAGAGAGAGAGACAGACAGAGAAACATGTGCACGCCAGAGAGAGACAGACAGAGAAACATGCGCCTGTGTCTGTCTCTCTCTGGCGTGCGCAAGTTTCTCTGTCTGTCTCTCTCGCGCATGTTTCTCTGTCTGTCTCTCTCTGGTGTGCGCAAGTTTCTCTGTCTGTCCCTCTCTGGCCTAAAAAATGTCGTTATCATTTTTTCCGTCTAGCCCTCTTTCGCAACGCGCGATAAGGAACTTCGTTCAAAAAAAAACTAAGGCAACGTAGCATAGCAATAACATGACTCTGGTAGAAAGGCAGTCTGAGGCTGTCTGGCTATTAAAGCGGAGCGGGGCTGCGGAGCGGAGAAACGGAGATGAGAAACTTTGTCCGGAGATTTTACGCAACCCTATTTGTTGATATTTGTCCGTTTGTCCGCTCCGGAACCTAGCTCCGCTTCAAATGACAGGTAGGCTGATAAGCGGCATGTGTATGTATCAGGTACAGCGCGTGGGACGTGAGCAGTGTGGAGATGTGCGAGTGCGGTGGCGGCGTGGTGCGCGCGGTTGTGGGCGGCCGCGTGCTGCTGGACGGCGGGCCGCTGCCGCACGTGCCGCTCGACCCGCACCGGACCGCCTTCAGTATGTATAGTACAGCGCGTGGAGATGTGCGAGTGCGGAGGCGGGCGGCCGCGTGCTGTTGGAACGAACACCTTTTTTATACACTGCTCCCTATACTGTCAAAACGCTTTTTCTCTATTCTTAAAGCTCGTGGCAAACTCTTGAATTTAAGCTCGCGCGACTGCCGCTTAAGGCTTGGACGCAGTGTAAAGATCCGTCGGTCCATTAAATAATCCGAAAGTCTCACCGTCAACATCACTTCCGCGCGAAATAATGTCCAGGACCAGGAGTAAGACAACTTAAGTATATAATAAGGCAGTTTTCACACAAACACCAAGAACACAATTAACAAAAAGGTTGACGGTTTTGCATCACAATAATATAAGGTGTATGTGAAAATTCTAAAATTAAATCACTTATCACCACACTTTCGTTTAACTACTCAGATAATGCTCTCCGCAACGGTGACTTGTCTGGTTGTGCGGAATACTTGGCCGGTGTCGGGAGCAATGCGGAAGTGTCGCCACTTTGGAGACAACTCGCCGAGAGGGCACTTGAAAACAATGACATTGAGGTATCAGGCAATATGTGAAATATATTATTTCAAAAAACCTTTTCGCCTTTTTAATTTTCCAAACATCTATTGGGATTGATATCACCAACACGCAAGTTTGGTGATTATTTGACACTTTTTTTCTTTATAACTTGAGTTTGCGCATTGTAATCTCTTATTCTGTTTTGCAGCTAGCAGCGAAATGTTACCGAGAAGTAGGAGACGAAGCGCGAACTTTTTATTTGGACCAGACTGTGGAAATGGCCACCGCGGAAGGTGATGGGGATGTAGCTGCTGGTGAGTTTTTATTTAAATTAAGATGGGATTTGAAAAATTTTAAGCCTTGATCTATTAGGGCTTTTCTGGCCTATTATATATATTAGGGCTTTTTGGCCTTCGGTTATCAGTAGCCTTTGCTATCAGAACTAAATTGACGTGGTCAGTCCCATTGCGGAGGCATCCACAACCATGCGGAAGGTACCTACAGACAACGGGCATCAGTATTCACTTGACTATAGCTTACTGTGACTGACCTTCACGAAAACACTAGAATACGGCCATATTAGGCATAGTTGGCATTGGTCGCGAGAATTTTATCGTACACCCAAACGATTCCCTTAATCCCTAGGTCTAAACAACCCGGAAGTAAAAGCTCGTCTCGCCATTTTCTCCGGCGATCTCGCGTTCGCTGAAGAGTGTTACGTTCGGCGCGCGAACAAGCCCGAGCTCGCCATACAGATGTACAAACAGTTCAACCGATGGACGGACGCTATAGCGTTGGCGGAGAAGACTGATCGAGCCGCTGTCAAGGAACTTAAGCAACAGCATATGGATTACTTGACTTCTACTGGTACGTACGAGATATGATAATCGGATGGTATGACTTGGTGACCTTGGCGACTTGCCTACATCCCTTCTTCTTCTTCTTCATCGAGTGGATGGTCAACGTGACCAATCGTGGTGTCAGAGTTATTGAGCCGCCAAAGGCCTGTGACATGGCTCATGTAACGACTACTATCCGTAGAAAGTATCCAGGACCGACGGCTTAACGTGCCCTCCGAAGCTTGGAATTATTTTACTTTTCGGGCAATCAGGTGATTCAGCCTATGTTCTGATTATATATGGTATGAAGATTACAATACAGCAGGAATACTGGCATACCAGTGGTATCACTTACTGGCTAATAGACAGGCTTGGCAAGTTTGCATTGATTGAACAATAATGAACCATTAGCATCATTGTTCATACTTGCTTTACATTATCCTATTTGGTTGATCCAGGATTTTTGAGGTCTCCTAACTTCTGGATCCTCTACTGGGCGATTCTTAACACCTCTGAAGTATTAAGATATAATACGTTCTACTTTATTGTACTTGTGATATTTTTTGAAGAGACGCCTTTGCTCAGCAGTGGGACATTGCAGGCTAACATTTACTTAGTTACGTTGTGAGTGGTGGTAGTGCAGTGTAGTGTGTGTGTGTGTGTGCGACGCGGCGGGCGCGCTGCGCGTGTGGGCGCGCGCGCGTGTAGTAGTGTGTGTGTGTGTGTGCGGGCAGGGCGCTGGTCGGCGGCGGGCGCGGTGCTGGCGGGCGCGGGCGACGCGGCGGGCGCGCTGCGCGTGTGGGCGCGCGCGCGTGTAGTAGTGTGTGTGTGTGTGTGCGGGCAGGGCGCTGGTCGGCGGCGGGCGCGGTGCTGGCGGGCGCGGGCGACGCGGCGGGCGCGCTGCGCGTGTGGGCGCGCGCGCGCCGCCCGCGGCCCGCCGCCGCGCTGCTGCTGCACCACCCCGACCTGCTGGCCGACACGCACCTAGTTGACACCGTGCATCAGCAGCTCGTCAAGGTAACCTGTCATGACATACAAATGGTCTTACTCATCTTATATCCTCTACAGTCTACAGTCTACACTATTCTTTTGAGTAGTCAGACGACCGAATCCTTATTAATTTGTCATGCGATGAAACGTCGCTGCAGTTCTCAGGGCACGACAGTTCAGATCTATCGGATCATAAGGGTTTATTTTCACCTATCTATAATATAACCTATGACATGATTAAACCATTTAAAAAACTTTATGATTTCTCCCCTTTTTAGGAGGAGTGGTGGGAGATGGCGGGCGAGATATCGGAGCGTATAGGAGACACTCAAAAAGCGGTCGAGTACTACGCCAAGGGAAACAACTACGCGCGCGCCGTGCAGCTGGCCAGAGAGGTTTTGAATCATTGTTTACTACCATAGTATAAAAAAGTCCGACTTCGAATAATGTTTTCAAGAGTACTAACACATTTTTTTGCATTCGGTTCAAATGGAACTATGTATTAATTATGTTAGCATGCCCATCCTACCCTTCCGTATGCCGAAAGAATTTTGGAAAGCCATTCGAATTATAAACGATGGAGATTTGGCAAATAAACAAAAAGAAAAATTTTCACACGAATAGATATCGTCCTCCTTCTGTTTTTAGAGCCGATTAAAATTATTAGCTGAATGGGTAGGGCAACTGCCTATAGATATGAGTGTAGGTTCTCACCGAAGATCACAATTCAAAGTTCAGTTTATTGAAAATATTATTTTCGAGCGGTAAGAGCCAAATGCTAAATAATATACCGAAATGATTATCATATAAATAGGGTCGTTCGAGTGTTCGTCACGACACCCTCCAACGGTACGAAACAGTCGACGCGCACAGTTGCTCGTAATTTACTAGTTCTGTATGCGTGCCGGAATCCGAAACTACGCTCACTGAATGGAGAGATTTCGAGAGGACCCTCTAATTCAAATTCAAGCAGTATTCTGAGATTTCCTGTTGCTTACATGTCGATCGTTTTCGTAACTGCAGTCTTTATAGAAAATTAACACTCTATTCAGATGTCGGGCGTATTTCCTTAATGTGTTGTCGAGAGGCTCGTCTTTATCTAAACGATCGTAAAACGCCGCTAATGTACAAAATACGACTTTGAACATATTCGGTGTCGTAATAAAGAGTTTTACAGCGAGATATGTGTACTTGTGGTAATTAGGCACTGATCTTTGCGTAGTACCTATAAAGTTTCTATTTTTCTTTTTAAGTATTCCCATAAAAAGTATTTGAAGTTGACCACGATCTTACGGAATAAACAGATAGAGAGTTATTAGTATTTTCAGCCAATTATCACTCATGGCCTGTTAATAAGTGCATAGGGCTCAAGAAAATTTACTCTTAAAAGGGCAATTCGTAAATTATTAGGTTTTATTCGTTCAAAAACTTATAGGTACATATTAATTTACATGGCTCAGCGTTGATGGGTCGGGGTTGAGCTTGAGCGGAATATGAGTTCATAGATCATTTTTAGTCGAATATTTATTGCATGGCCACTTAAATGGGTGGCTAATAGTAGGATTTCTATTGCTTCCAGTTAGTCTCGGTGGTTTTTATCTTTTGACAATATGATATCTTTCGACGGTCCAAAAACTCCGATACCAGGGTTGGCTAGTAATCTAGTCAACCCTCAACTCAATTGACTTAGGTAATTACTTGTGCTAGGCATGTCCCGGGTCGGTGACGTCACTGGAGCGGCAGTGGGGCGCGTGGCTGGTGTCGCTGCGGCAGGCCGGCGCCGCCGTGCCGCATCTCATCGAGGCGGGTGACACGAAGGCTGCACTGGCCGCCGCGCTCAAAGCACATCACTACAACAAGGCCTTGCAGATTATACAGGTAGCGTTCAAGAGATTACTAGACTCTTACATGAGGCAGGATTGATATAGAACATTGTATGCTACATTATTTTGTGATAGATGTTTGATATAGACTTTGAGAAATGTTTTCAGGCGATCGATGATAAAGAATCGATCAAAGAGCAATGCGAGCAGTTGGGAGATCATTACATTTCTATTCAGGTAAGTAACTATGAATACTTAATTTCTTAATACATATTATTTGAAGATTGAGCGAGTATAATATATTTTGAAAGACAAAGGCTCTACAGATATACTGTGCTTTTTGCTGCTTTTTGTTTGACGTTACGACACTAATCATTTTATCTCTTCCTCTATCTACTAAATTTCTTTCTTATCTCATCTCAAATCCCAGGAATGGGAGACAGCAGAGCGTCTGCTAAGCTCATGCAACATGACCGAGCGTTGTGTTCGCGCGTACAACACCGCGGGCCGAGTGTCGGACGGGCTCCGTCTGGCCGCGGCACATCTCACTGAGGAGGAGACGAGAAACATCTACATGCCTCTAGCGGAACAGCTGAGGAAAGAGGGCCAGCTGAGGAAGGCTGAGCAGATTTATATAGGACTTGGGGAGCCGGATGAAGCGATTACCATGTATAAGGTAAGGTTGATATGGGTTTTTCAGGTGGAGTAGAGTTATAGAATTTTTTAGACTAAAGTTGCAGTAATAGCACATGGAAACGGCGTTTTGTCGACATCGGAATGTAACAAGTGTGCCATCAATTAGGTGTAATGATTTAAAAACTTAGGCGTCATCGCGTGTGCACGGATTCGAAGAGCTGGGTCTTGACTTTATTCTTGGCTTGAGCCAAAGGTATAAAGGAAAAAATTACCAGGATTCCAGGATCGGCGGGACATTATATTTTTAGATAAAGGTAACATAGTCTTACTGACACCAGCTACCGTGACTGGATGAGTGATATCCACGTATCCACAATAATGATATCCACGTGAGTGGATATCACTATTGGCTATTCACTCCTAGGGAGTGGATAGAGCACGATTGAGCATTGACTAACACTATTGGCACTAGGAAGGTGATATCCACTCCTTAGCCAATAAGCCTCCGTGGTCTTGTGGTTTGAGCGCCCGGCTCACGACCCGGAGGTTCCAGGTTTGATTCCCGGTGGGGGTACCTCACAAAAATCTCTTTATGAAACTTTCCTCAGTTTGGTTAGGGCATTGCAGGCTGAATCACCTGATTGCTCGGAAAGTAAGATGATTCCGTGCTACGGAGGGCACGTCGTCGGTCCCGGTTACTTTCTTCGGATAGTAGTTGTAGACTTGAGCCATGTCAGAGGCCTTTGGCGGCTCAATAACTCTGACACCAGGATTGGTCAGGTTGACCATCCACTCGATGAAGAAGAAGAAGAAGAAGCCAATAAGGAGTGGACCTTCGATGAGACCTGTTTCTTGCTCGCGGTAACCACGGATAGCCATCTTTTATAAGGAAATTAATAACTTTAAGCAGTAATTGTGTTAATTCAAAACCGTGTTACCTTCATGTTAGGACATATTCAAGATTTGGAGAGTTATTTTATTTGATGAATGTATAAGGTTAAGTAAAGGAATCATTACGTTTGCGAAGTTATTTTATTCTTTGTACGTGTAGGAGTTATCCCAATTCGAAGCGATGGTGCGCGTAGTGGCCGCCCACCGCAGCTCGCTGCTGGAGCACACGCGGCGCCACGTCGCGGCGGCGCTCAGCGCTAAAGGAGATCTGCGCGCGGCGGAAAATTATTATCTGCAGGCCGGTATGGACATATGGCTCATATGCTTATTATACATACAGTGTACACCTATACTCATATAATGAAGCTGAAGATTTTGTTTTAATTTATTGTTTGTTTGAACGCCCATATCTCAGAAACGACCAATCCGATTTGGGTTAACTTCTTTTTGTAATGAAGCCACATTTAAAAAGGTTATTTTTTTATCTCAAAATTCCTACGGAAATTAGCATACTGAGGGTAAAACCGTGGGGTGCTGCTATAGTCTATTAGACCTAGAGCCCGTGTACCCCAGACCTTCGTTATTTTATAAAAGCTGAAAGTTTGTCAGCGCATGCTCCCAACACAGGTAAGAACGATGGACTAATAATGAAGTTTGGGTTACCGTGGCTTTGGCAGGTAAACGGTACTAAAGGTGTGTAAAATACCGATCTAAATTCATCAAATAATAAAGTGTGATTTGTGTGACATGACATATGTCATTTGAAAGCTCTTGAAGAGTTGTACAAGTCACCCTTTGACGGTGATGTCGAAATCGACGGCCAACTTGGTGTTTTCGACCATTGAAGATTGGAGTTGACCTATGCTATGGACGCTGATCCTAATGCTCAACAGTGACATGACCTATGTCATTTGAAAGCTCTTGAGGAGTTGTACAAGTCACCCTTTGACGGTGATGTCGAAATCGATGGCCAACTTGGTGTTTTCGACCATTGACCTTTAGTACCGTTTACCTGCCAAAGCCACGATAACCCAAACTTCATAATAGTCCATCGTTCTTACCTGTGTTGGGAGCATGCGCTGACAAACTTTCAGCTTTTATAAAATAACGAAGGTCTGGGGTTCACGGGCTCTTGGTCGATATGAAATCCCATCAGTAAAATTTTAAAATTTTGCGGAAAATACTTGACTAAACTTTCTGAGGTTAAAGATTTTCCTTCCCGAACATTGTTATCTCTTCCTTTCTTATTTTCACATTGTGATGTCATTCTCTTTCTTATGGAACTATATCCTGAGGAAACTTCCTGCAACATTTTACAAAATTCTAAGGAAACTTTCTACTTAAAATGTTAACTCAGGTGATTGGAAAAGTGCGATAAATATGTATCGGACGGCGGGCCAGTGGGAGGGAGCCGAGAGGGTGGCGCGCGCCCACGCGCCCACCAGCGTGCAGCAGCAGGTATGGGGACAACGATATGTTAAAATATATATGTTGTATACATAAACATGTATTTAGTATAGATACCTTAAAATACATGTTATTTGTACTTTTTGCTATTGAGTTGATCCATATAAAGTAACAATATATACTCGTATAAATAAAATTAAAGTGACTGCCTGTTGTATCAAAATGATTTTAATGAGTGTTTGTACGAGGTAATCTTGGAAATTTCTGCACCGCTTTCAGCAAGACTCATTGGCAGATAGTTTTCGTTATAAAGAGTAATTTAGGCTTTACCTCAAGGAAATTTTGGATGTATACTTGGAAATAAAAAGTAAAAATTTAACGGGTCTGAAATCGAAGAACGCGGTCAATTAAAATAAATGTATTTGTAGGTGGCCTTGCAGTGGGCGGGCGGGCTGGGGGGCGCGCCGGGCGCGCGGCTGCTGGCGGCGCGCGGGCTGGCCGCGCTCGGCGCGCAGTGGGCCGTGCAGGCGCACAGGTAGGCGCCACGGCGTGCTAGCTCATGTGGAAGGCATGCACACAGCCAACAAAACAAACAACGAAGTAGCATGTGACTACATTCTTGGATGTAACATAACGTCAAAGTATTGTAAAGCTTGGCCGCAATTTGACATTTAAAGTCTATTGAAAGTAATATTGAAGTTTTTGACTCCATCGACGCACACTTCTAAAATTCAATCCAATAGCTTGGCTACAATTTGCTAACGACATTGTGATTTTAGTTCCACGCTACTTGAAAGCTGAAAACCCTACCCTGCATACTCGTTTGGTTGTCCAGATGGGACATAGCCATGGAGCTGAGCTCGCTGGGCAGCGGGGTGACACCTGCGGAAGTATGGGAGGCTCAAGGCGCCAGTTTGGCCGGCGGGCATCCGACGGAGGCCGAGGCGGCCTTCCTGCGAGCGGGCGCGCCGCGCCGCGCCGTCGACCTGTGGCTGACGCACGGGCAGCACGCGCGCGCGCTCGCGCTCGCGGAGGAACACGTGCCCGACATGGTATGCCACAAGTACATGCACCACATTACAGGGGTTCCCTTGTCTTGCGATGGGTTACCGATGAGTATTTTTCCTTTTGAACTAACTTAGAAGATGTTCAATTCGTCGGTTATTCAACCGGCGAGTTTTACCGACGGTCAATTTGATGGAAACGCCTGAAGAATTTAATTAGGTACTACACAGTTTTTGTTCCCTCGATCGGCTGTCATATGATATATATATGAGGTAATCTATCTTAGATTACCATGAGAATAATCTCATAAAACCTAGCAAAAGACGATGTTCCAATAGTGATGCGTTTGCAGGTGGAAGAGGTGTTAGTGGAAGGTGGCAAGGCGGCGGCCGAGCGCGGCGACCTGACGCAGTTCGAGACGCTCATGATACGAGCCAACCGGCCGCGGGAGGTGGTGCAGCACTACAAGGACTTAGGTTAGACCACCGCCCGTACAATGTACTCGATGCAGTTGAAGAGTTAAGCTAAAAAGTTACTTTTTTGGTTCTTTGATTTAAATGTGATCATCTCAGTAACAACTGGTTGCATTTCAAAAGAATATGATAAGTAGCCAAATTCTTACAAAAGGCAGGTCAAAGACTATTATGAACAACAAATCTATTCGAACATACTTACCGGCTACATCCCAAAACAGGTACTACTCGGGTTTTAAATAAGAATAAAGTGACGTATCTGTGATACAGAACTGTGGGAAGAGGCGAGCCGCGTGTCCCGCGAGTACTTGCCGGAGAGCGCGGGCGGGGCCGCGGGCGCGGGCGGCGTGCCGGCCGGCGTGGGCGACGTGCTGGGCGGCGCGGCGGACGCGGCGGCGCGCGGCGCCTGGCCCGACGCCGTGCGCCTGCTGTGCGCCGCCAGCGCTGCAGCGGCTGAGTCGGCGCCGCGCCTCGCCGAGCGCGCCGCGCTGCGCGCCGCCTCGCTCGCCCGGGACCACCTACATAATGCGGAGCGACGACAAGCCGCCGATGAACTGCAGGAGAGGTACACTCTTCAATGTTTTTCTCTCCTATCCTTGTTCTTTGTGTTTCTTACTCAATGGCCCCATGATGCTGTTTCTATTTGTTTGCTCCAGATTCACCGCCATCGGTCAAAGTGATATCGGCCGTCAGCTGCGAGCCGCACTTCTGGAAGAAGAGGAAGATGAGGAGGGTCCCGGTAAATATACCCTTTACAGTTGGTAATTAGTTCACCTTTAGGGCCTTAATGTATTTTTAAAACTCTGTTTACGAATTCAATTTAGATTTAAGATCGACCAAATTAATATCAAAGAGTGTGTCAGATTGAATAGTCATATGGCCAAGGTTGTCTGACTGTTCCAAGCCCTTTAACTCGTTATACCGTGCGTCAGGTGTTGTGTCGATGCCGGAGCGGAGCCCGCGCGAGCCGGCCGGAGCGGAGGAAGCGGGGCTGGAGCGGCTGGCGCGCGGCGGGCACTGGGCGCGCTGCCTGGCGCACGCGGGCGCGCGCGCGCCGCACTACGCGCTGCGCTACGCCGCGCACCTCTACTCCACGCACCCGGTACTCACTCTATACTATACTATACTGGAGCGGCTGGCGCGCGGCGGGCACTGGGCGCGCTGCCTGGCGCACGCGGCCGCGCGCGCGCCGCACTACGCGCTGCGCTACGCCGCGCACCTCTACTCCACGCACCCGGTACTCACTCTATACTATACTATACTGGAGCGGCTGGCGCGCGGCGGGCACTGGGCGCGCTGCCTGGCGCACGCGGCCGCGCGCGCGCCGCACTACGCGCTGCGCTACGCCGCGCACCTCTACTCCACGCACCCGGTACTCACTCTATACTATACTATACTGGAGCGGCTGGCGCGCGGCGGGCACTGGGCGCGCTGCCTGGCGCACGCGGCCGCGCGCGCGCCGCACTACGCGCTGCGCTACGCCGCGCACCTCTACTCCACGCACCCGGTACTCACTCTATACTATACTATACTGGAGCGGCTGGCGCGCGGCGGGCACTGGGCGCGCTGCCTGGCGCACGCGGCCGCGCGCGCGCCGCACTACGCGCTGCGCTACGCCGCGCACCTCTACTCCACGCACCCGGTACTCACTCTATACTATACTATACTGGAGCGTCTGACGCGCGGCGGGCAAGAGGAACAACGGCCAAACATTCATACTTATATCATATGGAAATGATCAAAAGATTATCTCCATGCTAACCTTTATGAAAATTCACTCCATACGTTAGTCATGAAACACAGGCCCTTCTATAATGTTATTATGAATTTCATTCCATAATTTTTATTTAACAGCGTTCCGAAAATCTAGACATCTCAAGCGACGAAGTCCCTGAAGCGTTGTCTCAATCGCTAGAAGCCCTGCGTCAATATCTGACTGTGGAAGGCAATTCCGATACCGTGGACAGCAGCGATATGGCACTTGCTAAAGCAGTCTGCAGCGAATTGTTGTTGCGAGTATCGATTGTTCCGAAAGCTGCTACAGCGCTTAAAGACGCTGCAGCTGTGCTTGTTGTGGCAGGTGCCGACGACAGGGCTTTACAGGTGAGTTCATGTTCCAAATTTAAACCAAGTCCTTGGCAATTATAATTCACTAGCAGCGCCCCGCGGTTTTACCCGCGTTGTGCCCGTTCCCGTGGGAATTTCGGGATAAAATGTAGCCTATAGCCTTCCTCGATAAATAGACTATCTAACAGTGAAAGAATTATTCAAATCGGTTCAGTAGTTTCTGAGATTAGCGCGTTTAAACAAACAAACAAACAAACAAACAAACAAACAAACAAACAAAACAAACTCTTCAGCTTTATAATATTAGTATAGATTATTATTTATTTGAACGGGAACTTACGTACGCGGAGGTTACTGTTGAGTTGTCCCTCAACACGTTTCGGTCACGTACGGTGACCTTCATCAGGAGGTGGGTGAAGCGCTCGCGACAGCGTCTCTCCCCGCACGAACTCAACAGTAACCTCCGCGTACGTAAGTTCCCGTTCAAATAAATAATAATTATAATTCAGTTCATATTCGAAATTGAAACCAAGCCCTTGGAAATTATCAATCATATTTTAATTTGTTTATTTTAGGCTATAACGCTGCTGTTAGCCTTACACGTCCCTCAAGTAGCTTCTAAAGCGGCTAGAGCCTTACCTCGATACTCTGACATAATCGTAGCCGACGTTGGTAAGTATTAATGTTATTTATTTAGATTATATTGATAAACATAATATTTTTATTCCAACCCCCATTCTTTTCATAGAAAAATACACTGAAATAAAAAATGATTTGACACTTGTAGCGTCTACGAGCTACGCAATTTCCGTAGCTGCTACGATTTCGTTCCCTACTACGAAATCGTAGCGCATATGAATTGCTACGCAATTTTCGTAGTCTTTCTTTTGAGCAATGATTTTGTTTCCTCACAAACATCGATATAGTTTTTAGAGTATGATTTTTCCATTTAGCTTTCTATGTAAGCGGTATGGCGATCCGGGCCGAAGGTAGCGGTGGTTCGCGTGAAGCGTTCGTGTTCCTCAATAGATGTCTCGATTTAGTTGAAGCCGCTGACGATGATTCCGCACATTTACTGGATTACGCTGACTTTGGTAAATATTAAACAGTGAGATTATTAGTTTTTGATGTGTTGGGTTGGCATAGCATGATAAACCATTCAGGTCGTTCGGCGGACTTTTTAAAATTACTGTGTTGGTATAGGGACTGTGTATTTTTTGTTTGAAATTTGAGTGGTGATAGATTTTAAATGTTCGTTTTGGTTATGTTATCAGAGTGCACGGACTGGCCCACGCAGCCGCTCCTGTTGGACAGCGGGTGTGTCCGCGGCGCGGCGCTGGACGACGCGCGCGAGTGGGTGCTCGCCGTGTCTATGGACCAGGCCGTCGAACAGGTGTGTGGCTAGGATATTACATGTACTAGGAAAGTTGTTATTAAATGAACTTATTAGTATTTGAGTGCTTCGGAGACTGCGATAAATTCGGTCGCAGTTGTCTCAGTTGTTAGTCCATATCATAGGTGGACTAAAAACTCCACCTACACCAACGTACCTTAATAACATGAGCAAGTAAGTATTCCCGTGCCTTGTAGACGCTGCCGCTGGACGCGCGCGGCGTTTACGCCTCGCAGCTGGGCGCGGGCGAGGCGAGCTGCGTGCTCACTGGCTACCCGCTGGCGCAGCGCCTCGTCACATTCACCAACGGTGAGAACATTCTTTACAACGTTTCACTAATGTCATTCGTAACGTTTGGGATACCAACTCACAGACAAATTGAAATAGAAATAGTTTTTCTTGTGTAGTATTATAGAGATTGGTCCGTTCACTAATGGGAAAGCGTTTTTTTTCATTTACTAAAAATATAAAGCCCGTCACAGACTTTTAGCTATAATATATATTTGTCGGGTAACCTTCGATAATCATCCTACTTCTGATGTCGGCCGAACACAGCGATATTTATTACCCCATTTCTGATATTGGGGACATGTCACATCAGGATAAGCACGAGCATTATACTGTCAATCCAACATCTTAGGATTTCTAGGTCTTGATCTTGAAATAATAACTCACAGGACTTCATTACAATGACATTGCTTGTATTTTACACACGATCATCATGGATTACACATTACAGTTAGGATACGTCTAGATTCAATTAATTGATGGAACCTAAACGACCTCCCTTCACCCCATAGTCGTCCTGTCCACGCCATAGAATCTTTTCCTAATCCTATACTCGATTCGCAATACGATCGTGATGTCGTCAACCCATCATTCCTCCAATCTACCTTCCAATGTAATCGCCATCCAACCATCTCCATTCGTCCCATCACCTCTAATGTACGCCATCTTTACTTATCATAGACTCACTCACTCACTCACTGCCACAGACTACCAAACCAGCTCACATCCCTCTATCGAACAACTGTCATCTGTCATAGTGCGTAACACCACAGACTTAACATAGTCTATTCTCATACCACAGACTACACCACGAAGGTAGAACTCACGTCACGGAATAACAACACTACCGATTCCATCAGTCAACTGAATTTACAAACTACTCTTTAACTTCTATAGCTTGATTATACGTCCATCTCCGACACGGCCATCCTGCTAGCACACGTCCTCGTGTGTTATTCTGTAACAATAAAAACATAGCACAGTACATACCGTTCGGCTACTCCTGACACCCAACTATAGTATTAACTCAACTTTGAGAAGGTAAATTGAAATAAACTTCTCGGCAAAACTATTGTTTTCTTTTGCCTTAAAAAAAGACTTATAAAGAAAGAACAGAAAAAAAACACTTTAAAGAAGTTACAATAACCGAAGAAAATGCTAGAGCAGCAAAGTACCACTTTCATCCACTATTTACAATCATTAAAGCAACCCCGTGATCCTTAAGCATACGGCAGGAATCTTATTCGTGGCCTGTGGCTTTTCACTAAGCCCCTCCATCGAACCTCATGTTCGTTTCCTTGCATTCCACGAATGCCGATTCCCTCGGAATCTATGGTCTCTACCAGACCCGACCTCCACCAGAGCCACCCGCTACCGCGCATCCACGGTCTACTCAAAGCAGATACCGACTTCTAACGGACTACGGCTACGAAATGGCTACTGGTATTGTCTGACCAGCCGAACTAAGATTCCCCACCATCCTCCCCAGATTCAGTCTCTTCTACCTCAAGTGGTACTTCGCCCTCGGGCATCCGTCTTAACCTATCATGCGCGTACTTGTAAGTACGTTTAGAGTTCAAAGCTTTAACGTGTAACGATCACCATCGTTCGGTCACTCCTGACCTAATTAACTACTTCAACGAAAGACTTAGTAAAGCTCAAACTATTATTCTTTTCCAATCAACAATTTTAACTATCTCAATATTCATAATCACATTGCTTACTCGTATCTAAACATTAGAACTAGAACATCGTTAGGCGCAAATACCCATTAAAATTAAATTAATCTCAAATCAAAGTAAAAGTCAAGTGTGTGTGTCTCTATTGTCCGGCTATCCCCGTAGCCCTAATACGCAGTCATCCCTGTGACTGGCTGTGATCATCCCAGTGATCACCCATGACCCTGATCATCCCAGTGATCACCCATAAACCTGATCATCCCTGTGATCAGCCACTCTCGTGATCATCCCAGTGATCACCCATAACCCTGATCATCCCTGTGATCAGTCACTCTCGTGATCATCCCAGTGATCACCCGTGATCATCCCCGTGACCACCCAAATTTAAGACTCAAGAGGACACGCAAAACTAGTTACCACACTATGTAACACATGAATACTAGGTACCACGTCATTTTCAACCTTAACTTCAATAGACTATTAATCTCAAATGCACATTACAATATGAGCCATGAGTAAGTAACAGTAAGCTTGTCTAGTCACGTCTAGTCACGGCAACCAGCCGACGAGCAATCACATTGCTCAACAACACACGGTCTCAGCAGACCACTCCACAGTACGGTCAATCCAGACCACGACCATCGCCGAGTTCGAACATTGAACTCAATAAGTCACATAGTCACATAGAAACCCTTACTCATACTCTCATATTTTACAACGGGATAAACATCCAAAATACTTCCAATAAGCTTTCTACTTTATCAAGTGGTACGAAGATTCATTACAAAACTCTCAATGTTAACTGACTCAAATATCACAAAATAGCTCACCGGATATTTCCCAACTAAGATACTTCAATACGCCAATTCATGCCAATCATTACCGCAATCCCTCATATTCCTCAGGTAACAGGATTGAGAAGAGAACCACGGTCTTCCCTGGACGAGGTTTATCAATGCTCACAATAATTACCAGCATTGCACCAACATGAAAATAAGAAAACATATTAGAACATATCACATTACGTACAAGATTACACTTGACTCTTTCGGAAGCTCATAATTACCTTCGTAACTCCACAATAGAGTAGAAAACTAACTAACTATACTCACAGAACATTCCAAGTTTTATAACCAATTGCAAAATAAACATTACGTAAAGCGCATGACAGTAGCGCTTTTGGCGGGATGATGATTCAGACATATCTCCGAATACTACGAGCTTCATAATCCAGGGGAAGGTACATGAATTTCAATCTCGCACTATAGTACAGGTCAGTGCAATCTCCTCGTCGTCGTTGTCACCGTCGTCGTCGCCGTCGTCGTCGATAACATGCACTAACGAGCTCAGCTTGCAGCTCTCAATATTCTTTCATCTTATCATAAGCCTAGCTCCGTGGTTGATCTTGAACACAATCCATGGCGATATGATATTCAGCACAGTGGGCAATAGCGATCTTGATCATTCTCTGCTGAACGCTCGGTGGGCAATAGTGATCTTGATCCCACTTCTGATGTCGGCTAACCTTCGATAATCATCCTACTTCTGATGTCGGCCGAACACAGCGATATTTATTACCCCATTTCTGATATTGGGGACATGTCACATCAGGATAAGCACGAGCATTATACTGTCAATCCAACATCTTAGGATTTCTAGGTCTTGATCTTGAAATAATAACTCACAGGACTTCATTACAATGACATTGCTTGTATTTTACACACGATCATCATGGATTACACATTACAGTTAGGATACGTCTAGATTCAATTAATTGATGGAACCTAAACGACCTCCCTTCACCCCATAGTCGTCCTGTCCACGCCATAGAATCTTTTCCTAATCCTATACTCGATTCGCAATACGATCGTGATGTCGTCAACCCATCATTCCTCCAATCTACCTTCCAATGTAATCGCCATCCAACCATCTCCATTCGTCCCATCACCTCTAATGTACGCCATCTTTACTTATCATAGACTCACTCACTCACTCACTGCCACAGACTACCAAACCAGCTCACATCCCTCTATCGAACAACTGTCATCTGTCATAGTGCGTAACACCACAGACTTAACATAGTCTATTCTCATACCACAGACTACACCACGAAGGTAGAACTCACGTCACGGAATAACAACACTACCGATTCCATCAGTCAACTGAATTTACAAACTACTCTTTAACTTCTATAGCTTGATTATACGTCCATCTCCGACATATTAATATTTTTATAGCTAGGCATATTACTATACTAATTTTCATAGCTAGGCATATTACTATATATTTTCTATACTAATTTTCGCGTGACCGCACACTCAGCTATAATATATATTTCTGTGACGTCACCAAGCGATACCGTAATATACATTATTGCATATTACTATATATTATGAAAGCAGCTGCGGAATCGTCTTCTGAAGAACTGTCTATTAAGTCCATTAACAATGTACTTGTTGAATTCATAATTACTGTTATAGTAGGGACGTTTAAAACTGAGTCGTCAGGCCATAAATCATTTGTCTATTCTTTTCTCGCTCGCACTCGTAGGTCCTATGGAGCAGCATAGTGATGTGCGTAAGATGGTTGTAGGCGCATATCGATACTAAAAAAAATCAAATAGAAACATACTAGATCGTATTGTGGCTCTGAAAAGTGCCCTTTGTCATTATTTTTTTTTATAGTATTTTGAAATGAAGATCACCCTTAATTACAAAATACGTGCGAACACTAGGACGACCATCAATTAATGAAGGCAAAATATATATTTCTCAGTGTGTGGTAGCTTGCTATAATATATATTATAGTACGGTATATTAATATATATTATAGCTAAGTCTGTGACGGGCTTAATGCATTTGATTCAGATTAAGTATTTAAAATTAAATCAATAAGATATGAATAATATAATTTCGTTCATACGGAATCATGGGTATTTTGTCTGATATTGATTTGATCCAAGACTGAGACTGAGATGAATAGAAAATTGTGTAGATCGAATTGATATTGCACACGTCGTCTCGTCTGCCTGAAGAATAGGCTACTTTTGTGCCTTTTCATAAAATAAGTTTTTTTTAAACAATTTTGTATTACCAATCAGTGGACATTTTATTGGATTGTGTTTTTTTAGTTTAAGAGTTTGCTGTATGTACTATTGTTCTATTTGTTTCCCAAATATAAATAAATAAATAATCAAAGCATGGTGTTAGGTCGTTGCGCGAACCGCGAGTATTGGTCGCGCGTGTCGAGCGCGGCGCGCGGCGGCGGCGCGGCGGCCGCGCTGCTGCAGCACGCCACGCACTGGTGCGGGCCCGCGGACTACACGCACGTTTGACTCTTCATACGACGAACGACGAAAGATAGTTTATACAGAAGACCAACCGCGAACTACGCTTTAAAACAGGCGCACGCACACATTGACGCGCGCTTCGCGAATTTCGAGGGTGTCGAACTAACGTCAGTGGAGATTTACTACGAAATACGTGTATGTGTGCGTATGTTTTAGTAGCACGTCGCAGTTGGCCTTTTGGACGACTTGATTCAGCAAATTCTATTAGTAGGGTTGTGATGTTACCTATCGCCGAGTTTATGTAATATGATCATGCCTTGTTTTACTCTCACTGTTACGGCACGTTTCGTTAGTAAGTTTCTTATGTTCACTTAATAAAGCAAAATAAAACGACTAATGTGTTTTTATATCGCTATATTAAACTCATTTGTTATCACATTTATTCAATAATATACTTTGACACAAATATTTTGTTACGTACCTACTGAAAGGATTTAGAGTCACACACAATTCTTGATTCATACTGAAAATATGTCCATTGATTATTATAATCTGACTACTTTACGACAATGTTATTACGTAATTACGTATTAAATAGAAATAGGAAAACGTTAACGACTTCCACAGCTACATGAGATTTTCAATATATATCAAAGAAATGTATGTGAGACGCTGTATCTAAGAAGAAAAGATTACACTAAAATAGGTACAAGTGATGACCGATACCATTGTGGGAAGTGATCGCTACACACTGACGTGTGAATGCTTTAACCATGGTGAGTAAAAACTTTTAAACGACTGATTTCAATACATTCCTGTGACATAAACATTCCTAGAAAATGAAATGCTAAACAACTAGATCGTAAAAATATGTGAAACAATTTTATGGTACAGATATCCGCGTGTTCACGACGCGAACTGTACGAGTACCGGTATCGGGTATTTAGTCGGATATCGAAATGGTACCGGGAGGTCGTTGAGGCACATCATAATATTAGATTGTCTCCTTACACACTTACATAAGAATATTATTTTTATAAATCTAATATATGTATAGAGATAATAAGCGTAAGTTCTGATCGATTCCAACAATGTTAGAATTGATGGTAAATATAATATCATTTATAATAAATATTTTACATTTAAACTTGCTTCGTGGACTATTCGGAAGACTCCGAGCCTCCATTACCTGTTCATAGTTATGAATAGGTGTGAAAGAGTTTGGTGTTTCCAGGATAGACCACAGCATTTACATAAAGTTTGGTGCAGACACCCCGGGGACCTCGACTCGATGGCTCGTCGTGGCTCGTTTTATTTGTAGGACGGATTTTTATATTTAAAGTTCGAGTACTAAGGAACCCGTTTCCGTCATTTTCCCGCTGAACGAAGCCGACCCTGATTTAAGTTTGTAATACTTATTCGTCGGCCGGGATGTCTACCCAAACTTTGAATATAAACAATATATATTTATTTATATCTAACAAATTATAAAAATATGTAAAATATTTAACACACAATATAATTTAGGCGTTCGAATATTTTAAGAAGAATTATGATTACAAGAATACATTATAAGTATTGTATATTTTCTCTCTCATAGGAAATGTACAAGTGATATAAACAATATTGATAACAGACAAATATTAATTTCTCAAAATGTATAAGTAGGTATATGGATAACGTTGAAGGCAAAAGGTACAAATCATTACAAAGGTAGGTTCTCTATAAAATCGAGATGAAACTCTGAAAGCTCAGCGTTGAGTCGCACAGGTCGCACTACACCAACAGACTACTCGTACTATGAAGAGGTATTTTATCATTATTGCTGTGTGCGGTTCAAATAATTTGTATATCTTAGCAAAAATAAATTATTTTTTTGCGAACCATTTCTATAATTGGAGCATTATTTTAATAGCTTTATAAAAATACCTATATGATTGTCATGCATTACGAAGCTGATGTACGATATTGCACACACACATCGGAAGTGCTCTGTGATAGCGAACGATACATATTGTCTGTAGCTATTATAGTACTGGAAGAACACAGATTTTGATAAGTTTAATTACATTTAGTTGTTGATAAAGATATGTAATGTATTTTGATCTAACACCGACCGAGACATTTATAAGTAACACACAATATAATAATATTAGCTACAAGTAAATTTGTATGTGACTAACTAAGTGAGCCCACACAGATGACTGCTCACTACACTACACAATAACTTCAAAATATTCCATACTTGTATTTTAAATATGTATCTTTCATCTACTTTAGTTAACTCTATGACATGGATGTAATTTCACATTTATAATCAAATATCTACTTTGATATGAAGGAATATCTTTCTGAAACATACAAGTTTGATTGAAGACTAGATTTAAGATTTTTAAAATTAGTCGTAATGCTATCACGAAAGTGTTGTGCGTAGTAGAAATGTTTGAAAATAAATCTACACGATGTACACGCTAGGATGAGACGATAGACACACATGAGGTTTGTACAAGATGAAGACTCTCCATCGTCACGACTACAGACGATAGGATGTATGTAGGTATACGTTGGAATTTCACTAAAGCACAACCTTGGAAGAATAGTACCTAGACGCACTTATACACTAGAACAACATTAGAAAAAGTATTTATTCATATAAGGCAAAGTGTTGAAATTGGGGTTTTGATGACGTATTCATATGAAGTATTTTGGTATAATTTACTTTATTTGGTATAATTTACCAAAACTTAAACGTACTAGAAGAAATATTTAGACAGATTTAAGAAACTATAGAATCTCCAATATCTTACTAATAATAGTTTAGAAGTAATGGAGCAAATTAGTTTCTTAGGAGATATAGACAGATGAATCATTGTCCTTATTTACAAACATTCAAACATGTACCTAATCCAATTAGTTAAATACATCTAACCATAGGATCTAACACACAATAACATATTATTTATGTTGTCTACATTATAAACTGTTCTATAAACACCAGGTATAAATGTCATTAGGTCTTGATATCTTTATGGGATTTTATTTTATGTTTAAGTTTCTGATGGCAATCTAACGAGGAAGTGGTCTGTGATAATTTTATGGATACGTAAAAACTGTGATTTTCTATTTGTGTAGTTACTGCGGGTTAGATACAACTTGCTATTAATCCATAATAGTTATAGGGACGTAAGCTCATTACGAACGTTCAATCTAATGTTACACTTAGTATATCTAATGCTAAGCTCCGCGAGGGACCTGCCCCCACGGGAACTTGTCAAAAAGTTATAATTTCAATAATATTTACAAAATAAACATCACGTTTACAATTTTAGTTTACAATTTGCAACTACTGTAGTCATAAAGCGACACGATACATTTTAATAGTGTAGTGTATAATAATGATCAATAAAGGGTATTTGTTCACAACATGTATAATATAAGTAGATATACTAATACGAATACGTTTATATACGGGCGCAGGGGCGGCATACTCTGCAACTTTTATCTTTTGATAGAATCAGTAAAAACACGTATTAAAGTGTAAAACATAAAAAATACGTAGAGGACAAGAAAGCGGTGTTTAGTATCATCATGGTGGTGTGTCGAGCCGTCGCGGAGCGCGCTAGTCGTCGTCGCGGTGCTCGGGCGACGGCTCCCTGGATCAGTCGGGCGACTCGTCGGCGGCCAGCGAGGTGGCGGGGAACAGCGGGTACCAGCCGTACGTGCGCTGCGGCAGCGTCAGCTTGTCCAGGCAGATCTCCGCGCCGCCCAGCGCCAGGTTGTGCTCGAACCCGCCGCACCGCTGCCACAGCATCACTACCAGCGTGCGGCCCAGAGCCTCGCTCGCCTACACAACACCACAACACTACAATATACACATCCACACAAGACATAATTTATTAATAAAAATAAAAAATCATGTCACTTACCTGGTATTTGAGTGTTTGTTTGAAGTGCGGCTCTGTGGTGCGTCGGATGACTCGGGTTTTGCGTTTATGCAACCACTTGTCTCCTTCACGTAGATAGCACTTGACGTACGAGTCTGGTACCTCGCCGTTGACGCCATATACTCGACGTGCGTGTGATACCTGTTATTTGGAGCATTGTAATATAATATTCAAAGTCAGTAAAACATTACTTAGGTGTGTAGATTTATTGGAGATATGTAGGTACCTCTAGCTCTAACTGTCCCTTAACCATGATGATGCTGACGTTGATCTCTGCGTGTAGCGGGGCGAGCATGGCGTTGCGCGGCGGCAGCTGGCCGGGGCCGAGCGGCACGTCGTCGTCGTCGTCATTGGCGACGGCGTCGCAGGCGGCCGCGGCCGGCACCGCCGCCCACATGCTGCCCTTGCGCCCCGTGGCCGTGCCTGTCACGCACAACACTTGTCAGCTGCGAGCCGTCACCGCTCGCCCACACCCCGCTCGCCCACACCCGCCCCCTCGGTGGATACGGCGAGGTTTGACATAACAGAAATTAACAATACCAAACGATATCAATACCACTCAATTGAACACTCAAATTACCAAAATAAACATTCATGAAAATAAAGCACGTCAAAACAGCTTCGTGCCAATGTATACGTTTTTGGAAATACATTCGGTGAGGCCGATTTGTCTCCTTCCTAAACACACAGATGGAAGAGAAAGCGATTAAACGTGTGCAGCCAAGAGTGGAATCGAATTTCTAATAGTTTATCTGAAGCGATCTCCAAATTATTATGGTAAGCATTCCGTGTCATGAGCAGCCATTAGAATGGTTAAGAAAGTTGCGGTCTGTGGAGGGAACCGTGTCATAGATAGTTCATGCCACCGCTGGCTATGACGAGCCGCATTCTGCCGCTACGACATGCGCGACCGCGACCTAATGTGTAGTGAGGTGGCTCATTCCCTAATCTTATATTTAAAACGACACATTTTATTTAGATGTATATGCTATGCCTACGTAGATAACAAATTAATATTTACAAGAAATCTAATAGAATGCGCTTCTTAACAATGGGTGACATTGCAGAGATAATGAAATCCAAACATCCTAGGCGACACAATGCCATCGAGATGAACGTAAGACAGTCGAACAGACGTTACACAGAAACAGATGAAGTGAGCGTGATCGCCCGCGACCGGGCATGCGTCAGGACAGAACAGTACAGACAGTGAAGTAATGAGAAGCGTCGGGCGCAGCCACATTCAACGGTGCGTGCGCGCGGCCGCCGCGCAAGCGATGTATGACCATGCTACTACTGGCGGCCGACTCGGACGTCACAAGGGAGCGCGAACCGACGCCCGGCCGGGCGCGGCGCCAACAACAGTCGCTTACCGAGGCGCTAACGGTCCGTCGCTGCTGACCAAACAAGCACAACACAGTACAAGTCAGTACTACCCTCAAACTTCGGCATTCGTGTACACGTACAGTTTAGGGAACGGTTTTAGGGTGAAGCCACAAGTTTCGGTGGCGATATACCCAGATTCGGCTGCTGTGCTCGGGGCTTAGATGTGGTGAAAGAAAATATAATTGTACCAAACGTGAAATAAAATATTTTCAAAAAAGCACATCAGTTTATCGTCTCAGTGTTAATATTTTCCATTTATTATCTTATTATATTATTGGAACAAAATAGAATATTATATTTAATAGTATCCGGCACATTGTGTACCTATCTTTAACCACGATATAAAACGATATTTGCCTATAAGAGGTATTTCTATAACGAATTCTGTAAAATGGAAGTCCAGGAGAAGGAAATAGAATTAGGTAGCTTTTCGGAAGTGCTAGGCTACGGAGTACACCAAGAAGATGCTACTTTTGCAATCACACAAAATGAGTATAAGTCGGTGTTGGCGTGGTATTCATACTCGTCGCCTAGTGTTTCCGTTCAAGCTTGGTGACGTGTGAATGGTATGAAGGTGGCGAGTCATAAAGCGCGATGGACTTACGCCTGGCGGTGGAGCCGGAGAGCGAGAGCGTCCGGCCCAGCTCGCCCTTGACGGCGCGTAGCGAGCGCAGGATGTCGTCGGGGTCGCGGCGCACGCACGACGAGCGCCGCCGCTCGGTGCTGCGCCGCGGCGCGCTCGCCTCGCCGCCGCCGCCCTCTGCATGCGACACGACACAAACACCTCGCACTCATCCATCATCAATATCATCACTTTACATTGTTCTTACAAGTAGTTATTGCATCAGGACAAGCGTTTAATATCAACACATGTATGTGCTGGTTACTTTACATACCCTTTTCTGGTTGCTGAAATGACGACCGACGGGAGCCAGGAAGTGAGCGTGAAAAATCTTTGCCAAGATTGTAGACTTCAACCTCCAAAGTCTCCGACTGCGATGAGCCACGTCGTGACCCACCCACCCATGCGTGATCCGGGTGCAGTAATGACGCACATTCACCGATGGAATCTACGTCATCTGCAATTTTTCAAGTGAGTTATATTAGGAATAATAATTGGAACATTTAAAAAATAATACTTTATGAGAACAGTCTTGTTGGGTTGATATTTACTACCTGACACCGATCTCTGTGACGCGAAGTCCCCCCGGCGCAGGGCTCGTGCGCCGGTGAGTGATCCGCGAGGGGAGGTGTTCGCCGAGCGCAGTCCTCGCTCCTCCAAAGTCCACCACACGGCTCGCTCTTCAGCGAAAGCCTTTTCCAGTTCCATCTGTGTAAAAAAATTGGCAATAAGATATCTAAGTCATACACTTTTAAAAGTTACGTGAAGTGAAAACTTACGATGCATTCTCCCATAAGGAGAGCCTCAATGCCAGGGCAAGCATCCCAGAGTGTGAGCTCAAGCGCTCGTCCTGCTAACAAATCGGCAGTCAGACCGCCGAAGCCGAGCGTTGCATTCCACACGGGGCTGCAGGACGCTGAAGCTGGGTCTGTCTCCACAGGAGGACAAGTTTCACTGAAATGCGAATATTCGTTGTTTTAGATATTGAAGACTACTATATCACACAGAATAAGCATATAAAATATTTACAGCGATGGCAAGAGGCGTATTCTGGCGAAAGCTTCCGGTTCGTCGCCGTAGCCGAGGGACGGGTCTCTGGACGGTAGATCATCAGCAGCTATGAGAACCACGACTAGTTTGCGTATTTCGCTCTCGAACCACACTTGAAGCTGCGCGCGCGCCGGCGGCCTCTCGCGGGCGCGCTCCGCTCGGTCTTGTTCCTTCACATACATCAACACATGTTATACAGGAGTACGTGGTGGTCAAGCTGCAGTTATGTGACCTTCAGCGTGTTACATTCTACCATCTGGCGAGACTTCATTGATTGAAGCCATCAAGTTAATATGATTCGCTTGAGGTCCCAAAGTGCAACTTTAACAATATGGACTACAAGAAAAAATATTTTACTCAGCACAAAACGAAAACTTTACATGACATAAATTCCAAGACCTGGAATGCAAATTCTAAGTCATTTGTAAGTTTATTGGAATGCATTGTAACTTTATTAAGTAACATGCAGCAATCATCAGCTATGTATTATTGATCTCAGCAAAACAGTAGTTTGTCATTTCTCATTCATGTGCGTTACTTAGCAATGCAACCATTATCGCCATTATCACGTGTTTTAATTGTAGACTTTGTAATATTCATTTGAGTTGCAAATGTAATGTAACATGCTTCGGGCGGAGGCATCTCTATGAAACACAAAGTAACCAATTAAATCGGATGTGGTTATCCGCCATGCAGTAAGCTGTATCATGCTGATACCCGTACAAGCTGCATCTGCATGAACCCGCACACCTACACTTCCTAAGTAACATTTGCAAACGAACAGAAGGTACTAGGGGACACGTATCGCTTATATCCTTACTATCTGCTAAACTTCTGCATAAGCACTTGGGTACAGGGTATCTCTATTATATAATTTGCTATTCGCAATTCTACACGAAATATTTTACGTTTGAAATAAAAATGAATATCTTTACCCAAACCCGTGAGGAAATAGATTAAAAGCCTATATTTGTAAGTGTAAATCTAAGGATTAATTATTACTTAATTCAAATAAAGCCGCAGGTTTGGAATACTGCATTGTTAATGTTGGGGATACTAAATGCTTTAAATCAACATTCCGTTAACTAAGCGATTTCTTGCTATTATTAAGGCATCTACAAAATTAATTCGGACTTACTTCAGTTATTCGTGGGGGAGATATATAATTGCGGTATAAATCTAGGTTTGGATATTAATTGATATTGATAAGTGCGTCAAGGACCTATCACAGAATTGCGTTTCAGGCAGTCATTCACATTTACATTTGTCGGTTACAAATAAAATAATAAATGTTCATAAGCAATAATAATAACACATTCATGGTTTCCTTGTCAACATTAACACTCAAAACAATGATAAAAAAATATTGGCTATAAAAGAACACGTCGCATGTAAACTGGTGTCACCACACAAAGGCTGTCATGTCAATCATGTTTGGTGCTCTCACTAGACCATTATGCAGATACCGATATTGTGCAACGACATGCATGTTTCAATCAATCGGTAATGGATATAAGTTCAACAATCAACTACGGAGCAGAGTATGTAGCGGGTATGTACACTGGTCGCTGAAGGTGTCTGGGTGTCATTAAGTGACAGAAGCGTCGGTGCGCGCCTGTCGCTCAAGGTGTTCCGGTGCGGTGTACCGTGCTCCACCACTCCAAGCTGCTAGCGAGACTAGTCGTTGCAGCGTCTCTCGACATGTGCGACATCACACTACCAGTACACTAACTGAACAGCAAGACTCTCGTTACAGACACTTGATGCGCATGGCCAATACATTGACGGTACAAACGGGAGCGGAACGGAGCGGCGGCCGGTGCACCACGCCCACCCGGGGCCGCTAGGCGCCGGCCCCTGCGCTGACTTCTCTGCCTCGGCTCTCTATCTTCATCTTGTGTTTTATTCTTTGTTCCGTGTCCCCACTCTCCCCTCACTATTTCTGTCTTAGCTACGTTTCTCCAAAAATACTAGTATCAACTGTCTGAATGTATCATTGCACTGTTTGTAGGCCTCGATGTGGTGTAGTGTATTTTATATGACTCGTTTTGTGGCTAAGCTGAAAGCGGCGGCAGTCTAGGTTCACTACATTAGTATTGTACTGTCGGTAGCGGACACTAATCATCCACGGTATCCTATAGATGATGTTTGTAATCGGGACGAGTCCCCTATACTACCATCGAACACTAATGCTGTCAGCGTACGAGTGTCTACACTTACTATGCGATTTCGTCATTATTTGATTTATTTGACGATCTGTCCCTAACTTCGCCCGGCGCCGATGGCGGCTTTATGAAATTGGTCGGGTCATAGAAAAAATAAAAAATCTGAAAATAAGTAGGTAGCATTTTTTCCACACACTTCTCTTAGATTAATCATCAAAGGTATACAAACGGTAACGAATGTCTTAGGAACTAAATTGAAAAATGTAATTAAACGGAGGTATATAAATATTTCGAGTAAACAAACAAAGTAACCCTTTATCTAAAGAGTAAAGGTTAACAAAGTTAGTAAACACTAATCTCTTAAGATTATCTAAGCTAACGTGGAAGATGTTTAACAGATTATAGTGCTAGAGTATCACAGCAGATCAAACGGAGACCGGGTTATGCACTTGTTAGCTTCTCTCCTCTCCCGATACATTTACTGCAATAGCAAATATTCAGGATATATTATCAGTTTCTAACTCTTATATCATAATAATGCACATTTGGTTCAATGAGGATTTTGAACATAGATAGCGATATAATTAGGTAGGTACTATATGGTTTAATTTGCCTGATTTGAGGTTAGTTCAGCAGGGACGTTAAACTGAATTTGTTAATAACGTCTATTACCTATTCAATGATTTCAGAAAAAGCCTAAGAATCCCTATTTAAATATCGTCTTTGTACTTGGCTTAATATCTGCCTTGAAGAATAAAGTCAATTAATCCGATTGGTCACCTTTGTTAATTTTACTTGAACCTCAATATCAAACATGTTTCCAGCAAATTAAATATTTATGAATCAATAGATTTACTAATAAATATTTAGTGCATTTTATCTGGTTAGTTTATATTATCAAAGATGTCCAACTAACCAAGTCCATTACTAAAGGATTTGTTTTGCTTTGGAGCGCGGATTGTAAGTGGATGGTCTGGAAAGCGCAGAGGAGGAGGCACGGAGTGAGTCTCTAGTGGTCGTATGACGGAGAGAGCGATCCCGCTCGCCGTCTCGTGGGTCACAACACATATCGTTACAATTAAAGCCTAAATATGGGTATTATACCGGGGTTTTCGGCAATTTCCGTCGAGTCGGCGACGATGGTGATTTGTCCGTATCCGGTTCTGCGAACCAAAACAATGTGCATTACACTACTACTTATCCTTTATGTTGGAGTTGATTAGTAATGAAGTTTTCACTAAAATACCATTAGAAGAACATGAAGGAGAAGGTGAAGATTCAGGTGCTCGTTGAAGAATAGAAGTGAGGTGAAGTGGCTGTAGGTGAGCGTAATGAAGCAGAAGATTGGTACAGACAAGAAAATAAGGATTAATAGATACAGGTTGACAAAGACAATACGAAATAGTTCAGAGACAGAAATACAATAGGTGTCGGTAATTCTTAATTCAAATAAATAACGCCATATTAAGTGCTTTCCTTGCGGTCAGTGCGGTCCACGGTAGCTATACTGATCTGTAATTCTCTCAGACGCGTCACGTGCTCTCGGTAAGCGCTCTTATTATGACACACATAATCTTCACCACACCGTCCCGAACATTGCATACTCGCTCTTTAATTTAAATTATTAAAGAACGAACAAGCAATTACTTTCCAGAAAAGCTGCAGTTGCTGCTTCCAGAAGCAATTGAAAACGCAGCTTAAGTAGCAGGCCTTACACCAGCCGCCAGTATTGACTGTAAGGAAAGCACTGAATACAACCCTTCAAATATAATCAAGTAAACAATAGTCGTAATATTAAAATCGTACAGCGTGTAGTCAGTACGTACCGTAGAGGGCGTGGTGGTGGTGCGAGGAGGACGCGGGCTGCGGCGGCGTATCGTCCATCTGCGGCGCCGGCTCCACCAGCAGCTCCACGTTGTCGCCGCCGTGCTCCAGCACCGAGCACACCTCTTCGAAACTGCGCTCCGTAAGTGGCACCCCGCCCCATTCCAATACCTAGACCACACAGTAAAGTATAAAGGGTTGGCAAATGGTTGGCCAGGAAATGCGTAATGCATTTGTTTGGCAATAAAACGATATAATTCTGAGATTATCCACCAAGCAGTTTAAGCTATACAGTGTAAAAAATGCGCATCATTTTCTCGTGAAATCTAACGTCTCTTAAATGTGATTTATTTGAAATATAAAATACAAAGAACAAAATGACAATTCATTACACAAATTAAAATACCTGCGAGAGTATAAATAACTATTATATTGGACATATCTCCATCCATCCATCCCCGTCCAATGTACGGTTTTTATCATTATTATTGGAACTATTTTGAACACGTAAATATATGTTATCAAACAACAGGGCTCTCATCAACGGTTTCCGCGGGAAAACTTTACGTAACTATTTAATTCAGAAACTAAACAAAAACTGAAATTCCGAAGTTGTTTTAATTAGCTCTCTATGCCTGGACGCAATCTTCCCGATCCTTTAACGGGAACTCTCAATTGATGTCAAAAGGATTGATATAGGCCGGACTGGAGTGTTTGTAAGTAAACGTGCTATATCTTTGATCGCATCGGCACTTAATGTCAGGTAAAATGGCGGTCGAACTCTTGTATATTCTTTAATTGTATATCCATAATATAAAAATGAATCGCTGAATCTGTTGCTAAGCGCATAACTTCAGAACGACTGCACCAAATTGGATGGTTCTTTTTTTATTATGTTCCTTATTGTCAGGACAAGGATTTTATATAAGAAAAATAAGGAATAAAAATCTCAAAATTCCCACGGAAACGGGGGCGCTGCGGGTGAAACCGCGGGGCACAGCTAGTTCTTTAATAAAAAACATTGAGGATCTCCCCACTATACATCAAAAAGAAGAGAAGCTTACACGATCTGAGTATTAATCGAATATTGGCAATATCTTTGTAACAATCGACTATCCAATGGAATATTAAAGTATGAAATGAATCATAATTTCCAGTAAGCTATCTATAGCATATCCAAACCACCAATCACATGAAAAAACACAATGTCCGTGTCCACGTTGTTAACTCTGCGGTTTCATAAAAAGTGGGAACGTTTCCTTTTAACAATTTTGCATTTTTAAAGGTTTGTTTTACGGTAAATTATTGCGCGGTATAAATATTTGTAGAGGGTTAAAAATCAGCGCGTTCCGTTAAATATTAGGCTCGTTGTTTGGCTGCGGGTTACCTTATCACCCTGTTGGAGGCCGGCGATGTCGGCGGGCCCGCCCGGCACCGTCCACACGATGACGGCCTCGCGCCGCCCGCTCGCGTCCGGCTTGCCACCCACCACTCGCATTCCGAAACCACGCGCTGGAATTAATTAGTTTCAGACCTCCAGTCCGCACCCCCTACTAAACGAGACTTTTATAGCTGGCTAATAGAGCTTTGAGGGCGATCTACATTACACATTATTACTATAGGTACCTAATACATAAAGTTATCATGATTTTGAAATTAAGCGAAAGGTCAAGCTATGAATCATAATTAAAATCACTTACAGCGATGTCCCTTATCATTGGGATCGCGTCGGAGTGAGACCCGCCGCGGCGAGCGGTCGTCCACATCATGTATTACGATCTTGATGGCCTCGGCGTCCACGGACATCTGTCTGGCGGCGGCGGCGGCGGCCGCGGCGGCCGACGCCAGCGCCGCCTGGTCGACGGAGTCGGTGCCGCGGGAGGACAAGGCCGCCATCGCGCTTAGTGCTCCCGTTCGCTGTTGTAGTGCTGCTATATCCGGCCTACACAATAAACATACATTCGAATTCTTACCTCACATAAATCCTTTCCAACCGACTAGCATCGGACTGAGTCAAAGGCATCTACGTCATAGTGTTATGTTATATGAAGTTATACTCACAGTTGACTGCCTCTGCGCCTTATAGGTCGGTCTTCGTCCACGCTCAGGCCCGATATCTGAGGCGTGGAGTCGGTCTCGTCGGCGGGGCGGTAGGATCCTCGTCGGGATGTAGCTCCGGCAACCACGTCTACTGCTGACGCTCTGATAATGACATTATTTAAGTATTTATTGTTGCTTATTCAATAATTCAATGTTTTATTATAGATATCAATGCCATTTACTTTACATGGACCTGGACTACTACAAAAAATATCGAATGTCAAGAATTAGGCGAGATACAGCTATAGTCATCCATTTAGAATTTAAATTGTTCAAAAGTTTAGAAGGGCTATGAACTCTAAAACAGCATCTGTAAAGAAGACTGATAGGCAATCAAGTCGAAAAGACTCGTGGAATATATAAAGGTGGGTACCTCCTGGACATGGGCGGAGGCGCGGCGAGCGCGGGCTGGTGCGACTGCGGCGCCTTGTCCTCGTCAACGGAGCGCTGGCGCGGCGCGGGCGCGCGCACGGAGCGCCGCCGCACGGGCGCCGCCGCGCTCGGCCGCCGCGACTCCACGTCAGGCGTCTTGCTGCCGCCGCCCTTTAACTGCCGCCGCGGGCAGCGTGGTTACAATACTCATCCGATATCATACCATACGTTTTATATATTAACACTTGGCTTTTATCATAACATACATTATAAAGGGTTTACCTACTAATACAAAGAACAATTATACGATCATATTATATGCTCAGTTATTCATATTATAAACTTGAAAGGTTGGTTTTTTATCCTGTTTCTTATCTTTTACAGTTAAGCAGCTATCTAAATTGATTTTTATGCTTTAACATGAAGATATGTAGTAGAATACCCTTGGGGCTGCGTACATTTCAATCCCAAAATTCTCATTAGACTACTAAAACGCTGTCGCAACGGGGTAGCTACTGGTATACTACTATTTTGATACGCAAGCAACATTACCTTCTCCAGCTCCTTGAGCGAGGCGGGCGAGACGTCTGAGTGTCGGCGCAGCTCGGGCGAACGCGGTGGCGCCAGCGCGGTGGAGGAGCCGCCGCTGCCGAGGCGCGCCTCCGAGTGCCGCCGCTGCAGCGCCTCCAGCACGGGCACGTCCAGCAGCGAGTCCGTGCTGTCCTGCGCCGCCGGCGGCAGCCGCGGGGCCGCCTTGCGGCGGCACACCGAACACCGCCACGTGCTCTGATATATACAACCGCCTTATTATTTCGCGCCCTGAACCGTTCAAAACACATTGCTTGATCGTTTTTTGTTCAGCAAGAGCAAGGGCGAGCCAGCAACTTCGGAAATAAGTATTAATAATAAATTTAAACTAAGCTAAATTACAAAAGATGCGTAATGTTTAAATAAAATGCGTAAAATTTAATAAAAACATAAAATTTTCAATTCGTCAGTAGACATCGAATTTTCAAATAAAGACCTGTTTCTTTCATTTCAATCGGTTACTTATAGGGCCAGTTCCTACATAAGTGTTGGTTAAACGGAAATTGCTTACTTCTTATTGAAGGTAAGTCACCTGTAAATAAATAAAAACCAAGTTCCTTTCTTCTTGAAAAATCGTTTACCTATGTTTCTCACTAAAATATTATCCCAAGATTAAACGGAGTCGGTTGTAGAAGGGATTATTGTACTAGAAGGAGGGTTGGTTAATGTTTTTTGTAAAGGAAATCTTTAGAAAGGTTGACTGCATGGAAGATGTATTATCATCCAGACTGACACTTTGGAAGAAGGTTCGTTTTAAATAAAAGTGAGTCGGGGTCGGGCCGCCCGGTCAGGTGTACTGGGGATGTTTTTACGCTTCAACGATGTGTAAAGTAGTTTACAAATACGAGATATACAATACTTACATACATGACAATAATAACTTTATACAATTTATATGTGAAAATATTTTCGGTTGACATCAATAACGACTTCTCCAAGAGTCACAAATAGATAAAATCTTATGTAGATCGAGCAAATATTGAAGTACAATTTTAAACGTGGAGCGTTATTGCGTGCTATACAAATGTTTACAGAACTACCGGTTGTTATTTCGGAGGCAAATATTATGAAGGTATTATGTTATCTCACGGCATCCTCGTCGCCGGCCGGCTTGGAGTAGGAGGAGCAGTCCTCGCAGACGCGGTGCTGGCAGCCGTTGCACGTGTGGAACACCTCGCCCGGCTTCAGCGCCTTCAGGCACACGCGGCACGCGCCCGCGCGAGACGGCGCCTTGCCTGCCTCTCTATTCATAAAGCAACATGAAAAATTAAGGCTCTCTCTAGCCCCATATTCATAGACAATATAGAAACTTAGAAGGTTGAAAATAAAGTAACCAAAATGTGTTTACCGTTCAGCTTTAGCAGTAGTTGCAGGCGGGGGCTGCGCGGGGGGAGGCGTCGGCGCTGGTTCCGCTACAACTTCCGGAGTCCCATGCCTCGGTCCCAGTTTCGTTACTTTAACAAAAATAACGTATTTATTATCTATCTTCTTTCTAATATATAAAATTCTCGTGTCACGGGATGCGTAATTGAACTCCTCTGAAACGGCTCGACCGATTCTCATGAAATTTTGTGTGCATATCGGGTAGGCCTGAGAATTGGACAACATCTATTTTTTATCCCGAAATTCTCGCGGGAACGGGTACCGTGGTTGAACTCCTCTGAAACGGTTCGACCGATTCTCATGAAATTTTGTGTACATAACAGGTAGGCCTGAGAATCGGACAACATCTATTTTTCATCCCGAAATTCCCACGGGAACGGGTACAAAGCGGGTGAAACCGCGGGGCGCAGCTAGTATTATATATAAATATTCCTGAATAGGTACTAATCCCTGTATACATACTCTCAAGTAGCTCACAACTAACAACCACTGCTTCACTACATAGTATAAAATAAAGTCGTCTCTTTTTCGTGTCTGTCACACTGTTTGTCTGTCTGTATGCTTAAATCTTTAAAATTACGCAACGGATTTTGATGCGGTTTTTTGTAATAGGTAGAGTGATTCAAGAGGAAGGTTTTTATGTAAAAAAATTCCCGAAATTCCCACGGCAACGGGCACAACGCGGGTAAAACCGCGGGGCGCTGCTAGTACAACATATTTGAGTGAGAGGTACATCTTGTTTTCAAGCCGCTTAAGATGTTTTTATTGATGAAAGGAGCTTCTATAAATACCGCCTCCCACAAGGTTTTAGTTTCGTAGCAACCGGGATATGCGTAGGAAGGAACCAAGAGTCTACGGCTACGCCGCTACGGCGTAGTTCATACATCTCCAAAATAGATCATACCAAAATAAATCGAAGCGAAAAGCGTGTAGGCAATAAAATTATAATTATGTCGTCAACATATTAGGTCCCATTAATATTAATGACAATATAACAAAATGAACTAAAATTTAATTCCGTCTATTGTTATGAAATATAGAACTTGAATGAAATGTCGGGAATTCAAATAAGTCCGCAGTTTGTGTCTACCTTTCAAGGAGGAATCCACTAACAATGCGCGCCAGAATATTCACCTCTCCGTCGTGAGTACCTCTGGGAGACGCGCATCGCGCAGTACTTCGCTATGAATATTGAGAAACGATCATAAATTCCTAAGCGATCATTCATGGATGTTAAATACCGAGCACGTTTTTGTCTTACATCTCAATATGAACGATATGGCACGTGGCGTTTTAGGTAAAGAGATCTACGCATTTTTATAGGACTTTATTGATTATTAGATGTGTAAATAACCTACATTATATTTTACAACGATAGCGGCAAGTTAAAATAAAAATGTATTCGACATGATGGCCCCGACATCTTGACTGCGGGTTAAAACGGTTCACATAAACAAGTTCCAAACTTTATCGTAATTTCCAAACTCGAGCGATAGTTTCTTGTTCAAGACTTATTAGTCCCATGAACCTACATACTACATATTATAATTTACTCAAGTACGCATAAACTATAACTTAGACAAGATCCTTAATATACATACATATGACTAGCTACATCCACAATATGTTGTTGTGTGCAACTAACTATGATTTATAATAAACGTAAAGCATGTAAAAATTTAATAGTTTACAATTCACAGACAACATTGTCGTGGATCAATACTGCAATGGGCACTTTAAGCACAGGGTGGAGTAACTATCACTAAATATGAGTGTCTGTTATTTATCTATATCTTCAATAGCGTCATTCATCCGAAAGGAGATGAATAGGTGTATTAAATAAGAGCGAACTGAAACGCGACAATAGAATTCGTTCTCTATATGTAACTAAGGAGAGTTAACAGAACAAATGAATAAGCGGTTAGGTACGAGTCCGTACGCGGCAGGTTGGAGTTGAAGTCGTTTTGTTCCGGTAATCACGACTACGTGATATTTTTCTCTTTTGCGATAAAAAGATTTTTATCCCACGCAAGTGATGAATGGGTATTGTTCAAGGGAACAGAGGTGTGTAATGTGTAGACAGAAGGGAGCTTTGAATCAAACGGACCATGGACCGGAATTTTGATTTTCCACTGCGTGGTTCCACAGAGCGCTTTGGCTCTGCCTGTTGGTATGCCTCGTAACTGGTACTCGTCCGGTACAGTATGTAAAACACTGCGTTGAGCCCATACGAGTAACAAAAGCCCGAATTCCAGTATCCTAAAAGCATGACCCGACCCTATTTAAGCAGTTTCACATTTAAAACTTATTCGGGTACTATTCAAATACTTTACCTAAATAACACATTTTGTCTACGTTTGTAAACTAAATGGTGCCCTTGTATAGAACTTGCTTTTTGTTGGTAGCCGACTGCTCTAATGTGCACACACTACTATACTATACTACATGTATATCAAATAGTTTGTGTTACATTCAGCTGTATATATTTTAGCAAATACACCCTTCACATCTAATGAGTAATGTAACGAGTGAAAAAACAATGTTTTTACTTATTTCATGCAACATTTTCAAATAGATGTTAAGTTACGATAAGTGCTTATACTTTTATGTTTGAAGTTTTTGTGTAGTAAGCTGGCAAGGTTGGCAACTCGAGTCCAAGTATAACAAGTGAAGTAACAATATATTTACCTCGGGCATTATTAGTGTTCCAGCCGGAGAGCCACGTTTATGTGGCTTATAAACTGTAAGTAACTTCGGAAAAGTAAACTTTTCCCTAATTAACCTCAATTAAATTAGGATTACCACAGGGTTATGGTTATGTTTTATTTACCTGCGAGTAATTGAGTGATTACAAAGTTTCCATTTACTAGGCTCGATTTGTTTTGTACGAAATCGTGCAACGATTCATGCAAATAATGATAATAGCGACGAACTATTTGGAGCAGCTAGCTACAATGATGATGTATTCATGAACGTAACTTTGGCGTTAAATTACTCAAATAACTTGTTGTTTGGAATTGAGTTAAGCACAAACGCAACCGAACAGAGCAGCTCAGTGCATAATATATAATGTAGAGCTGTGGCCGGTTTGGAATCTAATACCTAAGCTACGTAAAATAACTTGTGTTCGGGGAGTTGTTGCTGAAAATAATCCAAATATGAATTAATCCGCATGCGAGTTGCAACGTGAAAATGTGATTCACGAGGATGAGGAAGATTGTTTTGAGTTAGATTTATTATAATTAACTAAATTATTATGGAACTAAATTCCTACGGGAACAGGTAAAATTACGGGACGGTTCTAGTACCTGGGTATATAAATAGCAGGCCCTAGCAAACTGGTACCTATGCTATTTGACATGCGGTTAAAGTTTTACAGAGTATTGAGCATGTGGTGTATGGTACCTTTATCCTGTGCGGTGAGCAGCGAGGAGGAGAGCGTCTGGCGCAGCTTGCCGAAGGTGCCGGAAGACTCGATCTGGCCAGGCACGGTGCTGCCGGTGTCCTCCGTCGCCACCATCTATAGATATGGATGTCAACACATTATTTAGTTACTATTCAATTTAAACTTCATAGTAATTGGAAGGTAGCTTGACGATGAAAACTATATACCGATTATTAAGAATAATATGCCTATTTAAATATTAGATTTATAAGTAGTCCTAACCTAAGATTGTAATGTTTCAAATTCCAATATTCATGTTAAATAAGTACTCAATTCGCAAGGTATTGCACCTATTCTAATATTATAATATTCACCGTAACATAAACCATAAACAAAACACTTATTTTTCCTTTAAATTATCTTCGTGAAAATGAAGAGGAAGTGCGCGATAATAAAAATGACTGTGAATTAGTGATCTCAGTGAAAAACACTTGCCTTTGAAGAAAAACTCATGTCGCGGAAAGTGAGGCGGGCGCGCGGCGATAAAACTCTTCATACAAAAATAACGACTCCGTAATACTGTCGTAAATTTTATGGAGAGCAACAGATGGAGAATGAAATACATCAGAGACGGCAAAATCAATATCGTCGTCTCCCGAATCCGACATCTCAACGTTTTATTGCTCCGCTCCCGAATCTTCGAAACTTTTGTTCATATCTAACAACTGTTATAACAGTAATGTATTCTGATAACAAATGTATACGATAGCTACCTACTTATGTTTCATCTCGCTCAAGTAAATATGGGTTTATCAGTTTATGGAAATTGTATCTGATCCGATTTATTTGACGCTACGTGTATGGTGTACCTTATTTTCGTATGTATGTAATAAGTATTATAAGAGTAGTAAATATTATGATTTTATACAACTTTTCTAACATTAAACTTTATCTTGTTTGATATCATTAAAATTATCTCAACAACTTTAAACAACTCAGGACAACACTCTACATTTCTGTTAAATAACTTTAATATAATATGAATTTTAATGCCACTGGAGAAATTATTTATAACAACATATAACAGCTATAGAAACGACACTGTTCAGGATACACGATGGGTGAGTTGTATAATATACACTTTACACATACATAATATGTTGGTATAGTATGAAGGTGTGTATGTATGTATTTGTTATGGACCGTTCGTTGATGTGATATCCTCGGGGAATGCGCGGCGGGCGGCGGCGCCGGCGGCGTGGAGCCTAGCTTCCTATTCTACTCTGACGTTATTGGATTTGCGAGCGAAGCGGCCTAGCTCTGACCGCAAGCTTTCCGCTTAAATACGTTATGAAATGGACTTTGTAAGCTCTATTTTGCCAGATAACTAACGAGTTTGTGGCTTAACGTTTCAATCATTATGTAATGTTTTGAAAATTTTCATTGTGTTCAAATGGAATGTTTATAATGGAATGTATCCATGTTCATTTATCGAAAGACTTCGAGGTAATGTGTAAAATACGTCACTACATAGTATAAAATAAAGTCGTCTCTTTTTCGTGTCTGTCTGTTTGTCTGTCTGTATGCTTAAATCTTTAAAATTACGCAACGGATTTTGATGCGGTTTTTTGTAATAGGTAGAGTGATACAAGAGGAAGGTTTTTATGTAAAAAAATTCCCGAAATTCCCACGGGAACGGGCACAACGCGGGTAAAACCGCGGGGCGCTGCTAGTTAATATATATTTTAGAATATTTTAAGAATTTAACAGGCAAAACTTCGAATTATTTCATTTATAAAATACCTACACCGTTATTGATTCTAGGTTGCCTACGTCAAGTCAAGTCAAGTCAAATATTTTTATTCAGTTTTGGCCCCATAGAGGCTCTTTTGAACGTACCACCCACGTAAACTATGCATAGTCCTGTAGTCATATATATACTGTATAATGGCTCGCTGTCATATAATAAGTAGTAGCGAGTGAGTCGCGTTCGATTGACGACACCTGCAGCGATTTTTGAGATAAAGTGGGTCATGAACGCCGCTCGTTCATGACCCACTAGTGAGGGCGCGCGGGGCGCAGAGGGGTGGATTTGACCCACTTGTTGCCTTCACCCGCTATTTACATTACAACTCTAATTGCTATTCGCAAACACCAGGTGTAGGCCGTTACTTTATCACCACTTTGGGATCAACCTTTCCTAATTTCTTGTCGGACTATGCAAATCTGTCCCAAGATCATTTCCAAATCGTAATGTTAAATGTAGGTATACAAACATCATTCGGCATGATAAAATTGTAAATAAAGATAAATAAAACCACGATTTGGATTCGTAAATAAAGCATGAGTAGCCTCAAATGTACCTATTATTGTTGTGGCAACTGTATCAAAGAAACCACTCTTCCAATTCCGGTGATTGATCAATTAATTAAACATCAAAAGGTGTCGTGGAGTCACCGAACAAGGTAATCGATTTTTTGATCAACAATAGAGTGGGTAACAATGGCAGGTTGTTCACGTGCGCTCTCGGCTGGACACGCCGCCCTCGCCGCGCGCCCGCCCAGCGCCCGCCGCCCGCCCAGCCTCTCACTACAATGGAATGTAATTACGCGTCACAGACACACACCGCTGCTCTCTTCACGGCCTTTCTTAACAGATGTACGCATCCAGTCACGGTCATTTCATGTTTTTTAAGCTCTTCTCAATTACTATGCATAAGGTATGTTTTTTCTTTTTGTGGCGTGTCAATTCTTTTACGAAGGCCCATGACATTATACCGAAATAGATAAGTACTTGCGTTTTATTGTATGAGATCAGTAGGCGCTGTAACGTTTCAACGCTATACTTAAATATTAAACAGAAATAAAAAGCAGAAAAGGGTTGTTTCCGGAAGACCCTGTGCTTCCCTAAAAGGAGAAACTTTATTTGGGACCCTTTTTTGAGAGTTTATGCATATCAAAGGTTTTTATTTATGTTTCTAACAGCATCTATCAATATTCAATTATACATAGAATATTAAAATCAAAGAAAACACAATTGCATCTACGGGTTTTAAAAAGGTGTCTGTTTTATTTTGGGAATAAAACATAAGACATTTAAGATTTATTTCATTCTCACCTGTTACTCGGAATCCCCTAGAATCACGTAAAGTAGTTGGGTCCGGGAAGCAGGAACCACTATCAAATAAATCTAAATCAATGTCGGGAGGGATCTCTCGCAAATCTAATTTAATGCTTGCCATTCACGACCTCAAATTGACACAAATATCTACAGTGCGGCTCACAGAAAACAATTTATCATAGAAATGCCATTTGTAAATAAATTGAACCAATTGGTATAAATCGTTGAAGGAAAAACGTTTGATTATATTTTTTAAATCGGAAGGAGCTCCGACGGCGCTATTACTCAACAAAGTTAAAGTATTCTGCGCGAATGTTACAGATGCCGCGGCGTTTATTGCGAATAAGATTAATTGAGCAGTCGTGATTTTGAACGGCTCGTTAACCAAAATAAATAACAAAATTGACACCTTCACATTTATTACTCCCAGGACAGACGTTTATTTTTTTGTTTCGATTGTTTTTTAAATCAACCATCAGAAATAAAATCACACATGATGATGTACAAGCCTTTCGTAACAGATCTTAATTGTCTAGCATTATTTGTGTGAAAAACGTAAAACGAATTGAAATGTCATTTTCATTTTATATCTTTGTGACGGAACTACATATTTTTAAGTGGATATAGCGGCGTGGGTGAAGCAGCTCGAGTCCTGAAGTATTGATCTTAAGCCTTTATAGCCGGGTCGGGTAACATAACCTCAGTAAGCCTTTCATCTACGTGCTGGAGCCGCCTCGGAGCTCACAGCCATTCGCATAATTTGACCGGCTATACGCTCAACGTCCTCCTCCTAATTCACATATCCTTTCAAAACTAACCCTTAACGCAGTCAAATTAAACGCCAGTTCGGAATGGCCACAAAATGCTTGATGTTATATTTGCGATTTTACGTTGTCCTACTTAATGACTTTCTTTATGAATGTTGTCCACAAATACTTACCGAATAGAGTTGAGTACTTAGGAATAACATTACATTCAAAATCCTTTAATTAAATAAGAGCTTTGTTTTGATTGCTATTTCTAATCTATGTAAACCTATTTCTTGTCCTTGGAGTACAAAGAGAAAGAAATTATCCTCATTTAAAGTGCTAGCTAAAAACATTTAGAATATATTACTTAATTCATCGATCAACAATACACAACTACGTAGATATCGGGTCACGAACAAAATCAAAGCTAAATACTGTCCGCGTGGATGACGTGCGACAGCTTATTTTGTTTACTACCGAACTGAAACAAAAGTTTTAAACAGTTCGAATTTCAACCTAATTACAACCATGACGCCTAGCAATAAAGTAGCAAATATTATGAATAAAATAAGAGCTCACTTTTCAAATGAGGCGTTATTCACCGAGACGTATTTTTTGCGCCGACCCGACATCTAGTTGTGTATTGTTGATCGATGAATTAAGTAATCTATTCTAAATGTTGTTAGCTAGCACTTTAAATGAGGATAATTTCTTTCTCTTTGTACTCCAAGGACAAGAAATAGGTTACTTAATTACTTTATTTTCGTGTTTCGTTAGATGCCGATAGGTACCTCCAATTTATTTGTGATGTAAATCTTGAATAAACTTAGTGTTTTAGTATCTGGGGTTGTTCAATATTCATGATAACTGCAAAAGTTGTTTGTACTATCAAAGAGCGGATATCTCGGTATCCACGAGTTTGCTAGAACGCATAACTCAGCATTAAGGTAAAGTCGAGGGTTGCATAAATATTCGTTGTGGTGCCAGTGAGATGATGCAAATTGAAAAAGTTTCTTTGGAGTTGAGATTAATTACATACGAGCTTGCTTACCGACCGGCGAGTTCACAAACTACCTGAATTTGAAATGCAAATCTTTCAGAATTTGTCACTTTTATTCATTGCAATTAAATCAAATTAAATAACGTTGAATCCGGTTTAACATAAATAGGAATGAGTTGGTGTTGTAATATTCCCATCAATATTTTGGTAGATATGTCACCATCGATGTATGCTTAATATACCGATAGGCATAGACATACCGAAGGCGAAGTGGAATCGACCTCCATCTTAAGATTTCGATCCGGCGTCGATTGATTGTCAAGTGTTACTGAGTGCGAATCAAAAATAGACTGAATTAATATTAATTTACTCGATACCCGCTCCAGTCAAGGTGAAATCAATACTCTCACCCTCCTCTATTTATGTTAATTCCAGACATATTTGAATTCTACTGGGACATTATCTTCTTATAGTGTTGATGGGACTGTGTGAAAAACAAGATACCTCTTTATTGAATTACTTATCTGTAATTATTTAAATCATTTATTGCTAAAACGGAGGCGAACTATAATCGATATAATACGAGTATGTAAGTGTTGTACAAACCTGTTATTCTAAACGACACTCCACACTCGTCGTGTACGAGTGAGTATGTGCCGACAGTATCGGTTGGATGTCATCGTGTGTAGCAGCGCTTTCAATATTACCTCCATCATGCTCTCAACTCCACCAAAGGCAAATACATTATTGAATTGGCGTTGGTTCTGAAGCGAGCCGTCAAAGCGAGCTGAATGGGATGGTCAACTGTTGACTACAAATATATCTTATCTAAATTTGGACGCGTCACAACTTAATGGATAAGGGTTGAAGTTACATGCCCGTTCACTAAAACTCTATAACTAATATAATGAATAGACATTGGAATAACTATTTCAAGATAGCCATTAATTAATATAGATTAGATTATTAACAAACTCGGGAGGTTCTCAAATAAACCGTACCGTAGGTACTTAAGCTTAATAAAAGCTTCGCTTATCACATTGTGTCTGAGGAATTGTAATGTTATTTGTTGTATTTTTTCCACAAGAAATTAGTCAGATCCCTGCTTATATTAACTCGTGTTCGCGCAAATATTAGGAACGCGTGTTTTAGGAGTTTACCGGCTCCAAAACAAATATATGACGTTTATATACGTTACGTAAAGGTTCATATATTTATATCGCATAGCACCTGGGCTTATTGAGAAATGGTACTAATGGCTTTCATTACGTGCTCTCGCCACACCGCGGTGAATTAGCATTTATAAAGGAAAAATATATCTACTCAGGCAGGGGCAGGTAGGTACGTATTCATACGCACATACGTACTCGTACAATACCTCCGAAACAAACCTCTATTTAGCCAGGCTCCCGTTTATTTTAACATTGTTTTCCTCCAATGTTGAGAAACGAAATGAAATGGTTTTAAAAGTTTCATAAAAGCCTTGGATAAACATTTTTGTGAAACATTTCATTTGTGGATATTATATAGGGTAGGTAAAAGTTTTTTATACTTTCCGTTAAAGAAATGGAGCCCATTATTTTTATTTTTACTCGGACTTTCTATTTCGTTAGAAATATTTAATGAGTTAAATGTAGGTAGAAAAAAAAAGATTGTCTAAGCTGAAATGACGCGCCCCACTACTTAATTACTTTATTTAGATGTGTGAGTGTAAATATTAATAGCGGCACTTCATCTGTGTGGGAGCGCCAATTATTGATTTCTATGTGCACATGTCGGCCGACTAGTCGGGTGATAAATCCGAAAACGCTCGCTCTATGGAGCAGCGCCGTCACTTTGTATGAAACAAGACGTCCTCTCCTCTCGCGCGTTCACGATCAACTAAACTAGTTGGACAACAAATCCGAGAATTGCACTTCTTAGCGAGTACGGCGAGTACGGCAACTGAACGACCAATTATAATTGCATGTTTATGTGTATTGCGTCCATATTTAAAATTTGCTAGTGTGCGTAAATGCGGAGGTGGGGCGTGTCATTTCAGCTTGGACAATCTCTACCCAAGTGAAGTAAAATAAAAGTTTGTTACAGTGACTAATTATAAATTAAACATGTGTGGGAGCTGAGGACTGCGATGTGCACGACTCGGCGTTACGAAAAAAAACAAAGTATTAGCCTATTATGTCCCACTGCTGGGCAAAGGCCTCTCATCTCACTGAAGATATCAGTACAGTGAGGAAGAAATAAGGAAAATATTTCTTCTGGACGCCTCGGGGGTCTAGTGGTATGTGCACTCGCCTGCCAAGACCGAGGTCCCGGGTTCAATTCCTGAGTCGAGCGAAAACATGTTTTCTACTTTTCAAACATGGCTTGGGTTTGAGACTAGCTTGACTAAATAGCCCGCATTTGGCAAGCGTAGTGATTATGCCTAATCCTCCTCACTGTACTGATATCTTCAGTGAGATGAGAGGCCTTTGCCCAGCACTGGGACATTACAGGCTATAATACTTTTTCTTTACTTATTCTTCTGGACCATTCTATAATTTATTTCAACAAAAATCCGTTCCGTTCCGTTGAAAGGGACGTTTTAATATGCGCGCTTTGATAAGCTGCGCCTTTATGCAGCGTGCGCTGGCGAGAAGTGGGTGGCCATTAGGAGACGCTATTCACCGGACCACCTCTCGATGGCCTCGGCCACTCGACAACCGCCACGCTAAGTATTTAGATTTTCAGGATATATATAGTTTTTCGTATTGTAATGTTGTGAAGAGCAAGGAGGATTACCGATTGTGAGGAGATCGCACCTGAAAAAGTTTTTTTTTTCTTCCACATTTTTTCTTTTTTGTATTTACTACTTTCAATCAAAGGATTTGGATCCATAGCCTAAACGATATGATATACATAAATACATTACGTTAATATATTACTATAATCCCATTAGACAGTAGGTATATGTTATATTGAATATATATTAACCATATATGGAGTACTATCTATCCAATACCCACCTGTCTATCCGCGTCATATTTACTCTCCCAACTACTCTACTAAATTATTATGTGTCAACTCTACAAAACGGAAGTTCAAGCGCACACTGTTCCAAAAGCGACACAAGTTGACACAACTCTCATAAAACTACTACGAGTTTAAATTATAATTATTAAGACATAAAGCGAGTGAACGATTCACCGGTGCAAGGTGCCCGGAGCCACACGTGGTTCGCTATACTATCCATTTTACTGGTTTAAGTGGAAATAAAGACATTTCCGCTCAGTGGAGCGTTAAATAATCATATCAGAGGAAATTAGTGATGTGCCGTTTCCACCTGCTCGCCCGATTACCGCAGCTACACACCCCGCCGCACCCCTTCAAACTAACCTCCAACTACCAAATAACTGAATTTCAATTAGAATAAATCATTTGCAGTAATAGCTTCACACCCACAACTCGTCAGGATTCCTTTGCAGCGGGCAGAAGGAGAACCATTTATAATAAACACTCAGAGACTAAGACCTAGTACCTGTAGGTTAATGCTTTCTTCGCTGTGAAGTTTGGTGTTTAAGTTAAGAATGTATAGTTGTTATTAGATACATACTTATATCTGCTATCAAGGGAAATACTATTTCCCACAACTCTCCTTTTAATAGCGGCATAAGTTAGCCGAGATATTTGACTGTGTAATTACATTTTAATAAATTAACATTGCCTTAAAATATTACAGCAACATAATCCCTAGGCGGAATGGAAATGGATTACTCGAGCTACATTGTGGGATCACTTGCTATCTCTAGATCTGAAGTAAAACGTGTTCAATCGCTACACAGGCATAACTACTAAATATTTAATGTACTAATAGGTAAGATTAACAACATTATACAACTTCAAACAATAAATACGTCTAGAATATCTACTAGGACTGTAACGAAAACAGTACGCACACATAAACGCATACTTACGCGTTTTTCGTAGTAAAATATTGTTCACTGGCCTGGCATAGTCTGACGCTATCTGAAATTTGTGTGAGCGCGCATCCATCTATGTGTGCGTTGATTTGTTTTAGAGTTTAGTTCGTAGTTGGTCTTCTGGGTGTATCTATTTTGTGACAAGGGGCAACACGGTTGACCCCGGGAGAGTCCGGTTCCCTCAAAATGTCCCCGGATGAAAGTAACCTATGTATGTATAGAGTACCTCGCCTACTCAACCCCGCGAAAATGGTTTTTTGCTACGTCCATAGGGAGTTACTCGTTTCTAGTAAATTTTCCGACATAAAAGGTAACAAGAACAATCGAAAAGTTTTATCCATTACGATAAAGAATACTCGTTAGGTATCTGTTGGGCTTGTTGCTTGTTGAAGCCGCAGAGCTGATGGCAATCGTTAGTTAACTAATGTATTTTATGTAGATGTTAGATTGGAGTTAATTATTAGGACATAATTTCTTCTTAGTACTTAAATTCGTATAATGGTCGTACGATCCCGAACCGTTCTGAAGAAAGTAGCAATTTGCAGTAAATTATTGGCTTCGCTTAATTACTTTATTGCACTACTTATGTATATTATACATTACTTAGTTTGTTTCATGTTCAAAAATATACAACGTCTCGCCAAAACGATCACTATCATATTTCAACTTCAAAATAGGTAAATGTTTTTTATATAAAATTACTGCCTTATCATTTGGTAACATATTTCATCAACTATATATGATATACATCAGTATTAGGCATTGTTTCTAAATTATAATTGATAGGTACCTTCCTTTACGTATTTATTTGCCTATCAAGCAACGTACTTTATTTTCATACCTTATATAGGGATTAAAAGCTTTATTAAATTTTAAGAATGTAGGTAAAAGCCTCAGTATTGCTGTATAGCTGAGAGCCGTAAATTTAGATAGAGTGGCGAGTAGCGGCTACTGGAAAGAATTTTAATTAAGGCGTGTACCCGTAATAAAATCAAAACAACGTTCCAACTTTAATGTCGCCGGGGACTTGTTATTATATCTTCCAAGAGGGAAATATTTCTAAAACGTGACAAGAAACTCGTTTGTATAAAAATTAATACTGAACAAATGAATTGATACTACCAAACACCCACATTGTCTAGCTACTTTTAATATCATTAAAGTTTCCTCAATAAATATTATTTCAATACATTTTTAATATTAATGCTGTAGCTTATACACATTTCATTTTTTAATATCAGCATCGTTTCTGGTAACTATAAACGTTCTTGCGAATTTGAATAGCCAGAATAAATACCGGCCTTAATTTAGGTAAACATTAGTCCCGGTGAAATCAGCAATTTAAATACATTACTATGAATCTAAATACTAAAGCATTGATCACATTGTAAAGGGAGCTTTGTAACATTAGAACTCATTTGACGTCAAAGGATTAATTGAAAACCATTAGATGATCAAGTGAATTAATGTGTAGGTGCGTAATGATAGTTTAATACGAATATATGCATAAAATATTATAACTTAAGTACTTTTATTTTCTTTGTGTAGGTAGGTTAGGTATTTTGTGTTACGATGCAGGAGACCACTTTAAATGTATTTAAAAAACCTTATTTACTCCATCATAGTAGATATTTAATCCACCTTTGATTTTTAAGATTTCCTTTACCTACTACAGAAAACGACAGTAGATTCATGATTTCATAGCCTTCATGCAATAGATTAGTATTTACCTTTAAAAGCACCATTAATTTCACTAGCATTGCATTAGCAATACTGTTACCTCAGTGCATATGAATTGAAAATACCTACGGACGTACCGTAACGGATATAAACTACCACTAGTCCTGGGATCTTCATTGTGATAACCCCACGTACTACTACTAAATAACCCAGACAACTGAACCCTTTAAAACATTCGGCCACATAAGTAAATTGTCACGAAGTGCTAAGAAAAATCACTTTTCTAGATAGGTACTATCTTCTTTCGGGTTTGTGGCCGAAAAATCAATTAAGGATATCTTTTTATAAATCAGATTGAACTGTTCAGTCTGAACGTAAATCTTATCTCGTGCCCGTTGAGTTTATACTGTAGGTTTAATAGAGGTCGTTCGTTGTGATTTCAATAGCAGTCTACAAACATTAATAATGAACTCTCCTATAAAATTAAAAGTACTTATTGAAACTGAATGTTGTAAATATAAAAAGGACTGAAACATATCAATCTACTGAAGTCACTTTTATTCAGTACCTAAGGGAAGGTTTTGAACATTTGTATGAGGCTGTAGCGAAGGTAGGTTATATCTACACCCTCTAATCAAAACTTAAATTAGAAAAGCTGACAGTGAGGTTACGTACGAAAACTTAGACTTGCGGAAAGTACATTACAAAAGTTATTATAGAAGGTTACGTATAGTAATAGGTAATACGTGAGTTATTATTAAAATATTATTCATATTGAAATGTAGACTCACCTTCTTCATAAAAGACATCACGTTTGAAGGCAGCATGGTGGCGGTTTTGTTGAATTAGATAACACTTAAAAATCATATCATCACACGGGAGCGACACCACACGGCACTGTCCTAGTCCGGAATTAGAACACTGCCACCGAAACAAGACATCTTCACAAATATTCCAGTTTCAAAAGCACTTCACCACTGTGCACTCTCGCTGTCAAACCTGAAACAAAGAAAATATATTAAGAAAACAACGTTTCCTAGTTTCCAATTCCACAGTCAGATTCCTCATAGTGGCCACAAAAATGTAGCAACTGTAGCATTAACAGAAGCCCATTACGTACCAACTCTGGTCGGTTAATGAAACATTCACATTATGTAAATTGTTATGAGGATTCCAGAAAGCAGAGAGACGCTACCATGTCGACTTGAGTTGGTCGATTCCCGACCGTTCAGCCGGGACCGCGGGGAGGGAGTGCGGCTACCTACGGGTACACCTACTCCCGAGCTTTATAACATTCAACAGGTCCCTTCTTTGTTCGTCTTTATTTAGATTAATAAATACCTACATATAAATATACACAGCCTATTTGTTTTTGTGTTTACTGGGTACTTATAGATACATAATGTTGCACAATTGTATTGTACATAGTATACGTGGTATTAGGTAGGTACAACGTAGGTATGGAGTATGGACATAACACTAAGTACTTACATAAAGTAGGGTACCTACGTAAATCTATACCTATAATATTATAAAGAGGTACATATTGTAAGTTTTTTGTTTTTAGGTATGTTTAGCTAATCTCGGGAATTACCAGTCTTCAGTACTTCATAGCCACATTCAACGGGGGTTAGGCTATTTTTTATCCTGAAATTCCCACGGGAACGGGCAGAACGCGGATACATCCGCGGGACACTGCCAGTATTATATAAAGTAGTTACCCAAACGTATGTTGGACCTAAAACTGCCGGAACAAAGCGAATATTCTCAGTCCAAGTAAAACATCTCCGGTATTTTACTAATCTTTCCGTTCTGTTTTCCAAGATAAGTAGTTCGGTACGTACATAGTCGTCAGTACGTCATTCGATTGGAGCTGGTTTTCAACTACCGTAGGGAGATTGCATCGCAAGTTAATCGATATCTTTAGGCGGCATTCTCGGGATAGCTCCGCGAACTGTAAGCGGATAAGCTTGAATTATTTTAGTTGTCGAATACCTACCTGAATGCTGCGCCACTGACCGTTAATCAAACAGATTTCAGCTTAGTAAATACCCAAGGGTTTAGCTAACCCAGATGACAGAAAGCTTACAATTCTTGTTTGTATATTTAGACACAGCTTGGGAAATTGTAAATGCTTCATGTTCATACAAAGCTACCTGGCTATTAATTAACTTGGGAAGGAGGAATCTGCTCTTAAACTAACATAAGTAAATCTACAGTAGATTGTGGAAACTAACCTAGATCTATATCTAGGTTAGTTTCCACAATCTACTGTGTACCTATGTACGAGGTGGGTATTATGAAGTAATATAATGTACACGTAATCTATATCTTAAGATTTATAATTATCTTAGTGGTATCTATGTATCTATATATAACAATATATAACAATATGTATATTTGTACCTAATGGGTTTAGTAGGTATCACCATCATTCTAAAGGTAGGTACCTAATTGACATTTGGTCGCAATTTCTTAATCAACCTTTATAAACCACCCGGTAAGGTGAGGTAATAAATCTCACTTAAGAAAAATCTTCTCAAGTGTACCGACCGACTCGAAACGGAAACAAAGAAACCACGGGGGCGGTAGGTATACGCTTAGTACGGGCTGCCTTTTATAGTAGCTAGGTATGAAAGCGAGTTCTTATTCTTAGCCAGTTAAAGCAGAAATAACTCTGACCGCGTTAAATTCAGTTCATCCACTAAGAACAAAGCCGTCTAGCCAGCTAGAAGCAAATTACGTAAATATTTTGCTAGGACATTGAGCGCGATATTAAATCGCGCGGGTAAGTCGATTACAGCCGGCTATCTCCTGCAGCCCGCTACGCCGGATTGCCGTAGATAATTGGAAGGGGATCACTAAGAGACGGCTGAACAGACTTAAATACTTTACCTATCTCTATTCAGCGACGCCTTACTATTTTATATTTCGATATTATTACAATAATCCACTTTGATGACTTTTACCTAGATTCTGTAGGTATTCATTTTAAATAGATTAGGTACCCTTTTTGGCACCATAGGTAGATAGGTTCAGCGGAAGCCGTCATGTCTTGCTCGTCGGCTTTTGAAGGGAAGATACTCAGTTTGCTTCGGGTTTGTGGAGCATTTTTGTCACACCACATCTCACTCTCCAACAATTTCAAGTACCCAAAGACTTAATTACTGACAGTGCAGGGTTTTCAAACCTAAGGTCCGCAGGCCTATTCGCAGATGAAACAAAATTAAATAGTATTGTATTAATTTTGTTCTACTATGTTCAGATTGGTTCAACTTTTACACCTCCAAAGAAGATATTAATAAAGAATAATTATGTTCAATTTTCACAATTAGGTACTATTAAACAATTTAAGGGTTCTGCGAACGATAGCGTATACTGGGGGATTGGACTAAACAAAGGTTGGGAAAGCCTGATCTACGAACTTTGGCTAGTTTGATTATCTCCCTAAACATTCCGTCCGTCCATACCACGAAGCTAAAACAAAGAGGAGGTGTGGTAATTCAATTTCCCTATGAAACGACGCGTGATAGTTTGCGGGGTGAGGGGGCACTGAGGTGGTGTTAAGCTCCGCCCACTTCTCAATATTCCATCTATCGGCTAATAGCAAAACTACTAGTTTAGGTTGATGTTGATGTTACTACATAGTTCAGCTACTTCACACTAGGTGTCAAAAGTCTTAATGTGATGGGACGTACTCAGAACTCAAAACTCAGCTTCAAAAAAATTTTATAGGGAAATAAATCAAATGAAAAGACTTTTTTTTAAAACAATCTTTTATTATTTGTTAATAAAATGAACTAAAATAATAAAATAATAATTAAAACAAGATAATAAATGTATGCACTGACATTGCAACCTTTAACGAAAAATTAAGCTTCTTTGTCTTCGTCACAATAATATCGTAGATACCTAATTATCTAGATACCTAAGTATCTTTTACACCTTGTATTAAATCTTTGCGTTTTTATCACGTACCCAATTTTTGTTAAATAAAAGCATGTTACATTTTTTTCTTTTGCAATCGCGATCACGAATATAAATAACGACAAAAATGTACACCGCCATTTTGTTAGGGCGGCCATTTTAGATTAATAACAATACCGACTACAACTAATTAATTGCATTGTCATCAGAACCAAAGATGTGTTGCAAATTTCAGCTCAATCGGTAACCGGGAAGTGGACCAAATTTAACTTGCAAGATTTAATTTCACACAAACATCGGGACAGGTGAAACTAAATAAAAGCTTGTAATAAAATAAGAGCCTTTGCACACGACGTTTTTTATTCGCGCCGTCAACGCGCATTTGTATCGATACAAACGCGAGTCAAATGCACTTTCTGGACTGTTGCATCCTACTATAATATTATGCGAAATTTTGTGAGGATGGATGTATGGATGTATGTTTGTTGCTCTTTCACGTAAAAACCACGCGACGGATTTGGATGAAACTTTACAGTAATATAGATTATACAGAATAACACATGAATGTACTTATTTATTTATTTTATCTACACTAATGTTGTGACATTCTATTTATGTTTCCAATACTTGACTTATAATTACTACAGTTATAGCGCAGACAACTAAAACACTCAATTTAAGCAATTGCACATGATGTTATAATATCCACATCGATATCGTAAAATCTCATTATAATATCGCGCCATGCGGCCCTGTGCGCGCAGCTGCGCTCTCATTGGTTAGATTTTAATGGCGGCAAGTTCACTGTGACAATACACGTACGCGTGAATTTAATGTTTCGCAATGTGTTTTGTTTTTAAAATTTTGTTTGATTAATTGCATTAGTGAAGATAAAGTAGTGTATGCAACTGCATATAACACGGGTACACCCTTCTTTATATGACAGTTGCATAAACTACTATAATAAGACATCATTGAAATGGCAAGAACAAATTTTTGTGTATTTTGTTGGTGTCCAATCCGGTCTATTAAGTTTTGTAATCCATTGCTGTTTTAAATTATCGTCGGATGGAAATCTAAAACGAACATATAAAAATAATTAAAATTACTTTTAATTAAATTAGTTGGTAAAATTTTTACAAAAATCTGAGTACGGCCCTGGATATTTCTGAAGTTTAAAATAGTTATTCTAGTTGACGATAGATGGCGGCCCATTAATAATATAATAATAAAAACTATAAAAGTACTGTTTTAGCTACTAAAAGGTATTTAGGACTAAGTGTATAACAGTTTTTAGTATTTACGTATTATTATTACAATATAATACTGCAAAATTATACGTAAACTTATGTATTTTCTTCCGAAATGTGTCGCCATCTAGTGTCAAGTAGTAGAATTTTAACGCTGAAAGCTGAGAATGTTCTAGAACTTTTATATTTATTTGGGGAAAAAAATACTTACACATGAAATGAGATGCCACTCATATTATCAGAACGTCTGTCTGAGTAACTTTGACATATTAAAACACAACACTTCATCCTTTTCTTGTTAAAAACGCAAAAAACACACTTTTATTGCGAGTCTCGTCACATGTGCACCTGAGGAACGCTGATAGCATACTACAGCGTTCAGGTGGGCGGAGCCTAAGTGGCTCCGCCCACCATGACAACGTCAGGACCGAGTTGAATCCCAGTGCTACGTTGCTTAGGGCAACTCCTCTTTGTTCTAGCTTCGTGGTCCATACCTACTACTTGATTGATATGATCTAGTATTACTAGTTCAGACGGCTTAGAACCAAGCCGTGGCACCGTACGTGACAGCAGTTATCAAGAGTTATTTACCCTTGAAATAGATAGATATTTATTATGCCTAGTATCTCAGAATACAGAAGTACCTACCAGAAGGAGCATTCAAATGTATTTACAAGCTACACGCTGTGTCCAAAAACAGAACAAAGTCCCCCGCGTAGTGTTGTTAGCTCTCGCATTATTTGCCCATTTTTGGGGTAAATTTTGGGAGTTTTGGAGGTAATATGTTAATAGAATAAAAATTGTCCTTTTCTATATAACTATGTACCTACCTGATTATCTCAAGAAATAGATAGGTATATTAAATAAAACACGGTGTTAAGGTGGATGTTTGCACACTTTTAACGGGTGATGGAAAAACTTTATATGTTTTTATTTATTTTATTTTAAAGTATTCGGAAAACGTACAGCTAGGTACAAGAGTTACATAAAAAAAGAATAATTACTTAAGTCAAAATGCATCGAGCAAACTACGCTTCGCTTCGATGGTTTCCAGAACTGTTCCAGCCGTGCTCTTTGTATAATTTTTGTCCACACCGCTTTCCTTTCCTCATCAGCAGGGAAGCTAAAATTTAAGATGGCTAATATAGAAACATAATTTTATACCCGCTCCCCCTCTCCCCTTCTCCCTCACACGCACACCAAAAATTTTTTTAGAAACCTATAGACTAACATACTATTTAATAGGATTGTTAGGTTAGGTACATACGAGCCGCATTTACGCTTTATACTTTCTTTTTTCAAGTTGGTTAATTTTTATTATATTACTTATTAATATTCTACAACGAATTAAATCCCTCAAAAGGTAATAAAAAGAAGGGTAAATCAAAACTCTTATATTGGCAACACTAACATAGATTGACGCATCACTCTATATGACAATTGAAATCTGAGAAAATAATTAAATATTTAAATAAGACGATACCTAAATGCGATACTTACACGTGAAATGTGATCCCTTCCTGTTTCTTTTTCAGACCCACTGCATTTTTACAGGTAGGAACGACACAAGACGGCATAGTTTCGTGAAATTGGTCACGGGTAAAACACGTTAGCGCGTTCCGACGGTCACAAAGTGACTGATCGGTTGCGCATAAAACTACACTATTTAAGGCTAGTTTGAGTAGCTACAGTATTAGGCGCGCTCACGGGTTCTGTAGGTACTTCTGTATTCTGAGCCTAGTATTATTGGGAGTCAAAATCGAAGAAGTGAAGCGATATTTCGATTCGTTTAATTTTTTAAGTACTTATAGGTATTCAGCTATTTTTGGTTTTCCAGTGATGATGAGAAGTTTATAGCACTGTTTTCCTACTAAACAGACTTTCAGAAACATATGAAAAAAATATACAAAGTAACTTTGTTTATTGAGACTCAGTACTCAAGTAAGAGTATGTATGAGCGACAAAGTATACTGTGTCTAGAAATGGACAGGTTGGTTACTATCTAAAATAAAATTAATATTCTTGCAACATAATATTTATTTATATCATTTTTGTCAAACCTAAATCATGTAAGGGGTTAAACAAACCATTAGGTTACATATAGTTGAGAAGTTAAACAGCTGAATGTTACACAGAGAATGTTACACAGTGATGTTTTCACACAAGTAGGCACCTCCCTTGATCCACATAGAATATTTGTTACTAGCCGTGTATCGTCACAACTTATTCATTTATGCACATTTCATAAAACCCTGTTTCACCACCTTTACAGCTGGTTCAATTGAAAATATTAAAACACACCAGTTGAGACCATAATTATGATTTTATCTGTACATTTGCCAAGATAGGTCCTTTCACCCGAAGCGAAAAAAGGGCGGGCCGCTAGTTCTTTAATAAAATGAACTTCTCAAATATTGTTTGAAATTTAGGTATTTTGTGTGAATTCAATGCTAATTTATAAAAAATACCAGGATAGTATTTTAGCAGAAAGGTGATGAAACTGATAACTCAAAATAACACAATTTAAAGTTATAATTATCTATTATTTTTGAGACATTGTTTTAAAATATACCATAATTATGAGATATAATATAAATCAATAGTATACAATTTGTGAATTTGGCAATTTGAACTTTATAATCAACTTAGATTTCATGTAACTAAGTAAACATAATGCAATAAATATTGTTTACAAATGCTGTGTGTTGGAAATAATGTGTGCATTATAAAATTATAACAATTTAGGTAATTAGGTTGCACAAAATGTTAAGTCACACATCAAGAATATTATATTGGCCTTAAAGTATCACCATGATAATATTACAACTATGAATGTACATACATGATCTAAACGTCACTTGCTTCACTAAAATATACCCTAATTAAAATTAGCATGTTCAGCTGGCATAATAAAACACATACTATTTTCACTACATTCTTTTATCTCAGATCATAAACATAAAAATTGTATATACATAATAGTAGATATATTTGTATTTTGTACCATTATTAAGGTACCATCCATTTTATTTTGGTTAAAATTCTGATAATCTTGGTTAAAATTAACATTACTTAATTGTATGCAAATTAAAAGGTCTAAGTTCAGATTAAATTATGTATTCTGTGAACTGTTTGTTTAGGAGGGCATGCTCTCAACAATAGTTGTCAAGTCAAACAAGTGCAAACTAGCACACAAGTTCATGAGCATCACAAACAATGCACTTTAAAAAAGATTATGCATAAAGCCATACCATCTCATGTATCTTTTTGCCTTATTTATATATTTTAGTGAAGCCAAACAACTTATTAATACATTTAAATACAATACACTTATGATATTTCTTATTAAGTATAACAAAGACACCAATAGGTTCATAAAAGCTCGGAAACAATTGATGAACCAGAGTTATTTGGTACAGTTTTAAAGCAAGCTGAGTATAAACTAAAGTGGGGCACTGAAACATTCTAAAGGAATTATTATCACTTTTGTACAACGGACATTAAGTAATATCATCACATTCAAGTACATCTTAATGTTTACATTTGAATTATCATCAGAAAACAATATTTAGCCCAAAAATATCTAAGTACATATAATAATGTAACTGGTGAATAATATAGAGTACACAACAAGTAATACTTGACAGATTTGAGATAACAGTCCACCATTGTCTTTTGTGTTTTCAATTAATTACAGCCTAACAATTGAGATATAACAAGTTTACACCATCTATAAAAATACACAGCTCATCTGTACAGTATCGTATTATTTCACCATTCAGCGTCACCATTGGCCTTTTGAAATACAAAATCTTTACCGGCTAAGTTCATAATGCCATCTTTGAGATAGAACTTCCACTTATTGCGACTGCGGGTAATTTTATCATATTGGCAAACCACAACATTGTCAGTATCAAACATGTCACCAGGCTCTTCATCAGACACATCATCTCCCGAGTTAAGAGGTTCTTCCTCCGCTCCGCCACTCTCATCCCTCTCCTCCTCCTCTTCTTCCGCACGCTCCTCAGTAGACTCTTCTTCATCGTCATCATCACCGGCTGCATCATCGGATCCATCTCCAACATTTGAACCTTCATCATCTGAAGAGTCCATTGCTCCATCCAATGAGAATGGGGCAGCACCACTGCGGCCACCTCCACCACCGTCAAACTCGCTCTGTTGCCCCGCAAGTGCAGAATTTATATGTTGCTGTAAAAGGGTGGCGGCCAGCGGCTGAGGCAGGCTAATTGTTGCATTGATTATAGGCCCTGTCAATACTTGGTGTAATTTGTTGCCATTAAGTGCTGATGCCGGGATTTGTATTGTAAATGATCGAGGCTGAGATCCAGGCACTCCGGGTTGAGCAGGTAATGTAAGTTGTACTGGCACTTTGTTATTAGGATCTAGCACATGATGTGGATGTGTGCCAGCTATATTTGAGGATTGGGCCCCATGTTCCGAGTTATGTTGGCTGCTTCCTTGTGCTAATAGCGTTTGTTTAGACATGGTGTTGTTACCATTGGCCTTGAAGTTCTGTAGCACGGCCGGCGGGGCCAGCACCGGCTCTGGCTGGGGCGGGTCCATGGCTCCACTGGCCTGCAGCTTAGTTTTCCACAGCTGTTTCAGCTCTTGCAGCACTTGCTCATCGACCCCATCGTCTAAGAAACAGTCTCTCACTCCTGTTATCACGTCGTCAACCACCGTGGTGTATAGTTTGAGAACTGATAACTGACTCATTGTCATCTTTAATCAATTTTGGTAAAGGTACTGCTTCGTATTATAATCACTAATAAGTATCACTTTTAAGTTTTCGGTTGAATATCTTTACGAAGAATCGGTGACGAAGGCGCCTCGACTTTGTGTTTTACATTTCAACTTACTCAATGTCAAATAACAAATCGAAATCTACGCGACCATTAGCGTCAACTGAATCTATTGTCTAACAGCTGTTATTGTATTTCAATGATTTTTACAAGAACTAAATCACGTCCACTCCATTTCGGCACAAAATTCCAGGAAAATAAAAATTTTGACAATTCTATCCTAAAACATAACCTACAAACAAAAAAGATTTGCGTTTTCAAGACAGAAAATTGTCTATGACTGAATTGGCCACAGATTAAATACGCATGCGCGGTGTTTCACGCAGGCGCCTCAGTTACGTCAGTCGATGTGGATTTGAGTTTGAAAGGTATGAATTTGACGTGACGAGACACGCCCGCTACATACTAATTCACGCCTGTGACTTTTCTTTCATTAAACAGTTTGGAAACAAAACAAAGACAAAACAAGATAATTGTTCCGAGATATGTCATACGAAGTGTTTAAAAAATCTTTGGATACATGTTGGATACATCGTAGAACTCTTCCGGTCCCTGCATGGTCAACATTATTTTTAATCGATCGATTTATTTCTTATTATATCTGTACTTAGTTCCACAGATAAATAAATTTATTACTTGGCCAAACAGCACAGCACACACAAACATAATACAATCACAGCTGTGAATCGTGAAATTAGTCAGCTTGTTTCGTGGTCTGTGATAGGGGTTAGTCAGCATTAGTCAGTATCAGTGGTCAGTATGTTTATGTTATGTAGTATAGTAGTAGTAGTATGTCTATAATACCTACAGAGAGCTACCATCTATCGATCTATCTATACTAATAATATTAGAAAGAGGTAAAATTTGTATGTTTCTTTGTTTTCGGGCTAAACCCCTGGAACTGTTCGACCGTTTTTTTTAAATTATTTTACCTTAAGGTTACACTTAAGGTACGGACATAGGCTATGCTTTATTTTCGAAAAAACCTAGACTAACCGAAGCGAGGGCGGGTCGCTAGCTTAACATATAAGTACATACCTATAACGTATAATCATAATATCTGGGTACAAGTTTTCTCAGTCAGTTGGTTAATATTCTTTAATCACTTAGGTACACCATTAAACCTTCTTTTTAATAAGAACCACCATAAAAAAACTTTAATTCTATCAATTAGTATACAGGGTGCCCCGTGCCTTCGTTGTTTCACTTGCATTTAATTATCTACTTCGGCCCAGCCCTTCTCGAGTTTTAGTGAGACTAATGAACACGAATGGATTTTTATTTATACTTTGCATTGTTTACCATTTCCTACCTATTCTACTGAACGGAGACAGTAGCTAGTTGACCATTTAGCTCATTTATTTTTAAATGTATGTAAGTAGTTACTATGCACCATTAAACTGCATTCAATAAATTGTAATTTTATTCAAAAAATTTAGGTAACTAAGAGTTAAATTTTTCCTGGATTTTGAATAAAACAGTCAGGAGAGAAATACAATGAAATGAATAATATATCAAAAATAAGATAAAGGATATCGAATGCGATAGCCCAGTCATTCTTACAATTTTTCCGGTACCAGATAACTTCGTTGCGAGACCGTCATTGTTTGACATTCTACTTGTGTTTTATTATTGACTGAGGTACATACTTACATAAGGATAGTTTATGTAATAATATAAATTCTTTAATTCCAAACTTACTTTAGTAATACTTAGTACCTACCTACCTATCCATTTATAAAACAAACAATAACACTTAGGGGAGTAAAGTACCTAGGCTTTTGAAAACGATCTTGCTAAATATATTCTTTTCCAGAGAATGACTGAAAAAGCTTTGAAAAGCTAGTTCAAACAAGAGAAGCGTTTATCGTACCTATTCAGAGTTTCACAGTTATTTTTTACTTTTTGCAGAGAGTCGATAAAGAGATTGCGCCTGAAATTCAGCGCACCTACACACACACCGTTCCTATCTCAACTAATCTGCTGTTGCCGAGTAAATTAACTTTTCTATCAGATAAATATGAAGCCCTGGAATACCTAAGTAGGTACCTATTGTTTATTGATCTATACTTTTAATACTTGTACATACGGAAGTAAATCTTTCTCTACCGTTTCTATACATACAAATTTAAACTGCCGTAATCAATTCTGAAATTGTAGAGATGATTTTTGGTAAAAATAGGCAATTCTTTATGTTCAAATCCAACGATAATATAACAATAACAACAGGATGCCTGATAGATAATTAAAAGTAAATGTAGTAAAGTTAAACGACGAATTAAATGAAGCTTAACATCGTGGTTATGAAATATTCATTAATAAGTAAAACAATAGACTAATTAATGTATTCCGTATTTCCGACAACACGTCATCAGTGACGTCAGTGCGTCAATGTTAAATTTGCAATTAGGTTTACAGCCTAGAGATTTTGGCTTCCAGCGAGCAATCATTTTTCAATTAGGTGTACCTACCCGAGTACCCCGAGTTGTACTAGGTACCTACCTATACATATGGTAGAGTTATGAATTCGTCATATTCACCAGTTTAATACTTACCTACACTATATGGTATAGGCTAGGCACAGATTAGATAGGTACCTATACTACCTACCCATAGGTACGCTAGCTTTATATTTTGTAGTAGTGCCTAGGTAGGTAATATATTATACAAACCAGCGACCGTCATGGCGCAATCTATGTTTTATTAGCAGGTATCTAGATTAAATTATGTATCTTAGGTCCTAATTTAATGAAGTTATTACCATTCATTTTGTATTACAAAAGTGAATTTTAATTAAGTAATAGGTAGTTAGTTAATTAATAACTTACTAAATTATTTAAAGATTTTATTAGGTTCCAGTAGGTATTTGGAACTCAGAACAAACTGGGCTCCAAAGCAACTGTTTTTTACACATATCCAAGAATCAAAACTAAGTTAAAATATTATGTGATATAGTAGTTGGTACAACAAAAAGTTCCTATTGTATGTGTCCCACTGTACCTATATGACGTTAAATGATTTGTGAAAGTTTTACTTCTCAAAAGCGAGCACCACCTAAAGTATTAAGGTATTTAGTATATGGGAAGTACTAGTTCTATTTTGATGAGCAAAACGATTCAAACAAGGTGAGATTTACGAAAACTTTATTGTTTTTTATATAATCATGAGTGAGTGAGTGTCATAAATGCGAAACTTTGCTTTCGCTTAACTTCGGATATTTTCAAATAATCATTTACTTTTTACCTCCCTTCATTCACATTTATATTCCAATCTAGTCTTTATTTCAGGCTTGTGGAAGCGGCTACAATTTTCATTTTTAATATATTAGGTATGTCATACATCACAATTTCTAATGTGACACGTCCCGCCGAGTTCCCTTTCGTTCCCGAAACGTTCCCGGCCCATCATTCATCTTAACGTGTCACTCATATATTTGTGAGTAGGTAAAAGGAAAAGTCAGCGTACCACTCACAGACCAAGTCAATATGTTGATCTTAAAACGTCAATTATAAAGTATTCATAGAAATTGGATTCCTGGCAAAGCCCATTGGCACAGTGGTATGTAACTGCTTACTATGTCGGAGGTTACAACGTCGATTCCCGCCCTGAGTTCAATATGTGCAGACATAGTTGTTATTAGCGACGACGTCTGGGTGTGAATAGTAGGTATATTCGCATAAGAAGTATTTTGTATGGAAAATTAAATAACAAATGCTTAGGGCGAGTTTGGGTCTCATTAACCGAGTGTGAAAATGTCGTTTAAATATTTATTTTATATGCACGAACGGAATAAGCAAATTTTACCAAAATGGATTCAACAATTCAATTGATGGAATGCTTCGTCCATTTCCAATTGTACCTTATTTCCATTTAGTGAATATTTCTCGTCCGTAACCTAACTGCACATTAACAAAATACGCAGAAATATGTCATTGTGTGTTCGAAAGCAGTTACTGGAATGGCAATAGATAAAGTATTATCCAATATTTATTGCAGTTTGCATATCGGGAGCGCTATCCGGCTCGATACAGCGCTCATGCACATACATTCCATTTAATAACCCGCCCTGCCGTGTACCGACCCCTGCAGCCACTATTCATTAGCAACTTCATGGATAACTTTCCAAACACGAATAAAACTTTAAGGCTCACAACTTGATTAGAGAGGTAGACGATGTGAGCTCCTAGTTTAAGGCTTCTATTAATGCAAATAGCATCATAGGCACTTACTGCTTCGATAAACGCGCTCCGTTTGCGTTTAGTGAAGTTCAATTTAAATTCAATACTCAGTCGGTATTTCTGAATAAAGAGTATTACTCGTTTAGTGTTATAGAATTGCTGGGAGTCGATTTTTATTCACGGAATGCGCTCATGGAATGGAAGCAAAGTTGACAGTTATCGGCGCGTCTCTGAGCCGGGAATGGAATGTGTGTCCTCATGGGGAAAATTTACTCCCTTCGTGGATGGTGCTGGGGCGACTGCGGAGTGCAAATGCTTAGAAGGCTCGGGACGCGCTCGTGCGCGCCTGATTTGGAACCGCTGCCGTTTTATATTTGACTCCACCTCACCTTCTACAGTCAGTCCAAATCAGTCACAATGTATCTCTCGTCAAATTTTGACATTCATTTTATGTAAATTTAAGTAATTTTTCTACCAAAACAAGACATTTATTTACAAAAAAATATCGTCATCAATCCGAACGGATTGGCGACGACTTATCGAACGATAAGGTATTAGAAGTGGCTTAAAACAGATATTCTAGATCTTTTAATGATATTTAATATGATTTGCTAATATAATACTGGAAATGTTGACCAAGTTTCACTTTTAGAAATAGAGATAACTACTTCTTTAAAACAGGCTCCTGGAGGCTGCATCCTGCAAGGCAAGTTGAAATTCAATAGTTAGCGAGTTTCATCGTTAATTATATTATCAGTTGATAGTTAGTTGTAAAGTTTTGTACATAGTAGCTCTATGAAGTTGTTAATAGGGGCAGTACGGTGTCTGTTTAAGTAGTTTCAGGTAGAGTCAGTTGCAACGAGCCTTGGGAACCTTTGAGAATACCTAACGGCCTGGCCCTGTGCTACAGGTGGCCGATAACAGCGTGGTAAGCCTCAATAATAAAGTCGAATAGAAAACTTTACGACTTCCACATTTCAAGTTTATTGTCCGTGAACGTAGTGAAAACTAACGGGGAAAACAACTTCCCTTGTTACCGTCTAAGAATAGGATCTGAAAAGCGCGGATGTAGGTAACTACATCAAGTATTCTATGGCACCGACGAGTAATAACATACCCACATAAGTTATTATGTGAGCGCATTTTGCCAATGATTTTATTATGAGGAAACATACAGGATAATCCGCCGCTTTAACGCACACATATTATTTATTCCGTTAGTCGCTTTCGCTTCTTTATGACAACAACTCACTGTGGTTTACTTATTTAATTAATTATATTAACAACGTTTCGGTGGAATATGAAGGAACAGAGAAAATCCATTTTAAAACAAGATATGACGCAATTAAAAGCATAACATAAATATTAATTTTGTAAAACGGTCAGCCGGCTGCTTGTTTTTATTTGCATGGGCGAGTGCACCGTTGAGAATGAAAGATTCGAGCTCGTAAATCATCCCATTTAACCGGGACTACCACGAGAAGAGAAATAAATAACTTCATTAAAGACGCCCTTTATATTCGGCGCCTCTTTAAGGAGTGTATTCTGGCAGCTCAAATTGTGTGTTTATAGCGCGCTCGGGTGTTTCACAAAACGCCCTTGTTCAAGAGCCAATTTAAACCAACAGTTCCGCTAAAACCTTCAAAGCTAGAAAATAAAACGGCTGTTTCCCAGAGTCGTTACGTTGCTACCTTCGGAACGTAATATGGTTCAAAAAGCATTTACATAATAAGATTGGAAAAACAATCGATTTTAATTTTAAGGTAACAGTTACACGGCTGAGCTACTGAACGTTGTCGAATAAGTGATTTTGGAATAACTGAAAATCGTTGATAAGGATTGTTGATTGATTTTCAGTTTCACAAAAGATGAAGCAAACAGGACACACGTTTGTGAAGGAAATGAAAGAGTGAGTTAATTGTGTGCTCTCAGTGGGAGTAATTGGTAATCTGCAGAGCGGCGCTCGGCAAATTCACACGTCGCTGGAATCATACCAATCGACGCTCATCGGCTCAACTCGCGTTCACTTCCCCAACTAAATTGATACAATATTTGTCCTACTTATTTTGAATTGGAATATATTGTCACTTTTTCTATTCCATAATCAGATTCATTTTCTAAGTATTGTTTTGAAACAGGCTCCAGTATATATCCAATATATATATTAAATTACAATAGTTTTGAAGGTAAATTATTTTAGGCACACCCACCAAAAACCCTCTCACGCGTCTGGCGAGAGCCTGGCTGGGCCAGCCTACTTATCCTAAACCAATTCCATTAAATTCCGTGACGAGTCCTACAAGACTATCGCATTAGTGACGTACAGGAACCCGCTGAGTATATGTATAATCAACTGAACGTCACACGTGTGACGGCCGGTGAATGGTGATACACCTCTACCACTAACCCGTGGTTAATATGTAATCGTAAAATGTTACGACCCACCAAATCTATTCAACTGCTGACGGTAAAAATTGCTTGAACAATAGAAAGTCTCAGTTAAAGATGTCGTTAAAGAAAAAGCCTGTCTCTCCGACGCTTTTACATTGTGGAAATTCTTTTGTCGTTTCTCAAAATTATTCATCGCTTTGTAGATCTGAGAGGCTATATCAAATTGGGCTATTTACGAGTTCTTGTGCATTTCATACATAGTAATGAGCGACGAGTGAAGTCGTTTAATTAAAGACAAAATAATGCTTGGAGCTGAAGTTAAATTATTGTTAAAGTATTTTAGCTACTTACGTGACATAAACCCAACTTTTAAATCCTACTACGATTATTCTAGTTAGAAACGCTTTCATTCTTTCATAGGATGAAAACATAGAAGAGCTAAAATGACGGAGAGCAAAGAGGGTAATTAAACCCTCTTTTACGAGCTGTTCTCATTTGTCTCTCCCGGCCTCCCTCTAGCGTCCAATTTACCGGAATGAGCAGTAACAGTAACACACCGACAATTTTATATTTTAAACTGCTTTATTCTATCATGTTAGTATACGGGAGTCAACTTGTATAAATCAAGCTATGTTAACATCAAACGGAGTATCTTTGCGCGTAGTCCTAAGATAACATTTGGCGTACCTTCGTATCTTCCGTGTAATAGATTTTCAATATATTTTAAGTCAATAGAGTGGAGGGTTCGGGCCGGCGCATATCGTCTGCAAACCAACCGTGGTGAATAGCTAACGAACGTCCATTCTATTTGATTTACACTTGCATGTGCGCGCCGCTCGCGCCAACCTGTGTAATCATCTGGACACGGGTTGAACATGTTTTTATACAACAGACAGTAATATCAAGCTAGTCAAACAGCTTACAGCAAGTCTACGACAAACAACGATATTTAGACTGACCATATTACTCAAAGTTTATTCATTATGTATGATGATTGTATTTAATGCAATGGAGGTTTATCCTGAAAAGTACATATTTAGTTATGACCTTTTAAAATAAATCCATGAATCCAATGGCAATAGAAAGCCATAAATATAAAAGGCTATTTTATTTGTTTACTAGTTTACAAAACGTAACCAGAATAATAATTATTGAAATGTTTACACCTTCCGTTATGGGGTACTAATATCGTGAAATAGCTCGCTCGGTATAATTACATGAAGCCATGCATGTTTCTGTATTAACAAAGTTAATGGCGAAAGAATGAGTTAATAATAGCAGTAATTTTAAACTAATAGTAGGAATATGGGCTCGATAATAATATTGTTTGTTTATTATGATTAGAAATAATAAAATTTACCAAAGAAGGCGCCCTCAGAATAATAACGTTGACCCAAACATTATAATATGAAGGAAATAATAACGTGACGGTTCTTTGTGTGGCTGAAATCTAGAGGAAGCTTGTTCTGTGGGAGATGGAGGCGTGAGGCGATGGATAATATCCGGCCACCAGGGAGAGGTCTGAGCTGTAAATTACACGGAAAACTCACCAACTCATGGGTGGTTATAATCGCGATGCGTGCCCATCACATGACGCAATACCTAATAAGAGAATGCGTCTCGCCGCTGATGACCTATTTTCCATTATTAAATTCCAACTGAAATAATGGTCTCTCTGTTTCTGCGACTCTACCGCGTGTAGTAAGTGAGTGCACAGATCGCACGACCCGGTTTGATATCAATTATTCCAACTCAATGCACAATTGGATCATCTGAAAATCCCTTTGTTTATTACACGTCGTGTATTATTATACATATTTAACCTACACTTACTTGTATTTGTTATATGAAGATTAAGATCGACATTGTTCTATAATAAGCCCACTCTAGACTGCGGCGGAACGGAGTAGGGTTCAATAGTAATTTATAACTTATGACAATAATAAAAGTTTACGACTGATGACACAGTGAAATAACGAAGGTTGGCTCTTATTGGGCGATCTGCGTAACTTTTTCTCAATATATATTTTGTGAGATTTGGTCTGAAGGGTCGTCGGAGGCAGGTAAATTTTCTTTCTTAGGTATATTTCCATTGTGTGAATATAAATATAGTAGTGTCGGGGCTGCTTGTCGATATCGAGCGAGACCGCGGCACAACGGGACCCGCATCGGAGCTCCTCTCAATACACACGCTTGTATTTGATCAACTCTGTACTGCCTTGAGCAATAAACAATTAAAACTGTCCTGAACATTCCAAACAACATCCATTGTAAATAGCAATTAAGAATCGTTATTATCGAGATAATAAATCCGGTGCGCTACACGATTTTTTTTATACCACAAGCGATTATCTTTGAACACAATCATATTTACAAAAAGGTTTGATGTTGGCCACTCAAATGCGTATTACATCCAAAATACTTTCCTAATATAATTTTATTCAAAACTGAATTAAGCTGATATTAATGTGGCGGGCGTGTCCTTACCCCTAACCATCGTATCGTTAATCTGTTGGTGGATGTTTATTTAATCGCCGCCCGCGGGCTCTCGCGCGGCCTTTTTGAAGTTATGCTTCCAAGAGATGTTTTCACAAATGTATTAGTGCAGGCCGCAGCCTCAGCTGGTACTTTTTCTTAATGAATGTTTACGTTTTCTGCCTTTCGCATTGTAATTTAATTTGCAAGCTTGTTCACAATTTCAGTGACAAGGGACTTGTAAATTCGTTTAAATCTAATTATATTGTAAACCACAAGAGGTCTGCGCGAGATAACTTGTAACTGTTGGCGAATGGACAACAATAGATTGACTGACTTAACGAACCGAGTGAAGTTTTACAATTTAATTAAACAAACTTGATATTCATTCGGTTTATTCAAAATAATAAGTGGATCAAAACATAAACTTCTATTTTCAATATGAGCAAAGCCAAAGAATTTTATATTCCGTCTAACACCAATAATTACCTACTCGTTGGCTCAAAACTCCCAGATTACTTAGAGTTAATTTTAATAACGTGCATATACTTACCTACTGCGCCCTCATAGCCCTCGTTTAATCTAAATTCAAATACGTTATGAAAGCGTTCCTGAAAATATATGAAAATTGCTTTTGAAATACATATTTCTCAATGATGGTGATGAAATATTATGAATATTTAAAACGAACGAGATGACATTTCGTAGGTCAGACTCAATTTTAATTTCACATCTGTGGATTACTGTTTATGGTTAGAAGTTCGCTCACGTAGCGTAACCAGCCTTGTTATCGTGCTAAGTAGATAAGCTCGAGTTAAGCGTAAGTGTTATTAAAACAAATAAATGTAATGTATGGTATTGGTGAGCGGCTGACCTCGTCCACTCGTCACGTCTAGACAATGGACTCCTCCACCTTCGTCATGGGTGATTTATTTTCGTATGCGTTGTAATCGAGGGTCGTGATAGTCTCACCACAAAATCTAAATGTTTAATGTTTGAGTATATTTAGGTGAATAGATAGCTTATTTAGCTTCTCTTGTTTGTATTAAGAAGCAATCAAAGTTACTTATCGTATAAATGTGTACGTTTAAGCGATATGGATCTGATGTTGTAAAGTAAGTACATAATCATTTCGAACTGTTTCTAATTCGGCCGATACAAGTTTGATTACCTCTGAGTGTTTCCAATATTGAAAGGGTACGAGACGATTTTCCGTTTAATTTACCACCGTGTTTCATTGTTACGCTCTGAGTGGTTACCAATTCCAACCTAAAGTATTTTAGTTAATAGTTTTTAGTTTATAAGAAATAAACTAAAAAATATGATCATTATGAAAATGGAATTAAAACATATTGATTCATCAAATACCTACTTTATTATGTTACTATCAGTTACTATTGTCAATTCATCAAACACTATGGAAATGAAATTAAAATATATTGACATAACCTTGACATAACTCAAAACCGGTCCTTAGGTACCAACTCGATTTCACTCTGTCATAACATAAAACATAAAGCAAATCGTAATAGAATCACACGAACACACAGTGCGATCGAATTGGAAACATTTTCAATTCTTAAATCATAGACAACACCCTCTATATAATACAATCATAGACCCCGGTCGTATATACCCCGCAGACAAATCGTTAACTTAGATCGTGTTCTAGAATGAGATACATTGGTTAATTTAAATCCAGATAATAATGTTCAGAGTAATAGTATTTGTGGCGGGGATCGCGTGTCGAAGCCTAGTGTGGCGCGTGGCGTGGCGTGAGGACAAACTACAGATGTCGACATTGGAAGAAACGTGACAGCTTCTGTGAGACAAACTTAAAGCCGCTGTCAAACTTACAAGAATCTAGACAACAGCTCAACTAGAGCAAATCATTCGGGTCAATCTGCAGTGATTATTTTGACAAAAGTTTAAATGGTTTGTGTAATAACTGTACGTAGTATTATGAATAAAAAATTAAACTCCCTAATTTTTTAGTACTGTAATACTCAAAAGATATAGTAGGTACCACAATAAACCTGAAGAGTCTATGAACAAGCTAGTAAAAGCCAGTTGAGTTTGAAAAAATATGCAATTATTTCAATGATTTCCCACATTACAAGAACAAATACAGCACAGAGACGCGAGATTGTACAATAATGTTTTATTAACACCTACATATAATAAACATGCATAATAAATGAGCACAGTTACATAATTCGGTGGCGTTAAGTTACCCAATTAGAGCGCGCCTTAAGAAGTCCCCGACGCGGCAGGTGACGTAACGAATGGGCCTCCGTGACGGGCTCAAAAGGAGCTATACATACCAACACACTTTTTTAGGTTTCTCACCGAGAATTTACTCTACTAATACATAGTGTATTCTGCATGGTAATATTGATAAGAAACGAAGGCACCTGTGATTCTTGGCAATCGACCTCGGCTACAGCGACTGCGATCTCTGTTAATTCAATTCAATCATTCATTTCCAGTAAATTAGTGGCCAAGACTGGTGTTTTCAGTTTTTAGTTTTTAGACCGCCCAAAGGTCTCCGACGAGGACTAATTTAATTTATGGAGCTTGAAGTGAAGAACCGTGCTAATTGTGTGCTTGCGTATAATAATCAAGAATTAACTTTACGAATAAACTATTTCTGCATACTAAAATTGTTGCAAAGGTACGAGTATGAGTAAATAGAAGAAACGCAAACTCGAGTGATTCTTAAAAATTTATTCAATGTCATTAAGAGAGATTCAACTTGTAGTGCTTCAATCATTAAATGAACACACTTCAGAATCATTCTGATTATTAGAATCTTACCTTTCTGTGAAGTGAAATTACTTCGCATTAAAAGTAGTACCTATTCTAATAAAATAAAACGTTAAATGAGACAATGCCAAGGTATATTTTAATAAATGTAAAAACAATACAATATTCGAAATAGTAAAGATACAATAAGAGACCGCCACTATAATAAATGAAATCCAACCCTTTCATTTTTATTACAGCTACCTTCGTAATGGTTTGTTTCATAATCATCTCTGGAAATAGGTTTCGGTTATACTGAATTCAACGTTACATCGACTTTTATATTATTTCAATTATAAATGAAAACGGTATAATATTTTACAAAGGTAACTTTCAACATTTACAAGAATTTTGGTTAATATAAATTAAGAAATACGTAAGCGTTAAATATATATTATTCTTAATTTTTTCGAGAACGTTGATTTTCAGTAGCAACATATATATTTCGCCATTAACAGAAGTTTTATTGAACCTTTTTTCTATTCAAAGAATTGATTAAGCCACAAAACCACCATTGTAAATATTGTGTACACTCGCTTTATGCGGAAGCAAAGATTTAACCGTTAATGCCTGACCTTTCTTACTCCTTGCAATATTTCCGGAAAGTTAACACAACTCTAACGTGCAGCCAAGAAATATCTTACTTCTTCTGCTACGAGCTACGAGCCGTAGCCCGTAGCTCGTAGCTCGTAGCCTTGTTTTATTTCGAGTATAACGTAACAGCCTCGACCGCGTTTCGTGACGCGGCTCCAAATAAATGCCAAAGACCCTAACGTCACAATACAGACGTTAATTAGTTAACGTTTACACAGGACACCCATCAGAATTGTAATTACTACGACGAAATTAATTTGTATACTCCTAGTACGCGCATATAAACCCTAGTTTCTACGAACGACTCTGTGTCGCTCGGCATGTCTCGTTCTTAATGAGTTGTAATAACGTTCTTATATCAATTAGGCATGGTTGTTACAAGAGAAGACAAACGTGGAGTGCTATAATCTAGTTTATGTAACACGAACGTATGTGACAGCAACAATAACGTTTTATGTTAAAGTTAATCACTTGAACGAAATAAAGTCCCGGAGTAGAATATTTAGCGGTATTGTGTGCGGTGCTCAGCGGTTTATCGCCAAAATTTAGGCGTAATCTTTAAGTCTCCGCTTTACTGCAACATAAGACGCCGTTTCCGCTAGAGATTAGCTCGAATACCGCACTTTGTTACACATCACTGAGTTTTTGTTACTCATGTTTATTTCGTACATACGCGTAGTGGAAACTAAGTGAAAACAAGAGCAATAAAACACTAAGCGGGCGTATGATCCCGCGGCACGTTTTATGTTTCATTATAATCAATTCCTCGGAGGCTGCAGACTGGAGACGCCGATGTTTACTATTCAAATGCTCATATCAAATTTATGAGCTCATAAACTCGTCAAGGTCAGACATCGACCGCATCGTGAAGAGATCATTAATTATTTCGCTCTCAGTATTACACGCGCCAGTTCGTTTCATACAATACAAAGATGCCACTTCCTCGACGATATCGAGCTTATTATAATAATTGAGAGCTACAATCAAAAATGAATATTATGTCAAAGGTTAAATTAACCTTCCAATGTGGATATCTGTTTATTCAAGAACGTGAACGTTCAAGTGGGATACTTTTAAAAGGTCAGATGGTTAATTGGGACTTAAAATAACATTACCTAGTTTGCTTGAAGCTAACAATGAAACCGCGCGTAGAACAGACAAAAACACTAGACATATCTCTTTAAAATACTTTCTGTAAGTGTAAAATATTGTAGCAGATTCTGAGGTTGTGTAATAAATTGTGTCGAGTGAGCGCAGTGCAATGGTCTTCGCACATGATTCAGTGTTAATATGAGTGTGTGGAACAAGTGTGTCTGTTCAGTTGAGCAGTGAGCAGTATTGAGAGTGTCACAACATTATTTGGCGATGACAGCGGCCCGGCGCTCCCGATAGTGGGGCGAGCCACTTTTGTGTCCCCGCCGGCCGCGGCCCTCGAGAGCTCGCTACAAACGAGCCAAGCGGGCCCCTAACTACCTCACCACTCTGTTTGTACCCACTCAGAAACGAGCTGCACAAATAACAGCTAATAATTTTACGCTCTTTTATTATGCTCTCTGAGAATTCTTATTTCAAAGAATGTTGTCTCAAATGGTAATTGCAATAGAGATTTAGCTCTCGGAATATCTGTGTTTAATGGTCGTGTTTCTTTTATTACGTGTTTAAATAACACTTTTGTTTCTACTTTATTTTTCAGCTTTTATGTTTTACTTTGACAGAGACAGTTCTATGTTATTACTCATCGACGAATCAATTATTAAAAGAGTAGGACTAAAAAAGTAGTAGTTAGAACTAATTTATTTTCCTTTTTTACTTACATATACAAGACTTAATTGAAGTCTAATAGAACTTTGACATTCAATTCATATTACTAGTAACCCGGTCAATTTAAACCAAAAATTGAGAGTGATGTTACATAAAGTCCCAACAAGCTGAAAATCAGGAAAATTGTTCAAAACATAATTATAAACAATGTCTAAAAGTTCCCCATCATTCCCGTGTATGGAATTTTTTTTATTCAAGGTCAAAGGTCAAAAAAATGAGTTTTTCGCGATTTTCAGCAAAACGGTAAATTTTGTCATAAAAGTACCTGAGAAAATAAAAAAGCTTATAAAATTCTCTATAACTTTAATTCTATCCACTTTTTCCATATTCCCAACCGTTATTGAACTACACGCTCCAGAAATGTAAAAATTAAGGACCTCATAAGTCATGTCACTGTTGAGCATTCCGCCCAGGCTCCACAGCACCTCCAGTGGTAATTCTTCGGTGGTCGAAAACACCGATTTGGCCGTCGAATTCGATATAACTGTCTAGGAGTAACTTGTACAACTCTTCAAGACCTTTCAAATGACATAGGTCATGTCACTGTTGAGCATTGGGGCAGGCTCCATAGTTACCTGCCCGAGGTCCTTAATTTTTACATTTCTGTAGCGTGTAGTTCAATAACGGTTGGGAATATGGAAAAAGTGGATAGAATTAAAGTTAAAGAGAATTTTATAAGCTTTTTTATTTTCTCAGGTACTTTTATGATAAAATTTACCGTTTTGCTGAAAATCGCGAAAAACTCATTTTTTTTACCTTTGGCACCTTGAATAAAAAAAAATCCATACACGAGAATGATGGGGAACTTTTAGACATTGTTTATAATTATGTTTTGAACAATTTTCCTGATTTTCAGCTTGTTGGGACTTTATGTAACTTCGAATGTCTAAATTGACCGGAGTATAGTCTGAAGGATTGCCAGGAATTCTAGGAGAAAGGATTATTTTGCATAGTATTACAAAATATAAATTTAAAAAAAACATTTTCTGTGCTAATTAATATTACGCAATTCGTAACCTTCTTAAAAACTTCTAACATAGTAATCCAATCTTAATATCTATACAAACAATGTAACGAGAACTCTTTGAACTCCAATAAGAATTTCCAATTATTTAAATAATTAAACAAGAAAAAAACACTCATTAATAGATAAGCATACCCTTAAGTTAATTGCTTAAAGGGCTATTAGTAATAAAAGCCTCCCTAATCGTGCCAATAAAGCGCAGACACACACGCCCTCTCGTGTTACTCGCCGGAAACACAGTAAAAGTGTCAAATCATTAGCCGAAATTACTTTTCCGTTCGCACTCGAGGTACATCACAGGCCAAAGGACAAATAACGACATCCGGGTAGATACTACGCGGTACAATATTTACTTTCTCTCTATAACGGGAAAATAACTTGATCCTTGAAAACTAAATATCAATAATAACTAGCATCTATTCGTTCTTTTATTCTAAAATACATATTAGAAAGTATTAGAATCCTAGTTTCTGTAATGGTAACTGATTTAGAACGGGTTTTAAAGGCATGTGGAATAAATACTTGTATCTTAAACATTATTCTTACGTATACATAATCCATTCATTATGATAATAATGATTTTTTTAATGTACAAGCTGATCACCTAGAAATATTTCATTTAAACGTTCAAAAGGTTGGATCTGAAGATAAACCCGAGGATAAGCCTACCCGTCAGTTAGTATTAAAAATAACTGAATTATAAATACACGTAATTCGTATAGCGAAGAGAAGTCAGGTGAAAATTAAATAGAAACTCCTGTCTGTGTAAACGTTGGAGTATATCAAATACGAGCACTCTACTAGAGCACCTATTAGTGATTAAAATTTTATAACGGACACGGAGTTAACTATTCATTGAAGTAGATTTTGTGCTAGAAATGGTTTACCCGGTCCTTGTGCAGTGTTAATAAACATACGTCTCACTAACGAAACGAAACATTTATTTAGTTAACATTTGACAAAATACATGTTTCGCTAGGAAAGTTTGCTCTACGAGATATACACGAAACTTTGCATCTGAGTTTAAACGTCACATTCACACTCTAGCATGTATTTCAATCAAAACCTCTATTATGTTAGTATCAGTCAGTTGTCTACCTATCAGAATCCACTCCTGTGTATGAGATGCGTTGTGGTTGATAATATCTGTATATTGTATATCAATGTCCATCAGCCGAACTATTGTTGCCCGAATAATCGCATTAAAGGTAAATTGTCGAGGCGTCGGCGTCCATTTATTGATCAACATATCGAAACAACGCATAGTAAATAAGTAACTAAGCCACAATAACATTTAACGTAGTTGCCGTTGGCCTAAAAGCGTTCAACCAAATTGTGCATAACTTTATACGAACAATAAATAGGGTTTGTTCGTCGGTAGGTAATGGAATATTGAATTTATTATCGACGTATCTTGTTTGTGTTTTCTGTTTTATGGACATGTTTCATTCAGCAACCAGTTAAGAAGCAAGTTAATCAGCGCAAGTTTTGTCAAACTTTCATTCTGGACAGAGAAAAAAGGAGTTTTAAGCTATGTCTTATACTAGGACATGGATTTACTTTGTTCCTGTTCCTGTTCATTGTTAAGTTTTCTAAACGAATCAATGATTTCAGTGTAAGACTGCGATCATTATGCAAATTAAGTTATGACTTTATCCCACTTAACCGATTCAGTGATTTAGTCTTAAGTCAATTTTCCTCCTTATTTAACTTAATTGAATAATTGAACATCAATATATTAAATTACAATAATGATATTCAACTGGCATCGATCGCGATACGTTATGAATATTCATGTGAAGTACTCGCGGCCGCCAGATCGCTCGCCTCTGATTCGCACTTGGCCTATATTTATTATGTTTTATTTCCGACACTCTGAACAAATCCATGTCATGGAGTGAGTGAAAGGTGTGAAGTGGGGTGGACGAGGTTTATAAATATATGTCATTATCTGGGTCTGCTGCCCTTTGAATTCGAGATGAGCATCAATTAGACGGCCTCTCTGCCTCTCCGCTCGTCTATTGTTTTCCCAACTCATTTTATTATGACGTCATTTTATATGAAGAGGTATAAGAGACTTGAACAAACACTCATATGTACTGCTTTCATGGTTTTTATCTACAACTATAACGGATTACATTAACAAAATTTAGGTTACATTAACAAAAACACAAACTAAGACTTTAAATAATTATATTAAGTCAATTAAATAATTTTCACTACTGGCAGTGGGTTAAAATCAAAGTTTTGACCATCTATGCCCAAAACTAACTGACTGCCAACTTGAATACGCAAAGTAATTAGACAGGGGTACTTCGACACACAAACATATGAATTAAAACAAACCTTTAGGAATACGAGTAGATACCGATATGATACAGAGGACACGTGCCGCGTGCTAATAGTTAGTTTGAATCTGCTACTACGAATGTTTATATAATGATCCTGTATTCTAATGCTATATTAACAAAAACCCATTCATAAAACATTATTTTAAAGTTTTAAAAGTGAAGTGATCATAGTTAATATCAATATTTAACGTCTAGGGTACCAATGAATTGATTAGAGGCACTGCCGAAGAGAATTAATCCGGTGATTTAGGCAGCGGCCGTCCAACGAGTCCGATTGCCATTCCAGCCCCATTGAAATGAAATGAATCCTCTTTCATCAATTCACAATTAAAATTGGCTGAAATCCACCTCATGATTGTCTATTTAATAAAGTTTAATCACTTTTAAATTGATTCTCGACCTTGTAATTAACAGACGGGTATCGAATTGCAAAAAAGTGATAAAACGTTAAAGATTAATCTCTTTTTCCTTAAATTTTTCCATGTCGCTTCTTCTGACACTCGCCGATTTGGCTTACTTAGTTCAGTGATTCATGAACCCGATATCAGTGGCGATACAGATTCGTTTAATATTGGAAATATTAATTATGCCGCCACCAGCGCTCCAATCACCGCCGACACGAATTAGTAGAATACACAGACAAACTCTTGAACTCCGAATTTGCATATTATCTTAATATCTCCCGCCTCTATCAAATGTATTCGTTCTATCGAATTGGAACATTAGATTACTCGTTATTCACTATATTCAAATATTGCTCACCTATTTACTGGGTTCTCGGTTGTAGATAGTTTCGTAATATTAACAAATAAAATATTCTCTCGCATTTGAAATAATTTACCTGTTTTGTTACGTTCTCGCTGGTCGTTATTAAGTAAGATAATATTTGAATCACAAACGTAGAAAACAAGTGGAACATTTAAATTGGTTCCATAATGGCAAACTCACAAAACTTCATTCCAAAAATAAATCATTAATCCCGTGAAGCGTGACGCGCTGGCTTCCCAGAGAGTTTATTCGTTCATAATTGTAGCCTCGATTATTTGAGGGAATCGGGTAACGTAAAACCCACTTCGTAACATCATTTAAATAACGACTAAGCTATTCATTAATTATTTTATAAAGTAATTACTTGGACGGCTGCAAGTAAAGCGACGCTTTTTTAAGACAAGTGAGGCGAAGATTTTAATTAGATAAAAAATCTAAGTAAATTAGCAGGAACTGTGTAGGAGGCGGGTGCTCGCAGCTGGCGGGTGCCGGCGCCTCGGGAGCCCTAGCGGCGCTCACGAGCAGACAGCCCCTTCCTGCTCATCAATAAATAACAACCTACAGGGACAAGTTTATTACACCTACACTATTCCGAGCTCGCACCGCTCTTATAAAATATATGACAAAAATATTATAATGGAAATACCTTCACAATAATTTCTTTTATACTGCGGGTCCTTGTAGATCGCAATTATTGATATTCATTGAAAGTGTTTTCGATATCCTATACATCCGATATTTTAACTTCATACCTAGATCATTCAAATAGTCGAGATAACTTTTAAAAGGGTTTAAACGTGAAAGTTGTTTTGGTAGAAAGTAAATACATGAAATAATCCAGTGGAAAGACAAGCCGGGCTAATGGAAGCACGTCAGCCTACTGCCATTAATCACCGGATCTGGTCCTCAGGTGACACGTGTACTCCCTCTACTAAATAATATCAAATTATATACTACACGCTTCTACTAACTGACGAAAAATATCCTCCTGAATTATTACTTAGTCTGTACATAGTCGTATAGCCTAACCTACGTTAGTGAACCAGGTAAATATTACTGGGAATGGTTAAAATAACTATAACTATAACTAAACCACATTTTTTACACATTATCAATCTACGAGCTCAATGTAGAGTTTGAAAACCGAAGTAAAAAGATACTTAACCTAATTATAAATCGTAAAAAGGTGTAAACGACTTGAAGATTGATAGATATTTTTATGTAAAGATCAAGTTTTATACGCGGTAAAAATAACGGTAGACACCGGCCGTAATTTTTCAGCGTCACGCGATAAAATTGGTTAATGTAGATGAATGTCGAAGAATTACTCACTATTTCATCTCCCCTTTGTTGAAACAAATTAAACATCATAAAAGTTAAATGACCATCGATTCTTCTTTTGTGTTCCTCTCTCCTATCTATTTCAAACTGTGCCTATCCTTATGAACCTGTACAAATATGCATATTATAAAATTATAATTGAATTGAAATACAAATATGGAGATCTCCATTGTATCAGGTTATCGCGGTTAAGCATTAATTAAACAGGGACCGTAGTTCAAGTATCCTATAACAATATTGTGTGTTTTGTTCCGGCGGTCGGGTCCACGCGCTCCGCACGGTGTATCGATTGGACTCGACTATGGGACGAGTTATTCACGGTTCATTAGAGATTCGGAAGACGACCCGGACGCGATAAGACATCTCCAAAGAACTTTCCCTCGTATCATACCGCTGAATCAACATAAGGTTACAGAGCAATAAATTGATTAACTCGAAGTGCCTACAAAGAGTTTCACGAGTCTCATTAACACCGTTTTCATCGAGGGTACAGATTGGAACAACGAACACGCAACTACAATTTACCAAAGTTTATTTTTATTTTATCCCATTCAAACTAGGACATATAAATAAACCGAAGATAAAAACGGAGCACTCGTTATTTTTGGGGAGATAATATAATAAAGAGAGAAATTTGTTCGTTATAGAAAGCGGTTGGTTATAGTTGATTATAGAAAACGTCGGGTCGAGCGAGGCGCGCACAATGCGAGGAAAGAGGACCGCGGCTCGCGGACGTGGATTACACTCGTTAGAGGTAATCTCACTCCGCGGATCAGGTTGCTAATACACGCTTTGATTGGACGACGTCACTATCTTTTTATATATTTAGTATTTACGAAAGGAATATACGAAATAATGATAATTGGTCGAAGAGATTACGATCAAGTGTTCTCGTGAACAATGGCGCGGTATTGTGCCGCGTCTCTAATGACGGTGCTTGTTCCAACAAGTATCCATCTCGCTTCTATTCAACACTCCGGATTTATTGTTGGACTTCTCTCCGGTATTTTAGTTTTCTAAGTAGGATCGGTATTGTATAGCTACATTTACGTACAATAACTCAACTTGAAGACAAGTAAGCAGATACTTCAACTATTGTTTTCAACTTTTCAGTCTGTTTTGAAAATAAACATTATTTTACCTTTCAGTTTTACAATGAGAAAACAAACTAGGCAAAGCCCTTTTTTTTAAAGTGAGGAAATGAATTTACGCATCCCCGGTTTTTGGATAAACACCGGGGTATGTGGGGCTCGACCCGACCGCCATTCCCCCAAATAGAAGTCACCGGCGGCGGGTAATACCCACTAAAATCGTCACTGTGTTCCTGCGTCAGCGGTAAAGCAGGTGATGCCGTGGGTCCGGCTTTCGCACTCACGTACCATAGCTCACCTATGCCGCCTGCTTGCCTGCTTCTCGGAGGCAAGCACGTCTTCAGGGAGGGAGAGGGAAGGCGTAGCATCCCCTATCCCTCCTGAGGCGGCGCGCTCAGGAGCACGAGAGCGCGCCGCCTTCACCTTGGGGGCCTCGCTCCTAGGAGGAGGTCAGTGAACTTCCCCTTGTTGGAGGAAAGAATCGGATTTCCCAGTTCCGATCTACGAGGTCCTGCGGTTAAGACAGGGCGCCTCTGAAGAATCGCCTCCGCCTTCTCCGCCGTCGCCGGAGCGGGTGCGAGAGGGGATCCATCTCTAAACTAGGCATAGCCCTGAGAGAGTACAATGAAGTCAACGAATAATATGCTGCCTGTTGCAATTAGTAATACACAAATTGTTACTCCAAACGTGTGATTTCTTGGCGAATTTCAAATAACTATATTCTATTTAGCTCACAAACAAAGTACATTCTAATTAGTTAGTATCGTCTTTGTTTCATTTATCAAAAGAACCGGGCTCGCAGTGCCACGCAACAGTGTACGCAAACACTCACTTTGTTTATTTGTAAAGACCGTGAAGACCAATTCAAGTTTTATTTAACAGCTCTCATTAGCATCGTTACTAAAGCTAATAGTAAACAACTTAAGAAATACTTTTATCGACTGTTTTAAACACAAAGTTAATAAAGGAGATATTATAAACGCTTTGAATTCCATCGTTGATAAATCTCGTAATAAACATACGAAATCGCTAAACTCTGTATCCTAAAGTACGCTAAACCTTTTTTCGTTTGGATTGGATTCGTAATCATGAATACCAAATGTCGAGGAGCACTCAGCCAGTAATATGTATGTACAAAGTGAGAGATTAAGTCCTTTACGGTTTCATTGAAGAAGCCAGATCACACACACAAAAGCAGAGATCCCTTTTAAAGACTTGTAATTAAAATGTGCTTTTGATTTTTTTCGTCTATCCTATATTTTGACTTTGTTGTTATAGGCTTTACTTAGATGTAAAATAAACTTATGTAAACGAAAGAAGTCATAGAAAAAACCTAAAACACAAAATGAGTTCTTATAATTTTCACTTTGTACGTCGTTTATTTACAAGCAAAATAACGAAAATATACCGTAAACGTCGTTAATATAAAGTAAACTTAAAAAATAAACTCCCAGCGAGGTTCCTTAAAATAGAATATTTGCTTTTCAATATTTTGCGAGATGTAGCAAGTCTTCAAGTCGGAAAATCTTTTAAGATTTTGCTCTCTAAGACGGGTTCATGTTTATTATTATCATTACCTTCCTTCTTAGGAAACAAACAAATATTTAATAAAAAAAACTTGAGAGGTGTCAAGGGACACCCGGATGGAACGAAGTTTATTTATTATCAACAAAAATAATCGTCGCGACACCACACTGTTCAATGGGAAATAGAAAGACGAAACGAAAATATCTAGCTTGCTTTCTATAAGAGAGAGAGAGAGACAGACAGAGAAACATGCGCGCCGCGCATGTTTCTGTGTCTGTCTCTCTCTGGCGTGCGCAAGTTACTCTGTCTGTCTCTCTCGCGCATGTTTCTCTGTCTGTCTCTCTCTCTGGCGTGCGCAAGTTTCTCTGTCTGTCACTCTCTGGCCTAAAAAATGTCGTTACCATTTTTTCCGTCTAGCCCCCTTTCGCAACGCGCGATAAGGAACTTCGTTCCAATAACTACAAATTAATATCTTGTTCAATAAAGAAACGAGCAATACGATTAAGAATACGGACCAAGCGGAACCATAAAGTATCGCCACAAACATGAAACATAAAACCACACACAGTGGAAATGTAAGAACGTCAACATAGTAAACTCAAATCGAATGATCCATATTGTATTATGTACATGTTCATAAAAGTTTCCGATACAAATGTAGTCAAACTGTTTACCTCTGGGTATGAATGTGGCATCGCTTTTTATGCAAAGAAGAAAAGTGGTCGGTAATCTATGGTAAGTGCGGGCAGGTGCTACGCGACGGCTACGAGTGTGCTACGAGTGTGCTACACGGCTACGAGGTGCTACGACACAGTATCGATTACAATGGCAAGGGTTTTTGAGATAACTACAATTTTACAAAGTTGGATCTTTTGACTGAAGTAGTTTTTGTCCCGGTAACTTTAATAGGTATCAATAAATCATCTAGACCCACTTTAATGAAACTTATCTATCTAGTTAGCGCTTATAATGGCCAATATCGTTGTAATCATTGACAAATATCGTACCAAATACTAATTACAACGACACAGTATCTTAATAAATATAAGCCATCAATGGCCGTTGACCTAGAACAAACACAAATAACCATAATTCCTAGATATCTTTCCGTATTTTTACGACGTGTTCTTGAAGAAGTGGTTATAAAAATAAAACTTGAGTAATATTGACGACCGGTTTCCTTGTAGGCGATGTGTGAAGGAGGAAAAATAAATAGACATAAGAATGAACTGAAGCTAGGTGCCTACCACAGATGTCATAAATACAGGAGATGTGGCAAGGAGGCGTGGCGCTTGCGAACGCATCTAGCCGCAAAGCGGCTTGTTGCCAGTTTCGGCCATTAGTCGAATGCCAACTTGCGACGTCTTCACTGCTCGTGATTTTTTACAAAATGCCGCGTTGTACAGTGGTTGTTTGCAAAAATAACACCTCTATTGTGAATTATACGAAAGATGGCATCTCATTTCACACGTAAGTATAAAAATATGATTGTTTTTCTTATTAAATTCATTAAAACATTACTTCGTGATACTAGAAACACGATAAAGTACCAAAAGCAATTATTTTCATTAGGAACTAAAACCATTGTTTGCTTAATACACATCGATCAATGAATCGCCTGGTCTAATAGCGCAATGGAAAAGTGTTTTACTGATACTCTCACTCACACGATAGTTTCGTGAAGCGGGTGCTGCCACACTGGTTCCAATTAATGAAATCAGGGACATAGAGGTCGAAGTACGAATTTCAATCTGATTTTTTGTAATTAAGGTCTTTGAGTGATTCTAAGCCTATTTTATAGAATACGTTTTTTTGAACCTGCCCGTTTCCGAGAAAAAAAATGTTAAGTTTTTTTTTGTATGGAGAAAAATCGTTTTCTTTATTTATTTCATAAACGGGCAGAGACGTTAAAACCAAACCTTAAAGGGATTAAAGAACACATAATTCCTTGCATTTTGTTCGAAATCATCTACTCCATATCTCTGCCCATTTAAAAACGGCAGGCGTTCCAAATTTTTTTTTTCTTTTGTGGTTTTTTTTGGTTTAAATACGCTTGAATGAATACTTAAATAGCAATATTGTAATACTAGTACTTCATTCCATCGATACAAAATGGAATTGTAATATTAATAGCTTAGGTAATTTTATACCTACATACCTGCTATGTTACTTTTTTACCTGGGTATTGTTTTGCGTAGAGGCTTTTGCAAGGCCGAATATGTTTTATTGTTCACGTTACCTGGATAAGATAAGAAAAGAGGGCACTTACAGGTTACAGGTAATCAATTCCTATATATAAGAGCGGGGATAAATCCAGATGTGAAAACTATCGGCCTATAAGTATTTTATCATGTCTGGCAAAGCTATTTGAATCTCTAGTGTATGATCACATATACAGGCATGTGGAACAGATTATATCAGCTAAGCAACATGGTTTTGTGAAAAACAGGTCCACTGTAAGTAATTTGCTCGAGTTTAAAAATTTCTTGTGTAAGTGTTTTGCTTCTGGAGGTCAAGTCGACACAATATACACTGATTTCGCGAAGGCTTTTGATAGAGTTAATCACATTTTGTTATGCGCAAAGCTTTACTCGTATGGTATTCATGGTAACCTATTTAGATGGATCTGCTCATATCTCAAAAATAGGACTCAGTTAGTAGCCTTGAAAGGATACCTATCAGCACCTGTACATGTAACATCCGGTGTACCACAGGGCTCTCATTTAGGCCCTCTTCTCTTTGTTATTTTTCTGAATGACATTGTGAGCCGTCTCTCCTGTGATTGTCTTCTTTACGCAGATGATATGAAAATTTTTAAAGTCATAACCTGTCTGAGGGATTGTGAACATCTTCAAAACGATCTTATTACAATTAGAGACTGGTGTGAAAGCAACAGAATGACTTTAAATGTAAATAAATGTTTTGTTGTGTCATTCTCAAATAAAAAGCATAAAACAATCTACAATTATAAAATAGATGACCAACAGTTAACACGGAAAACATCTGCTAAAGATCTGGGGGTACTCTTTGATAATAATATGACTTTCAGGTCTCACTATGAAGAGATAGTAAATAAAGCCAACCGTACGTTAGGCTTTGTCTTAAGAACTACTAAAGGCTTTAAAAGACCTCAAAGTGTCCTATACCTTTTCTTTGCTCTTGTAAGAAGCATCCTGGAATATGCTTCCCCTATCTGGTCACCGTACTACAACACTCACATAGATAGCTTAGAAAGAGTGCAGAGGAAATGTACAAAGATCCTATACTACCGTTATAAGCCCGGCAGATCTAATGTCACTTATGAACAGAGACTTTCACACCTAAATATGCAAACCCTTGAAAAGCGTCGTAGTTACTTTGACTATGTATATCTTTATAAAATAGTTCACTCCCTGTTAGACTCTCCTGAACTTCTTTCTCACCTGTCCTTTAACACGAAATTTAGCCCTCGCAGATCTAATCGCTCAAATCTATTTGCTCTACAAATATATAAAAACAATATTTCATTACACAATCCTTTAGTACGAATGGCCCGGGAATACAACGTCCTATCTAAAAACAATAGCTCATTAGACATATTTAACAATAATTTCTACTCCTATAGAAAAACGGTGAGGGATATCCTCTTTTCAACTTCCCTAAGCGTCTGATTATTTGGTTTTGTTTTCTCTCATTTTTAGTTTTCTAAATTATCTTCTCTTATAATTGTAACATGCTTTAGTTCTTATACTTTTTTATACTTTAGTATTTATATTACTTTTTAAATACTGTACACTTCTCTTGAGTAAGTGACTTATAAAATACTGTTTTGCTAGTTGCACATAGTTTTGAGATGCAACCTAGATTTAAAAAATATTTTTTACTTTGTACTAGTTTGTAAGGGTTGTATTTTGTTTTGTGCAATAAAATAAATAAAATAAAATAAAATCAGGTAACTTACCTGATTAGTTGTTTTCAAAACGGAGTCACTCGTTCCTCGGATCCTAAAGTATCAACACGTACCTACACGCTCTTTACCATTAATATGTCTCAGTTTAAATCAAATTTGGATATATATGTGCTACTGAAATCAAGTGGAAATATCAAAAACAGTGATATATTGTGCACTACGTTTTTAAATCAAATAAACGTTGAAGTTTCTGCTGAAGATCTTAGAATTCTAAAACAGTTCACAAGAACATATGTTGCAAATTTACACAAGAGATGGTTGCAAGCAAATAGATGTCAATCTAATTTTTTCACCAAGAACACCATATTTGATGTCAATATTTGCGAAAGAGAATTTGGATGTCTCAAGCAATGGAAGCCAGTCCGCAGTCAGATGCTGCTACAAATACTCCACAGAAAGCCATCTGAGACCCACCAGAGGATCTATCAAACAAGCATAAAAGAAGGTGCCTTTCATCTCTTAAAAACCACTCCGAAGAAGAATTACTGTCTGCATTATTAGATAGATTGAAAGACAATTAGATTGACATCTATTTGCTTGCAACCATCTCTTGTGTAAATTTGCAACATATGTTCTTGTGAACTGTTTTAGAATTCTAAGATCTTCAGCAGAAACTTCAAAGTTTATTTGATTTAAAAACGTAGTGCACAATATATCACTGTTTTTGATATTTCCACTTGATTTCAGTAGCACATATATATCCAAATTTGATTTAAACTGAGACATATTAATGGTAAAGAGCGTGTAGGTACGTGTTGATACTTTAGGATCCGAGGAACGAGTGACTCCGTTTTGAAAACAACTAATCAGGTAAGTTACCTGATTACCTGTAACCTGTAAGTGCCCTCTTTTCTTATCTTATCCAGGTAACGTGAACAATAAAACATATTCGGCCATGCAAAAGCCTCTACGCAAAACAATACCCAGGTAAAAAAGTAACATAGCAGGTATGTAGGTATAAAATTACTTAAGCTATTAATATTACAATTCCATTTTGTATCGATGGAATGAAGTAAGTACTAGTATTACAATATTGCTATTTAAGTATTCATTCAAGCGTATTTAAACCAAAAAAACCACAAAAGAAAAAAAAAATTTGGAACGCCTGCCGTTTTTAAACGGGCAGAGATATGGAGTAGATGATTTCGAACAAAATGCAAGGAATTATGTGTTCTTTAATCCCTTTAAGGTTTGGTTTTAACGTCTCTGCCCGTTTATGAAATAAATAAAGAAAACGATTTTTCTCCATACAAAAAAAAACTTAACATTTTTTTTCTCGGAAACGGGCAGGTATTTCAAAAAAACGTATTCTATAAAATAGGCTTAGAATCACTCAAAGACCTTAATTACAAAAAATCAGATTGAAATTCGTACTTTGACCTCTATGTCCCTGATTTCATTAATTGGAACCAGTGTCCATTGTTAGGTAGATAATTAGAGATGTGATGTCACTTTTGAGGTTGTCGATATTTTATATCGATCCTACTTAGTTCGAATGATTACACAAGGGAACAAAATTAGACTTTTTTTGCTGCATGGAACTTTATAGCTGTTGTTTACTAATGTGAGGTAAAAATGATATAATTAATTATTGAAAACACAATTCATTACTATTTCTTGATTACTCGACTTATTATTATTATTGAATCAAGTATGGGTTTTTAATTTATTGCGGTACTCTTACACATGTATCATTGATATCATCATCATCATTCACACCTTTTTAATATTTTAGCTATCCGAAGGATCCAAAAATAAAAGAAAAGTGGATAAATGCAACAGGAAAAGGTCCAAACTGGTTTCCCACAAAAAATAACACGATATGTTCGTCTCACTTTGAGCCTAAGTGCTTTCAACCATTGAAGAAAGTTCGTCGGCTCTGAATTTCATCGATACTATTTTTTCTACGATTCAAATTCAAATTCAAATTCAAATCAATTACCTCTTCACATCACTAGTTGCGATGTGTGTTTATTGTCTGTAGCTACAGGTAGAAGCCCCGCCCCCTGTATGCATGTGTTCTATTACTGAGTTTATTAGTGTTGCTGTAAGTTTCTTTGTGTGCGGGAGAAATATGAGCTCGTGTGCCGTTCTTATAGTTTTTGCTTTTGTGTTAGTGAATTAAGTGGGGAGAACACGGCGACATCTGAACACGAATACATTTGTTTACAAAGCATATCTCTGTATTTATGACATCTGTGGTGCCTACATACATGTACATACGTGTAATAATAAAGAAACGTATCTACCTTTCCCATTACGAGTTGTCATAATGTAATGGTATTTACTTTGTCTTGCGTAGTGATGGTAATGTGGGGGTAATATCAAAGCTGGCTGCGCGCGGCGGAGGCTTTGTGAGTCTGACAGATGAGTTGAACTGTGTCTGAGGAGTGGTGGGCACGGGCGAGTGATGAGCAGGTGCAGACGACGGCAGCACTGAGCACGCGTGCGGCGCAATAACACATCGACAATTATGAGTAAGTACTGAGTACTGAGGCGTACCCAATACAATTTGTTCTATTTTCATAATCAGTTAATATAATGTAACACTATAAAACATTTTGCCTCTTTAAAGTGAAAACGACACGTAGAACAGAGTATCCATCGACAACCACAAAAACACTAATTAAAAGCAAATTAAATGGCAGCTCGCACTGCAGTTGAGATAGCACGACTAATAATTAACTAACGGCATCGTTTAACAGCTTTTATTTCACGTTTCGCAACGTTTACAATTTGTAATACTTTCACAGATTATCCCTATATCAGTTGGAGACAGAGGTAACTTTATAAACGATTATTAAAAGTAATCCTTTGTCTCGGTATAGCTCGGGGGGTCTTGTATCATACACAAAATGATCTCAAGGAAAATATTCAAATTACATTTGTATTCGCAAAGAGAAATCTAGTAATCATTTAATCGTTTTATCATTGATACATATTTTTACAGACATAATTATAATAAACTTTTTGAAATAAAAGGATACGTTTTGGTATACTCGTAATCATTTGCCGAATAGGAGATATCTTTTAAGTTTTGAAATTCAATATAAAACTTTTTGTCTGTGAGCAAATCTATAGAGGAGATTAATTCTAGCTTAGTCTGGAGTCTCAGCTTGCGCTTTGTTTATTGTCACAGCGGCAGACGTCGATCGGATATTGGACACGTTGAATTGAAAGAGGAAGTTGTTAGGATATAACGGTATACTAGATCTTCTAGAGCTTAGCGAATAGTCGTATAGCCGTATATCTATATTGTCTCTATGTACCGAGTTAGTGAACACTTTTCACAATGGCACCGTTAAGGGGAATGCTAGGGCGCAGTGTAGGCGGCTACTAGTAGTGTTTATTGAAAACATACTACAAATCAATATTGTGAGTGGCCCTCACCGTCACTACAAATACATCTATTGGTTACATGCGATGCCCTAAGCGATTAATTGCTACTTAGCTCTTCAATTAAGATAACACTCAGTAGAGTGTACACACATAGTGCGGCTGCAGGTGACTGTGTATTCCTTATATTTATGTGAAATACGTCACACTGACCTATGCGGACATTAAGTGTGTACATACTGCACTAAGTTTTTTTTATTAGCAAGCTAGTAGTTAGCAGGATTGAGTTATTTTTAGGCAGTTTGATTTATGAAATATTTATCATATACACGGAAAAGAGATACGTAGCAATATAACTTAGCTGTGAGTACACCAGTGTACTCTTATCTCATAAACAACGTATAAAAGTGATATCACAATATTGATGAGTCGCCGGACAAAGACCAAGGCAAACCCCAAGACATATAAATAAATATTTATGTAGGTTCCCCACTTCGTAGATTCTGTGATTTACAACAGAACCAATATTTGAAGGCCTCAATAAAAATCTTTCGAAGCACGATTTCCATTGCATTAAATGCCATAAATAAGCTTACCGCGAGCGGTTTCGGACGTTAACTCATTCTTAAGTATACGGATTTCTTTCAAGGCCTACGCATTGTGCATAACACCGGAAAGGGTCGTAGTTAAATTCACATTAGGTACCTTCATATCTCCCTTGAGATCTGCGACGTAAATGATGGGCGCACTTGCGTCATTGATGTGGGACTACGCGGTCAACGCCCATCACTCATGGACAATGAAAGCCTAGAACCCAGGCGTATTAGATTTCCTAGAACACTGCCCACACACTAACTATTTACTCTACAACCAAAGCTAGTTAAGTACTTTGAAATCTTTACTTTCTAATCTTTATTGTATTAGCTATCCTGTTTCAAAACACTTTCAAATAAGTCAACTGTAATGGCCGAAAGACCTTCGGAAGCAACAATCAATTAAATTTATGAACGGTCTTACAGCTTATTATGATTATCTCGTTTTAAGTGACAAGGTTATTATCTCTGTGTTAAGGCGAGGATATGTGAAAATAACGCGCATAGTCGCTACTTTGACGATCAAATATTAACACTTCTATAGATTCTATCAAAAAAATAAAAATACCAATTAAAAGAATATATCCTCAATAAAATACTAAATCGAGTAGAATTTTAAAATTCATTATAATAATGTAGAAATAAGATGCACAAGATTATGTAAAAATATTTTTTTCTCGTCCTAGATCTCGTTATTTGAAGCGATATTCATCGTTTTTTTTTTGGAATATCAATTTCCTAATACTCACTTAGATTCTAAATCAGTTACATTTTTCATTAGACCCGCCAATTTCTATAAAAACGCAAAAGAATTCAAATAAAACGAAATATTCGCCCGCCATGTTTCACGCACTTGAGTCTTGCTTCACAAATCTCAACCTTATTTTATGGAACGCAGGCATCGCATCAGATTGTTTACTAGCTTCAGTCGACGAGCGTAGCTCGTAGTGTACGGTTGTGAACCGGACGCTCTGCTTCGTGAGTTCACATCTATAAAATCGACTATTGTTTACATCATGGTAAAATAAAGTATCAATAAAATCAGAAACTGTTGCACAAGGAAGCGGAAAAGGAAGGTAAAAAGACATGCTGGTATGTTAAGGTAAGTATGTAAAATTAATAAATATAGTCAAAGCTCAAAGTAAAATAAATAGTCAAAGCTGGTCAAAGAGTAAAGTTTCAAAGAGTAAATTAGTAACTTATAGCCTTGTTTATTTTTTTAGGTGTCAGAATAAACAGTCAGATAATATACCAATACCCCGGATAATTTAGACATTCGAGTTTGCATAAAGTCCCAACAAGCTGAAAATCAGGAAAATTGTTCAAAACATAATTATAAACAATGTGTAAAAGTTCCCCATCATTCCCGTGTATGGAATTTTTTTTATTCAAGGTCAAATGTCAAAAAAAAGTGTTTTTCGCGAATATCTGAAAAACGGTGCAATGTAGCAAAAAAAAGTGTATGATGATTAATGAAAGCTTATAAAATTCTCTATAACTTTAATTCTATCCACTTTTTCCATATTCCAAACCGTTATTGAACTACACGCTCCAAAAATGTCAAAATTAAGGACCTCGGGCAGGTAACTATGGAGCCTGCCCCAATGCTCAACAGTGACATGACCCATGCCACTTGAAAGGTCTTGAAGAGTTGTACAAGTTACTCCTAGACAGTTATATCGAATTCGATGGCCAACTCGGTGTTTTCGACCACCGAAGAATTACCACTGGAGGTGCTGTGGAGCCTGGACGGTATGCTCAACAGTGACATGACTTACGCATTTGAAAGCTCTTACAAGTCACTTTTTGATAGTTATGTCGAAATCGACGCCAAACTCGGTGTTTTCGACCACCGAAGAAAAAACACTAGGTGTATGTGCAATAATGTGCAGTTGACCCTGATCGTATTGCTCAACAGTGACATGACTAATGTCATTTGAAAGCTCTTACAAGTCACTCCTTGACAGTTATATCGAAATCGACGACCAACTCGGTGTTTTCGACCACCGAAGTATCGACACTGATCGTATTGCTCAACAGTGACATGACACATATCATTTGAAAGCTCATAAAGAGTTTTATAAGTCACTCTTTGATAGTTATATCGAAATCGCCGTCCAACTTAGTGTTTTCGACCACCGAAGAATGGAGTTGGGCTATGCCATACCGAAGTATCGACGCTGATCCTAATGCTCAAAAGTGACATGACCTATGTCATGTCAAGACCTTTCAAATGGCATGGGTCATGTCACTGTTGAGCATTGGGGCAGGCTCCATAGTTACCTGCCCAAGGTCCTTAATTTTGACATTTCTGGAGCGTGTAGTTCAATAACGGTTTGGAATATGGAAAAAGTGGATAGAATTAAAGTTATAGAGAATTTTATAAGCTTCATTTCATCATACACTTTTTTTTGCTACATTGCACCGTTTTTCAGATATTCGCGAAAAACACTTTTTTTGACATTTGACCTTGAATAAAAAAAATTCCATACACGGGAATGATGGGGAACTTTTACACATTGTTTATAATTATGTTTGAACAATTTTCCTGATTTTCAGCTTGTTGGGACTTTATGCACTCTCACCCTCATTTTTTGGTTTAAATTGACCGGATTACAATAACACTAACTGAACTTGTTCCCGTGCAACCAACTCATGCACAAAACGAGTAAGTCATAAAAATACCTACACTTCATATTGCCTAATTGAATGTACCTACATACTACACATACTACTAGGAAATACTCCAGTTAAAATAGACATTCCAGTTTGCATTAATTCCCAACAAGCTGGATTTTTGTGCAGACCTTGAATACGTCATTACAAATGATATGTCAAAAGTCCCTATCGATCCCGCTTGTGCGTTGTTTTTAATTCGAGGTCAAAGGTCACAAATTTGTGTTTTTTGCGTATACGAGTATCTCTGAAACAATGAGAGCTACCGAAAAATGGTTCAAACAAAGTTTGTGGATCGTAAAGATCGTAAAAAAAAAGATCTCAACACTTTTCTTCTACAAAGCATCGCTTTCGAGATATCGTGACTTTAGACCGCAGGAAAGTCGTATTTTCGACTATATAATATGCACACATTTCCGCCCCACCTCTGAAGTAGTGTACACGGCGCTTTTTTTTAACGTGGTTTCCCCAGTAATGTAATGGGACACTAATTTTTATGATGATTTTTAAAAAAAATTAAATTAAATTAAAATTAACTACTTTTTTGCAATTACAAAAAATTGTATTGAGTAATTTTTTGGAGCAGGTGACAGTAAAGTCTGTATTGGCTCCAAACTATTATTCATCAGTTTCCAGCCCCAATCTTCAGGATTTAGATCATTGCCTAGCCACACTTGCACTTGGTAGAACACACGAAATAAGTGTTGATAAGCAGAAGCAGATGTTGGAGGGAGACAAGATAACTGCACTCTCTTATTGTTTCTTGTATTTATCACAAAACTCAAATATCTATACTGGCCACGTATGAGTGCATATTCGTATTTTCTATGTTTAAATTTCATGTTATGTTTAAATTATTCGTATTGTATGCCTGATGCCACATTTAAGGATATTCTGGATAGGATTATCAGCTTACAAGATCAAATTGATAGGTCGACTTTTATATTGATTATGGCAGGTACAAGTGGTGGTGTAGGTAGAAAGGAGTTAGTTAGTAGTATTAGCCTACTTTTAGGGTTGAAAGCTAGTAGGATAATGTTGGGAGCATTCCCGTACTCCCGGTTTCTTTCTGAAACTAGGAATAAGCACATCCATGCACTTAACAATGTGCTTTATAATGTGACATGTCGTCATAGTGACAGGTTATTATTTTTTGATAATAACAAGTTTATTACACATTTGACTTTGACGGAGGACACTTTACATGTCCCTCGGAAAACTCGTATTAAGTTATCTACTTTGGTAGGTTATTGTATTGATAGCGTTATAGGTAGTATAACGTCTGGTAGTGACCACACAGTAGTTAGTACTAGTACTAACGCAAATACTGTGTCTTTAAACATTTAAGTGTGACAACAGGGAAGCCAACAGAAGCTAGTTGTTTGTCTTTTTATTATCAAAATATAAATCGCTTCTCTGGCAAAATATTGGATGTAGAATTACTACTAGATTTATATAACTTCGACATTTTATGTTTTAGTGAGACTTGGTTGAAAGATGATAGAATGCAATTTAATATCAATTGTTTTAGAGTCGCCAGTGCGTTCAATAGAATATCGGCTGAGGGGGGTGGTTGCATCATTTTATTACGAAATTGTATTAAATTCAAAGAACGGGTTGATATCACTAAATATTCTCTTGAGCGCACTTGTGAGATTGCTTGTGCAGAAATTGACGGCTATATCTTAGTTTGTGTCTATAGGCCTCCGTCTTCTGTTTTTTCTTCTTTTTTAAATGTCATGGAGGAGGTTTTGAGTAAATTATCTAAAGGTAAGAAGTCCGTTATAGTATGCGGTGATTTTAATGTTGATTTACTAGTAAATAGTTCTGACGCGGGAAACTTAGTTTCACTTTTCTTGTCTTATGGTTTGAATTGTAACTTTAATGAGCCCACCAGAGTTACTTTTTCCTCTCAAACATGCATTGACAATATATTTTCAAATTGTAAAATTCTTGATAAATGTATAGTTAACGGAGTTAGGTCGGATCATTTGGGTCTCAATATAAAACTCGAAAACGCCGTACTACACAAACCGTGTGTCATAGGTTGTAGACCGTTGTTAAACTGTTCTCAAAAGAGACGACAACACCTGAATGATTGCATTGAAGTTAGTTTAGCTCTAAACCGCCCCAACCCTAAAGACCCAAATGAGATTTGTAAAAACTTATTTTCGATTATATCGCGAAATGTTAACGCCGTGTTTCCAAAAAGACAGTTTACGGTTAAAGATAAAATCAGTTTTAGTGATTGGGCTACTGTAGGTATTAGGAAAAGTCGTGATGTTTTATTTGAATTATACTTTAAAAGGTCTTACACCAACGATGAAGCTTTTCATGCGTATGTTAGAAATTACTCAAAAATGTTTAAGAAAGTTTGTCTTTTAGCAAAAGCAAACCATACCGCTCGCAAAATAAAACAATCGAAGAATAAAATAAAGACGATTTGGAAAACGGTTAACAAAGAGACTGGAAGAACTTCTTCCAAGGATACCCCTTGCACTTTGAAATGCAATGACGGAACACTAATTACTGAACCTATTTCTGTGGCCAACCATTTTGATGTGTTTTTCAGTAGTATACCTAAAGAAACCACCAAGAATCTAGCTTCTTCTTCAGTTAAAGCTGAAGTTCTTCTTAAGGAAAATTTTAAACGGTCAATTCCTGGATTTGGTTTTAAACCAGTCTCTATTTCGCAGCTTAAAAAAGCTTTTAGATCACTGAACATGAAAAACACGGAAGATCTATGGGGTATTTCTGTAAAAATGTTAGATTCTGTCATTAACACTATTGCTCCTGAACTTACGAACCTCTTCAATCTATGCCTAAAAGCAGGTACATTTCCAGATCTAATGAAACATAGTAAAGTCACTCCAATTTTCAAATCCGGTAGTAAGGATGATCCCAATAATTATAGACCTATTTCAGTTCTTCCAGCTCTAAGCAAAATTTTTGAAAAATTAATCCTAGATCAGTTAATGTCCCATTTTGATGAGCATAAGATTCTACATAAAAATCAGTTCGGCTTTACAAAGGGTAAGTCAACCATAGATGCTGGGACTAAATTAGTTTCTCATATTTTTGACGCTTGGGAAGGTTTGCAGGATGCTCTTGGAGTATTTTGTGATCTTTCCAAGGCTTTTGACTGTGTAGATTATTTAACGTTAATTTTGAAGTTAGAATATTACGGCATCCGTGGTCCTGCCCTTGAACTCATGAAATCTTACTTAGGCGGTCGGCGACAAAAAGTAAACGTTAACGATAACCTTTCGGAAGGGTCTAATATTGATTTAGGCGTGCCTCAGGGGTCAATTTTAGGTCCGTTTTTGTTTCTAGTTTACATAAATGACCTCCCGTATCTAATGGAAAGCCTATGCGACACGGTATTATTCGCCGATGATACCTCGTTAATTTTTAAAGTAGATAGGAAGGATAGGGACCTTGTGCAGGTTAACAAAGCTTTGGCTATTCTCCTAGATTGGTTTTCCACTAACAACCTACTTCTTAATGAGGCAAAAACTAAATGCATTAAATTTTCATTACCGAATGTCCCAGTAGTAGATTCTTGCGTCAAATTGGGGGGTACTCGATTAACTCTTGACACTAGCACTAAATTCTTAGGATTAGACATAGATTCAAAATTACAATGGGGTTCTCATATAAATTCACTTTCGGGTAGGCTAAGCTCAGCATCTTTTGCGGTCCATAAGATTAGGCAAATAACAAATGAAGAAACGGCAAGAATTGTTTACTTTGCTTATTTTCATAGTATACTATCTTATGGTATACTATTGTGGGGAGGTGCCGCCGATGTTCAATCAATTTTTTTACTCCAAAAGAGAGCTTTTCGCGCGATTTATAAATTGGGGTCACGTGAGTCACTAAGGGAACGTTTTAAATCCAGTCGAATCCTTACCGTTCCTTCGTTATATATATTTGAAAATATAATGTATGCCCGCCGAAACTTGAGTAACCTTAAGGTGCGCGGAGATCACCACAGTTTTAATACGCGAAATAGAAATAAGCTTGCTGTTGTTAAGTCCAGGTTAGCGCGAACCGGGAAGTCTTTCATTGGTAGATGTATTCAATTTTATAATAAAATTCCCAAGGAGGTAACTGGGCTTAGTGAAGGTAAATTCAAATCGTACGTTAAAGACGTTTTATTGACTAAAGCATACTATAGCGTTACTGATTACATTGAGGACAAATATGTCTGGAGTCAAATTCCTGCACCAGCAACACAACCTGATTTTGACATGTAATCATACTTATTAGTATTAAATTGTATTATACCTTGATTTAAAAAAATAACCAGCAGAGTTTCTTGCCCATTCTTCTCTGCTGATGTTCTTCCGAATGGGTGGTACGTTCAAAAGAGCCTCTATGGGGCCAAAACTGAATAAAAATATTTGACTTTGACTTTGACTTTAAAATAGCCATAATTCGAGAACTGTGCACCGTAGAAGAAAAAGTGTTGAGATCTTTTTTGTAGACAATTTTACGATCTACAAACTTTGTTTGTACCATTTTTCGGTAGCTCTCATTGTTTCAGAGATATACGCAAAAAACGCAAATTTGTGACCTTTGACCTCGAATTAAAAACAACGCACAAGCGGGATCGATAGGGACTTTTGACATATCATTTGTAATGACGTATTCAAGGTCTGCACAAAAATCCAGCTTGTCGAGAATGAATGCAAACTTGAATCAGAATTTAGTCTAACATAAGTAATAACATAAGTGAGAATAACGCCTCACTTTTCAAATGAGGCGTTATTCACCGAGACGTATTTTTTGCGCCAACCCGACATCTAGTTGTGCATTGTTGATCGAAGGGTATAATAAAAAAGTTTCAACGGTAATTTTAATTTATTCAGCGCGCTTTGTGCGATGTTTTGTAGCGGGGCGCGCGGGCAGCGCCCCGCTGATTGCCCCGCACCTCACCACCTCAGATCTGCCCGAGCGCCACATATCCTCGCCTTAAGCCTAGGGACAGAGTAAATTAAATAATTATCGCGAGCGGCGGTACCGAGTGCCGACCCGCCCTACTTGTTTAATATTGCAATGATTTAATGAACATCCTGACCTCCAAAGTTGTTTCAAGTTTATTAATCATTCAAAGTAACCGGTCCGCTAACAAAAAATAAAGGATTTTCTTTATAAATTCAGTAAGTACTAGAAGATACCTACCCGCCCTCCGAATTTATTATACATATTTTTATGCCATTTTTAGTATGTATCTAGGGAAAGCCTGAACAATATTTTAAGCTACTAAGAATTACTAGCCTTTAAAGTTCCTTATTTATCCCTATATATATAATCATAAAGTGGTATGATAAACTCTCAGCGCAAAGTTTACTTAAGCAAGATATTACTTATGGTTATACTTGTTCTTAATATTAGTGTGGTTTTAAAATAACATTTAACGGACAATTATTAGTTTATTAATCATTATGCTGTAAATGCTCGCTAGTTAACAATTTTATAGCGAAAGTTATTCCAGATTCAAATTGTGACATTTATGAAGATAACTTTACATAGAACTAGCAGCGCCCCGCGGTTTTACCCGCGTTGTGCCCGTTCCCGTGGGAATATCGGGATTTTTTTTACATAAAAACCTTCCTCTTGAATCACTCTACCTATTACAAAAAACCGCATCAAAATCCGTTGCGTAATTTTAAAGATTTAAGCATACAGACAGACAAACAGTGTGACAGACACGAAAAAGAGACGACTTTATTTTATACTATGTAGTGATTCATTATAATAATATAAGTTACCTTTATATTAAGTTATCGACCCTGATTATTCCGTTTAAATTTAGTTAGAAAAAAGACGAGGTCTGAGAAATGAAAGAGTGTTTAATAAAAGATGAATCTCGTAAAGAGCATCAAGAGACGCCCACTGGATGGCGGCCGGTAATGGCGGCTGCTCACTGTTTCATCGTTTGCACTAACTTTCCCTTGAATATTATATCAGCTCTATACTTATTCTGTTCTCTAATCATATTTGTGAGTTACTTCTTAAATGCCCGAGCTTATGACGTCTATTGATAGAGCCGAGTTTGTAATAATCAAAGTTACATTTCGTTATTTGCATACGAAAATTTTATTCTTGTGTACCTTTCTTTGTACAATTTACTTACACAGCGAATGTTGAGAAATTATTATTCTTATTTATTTTTGCCGGATTCGTAATATTTGTGTTTACCGAAATTATTAATACCTACAATATTGTATTGCTTTTCATTTGTGTTCTGATTATTACGTCTATAGACATACCTATAGGTAAGTAATTATTGATGTGTGGATATGTAGGTTGATTTGTATGTAATGTTGCATCGCACGGATGCAGTGAGCGGGCCGGTGAGCAGATAGTATGCTCGGTACCTCTGTGGAAGGAGGCCCGGCCCTGACCGACTTCTGTGACCGATATCCGTGCAGCGCAGGGCTGCCCCGCGCCGCCGCCCCTCGGGAATGCACCAATTAATTATCACGCATTTCACTAACGAAAACATTTCACACGTCACCTCCAAGGTCTACTTTGACAAGACCTTCAAATGTTGACCCAACTTCAAACACATGTTTAACACAATATTTACAAGACGTGACCCGAAACCCATTAAATAACCCTTAACACAAAATCCGCCCAAATTACCTGCTATTTATTCAAGAGTGAATACTTAAAGGGTTGGCAATACATTACAAAAACAGTTAATCCGCCGTAATGCCGGCAACCCTAGCGGTCCGTACATGCATTCGCTAACCGCAGCCGTACCTGGCCGGTAACAACCGTCACAAAACATGGCGATGGTTCCACCCTATTTTCAGCCACAGCTTTGGTTACACAACCGCGCCTCACTTCAAATACAAAAACTATTCACAACAACACTTTGACACATCTGCGTCTCAAATGCACTTTCAACTTCGTCTCTTATTACATTACAAGTTTTTGTTTCATTAAACATTGTTACTATACCTATCATGAAAGTATACTGAAGTATTATTGGAGATTTTGAGCCGATTTAATAAACTTTCAAGATTGGAAAGTGTAAACTCTCCTAGTAAATTAACAACGAATTTATATAATCACGTTTATCCATCTCAATCAACAAGCCACTTAAATAAAGTATTATATTCATAGTACTCGTACATATATATATTTTGGACATAGATGTGTGTACGTCCCCAGGTGCCTAAAAAGAGTTATCTTTTGAATTTTCATGTTTATTAACAGTAAAAAAATGGCACGTCTGACGAGGTCAACGGCGCGTTACACTTTAATGATGAGAGCACGTGTAGAAAGCTTGCATTTGCATAATTTGTAAAGTCCCTCTCTAATTGAGCCCACCCCGAGCGACCTCATGGCTTCTGAATCACAGAATACATTAAAGTACGTTTGAAAGTATCATTCTATGCATTTTAGTTAAAAATAACCAAAGGCAGACCAATCAATGTTGGATGAACACAGCGGTCGGTTGTTCTGGAACCGACTACCTAAATCGACGAGGCAAAGGTCATCCGATATTAAAAACAAACAATAACTATCATAAAAACTAGCTACTGGCCGGCCGACGAATGAAAGATAACGAGTTAAATGTAAAATTGTGTTATATTTGTGAGAGTCCGATCGACAACACCGATACATTGAAAACGTACAATTTGTAAAGCATACACTGCGCCGCCCGCGCCCCGAGCCAAATAACATTTAATTGATGGCGTATATCATCTGAAAATACTCGATTCTCGCGCAGTATTTTATTTATTTACTTTATTATTTACGTATCTCTATACTCAACATGTGCTTGGGTGTTGTGTAGGCACAATGATTTAATAGATAATAACAACAACGAGCCAGGCGCTTGTAAAGAAGTAACTTAATTAGTAATTTTGTTGAAATCGTTTGTGTTCAAATTAGTGTAAAATCAGACGACGTTTATTTAATTTAAGATTTAGATGAAAAGCACTTTTGTATAGAACGTTTAATGGAAAAACTTTTAATGGCGTTTGACGAAAGTAACGCTCTTAGTATGAAGGAATATATTTAAAAGATTTTTTCGTAAATTTTCAACAAAATCTTTAATATCCCTAAACTTGATATTCTTCTTATAACGTATTATACCGAGCTCGAACTTAAAGACACAATATTTTATCTCCTAAGTAATCTGCATACCTAAGTATTTTATGTCTTTTTTGATTCTCTTTACACAGGTTAGCACAGATCAATGGTACTAATGACTGTTTTATTAATTAGCAGCATATGTTACGTACATTCAAGGACTGACAATTAAGCTGTATAGTTTTAAAATAAAGTTACTTAAGTTCGCCCATGAACAAACGCCCGGGAAAGGCAAACTGACATAAATTAGACAAGAATTGCACAACTTCTGACTCTAATGGCACATTGGACAGATTAAGCGTCTATGAGGAAAACGGGACAATGTTGGAACACGCTGTTAATTTTTTCAGGCGACCCCTCCGACGCCTATGGCTAGATTAACGTGGATTTACTCCACGTGACGGAGCTGACTAATCATCACTTGATTGGTAATAATTAGTTCCGAGTCTCTTGGTCTTTAGTTCTTACCTGGGTATCTTAAAAAACGTTAACGAGTCATTTATTAGATTTTTATTACGACCAAAACGTACTAAGGATAATTTAAACTGGTATCACGCTCAAAATTAAACGTATTTACCAAAATACGTAGGGACCCGACGAATAGAACCGTTTCATGTATTTATGATTTATAAATCGTGTGTTTCTAAGATAATAAATTAAAACATAAACAGAACTTACTTTTAATCTTATAGTTTAGGTATTTCCACCGGAAACATATGAGGTATTTATTATTAGCGAAGAAAGGGCAATTTCATTCACCTCATTCTGGACTAACCATTTTTAGATTAATAAATAAAGACTCATTGACTCGATGAAGAAGGAGAAGCGAACAATGAAAACTAAGTTGCTTGGATTATCCTATTTCCCCGGTTGTTTTTGAAATGGCGGATTTAAAACAAGCGCCTTTTTAGAATTTCCACGTAAAAATCATAGATACCTATGAATGTTATTCCTAACTTCATTTCGTATTCAGATAGGTATTCAATTTATGAGTAAATTATACAAATATTTTCTATTTTCGCTCCGTTTTACTTGAATCAATAGACCCAGTTCACGTTCTAATTTTATCACCAAACAAAGTTCTTTATCGGTGTTGGTGTTTATGTATTTTAGTACCGAAGTATTAAGCGTTCGTTATCTTACGTGACTAGGAGTAAAACCCAGGCGAAACAATGATTCAGGATTAGCATAGAAATAAAATGTTCTCATTTAATTAAATTCCGAATAAACATCACTAGAGTTAATTCAATCTAGATTAGAAACGAATAATATAAAATAACACTTTGTCCATTAATTGAACATTCATTTGACGTTGGAAAACAGTGAGGTATATATATTTCAGAATCATCTCAATTCCGTAACTGTGTCATGACCTAATTAGATTGATTGGCATTCGTTACCTACTTAATTAGTCCTAATTAAACAGTTTTAAAAGTTTTGATTACGTAGAATAAATAAAAGAGGGCAGTTTTATGTATTTTCCCGAACGAGGTGGGACAGGAAATGAGATGTTGGCTGGTCGCCGCCGAGCCCACTCCAGCTCGGAACATTCGTTCACGTCGCAGCTGCGGGGAAACCTCTTTATTAGTTTTATTAAAACTTTCCACGAAATTAGAAAATAAATGAAATGAAATCCCCAATATAATACAATAATGAAACCGCTCAGGCCATGCGGGACAGTTTAACAATCATTACCGTAGAGAGGCGCATTACATTCAATGATCGTCAAACTTTATATTCGATCTGTGCTCGTTGCGGCGCCGAGGCTCTGACCTACTACAATGAACGAGTTAAATCTGAGTTTTTATTTTAATAGTATCTATTATCTAGTAGATAGTAACAAAAGGCAATTTGTGAAGAAATGCTTAATCCTTTTCATTGTGGTGATAAATCAGTGTCTGAGGCCCTGAAGCAGATCTAGCGGCCGTTACTTCAGTGGCATTAACCAAAAAGGTCAATTTTCTTCCAAAAATAAATAAATCAGAGTAATAAAAATCGGCCATTGAAAAATAATGCAAGGTTTCTCTATGGAGAGCAATAAAATGTTATAGTTAGGACCAGTTGAATAAAAAACTTTAAGCAAGATTTTTATGAGTCATTAATTGCCGTTATTACCCTTAACTTGTTTGTGCGTTCTTTAATTTACGATGAAAAAAACGATATCATAGTGTTTTTTTTTTAAATTGAGTATTTAATCGCATAAGCTACGTACATTTTTCTAATTAAAAACTTTTAAATCCTGACCTAAGTCTACTAAGGTAAAACTACTACAGTAGGTCCATTTTTTAAATAAATCGAAAAAGTTCGACAACGGAGACAGGAGACCTTATAACGTAAAGCCTCGTATTCATGGTAAACATTTGTTGAGCAACAGTTGATAAACATTGTTGATGAAACGGGGCGAATGTTGCTTAAACTTTGTTTAAATCGATAAAGGTTGTCCACACGGCAGTCTGCGTTTAAATGTTGCCCGAGGAGGTAGTTGCATTATTTTATCATTGCTCCACACTACTGCCATGTTTATAAACTGTTGCAAACTCGTCCACACGCGTCAACATTTGTTGCTAAACTGATGTTTACGCTCGTCGGGCGACAACTTGTCAACATGCCGTTTCAACTCTGCAACACGCAGTGTTGCCAGCAACATGTTGACAGCAACTCTGCAACGTGTTGATTCAACTCTGTTGCTAAACAAATGTTTACCATGAATACGGGGCTTAAATCAAAGCAAAGGCTGTGCCCCAATAGCTCCTGAAAAAGAACTCGACACAAAAATCGAATATAGCCGCTGAAACACTCCGCCATGATTTATCGTTATATAAATCGTGATCGCATATAATAAAGAGCAGCTTTCGAGTGAGAACGAATTGTCAGATAACGGAATAGTCGTTTTCACAGCGAGACACGACACTAACAAACGATAAACCTGAACGCAACGTTAATTTGTTATATCATTTGCGGAGTTACTTTGAAAACTTTTAATTAACTTGTATAAACTGTGTTTGTGCGCTACCTATTGTTAGTGTCGTCTTTAAACCTGCAATTCATATAGATTTTGAATTGAACAGTTGTAATCATATGTCTGAGTTTACCTATAATGCCTTGGTTGTGTGAGACGCGTCTGATATTAATATACAGGCACTACTTAAGGTGCGAGTACATTGTTTAATTACTCATTTCAAGATGGATGACCCGGCTTGAATCTGTCATCTTCAGTTGGATAAGGTTGCTGTCAGCCGCTAATCCGCACGATACATACGGCCTTGGCTTAACTACTGTCTAATAAAACAAGACGGAACATTACTGAAACCGTGTGTTATATTAAATCATATTTAATATCAACACTACAATTAAATATGACAGCGTAGCGAAGAGGTTTCTATGTCTATGAATTAGAATATGCTGGGTAAAACAAAATCCGATGTTAATAGCGCAGGCGAGTCTCCGTTCCCCAACTTTCAACTATGTCTGTGCATTAGTTGTAGTTGAGAATGTCAAAGTGACAATTCTCTTTAATACCGAAATGCGATAAGTTTGTTAGAACGATGAATAGGAGATAAAACCCGTATCCTTCAGAATAACTTGGAGTAAATTGGAAATCTTGATGACGTCACTGGGCTTAAGAGCCCTGGGGCTCTTGAGATGTGTCGTTCGTTTTCGCTTCGCAGTCGAGTGAATTTGAAGTCAAAACGAACACACCGTGGATATTTTAGGGATGTTTACCTTCGCCTATATCCAACTCATTGTTATTATCATTTATTTAAAGTATTTTTGATTGTAGCTTTTTCTGTTTTTAAAACGATTCAGTAGTTTGTTTAAATATTTACTACGTTGGTTGTTTGTTACTGTTGCGCCATCCCCCTAGTCCATCCAATCAATATGCACGTTTGTTGCGGCTCGTCAACATGTCCATATATTTCAAAATCACTTTGACATCGCACGTCTTTTATTTGTAAACAAAAAATATTCAGCGACAAACAAAGGAATTTCAATTTCTGCCTCCGCTGCGATAGAGTAGCATTTTAATTAAAACCTCAAAGAAATAAAATGTAAGCCAGCTGCTATTAGTAAATAAGTAACCGTTAAAATCAATCTGTTACTTATAAACACCCGAACGATCACTCAATCGTATATTTTTTATGCGATCAGTTATTGAGGAGCAAAAACGACAGTTAGCCATTTACGAGGTAACATCTGCTTTCACCGATATTGGCTCGTTCCATGCGATACGCTCAATGCTTACAAAACACTATGTTTCAACAAATCGATAGCTGGTAGCAGCCATCATCGTTCTGTTATACCTATTCGCACCACATATGCCATTTATAGTTCATACACAGACATCCACGTGCCGACAGTTGCATTGGACATGGTTACCCGACATCACAAAGGTAGGACGAGTACTAGCGCATCGTGCGATAGAGATTTATCACGTGCAAATAGGTACATTTCATTTCACTACGGTCGTTTCATTCCTGTGAGTGTCCAAATTGAAATATCATTAATTTAGAATTCGGAATCCTAAAATGTAGCGGTGGTTTAAACCAAATATACTTTCACGGTATGTTTTAAGTAACTGCCATTCGTCAGTATAGGTACATGAATTTAAAATAAAGACTACCAATCTATCTAGCTAGTAGTCGCTAACGGTACAACTGCGTTTTACGAACGACGCAGTGACCGATTACAAATTGAATCTGAAATAGATATATATCATCAATAAGTAAAATGGATCCCTTATATTGAATAAATGAGAGGCCACCAGAATTCCAATTAAAAATATTATAAGTAGCAATATTCATCGCAATCATAATTGGCATGTCGGGTTCACCCCAACGGGCAAGCGGCCTCTTCACTCACGCCGTTCCATTTTATTGTGATTCATTTGAATGTTATTCGTACAATGAAATTGAAATATAAGTCGAGTTTCATCTTGCTCCACGCACAGAGGCGTTTCCTCAATCACATAAACGGATCAGTGGTACAAATGAACTGCAATTGTCAATAACGGTATATCACCCTACGATTTCTCATTTACATACACTTTGCTGATCCAACAACGATAAAACCCTTTTTATCGTGCTAAAAAGGATTACTGAGGTTCAGAAAAGAAATCCTTACTATTTAATAGAAATGTAGGTTACTCCGAACGACCGGCCCCATGGGATACCTACGTCACATAAATTACCATCATCAGCTTAACACACGCGGATAATACTACCCTCTATTTACAAGAAACTTTTCAAATAAAGAACAACACAAGAACTCATTTCAGTCCTTGGGTTTGTTTTTATTGGCAATACAAACTGATGTACGAACCGTATTTTACATATTAATATACGAGTATACTGCATATATTTCTATATAACAACTTATATATTAAATATAGAAGCAATAAATTTGTGAGTGAAAATAAAATAAAAATATTTATCATCACTATCACTACATTGTATAAAATAAAGTCGTCTCTTTTTCGTGTCTGTCTGTTTGTCTGTCTGTATGCTTAAATCTTTAAAATTACGCAACGGATTTTGATGCGGTTTTTTGTAATAGGTAGAGTGATTCAAGAGGAAGGTTTTTAAGTAAAAAAATTCCCGAAATTCCCACGGGAACGGGCACAACGCGGGTAAAACCGCGGGGCGCTGCTAGTATTTATTAAATATAAATACTCAGCTACGCGTATTATAACAAACCTTATGTATTGCGGCATCTCAAGGTATGGAAAAACATAATAAAATACAATTTACTCATTCCTCTTTGTTTGAAAACTTTTGTAAAACACGAAAGAAGTGTTGGATTTTGAAATATAAGTATAAAACAAGCAATGACTACGAGTGGAGTTCAGGAAGCGATTTGCATGCTAAGCATTGTGAGGTTGAAACGGGGCCGAATGACCCCTGACTGTAGCTCACCTAAGAGACGGCTGATTTACTCTGATTAAGACACCACGATAAAGGCAACCATTTACTAACTCAAGGCTAAACTGATGGGTTTATTAAATATCCTTAGTTTTATCAGTCTAAGTAACCCTTCCAAACTTTGTTAGTATAGTATAGTATGGATACGATTCAACGTTTCTACGAATCAGCTTATTGAGTTCCAGTGTTGTGATTGTGAAGCAATAAATGTAAGCATTCAAGCGCTTATTCCAACCAATTGATTGCGGTGCCTGCGGATCTGATGAGGTACCACGGATTTGTAGATCCTACTTTTTTATTTACAAGAGCGGTTCAAGTGTCTCTTACCAGGTAAAGCTGAGAATATTTTTTTTTTGAACGTGCTATACTCAAGACTATCTGTGCGATTTGAATCATATTTTGTATCAGATAGCCACTTTCACTTCACTCTTCCGTGAGCTACTCTATGAAGTCCCCGACCTGTTTCTATCTTCTCATATAAAAAGAGCAAGTCTTACAATTAACAACGATATAGATATGTACTCGAATGTATATTTAAACAACTGATTCGCGGTGATCATTTAATATATTTAACAAACAATATCGGACTATACCAGTAAGTTCATTGCATCACTTTAGCAAATAAAATCAGTAAATAAACTAAATCGTTTTCTATTTGGATAAAAGCGATAAAAATTCGCTGATCATCGATGTCGGAACGTAATACATTGGATTGGCGGACAAATGGCGAGGCGTGAGGCCCGCCCTGCCATTTACTTCCTATTGTTTTAACTTTGTCAAACATTGTGTTACACCCTAATACACCGTGTGAAGCTTCATTTAATTTTACAAGCACTTTATTTTTTAAACCTCATTGTAACCCTTTGTCATAGAGTCAGTTGTATTTGATCGCTTTAATCTCGGGTACTGATTCCATGTAATCACTTTTTGGAGTAAGTATATGGGTAATTTATTGACGAAGGAACGGTTGGTAGGGTCCTCTTAACAAGTCCTTAACAAAGTAGATTTTCAATGAGTGACTAGTTGATTCGACGTAGGCATCTCTTTCATAAAACCTTGCAATACCTATTTGCAAATAATGGCTTTTTTATTCTGTAATGTGTTAGTTGAAGCGTTATAATAGCCAATTTAAAAGAACCAATGACTAGATACCAGCGTTGTGAATTAAATTCATTCATTTCTATCCAATGTGTATAGAGTCGATAAAAAGGTATGAAGTTAAATTTAACCTTCAAAAATGTAAAGAAGTAATATATAAAATGATCATTCAGTATAACTATTATTATTTTATTAAATCGTGTCACATGTAGCGTCGCCTCGCAACATAATTCTTTGAAAAGCCGCCCGTTATTACAGTTGTAGATTAAATAGGTACTACATAACGAGAACGGTAAAGGATTGCTTTTTATTAAATTCCACTTTATAAAGAGCTGGCATTATAATAAATGTAATATCGCACCAGTTAATTTACCGCCACTATATTTCATGTATGAATGACGCGACGCGGTAAAATGATATTGTCGTTTATTGTAATGGTGGAATCAAACTCTAATAAACTGAAATCCACAAAGCTTTCCATACCAACTCAACATAACATTATCTTTGAATCTAGGACGAGAGAAATCAGCCACAAACGACAAAAAGAAGTTAAAATCCAAGTTACATCCCCTAGGATTTACATTCAGGCTGTGCGTTGTCAATTTGTCACGATAGTTTTGTACAAACAAGTCTTTGTTGTTTCGGGCCTGTTTTAGAACCTATGTCCCAACGTTGTATAAGTAATTTGTCGTTGAACTTACGATATTGTACCGTAATATCTTGGACATAAAACAGATAAGAACGGTTAAAGATAACAATAACGTTCGACCTTGAAGAAAAGTCCCTAGGAAATATATCAGTGTTTCGGCTGTAAGTAGAAATCCCGCAATTAAATCAGAGAGGCGAGTGCACGCCGCTCCAGGTGAGCACAGCCCTTTGTAACGATAAGCCCATTTTATTGTCTCCGTTCGTCGCCGCCTTTATCTTTTTAATGTCGGTACGGCCGGCATTAGCAATACGCTTCACAAGTTATGGAAGAAACAAAAATAGAAAACAGAAAATATTGCTAGCTCTTGTTTTCTTTTACTCAAACTTCGATTCTGGTAAAATCACCAATATCACGTTGCAAACAATAAGCCGCTACGTAGGTAAGTACAGGGCTACTTTCGCTTTATAACTCTTATCGGCAATCGACTGAAATAGATTTAAAGCCCTTTTTATCTGGTTTCAACTTCAACTTGAAGGTGAACGAATCGCTAGAAAAACTTAAAAAGTATTTTATTTTGAAATTAGATTCATAAAATTACATTTCACAATTTGTTTGTGTTATCAAAATATAGAATTTCTACTAGGACGATTAAACTAGGTAGGCTACGTAACGACCATTCTATTTTATTAAATATTATTTGGATACCTATCTATTTAGTTATGTGTTCAAATTCGCTGAAATATAAAAAAATATATTCAAATTCAAATTGTAAGCTTTACGACACAAAATGTATTTACGTAGAATTCTACCAATCTGAATTAAACTTCTTAAATAAACACTGAAAACTTTAAAGTAGGTTCTTTCATTAACAAGCAAAGGGAGGGGCAAGTCGAAGTCAAAGACATTTGCCTGAAATGCCTTCAAGAGTTGTAATAAAATAGTTTTATGGGGTAAGATAACAATTTAACTTCTACAATAACTTAGTTAAGTTTTGGATATTTAAAATAATCATGTTTTAACGTTAACTAGCATTCAGCAGTCTGCACGTAGCGTAAATGACTTAAATACCTATCTAATGTAAGTGTCTTAGTTTTAGATACTTACAATAGAGTACTCTAGTGTTGTCAATAGCTACGGACAACATGTGGGTACTACGAGTACATGTTGTCCGTAGCTATTGACTACCCTAGGGCAGATTAATAATAGGTATAATATAAAAATATTCAAATAGGTATCTAGATATTAGTGCTCTTCTTTTAAAATACTGTGGCTTTAACTAGCCTAGAAAAGCGCTCAAAGCAACGTTCCGAACCGCATCTCCTAAGTTGGTGCCACCACTACCTACAGAATTAGTAACTAAATCCAAATTGCATAAAGAACATGAAGGAAGTTATATTATCAATTCATAGTGGAGTCGTGCGGTCGTGCGCCGTTAAAAGTTTCGGAAGCAGTAAAAGTAGCAACTGCTACCAACTGCTACTGCTGCCGGGAGCGAGTAACGCGCTGCCCGGATACAGATCTATGTTCAAAGTGTAGCACTATTAAGTCACGTCTGAACTTGCAGGCATGCAATATTCCCAGAGCTCCAAGTTCCTAACATTCTCAACGCAAATGTTAGCTCGAGATAATAATGTTCTAACTAATGGATTATTTTTAGTCTCTTGTTTGCAGACTTAACTAAGTATTTGAATCATGCAGTTAACAACGCTATCAAAAGATGGTATCGTGACTTGCTTTAACGCTTTTAGAAGCTTTATTATTACTGTCAATACTGTACCAAATAGTACCAATGTTATTTACGTAATAACATATTAATTTCATTGAATTGAATAGTCAATCAACGGAAACACTATACCACCTGGCTAATCTTAAAAGGATTGAAACCAATATTGGGTCTCCCTCGAACAAAGAAACATAACATTATCCAAAGCAAACATCTGCCATTTCATTCGGTACATTAGATGTCGCGATAATAAGATTAGATAGATTTCCGACATCGAAATAAGAAGAATCAAAATCTAATCTAATGTTACACGAAAGTTCTCGTTCTGTTTTTGGGCCATTTTGCGGCGAACCGAATTTAGTAATTGAAAAAGTTTCATCGACGACTATTTCAGTGGCAACTTCCCCTGTCGCGCTTTATTTAGATAAAACACAACTTTGGAAACGGCGCTTTGACGCTACATTGTGATAGAGATGCTCAAATAAAGGAAATCGTTGAACCACAAGCTCCCTAGCTGTAAGCAGGTACACTCTTGTCCGTTACAAGTTAGTTCAACCTACTTTACTTGACAGGGTTCCAAAATAATTGCTTTATGTAAGTTCTATAAAAGCTCTCTTCCATTCATCAAATGAAGATACCTATTAGATAGTACCTAGTTAGGTACTAATTAGTGAACTTGCTTAGAGACTGTACTACTTTATAAGTATCGTTTAGATTCAACGTGTTTACAAGCTATGAGCCGATAAGTTTAATAGAAAGCCAGTGTTACACACATATTATTCATTGTATGATGCACAACTGTCGCCCAGCATCAATGTTTCACAACATCGACAATCGGAGTGATGCCTGCAACATATTGACAGCAACTTGGCCACATGTTTATGCAACCACGTTTATATATAAAAATTTACAATGAATAACGAAATTCGCGTCCCGCTGCTTGTAAATTAGCTCAGTCTAAACGATTCCTTAGCTTAAAGGAACATTGTAAATAATTAAAGCAGCATAATCTATCTACTAAGTACAAACGTTGTGTTACTTTGTAGCATTAAGTGTAGGTACAAAGTTAATGAAAATAGGTTAGTTCTGTGATAGCTATTAGGTAGATACATTCACATGATCCCCGCAGCCACGAGTTCTCTTGTAGTCCCGTTAATCAAATCTCTTTGTGCATCCCGTTAATAGACTTGTATCACTTCAAAAGGAGCAAGGGCTGCCAATTACAAGGATGTTTACTTAGTTTCGTGTTATTTTGACACAAATTCGCAAATTATTTTATGTTATCAATCGTTTGTTGCTAAAATTCAATTAATTTAGTAAAAATAAACAAAATTTAGTATAAGATATAGTTTTTCTTTGCTTTGACTATAAGTTTATATTTAAATTTGTTTTTGAAAAAAACCTTCTGCGTCTTTTATTTTTTTAATTCGTAATTTTTTGAATGTTGTTTTTATCTCCTTATCGTCAAACTTAACTGCTGAGCTTATCTTGTCGGGGAAGCTGATGAAGGCTTTTTTTAATCTATATTATCAAACATTCAAATATGTTATTCGATTACTAAATGCTTTGTAAGTTACAGTGTTCTAGGCGCTGAAAATGCTGAAAATTTGGTGAAAAAAATATGAAGCCACAATATTACTATAAAAGTGTCCTTGCGTAGCACCTCCTCTTATTTGAAGTACATTAAAGGTGTACTTGATTAATCCTTGTCCTACATAAACATGGATGCTGTGAGATAAAGGTCATGATCAAACGCAGAGACACAATTTGACGACAGATAATTGATTCTAAAGGTACCTCCTTCATATAATGAGATGCCAAAATCAACGAAAGCCATATTATATAACAACACGACAAAAATATCAATTCAATAACATTAAACGGTAATTAATACTAGTTATTGCTATGCCTCTATTAAGCTCATTGTTGAAGTGAAGGGAGCAAGTGACATTAAATTAATAAAATTAATTAGAGATATTAATTTGATGTATAATGTATGTCCTATCACGCATTCAACAGGTACAGCACGAACGTGACCGTAAAGAAATCAGGTAGGATATCTACCAAAGGTGCCAGGAGATACACGTTAGGATTATATAGGACACCTCGGAGCGCGAAACTTAGCACGGGGAATTTTGGTGGTGACGTCTTGATCGATGGAGTGGCGCGATGGTTCATACGGTCAAAAAAGAGATGGGTGAAGGTTACTTACTTGTGGTGTGCGCGATGAGTGATGAGCGCGAGCGGGCGGCGGGCAAGGGAGAGGGAGTGTGTGGGCCCGCGTGGCCGGGCTGCGGCAGACTGTTGCTCCCGGGGCCGCTTCACTTGTTACGTCCGCCCGCCCCGCGCCGCCGCCCTGCGCCGCGCGCCCCCTGCACCGCGCCGCCCCGCGCGCCCCCGCCCGCCCGACACACCCCTCGCCGCATCCATCTCACAGCTCCTCCAGTTTGCATCCCCGACTCCCATTCTATGATCAAGGTGAGCACCAGGTTTGGCTATAGCGCTTAATCAAAAAATACATATCATATTCATCTGAACCTGAAAAATGCCCTCTTGACCACTGTTTAACATAGATTTATCATTATTTTACAAATCATAGTCTTCCTTGATCTTCTCAATAATAAATATGGCTTATATTTACCTAGATGGGGAATTCACCACAGTGGTTAAATATTGTGGTCATGTGTTTACAAATCCTGTGCCTGTTACCTACCCAAAACTATCAATCTCATGCCTTCTCCTGAAGAACTAGCAATCTCTTGAATTAAATGGATGTTTACGTAGGTATCAAAGTTGATATATTTGCTGAAAGTGTCACCTGCATCGGAAATAGTGATAGATAGTAAACTGAAAGGGACATGAAAAGCGCGTGGCCCGGGGAACAGTTTCGCGATAATCCCTACAATTAAGCGAGTGGCACGTCCTCGGCACATCCCACTCGACCTATAAGCTCTAATCATTATTGTAATTCACTAATACCGATGAAATTCATGATCGATTGAAATAACATTCAGTCTCTCTGGAATACATGTAGTCATGTAGCATGGAGCTACCGAAATCAATCTCGATAGACACTAATAACTTTAAAAGCTTGTTTTATTTATAGAACCAAACCAACCCACGAACGATGCCGTACTACCTACAATTCGTTGTACATACGAGTAGCATATGTATTTATTATGTACTTTTGTAGCTAACACGTGCATGAATAAAGTAGGTACATATCATACCTACGTTCGCCATACTACTTATGCTTGTAGGTATGAATCAACATTTCTTTACGATAACCAATACGTTTATTTATTCAACTTTAAATAAATAAATAAAATAAAATTTATTGCCAGAAAAATAAAATAGGAAAAATACATTCACGTTTTACTTACAGCTAAAAAATAGTCTAGCAATGGGAGGCGTCTCAGCTGATGTTCTACTTGAACCGAGGCCTCGGTAGAACGCTGGTTTTGTATATAAATGTTATCTAAGTATCTAGGTATTATCTATTATAAATACGTAGGTAAGCGCGCACTTAAGCCAAAGCTTAGTCCTATAGTAAAGCTTTCTCTATGGTCAAGAACGTAGCAATATTACGCAGCTGTACACGTACAAATACATATTGTTTTTCTTCGTATTTTATATCTTATCCGGACGAGCTATGAGTGAAATATAAAACAATTTGTTGGGAATGACATCTCAGGGCATCTCGCCACGTGTCAGGCCGGCCTAAACACTCCCCTGGGACTCGTAGGCGCGGCTGTTTCGGCTCAACCCTTCCATTTCCACAATAAAAATATGAGTGATGAAAAGGAAAAATAAGCCCAAGAAAAGCAAAAGATAAACTAAATATAAGACGGGAATGGTTGAATTACTTCGTCATATCTTTTGTTATAGGTACATAGTATAATTCATTTATGCAATTACTGTTAGTTTAATAATCCCTCTATTCAAATTTTATATGCATGTCATATTATTACTTATAGGTATATTGTAGGTATGCAATTCAATTATGAACCGATAAATTACTAAATAACTTGATAATGTACTTAATGTTTAGATAATGTTTAACATTTTTGCCTACTTTTAACTTCACAAAAATTTTATGTACAAAACCACACCCGTTTATTGTAAGGGTACCTACCTATTCAATATCCACAAAAAACACAATCAAAAAACATAAGTTGGGCAAATGAATCGCGTAATATGGAATATAAAGTTGAATATGGATGAAACGATTGTCGATCGCTTTTATCGTTTTTGGTTGAAATACGTAAGAGTTACGTATTTATTTGTTACGTGGTTGTCGTTCCAACTTTCTCCAACTACTTTCTCGAGCGCCTAATTATGATATTATGAGATATATGTAGGTAGTTATGACTGATAGCTGCTCTCAAAATAAAGCGAGTCCCAAGGTCACGTTCGAGCCTTCACCTCTTGGGATATTCTATGAAATGCTTTTATTTCGAGCCTCTAATACATTCATAACGTCGGGGGTCAGATGCCAGGCGCGGTGCCTTTGCCATTAGTGGGTACGTCACATGCATACTGATGACATTAGTCCTTCATCTTTACTAAATAATAAACCAAAACATTGTTTTGTTTACTTCTTATTTTGATCATTAATACCAAGAATAATTCAGTTATCTTTTGTTAAAATAAAGCTGCCTAAACTCTTCTAAATAGTAGTTAGGTACTAAGATCGACTTAACACGCACGAGGTTTTAAAATTTTGCACATTAAAAGGAAACTAAACCAATGTTTTATTTGAAACGTCGACCGTAAAAAATACGTCACAACATTTGAAAAATCACTTAGTTAGGGCCAACTTTTTAACACTATATTTTTTTAAATTATTTTCTTCCGGATGTCAATCCTTTTTTATCTATTTTCAGTTCATTATTTTACATTGAACAATGATAGACGTTTTAACTAGAGCTAGGCAAGAGTAAAACCGCGTACTAGCATCTGATTCTTCATCCCGTGTTCGGTAAATTGATAACGTTCATCTAACACTCACGCGAAAGTACACTAGTGCCATCTATCCGTAGATTCCTGGTGGTGTAGATCTAAGCGAGATGATGGAGAATTAGTTTGGTTGAGGTTTATGTAAGTTTCGGTGTCCTGACGATATTATAACGGAATAGGGAACTAGAGGGAGCCAAAAACATCTTTAAGATTAGAGGGAGCCACTGCTTAGCTATCTACAAATCATGATTTTACCAGACTGTAATTTAAAGGATATCGTGCTCTTTATATATTTAGATAATGTTTGGTCTATTAAATTCTTACCAATCAAACAGGAGATATAAAATAAAACCCTCAGATAGTGTACCTAGTAGTTAGAGCCAGGTAGAGCAGACTATGGGAATATTTTAATTCGTAAATGTCTTTCCTTTAGAGGAAGTGTAGGTTAGGTATGTGTAACTTATCAGACTACACCAGCAAAAGGACGATATAATAAAGTATTAAATATCCGCTATTCATCAAAACATTGACAACAGACATTGTCGATTTGATTGCCCTTATACAATATAAAACGAGAAGCACCGTGAGTAATTAGTAATTACATTGGCAAGCCAATTATAATCGTCCTAGAAGTTTTCTAATGCCTTATAAATAATTAATTTTATTGCTCAAGTATGCTCGGTTGTATGCAACAGCAATCCTTAGTTCTGAAGCAATTTGATACTTTCCTTCCTCTATCACTCGTTAACTCTTACGTTAAGGTTACATAAAAGGATGTTCAATAAAAAACTCGATTCCGCCGTCGCATTCCGTATATTTGTATGAAAATATAACAATACATAATAGCAAAAATATTTTGCAGATTTTACAACAGATTGATAGTGGTTTACATTTTCATAACAACGAATGCGACCTATCTCTAAGTAATGAAGAATTATGAATGTTGGCGCCACCATTGTACATGTCAGAAGCTGTTATTCTGTAACGCTGAACTAATGATAGAATGAGAGACTGCTCGACGATTGTTAAAATAATACAATTTATGTTAAACATAAAACAATTCAGCAAAATTAAAATAGATCTCCCGAAACGTCATGTTTGAAATCAATCTGCGCGTGTCAGTGCGCGGTGAGGTGTGTCGCTGGGCGGCGGCCGGGGGCTGGTTATTTGATGAGGCCCTTGGCCTTGTAGAGGTCGCGCATGAGGCCCTTGAGGTACTTGATCTCACGCTGCAGGTCGGAGCACTTGTCTGCGAGCGCGGCGTGGTGGTCGCGCAGCGCCTGCTCCTCGCCCAGCAGCACTTCCACCTCGGCCTTCTTCTTCTGGCGGTAGCGCGTCGCCGCGTTCTTGTTCTGCTCCTTCTTGCGTGAGCGGCGGTCGTCGGGCGAGCGCGAGTACGGCTTGGAGCGCGGCGACGACCACTCCTCGTCGGTGGACGAGCGCGGCGACGAAGGCGGCGACGAAGTGAGCGGCGAGCCGAGCGGCGAGCCGAGTGGCGAGCCGAGCGGCGAGGCGAGCTGCGCGGCGCGGTGGCGCACTAGCTCGTCCACGGCCTCCACCGAGCACTCGTAGGCGGCGGGCCAGGAGTCGAGCTGCGGCGCGGTGGCGAGCTGCGCGTAGCTCTGCAGCAGCTGCGAGGCAGGCCCGGGCGGCGACTGCGGCGGCGTCAGGTGCGTCAGCTCCACGGCGCCGTACACCGTCTCGAACTCGCGCAGCAGCTCCTCGGTGGGCGGCACCGCGTACGGCGCCCCCGCCGCCACCGGCACGGCGGCCGGCGCCGGCGGCTCCACGCGACCGATCTGATCGAAGATCGGCAACTCCACCTTCTCCTCCAGCCAGTTGGGGAAGATGTTTTCTGTAACAACATAATATACACGTTCAAGTACCTCGAAAAGTTATTTTCGTGTAACTATATTGTAACTTAATAATTATAATTTAAATGTAAGCTCTGTAACAGGTATTTATTAGTTGCTTTTATGTGTGGACATAACTATGTACATATTGATTAAAATAACACGAGTTCTAGTTCGAGATCATAATTTATTCAATAAATATGTACCGGTTTGTTGGAAAAATTCCTTAATCTGTTGAAATAAGCCAATCACAGGTACATAAGTATAATTGTGATTAAATAAACGTAACAATGGTAATGGGTTTGTGCGCTATGACCGCGCTCCGCTGCATCGCTGCAGCGAGGTAGGTATCCTCCCTGAACTAAATAAACAATGGCTCGAATTGCACGCGAATCGGTATTCAACGATATTTTATACCGCCAGTGTCCGCTGGCCTTTACAAAGTATCTTCAAGTACAAGCGGTATCAAGTTCAAAGTATTATGCTTTCGAACTTTAGCATTGATATTAAGACTTTATTGACATTATTATGTTGGTACTTTAAGTATTTACTGGGTCTCGTACAATTATTAGTATAAAGCTGTAATCGATATGCACATGTATCAATATTAGGGTTATTAATTACTAGTCTAATAAAAAACAAAACAGTGTCGAGAAGTCCGAGACGAGTTGATCAACGATCAATTGAACATAAATTGAGACCGTTATAACTGAGACCCATAAACAATATTTGAATTAGACTGTTGGTGCACGGATGTAGTAAAATATATATGTTTTGCATTAAGAAGTCATATAGGACGGTTGAAATAAAACAAGCTGTGATTGGCAACTTGTATCGCGCACGTATTCGATCAAATGCATTTACTTGACCCTACAGATAAACTGCACAATCAGAGCGGTGTCACTGCGACGCCCTCCATCCATAATAGCCGCTTGATAAACTCAACTTAAACGTCACTCGAATTAAATACCGACCAAATTATAAACCGCTAGTGTCAACGACTTCTCATCAAATTGGAATATTCCACAAGTTACGAGATAACATTTTGTCATCTTATATTAGAACACAGTAGGTATGTGTGAACAGCTGTCGGGGTTCGGTGGACGCATCTCCAGATTTCCCATGTCTCCGATACAAGCGCCGAGGAAGGAGACACAGCTGTGGTTTAGTGGGTATTACCGCGGTGGATGCAATGAGCCCCGGTAGCGGGGGGAGCTTGTCCACCGGGTTGGTCTTCAACTGAAGCCTGGTTGCTTCTAAGTTTATCCAGGCCTCAGTCCTTGATACACTTGGAAGTGACCAAGGCCGAAGTTGTTGGCATTGAGTCCCACATACCCTGACTATTGGCTCCACCTAATAGGCGGGGATGCATAAAAGGCATTCCACTGCTACAAAAAAGAAAAAAAAGTTATGTGTGAACATAACTGTCTCATTTCGGCGTTTTTATCATGTAAGAACATGTGGTAAAATTAGTATTATATATATGTACAAAGCCTTTGTATTCTACGTGGTTAAATGTATTGGTATCAATAGGTACTTAATACGGATCAGCGATTCATCTCTGAATCCGAAGCGGATATTATAATGAGTTACTTTTGCTTAATTATGCACTAACAGTGCTAAATCGAAAAAGGGACTTTTATTTATAACTATAAAAACAAACAATAAAAAACCAAGGTAATTGTAAGTTAATGTCAATCACGCACGTTGAACGTGGTGAGATAAATATTTATCCTCCATTCGAAAGGCATACCGGTAGGTCAAATTATTTGTATCAATGTATAGTATAGGAATGAAAACAAGTGGTCAATATGTCGCTTTAATTATTGGGCGAGCAGCAGCCGAGGTCGTCATGTGCGGGAACTGGTTTCAAAGAGACGCGGTGCAAGTTACGAGAAACGCGGCCGCCGCACCAACAGCTAACGCCTAAACAACAATACAACACCACCAACAAATAATGCAACACTCGTTATCTTGTTACAACATCGCTTCCGCGTGTACTTTGGACCCGACCACTACCAGTACATTAACGAATCGGAATTCCATAAGCGCCAATGCAAGTGATAAATAAGTTAAAATGAATGCAACGCCAGCTACCTACGTAGGCCGCTTACTAAGTCGAAGTAATGTATAAACATGAGAACTAGGTATACTTTGTTTAAAGTCAATTTATATGCAACTAACAATTAGTTGAGCATTATACAGAATTATGATTTATTGTTCTCTTCTTATCTTGTCTGTATACCTACGGTATACTTATTAATTACGTTGTTCCAGTTAATGTATTGAAATGTATCGATATGATGTTGGCACCAGCAGCAAACAAGTTTGTTGCGCAGTTTACTGTTATCGCTCCAAAATTAATAAGTCTATGTCCACCGCTCAAGTTACCGACCTAAATGAGTGGAGAGCGAGTTACCGAATACAAATCTGTAACGTGGAACGAGTCAATATTTTTATTACATCAACAAGTGAAGCGAGAAGTGGAGCAGGCGGGCCTTGAGCCTCCGCGCCAACACTTTCAATGAGCTAATCAAAACAAACAATTACATCTAACAAATCGATTCATAAACTAACTAAATCACGTACCCATATACATATCCACCATGGCCATCTCGAAGATCAAACTTCTTAACAAAGTCCTTTAGAAATCCAACAGTTCTTTCTTATATTCTATGATATACAGTTCTTATGATAACTTTAATTATATATGTTAGATGATCCTTATAAATGGAATCCTCAAGAAGCGGGCAATGGTCGTCGGAAGCTATCCAGAGGGTTACTCTGAACCTAACGTCTTTTCACAAGTTTCTGTGAGTTGAAAACAATTTCCTTGTTCCAAATGCAACGATAGTGGCACTTCATTCTAACGGCGTCCAAAAGAAGTGCGGTCGATGGCGGCAGACATAGGTTGAGAGAGCGCTCGCGCCCGAACCGTGCGCCTTGGAACGAATTTATTGTCACGGGTTTAAGAAGAACTAGCACCAGTACACGCGACGCAGCACGAGGGGGCACTGAGCGCGCCCGCGCCCGCGCCACGCGCCCGCCCCCCACCGGCGCGCCGCCACGCTCCGACACTACACTAATCATTCGCAACAGAACAGAAAGTCAACCACTACATTCACATTTCCACATCACACTCGCAGCCCAGCGCAACAATCAAATCAATAAACATTTATATTAGGTATACTGCCTACTTACTAAATTCTATGGAATGCGTATTTGATAAAGATCTAATCATGCAGAAATGCACGTCTGAATACTAACTGGTGACTACAGAGTGCATTCGACCTTCACGGTTCATAATTTAACATCAAAATAAACCGAATCTAATTATTAAAAGTTTAATAAAAATAACTATGATTATTATCGATTTAATCAATAACCTAGATATCGCCCTTGTTTATAACATTGCAATACGTCAATTGTGTTAACGAAATCAAAATTGATGACGCATATAATATTTAGTTCAACGATCAAATTAATGTATTGTCCCTATCAACAAAGAATTGCTTGGTTGGACGTTGACGTCAATACTCGTACGACCGCGACTTTATCAAATAACTCCGAAGAAGTCATCTAGTTGACACAAATAGAGATAAAATTGAAAATTTTCCTTACAATATAAAAAGTTTAAATATAATAGTAGTTATTGATAAGAACATCCCGTCGCAAGTGACGTCGGTGTATTTTACGTTTTGGTGGAACAGAAAGGAAAAAAGCTCTACTTAGGTACTTTATTTTAGAGCGACTCTTACTCTACTAAGTTTTTAGGAAATGCCAAAATCTCTTTAAGATTTAAGAGGTTTTGATCCCATATAATGTATGCAATAGTTATCACATGTTGGAAACATGTTTTTAAAACCCGATTAAGAGCCTTATTATAAAACCTTCAAAAGAAACAAACAAAAAGTCTTCAGCCTTAATAAGTATAATTATTATGTCAATTAACATTGTAAATCAGCGTTATCTAATAAATTAGATCATATGGATCAGTTAGTTACTAACTAACAAGAGTATCATATGGCTTGGCGATAATTAATTATTATTCAACACTAATTCGACCTTCACAGTATCATAAATATTATTTAATTATATAACTACTAAAGGGCAGAATGGGGCCTTTTTACTATATTTTTTACAAGAACGATGCCCCGAGCTAAACATAGGAAATAAAAACATGTTAAATATGTTATTCGTTTGACCTTATGGTCCGGTAGAGCAATATGACAACATTGTTTCGAGAAAAATAAAGTTTTAATATATAAAAGGTCAAAATTCGGTATCTTTACTAACAGGTTAAGTTAATTATAATTTGCTCCAAGAGGTGATTAACCAATGACAAGTGGGCACGGTTTTTCCCTTACCACTAATGTGATAACCTATTTGACTTGAGATACACATTGCACAGCAGGATATATCGGAAAACCATAAGTAAGTATCTGCCTGTTATGTCCCACTGCTAAGCAAGTCTCTCACTGGGGATATGCATCAGTATAGTGAGGAGAAGGATTTATCTTAAACTAGCAGCGCCCCGCGGTTTTACCCGCGTTGTGCCCGTTCCCGTGGGAATTTCGGGAATTTTTTTACATAAAAACCTTCCTCTTGAATCACTCTACCTATTACAAAAAACCGCATCAAAATCCGTTGCGTAATTTTAAAGATTTAAGCATACAGACAGACAAACAGTGTGACAGACACGAAAAAGAGACGACTTTATTTTATACTATGTAGTGATAGTAAATTTTAATAATGTATGATGATGATGCATCTAAACATCAAATAACTCCGACATCAGGGTTGGCCACTAACCTACTCGAAATGAATGAATGAATGAATGATGCTTCTTGTGTGCTTTAAAAAAAAAAAAATTATTATTCACTATTTCCCAGATTTTAGGTATGCAAAAAGTAAAATCAAGAATCATCCAGTAAGAACCCACTACAGTGCAAAGGCCTCTCTTCGCCTTACTCAAGATAAATATCCATTTATATCTATAAAATGAAATAAACAAAAAACTACACGTTAATAAAGACATAATCTAAACAAGATGGTAATTTATTTCTAGGCACAGATTACAATATAGTTTATTTCGAGTTTTCCGTATAAAATGGGAATAATAATAAGAGTATTAATTTGTTCCTCGATAAATATATTAATATCACGCGCCGGTGTCATGTTGCAGCGAGAGGTGTGTCTTAAGAATTTATTTAAATTCATAAAATCAAAATATAAGGAAAAAAATATGAAAAAATCTATGACATATATTATGCAACTAAACAGTATTCAATGCTTTATATAAAAACGAGGGAAACATGATACAGATATATTTTAAATATTCTAATTCAATGACTGTGTTTTTCTATCCCACTACCAAAAAAATACATCATTGTAAATTAAACGTACTCTTTACGGAATTTTCTAATGATAGGCAATGGATAAAGAAAGCCATTTTTTAGATTATTTATATCTAGGTCCTAGGTATCAGGCATGTTTATTGTAAAATCTCTTAGTTAGTGTATTTTAAGATGAGGAAGCTTAATGTAACTTCATTTAAAAGTCGTTAATCTATAATTGTTTTATTAATTTATTAGTATAATAAGATTAATAGTACATATTTAAAGTAAACCTAATCTATACTAACCTGTATTTAATATACCATTCTGTGATATACAAACAACAAATTATTGAATAAAAAAGTATTATAAATATCACATTTTAAATCGTGCATTCGATTAAAGCTCTACCGTTAATTTGTCTATCTGTGTTTTTGTGTCAAAAAGTCCATAAGTATATAAAAGTACTCGTATTCCATTGTTATAAATAAACAAACAATATTTGGTCATCGCCAAATAAAAGTAATCAATTTCGGGTAGTAGCATGGAGTCACGTCACGGACCAATATCTATGGTAAGTAGTAATATTTTTGAAAACTTATGTTATTTCTAGTACTAGGATAGATATTATCTTTTTAATCTACTGATAACTTGCATTCTACAATAAAACGAGTATCGCCCAATAATCTTCTAGTTTGAGGAAAGTCTCTCATGATTGGTCCGTTAGAGATTAGAAAGAGAGTGAGGCGTTAACCTGGATAAAGCTATCTATACTATCAAGTGAAATGTAATGGTAGGTATCATATAGAAGTTGTAGGTAATATAGTTTAGGAATAAGTTTCCAAGGACTCGTATTTGAAGTTATTGTTTTTAGTTATGTATTATGTTATGTGTGAATTTAACTAAAGATTGGGCCTTATTCATAAACGCTTATTAACAGCACTTTATCTATCAAATGGTTTGTCCCTTTCCGACATACGCTATGTATGTATTTTCCAAAGAGCGAAAGAGACAAAACACTTTAAAACACAGGTTAAGTTAAATATCGTTTATGAATAATCGTCTAATTGTGATAGGCACTATAAGAATTCGGATGAAACCTCTTTTTTATTAATTTCAGAATATATTCAATTACAGAAACATCAGGAGCCGTTCATTAATGACGTGATGTTTTTTTGTGTTCAGTTTTAAAATTCCCTGCAATACAAAGTTATAAACTTCTCACCTTCATAATTTGTATTAGGAAAATATAAATGCACCATTAAACCTTCATAACTTGTAGTGGGAAAAGTATAAATGTTTTGTTTTAGCTCCGTTCCGTCTGAATTAGTAGATAACAAAAACAGCGTTGAAGAAAAACGTAATTTAATAGCCTTGTAACTTTGTTGTACCCATTATTAGAAGCGCTATGCACAACATTAGTTTTGCTAAGAGGAAAACCAAAGGAGTCAATGTAATTTTATACCTATTAACGACATGTTCTCAATGTAATACGGATAAAGTATATGTAACAAGTAAACAAGTAAAATTGTAGCAAATTAAACAAATTAATTAAAAAGACTTGAGGGAATGTCATTCATAACACTCCGCACGGAAAATGTAACATCACAGAAACGGTTGAGTACACAGAAAATTTTTACTATTGTCTACATACATACTCGTATATCATGCACAATCAATATTATAGTTTTTTCGCCTAATAAATTTATTTGTATTTGTATTTGTATTTAATCAGTCCACAAAAATGCTGATCACTTTAGTACTTTGTCGAATTATACAACTTGTAAATACGTATGGGCATGTTGATAGTTATTATAGAAGTTCCTAATACGACAAAGTTCTAATTATGCTCAACATTTTCATGATCCGACTGTGAATAGGCCTTCTGTATTATAAACTCCATTAAACATAATTAACGACACTATTACAAAACGTTGCAATTAAATTGAATTAGTTAAACCGAACGCATAAGATGCGAAAACATAGCATATAAAGTATATTTAATTTCTTCACGTTTACGTATTAATAATAATTAATTACTTTGATTTAATGGTTTTAAAATAAGTTTTAATTAAGTTAATTACGTTTATTAAATGCTCCTAATCTATACTTATACTTTAGAGCATAGTTTGCATGTTTGATCGCGGTAATATCTGACAATATATCTTTGTATTAAATTCAAGAGGAAGGTTGTAAGCAGTAAGCATAGTTTTCAGTCAGTAATTCCCATGGAACCGTGTACCAAAGCGGGTACAACACGGGACAAGTCATCTAACAAAGCAAAAGAAATGTAATGTAGGAATGAATCAACGCGAGTCTTAATCATTTCAGGAACAACTTTTAAAACTAATTTTGTAAAAAAATAATTTTTGAAATGTCTTTCAAAGATACTCATGGTTCAGATATCAGGTCTAACTTTCAGAACAGAATGTTTATTCAGGAAAAAAATATACTACGGGCTAATAATATCCGCTTCGACTAAGTACTTTCAATACGGAATAATTTTTTCAACAAATAGACCTTTAATTACTATTTATTTTCCAACCTATAAATTCTATTGAACTATAAAACTAAGGACATTGCGCCATTTTCCTCATTTATCGGGATTTACGTCTTGACATTCTGAATAGTTCTAAGTGTTTCTATGGAACTAGTAAATAGTTATTAATAACTAGCACCTGCCGGTTAAGTTTAATATCCAATTTTAATTAAACAACCAAGAAAACTGATATTTGCTCAAAAGTCATCGTTTTGTTGACGACTTCAAACAGACGCGCTTTTGAAGGTTTTTGTGGAAGTTTTCAGTTTTTCAGACATTTCCTATAAGAATTTCTATCATTAGACCACGACGGAGGCCTTTAGGAGGACTATAAATTACGACACTATAGTTGGCCGGTAGGTGACCATTCCTGGTATTACACTCGAACTTACTTTTATAACCAAAATTTACATTACTAACATAAATGCAAAAAGTTTTTAACTCTAAAAATGTATGGGCGGGAGTCACTACCCAAAGTAAAACCGGCAACTTGATTTTACTTGCATTCTAGCGCCATCTATCGACATGCTGGTGGAAACCGCGGGATCAGTATTTTCATTTTCTTTTTCATAAACACAAGGGCTGTGCTCTTGACTATGGACCTGTTTCCACTTTATTCCTATCCTCTGCCATCCTCTTTAGCTGTTCATACGACACGACGTTGGCTCTCTTTCAGTTAGTCTACCTATTCTCTACCTCTTCCTCTGCTTTTGCCAGCTTAATAACATTTATCAATGAACATACCTTGTTTACATTGCGTTTCTAGCTGCAGCAGTAAGTCGTTAGCGAGCTCGGCGGGTGAAGGTTTGCTCTCGGGCGGGGAAGGCGGGTAGAGGCTGGACAGATCGTCGTGATGGTATGCCTCCGGCTTGGAGCAGGCGTTCGGGAAGGTCTTCAGTAGGTCTGCGGAAGGAAACCTTGTTGAGTATACTTGTATCAACAGTTGAACATTTCGGTAAAACTAAGGATGAAATTTAGTTATTAAATTGTTAAGTAGGTATACTTGTAGTCATGTTTCGAGTGGCAGGTTTTCGGTAAATCTTGGGATGACAACGTAGTTTAGTACACTTGTCAGTAAGTATATTTAGTCTCCAAATAATTATGCTCAGAACAATAACTTCTTCTATTAATTTGATGGAAATTCTTATCCAAAACTCTTCTGGAAATCTGGTGATAAAATAAACTGATAAGTTTCGATGTTGAGTAGCCTATTAGAAGAGAGTTATTAAAAATCCCAAGTTCTGCAGATCTTGAACAGTGAAATAAGACATACGAATTAATGAGGCGTAAAAAATATTACGCATTTATTACCACGTGTTAAAATAAATTATTTCTTTAAGACATTTTGATAACATGGGAATATATATATTGTCTATTATGCAGTATATAATATCTTGAATTTTAGATACAGTTTGTTCAACTTCTAAGAACATTAAATTCGGTCAATCAAAAATCTTAAAAATGTGACTGCAACTTTCAAAACAAATAAATAAAAAACTCTTACTTTGCAACAAAGAAAGCTGAAATTCTCTACACAGCTCGCACATGCTATAACTTCCATTATTTCTATAGCAACACATTTTCACGGGAAAAAATCACTTGTGTTAAAATAATAATAATTTAATCGATTATTATGTGGGTTAATTATTTATAATTAATTGTTAAAGTGTAGAATATATCGGAGCTTCAAGGTGAGGAGCTTAGATACGTAGTGGACAAAATACAGCGTGGAGAGACGACGCCACGATATATATATGAACGATATCTCTCAGATAACTACGTCAAGCAACGCCCAGCAGTCACGATGCTTTAAATCTCGAGTGATAAGCCGGCCCGCTCGGCACCCGCTAAAACACATCCAATGTTTATTTTATTATACATACGACCTATTATTATGGCAACCACTGATTACTTAACTTAACTTCCCATTGTTTCTTTATTTTGTTGTTCCTTGATTTGTCAACTTTTTGTTATCTCATTAACTATAATTTCAGAGCTTTTTCCGTTTGTGAGTTACTTAAAATGTTACAGTTGTCTTAATAAAAAGTATTTTTCCTGACAGTAATTTTAAGGTTATACAGAAAACCCTTAGGAAATTAAAAATACTCATAAGTTTGTTCATAGCTGTACTGAAAATATTAAGCGCATGTAAAGCAATCGTTCATACGGAACGCAGCTTTCATTAATAAAATTTCCCTAAGCTTTATCCAACACACAAACATATAGGAACCTACTGCAATTATAAGTATAATTCGACATAATCGTTTCAATAATTCGCACGTTTTCGTGACTTACTGATAAGCTCACTGCTGTATGTAAAAACATCAGGCGACTTACTTAAAAGGGATGTTATTATTTAATATTTTAATATAAACACTACTTTCAAACAAAAAATATATTTAAAGTTGACATGGAAACAGTAATGATCATACGATAAGTACGTACGTCATTCAGTACCAAACAATCACAACACATTTAGGGCTACCAAATCTTTGGTTTAATCTTTGTGCGGTGAGGAAATTCACTGATTCCATAATTTTTAAATGTTTATTTTTCTAATATATGTATCCCCTGGAAGCGCCCCACGCCTTTATCCTTTAAAGAGCGTGTTTTAGTCAACTTTGATGCCCCCCGATTAAATGCCTAAGAATAATATTATTGTTTTGAAGGAATATATAAACGAACATAAATATGACACATCGTGACAAACATAAACACCCATATTTATGTCAAAGAACTAGGTTGTTAGAGCTTCCATAAAATATTATTTTCGAGTACTCTTCACACATATAAATAGCGTTGGTATCTTGATTTGCTGAACGTGTGATATTGTTTATTTATGTATACTTGTGGTATTAGAGAATTTTTTCGACCGATTCTCTAAAAACAAACATTTGTTGAGCCTCTAATAAAATGCCGGCATTCTACTAAAAAGTTGAGCTTTTTAGTAGTAATTCATAATATAAAGTAATTTTATCTACACTAATGTTGTAACATTCTACTTATGTTTCCAATACTTGACTTATAATTACTACTGTTATAGCGCAGACAACTAAAACACTCAGCAATTGCACATGATGTTATAATATCCACATCGATATCGTAAAATCTCATTATAACATCATTATAATGCGACCAATTAACCTGGCGAGCCTTATGTCAAAATCCTCATACTAGTTGTATAAAATTTTGATAATAGGCTGGCTTTTGAAAACAGTTGGGTTATACGTGAAAACTTCGTCGAAACTACATACACAAAACTCTTTGGTAAGATCTCGCTCGCTCCTGATTGGCCCTACGCGCAGCTGCGCTCTCATTGGTTAGATTTTAATGGCGGCAAGTTCACTGTGACAATACACGTACGCGTGAAAAACTATTGTCAGCTTTTACTCTTGTTGTTTGATTAATTGCATTAGTGAAGATAAAGTAGTGTATGCAACTGCATAAACACGGGTATTAAAACACTCGTTACTATTATGAAACTCGCTGCGCTCGTTTCATAAACTCACACTCGTGTTTTAATACCCTTCTTTATATGACAGTTGCATAAACTACTATACTAGCAAAACAATAAATCGTATAAGTACTTTAGATACTACTTCATTACTTGAGTAAAATACTAGCATAGTGCGTAGTCTTTAGTCTGAAAATAGCTTTAACAATAACGACGTGCGTCAGATAATTCCGATATAATACTGATAGTAGACACAAATAACTGACAAACAAGTCAAATCTTAGACAAAAGTAACATAATATTTATCGACTTATAATGTGGTTACTACATCTCAACAAACAACATGTTATAAGACTACATGTCAAATCATAATAATATATTTTCATTGGATACAAGATAAATAATGGAAAACAGCCAGCACGAGATATGCAATTGAAAACAAACAAGGACCAATAAATGAGACAAATATGTTTTTAGAGGGAGTTGACGTCAGCACTGTCAATCATCCGGTTGCCAGTCACTAGCCGACCGAGTGATTATCAAGACACACCCACGTTTTTGGAGAACCAACATCATTTAACTTAATTAAACAATGATAAAACATACTCCGATAACTTACAGAATTAAGAATCATGCTACTCAGCTAACATCTTTGCCCTCGGATATGAAAATGGATGAGACTTGATAAAGCTATCTGTAGCCGTTGGATAAATGTTAACATGACTTTGGATAAAAAATGAAACAGTAATGACTAGTATGAAATCTCGAAGATTCCATTAATTAGAGGCACGAGCGCGATCAGTGAAAACAGTGGCATTAGATAATGTATCAATAGGGGAGGAGTGTGGCCCATTATGAACATGCGTAGTTGAGATGCTGACCTGCAATGTTATCAACGAGCATGAATTGGGTCCGTGGGGGGTACGGCGAAAATAACTGTGTACTGAGTTTATCTAGCAATGTGGTTCGAGTGGCGTGTCAAACGGTCAATGCTTTTATCGGCCTGATAAATCCTACGGAAAGGTACCGTCAAATCTCTGCGCGACCGACCGTGAAACGGATTGATTATTAGACCTTATCCGATTGACTTCTGGACCTTTATTGCGATACGCAAGTTCCAAAACTATCAAAAGATATTATATAACTATTATATGATTACTGATAAAAAATTAACGAATAAGAGTTTAACATAATTATTGATACGAGTAAAGAGTTCGTAATCGCTCGATCGTTGTGACGTGTCCATGATATAATCGTAATATTTATATGGAACTTTTTTACTATGTGACAGATATAAGCACTATCTACTTTTTAGAGGACTTAATAAGGAGGGATTCTGAATGCGTTGGAATCTTATAATCACAAGGATGTTAAATGAAACGACTAGCAACACCCTGCGGTTTTACCCGCGTTGTGCCCATTCCTGGGAATTTCGGGATGAAACAGCTTTAACGATGCCGTTGACTGCGGCCATCTACATATTTAAAAATAGTTATTCAAATCAGATTGGGTTTCTGAGATAAGTGCGTTCAAGTAAACAAAAAAACTTCAGCTTTGTTATATTAGTATGGAAGTATAGATAGGGTGATTCAAAGTACAACAGGTAGTACGGCGATACCAGAGACTAACTGAAATTTTTATCTGTACCAAATTGTAATATCTATCATGATTACTACACAATAATCGATAACTCAATATATAAATACATTCCTTTATTTATAGAACCGCTTGCCGTCATCAATCAGAAATAAAGCTGATTCATATAAACATTTAACTTTCTATGTTTCCGCGATTCTCCCAATCATTGTTCACTATGATGCGGCAAATAACCAAATATCATATTGGTACAAGACAGTCTTCTGTGATCACAGTTCCGGTAAAGGGGCCGAAACGTCAGATAAAAATGTAGAATTAATACGAATACTTAGTTTCAATTCAAAATGAGTAGTGTTCGCTTAAACTTAAGAAACGTTATGTATCTGGGTTTTAATTAGGTTTAGACTTTGGACCCTAAAACTAAAATAATTGTAACTAAAGAAAATAAATAAGTTGGTGTCGGCCACCATGCTACTCTGCAGTTTAAACCTCCTCAAGACTTCTACTTGGTCTAGTTAAGCATAGAAATAGAAGCGAGGTTTCTATATTTATATATGGTCTACCTAGAGATTGGAACAATAACTTAACTTGCCTCGCTAAACACAGAGCACACAGATACAAATGTCACTATCGGCCACCCGGTCAAGCAGCTCGTTGCTTAACAATCCCCATGAGTTGACCTCGCTTAGTCAATCTATCTATACCATATAAACTCTTACTTATTGAATACTAGCAGCGCCCCGCGGTGTTACCCGCGTTGTGCCCGTTCCCGTGGGAATTCCGGGATAAAATGTATCGCATGTGTTATTCTGATGGATAACCTATATTACTGTAAATGTTCATCCAAATCCGTTAAGTAGTTTTTGCGTGAAAGAGCAACAAACATACATCCATACATCCATCCTCACAAACTTTCGCATTTATAATATTAGTAGGATACTACGAATATATTATATTGTGTAGGAATATATTTATTAAAAAAATACTTTTCAAAATAAAATATAAATTAACCTACAAAGCGTGGCTTGAGTCATAATCCAATATTATAAATTCCAACTAGCTGCGCCCCGCGGTTTACCCGCTTTGTGTCCTTATCCGTGGGAATTTCGGCAAAATAGCCTATAACCTTTCCGTTGAATGAGACTATCCGTTACAAAAATAGTAATACAAATTGTTAGTTTCTGAGATTTTCTGAGCGTATTCAAACAACATCAAACTCTTCAACTTCATTATATTAGCATAGATTTATAAAGCTAATCTTATAAACCTCGTGTTTAGCTTGACTGGGAGATGAGAAGAGGCAGATTTATCTTCGATTGGCTATTACAGTAATAGCTATTATCTTCGTAGAATGTTTATCGTACGTTCACTTAATCACGAGTATTTATATTTTGTGCTATCCTTTCGTTATATGATGCAATTTCTACCAGCGATTGCTAAAAATATACAAAAATAAACCTGTTCCGATTATACTGTTAGATAAACTGTGGCTTGGATTCATTTTATTACTATCTAAATAAATTATCGAAAATGGCGCCATATTATTTTACTAAAACAATTGATTGCACAGAAATGCTATTCAATATTGATTTTCTAATAGAACAAGCAACATTTTTTGGTTGTTATTTTTTTTCATTTAGCTTATTACTATTTCTAAATTGTACTGATATCTTCAGTGAGATCAGAGAACGAAATATATCAGGTTCACTCACTTTAGTTTACCTTTAAATTCCTTTTATTTTAAAATGCTTCCTTTAGGGTGTGCCCCCTCCACCCCACGTGGCGTGGTCATGGTGTGTGTGGGCACAGCCTTAAACTAATCAAGTTGCATTTTATAAGATCAACTATGCAATCTATTCTGACAAAATTACTTTCAGGTTTCATAATTATATTACAAGCGAATTGTCCTGTGTATGAAAAGAGAAGCCGCCATTAAAACAATTTATTAAATTTAGTACAAATTATGTGTATTTGTTCTTATTCGAAGTGCGACCTAAATTCATTAGAAACTAGCTGTGCCCCGCGGTTTCACCCGCAGCGCCCCCGTTCCCGTGGGAATTTTGAGATTTTTATTCCTTATTTTTCTTATATAAAAACCTTGTCCTGACAATAAGGAACACATTAAAAAAAGAATCATCCAATTTGGTGCAGTCGTTCTGAAGTTATGCGCTTACCAACACATTTTGCGATTAATTTTTATATTATAGATGAAAGTATTGAAGAGATACTATCTTTCTGTTAGTACGTTTTTGTTAGTTTATAATAAAGTTAACAAAGTTTCCTGCAATTAATTTTCTGAGTGAAAGTGAAAGGGACTTTAACAAAATATCCAAGCCTAATAGAATGTGCACATAAATCACGTCATAAAATCGTTGTTTGTCCTTAAATTCCGCTAACGTAGTGATTTGCTTCAAATTGCAGCATAATAATTTTATATTATGCTGAACCGTTTAACGTAAATCAATAAAATGATATCCAAATATTTTCCGAAATAGGTGGGTACATGAACAAAATTACCTTTCATTACTTCCATCAGTAGTAAATATTATACTTTATTAAGTATAAGTTTTACTGTAGAGCAAAGGTTTCTCATCTCACTGAAAATAGCAATACAGTGAGGAGGATTATAACATTTCCGCATGCAATTTCACTCCCACACGTTAGATTAATTTCATAAGTAAAGATATTTATAAAAACTAAATTTAGGCATACCCAACCCTCCCCATAAAAAGTATACCCATTCTTCCAGAACGGTTGAACTTATATTCATGATCTTTCACTTTTTGTTTTTTGCCTCAGAAAATGTAAGACTTTCTTTATTTTTCATATATTTTGTGCAGAAAATTGCTTGATCTAAAGTGGTTCAAAGTTCACAATCAGCAAAATATTGTAAAAAATAGTTACACGAGCTTACACGTGCCGTAAAAATGCTTCGCTAGTTATTTATACAATTTATGTAACATGAATCGAATTCTTCCTTCAATAAGTAACTGAAACTATATGTATACATTCGATTTTAACCTTTCTCAAAAGGCGTAAACGCGCGTATCGAATCACACACGTTTGTAATTCAAAACATGGCATGATCGAGGAAAGAAATAGGTACGTAATGAAAATTACATAATGTAGCATATTTTGGTTAGAAGTTATAATATTATATAAGTTTTTTCCGATTTCTATTTTCTAGGGTTTCATGGACCGATTTACCCACGGTGCGAAATTTTACGATACAATCGTAATAAAAAATACTACAGACATTCTTATATCGCTACTAAAACTATGTGGCATTGTAGTAGGGTAGATCATGGGGTTTTTTTTTCACTTTAACTTTACGCAATCTTGATTAACCGAAGCGAAGTCGGGACGGGTCGCTAGTCAATAACAATAATGGTTATACATAAACAAACAACGTTTGATAGTATGTAAATGTCTTAACAAAGCATGTCTAAGGTGCATTATAATATATTGGACTAGTAACTCCCCCCGAATAAGGTATGAATCCGACGTTGGCCTGCAACCGGAAATGCACGCCGAGCAACGGTCTCGCCATACATTTACATTGTTTAGTATTTATATAAATTGATAGTTAGTAGTTGGTCGCGATGGCTAGACGAGTTTATGGCTACAAAAGAAAGTTTTTAACCGAAGATAAAAACTGAAAGAATTCTCAATTCGTGTCAGTGTAACTTGTATGTGTAACTTGGTTTGGATCCTTATAGCTTTACACTTAAGTACCTTTCGCGAGTGCCTTAGAAAGAAAGACGTGGAAGGAAGAAAGGGAGACTTTTGCCCTGCAGTGGGACAGTATTATGTAGGTCCCCCTCCAAACAGATTATGTACAATTTTAATATTGGTATATTAATCGCAGCCTACCTAAGGGGTTTTTGGATCTTTTTCATTGAGACACCTTAGTTGTAACGGATGTGTAACGTAACCATGCTAATAGGAAGTGAGGTAAACTCCATACCAACTGTTTACATTCAGCACGTCATCATACCAGTAATGAGACAGTGTACTATTATATAAGGCGTATAAATTTCAGTATCATTATAGCTTTACTTTTGGTACAAGATAATTGTTTAATTTTAATTCAATAAAAACCGTATTGTAATGATAACTATTAATTTCCGTGATGATACACTACATTTTTAAGTATCAGTGTCATATCACCATTTAGTGTCAAATGTCATAAGCATCCTATGTATAATCAATCCTAACTAATAATAATAATATAATAAATATTAAAATATTATAAATGCGAAAGTAACTCTGTCTGTCTGTTACGCTTTCACGCCAAAACTACTGAACCGATTTGAATGAAATTTGGTACACAGTTAGTCCAGAGCCTGAGAAAGGACATAGGCTACTTTTTATCGTGAAATTTCTGCGGGAACGGGTACAACGCGGGTGAAACCGCGGGGCGCTGCTAGTTTTATATAAAAAAGACGTAAAATGTAAACGAATAAGATTTTCCAAGACCTCCATCAGTAGAAGAAAAATATTTGGTGACTTTATTCTATGACATTTGTTTACATTTACATATGCCTTCGATCAACAATACAACTAGATGTCGGGTCGGCGCAAAAAATACGTCTCGGTGAATAACGCCTCATTTGAAAAGTGAGGCGTTATTCTAACTTATTTTATTCATAAGATTTGCTACTTTATTGCTAGGCTTCATGGTTGTAATAAGGTTGAACTTCGAACTGTTTTAAAACTTTTTTTCAGTTCGGTAGTAAACAAAATAAGCTGTCACACGTCATCCACACGGACAGTATTAAGCTTTGATTTTGTACGTGACCCGATATCTAGTTGTGTATTGTTGAACGAAGACATATGCCATCACCAAACCTTTCTATAAAGAACTTTGATTTTTTGTTTGACTACACTAATCTCTGAAAATACCTGTCGGATTCGAATAATTATTTTTGTATTGATATACACTTTTAAGAGGAAAGTTACAAGATACTTTTTATTACAAAACTCCCACGAGAACGAGTACAAAACGGATCAATGCTCATAAACATCATAGTGAGTGACTGATAACTTCATAAGCATCCTAATGTAAAGCAAGATCGAGTTAGTTAGTGGCCAACTCTGGTGTCAGATTTTTAGACCGCCTGAAGGTTTTAAAGCTGGTTTGAATAGTTTAAGGATTGGAACAACCGGAACCGACAATCATCTCAAGCATCCTATGTGTTGTTTACGTACCATCGTCGGTGTTAAAGATGTCGATGTCGAGCAGCATGCTGCATTCCTCATTAGTGAGCAGGCCGTCGGCCGACGCCGACGCCAAACGATCCCACTGACTCGCACTCATCCTTGCAGATGTTTGATACACTCTGGAATTACATGTACAGAATATTTTAATTACGAAGCTCTTTTTGAATATCCCGATAGATATAGGATTATTTGAACACATTACAATTGTAGGGTTATAAATATTTGAACTTTACAATTGCAGAGGTGCTCTTACTGATTTGCTTTAAATTTTAAACTATCCCACGCTAAAGAGCAACCCTATTCGAGGTAAGATGAGTTTACCCGTAATCATGATTAAAATAGAAAGGGTCACACGATTTAAGTTTTTTTTCAGTATTGTTTAAAGCAAGATTTTACGGTAAATGAAAACATATCCGATAATGCGATTCGCACACATTTTTTTCTAAGTACTTTAGTAATATTCACAGGAAATAATTATGAATTTTAATCATAATTGTGCTTCATGATTTATTTGATATCATAGCCTAAGGCCTAAGGAAATAATTATGAATTGAGCACTTAATTATGTTTTTATTTCAATTAAATTTCGCGAGTATAAAGTGATTAATTATACCTCAGGTTCATGAAGGTTTGGACCGATTTCCCGATCGCAGCGGGTTAAGTTCAGCGCCGAATGAGTACAAAATATATGACTATAAAGAATATATTCTAAACATACCTAACTATTTATTTTGAAATATTTTAAAATATAAAACTGAAATGTCCCAATGCAAGGCAAAAACTTCTCAACTCACGGAGATATCAGTTCAGTCATCAGTGGAGTATTAGGCTTAAAAACCACTGTGGGTTTGTGATTTCCACCCGAGTCATGTTTAAAAAGTAAATTTGAAATATGTCGACCTGGGAATTGTACCCGATACTCCAGTGGCAGGTAAATATATAGAAATTATTCCACAATCGTATTTTTTTTTACACATACTTTCCGCAGAATATTACTTTTTATAAACTTACCAAAGATGAAAATACAAATCCGTTGAGATCAGCGTCCGATGTTGATGATGTGGGTTGTTGTTGGTGTCGTAGGACAGAGATGTCCGTGGAGGGCGCCATTATGGCTCTGAAATTATGATAAAACACAAATTAATATACAGGAAGCTAGATATTAATAGGCAGCTTAAATTTGATAAACCGAACTAAACCAAATGTGGAGTAAGTGGTCAACAAAGAATCCTGAAATCCGACTGAATTATACTAATGATGATGGTATCATACCAATATAAAGTCAGTTTGAATGCGGTAATGACTGCAAGTAATAACTGAAAGTCGTATTTAAAAATGTTTTTGTATACGATAATCAACATTCAAGAGACCGGTAATAACTCTAAAATGCTCACTGGAACGGGTACAGCATACATTTCATCTAGGGATAAAGACCTGACCTTTATCCCTAGATAAAATGTGTCCCGTTTTCACGACAAAACGCCAAGATTTATGCTAGTATTCAATCATGCCATGAGGTACTTATTAAGCATTGAGGAGAAACATCTATAAATCCTATTAACATCTAGAAATAAACTAAAAAGATTCTATTCATCTTACGCAAAAGTCCATGGTCATGGACTATGACGTCATATTGCAAAACATTATTTCATAGCAGGTTCGTAACAGTGTGTAGGGTAACGTAGCATGATGACTAATATGTATGCTAATACAAGTTGTACTGGGAAATCTCGCTTTATTATTTTAGAGCCATCTGTTGAGTTCTAATTATTGTTAAAACAAATACCTAATATGCGTGGGCAAGTAAGTAGAAATAGTCAATGTACAATTATTACTTGTAAGGAAAATATTACTTTTTATAAAGATTCATTAAAGTACATATATTTATACTGTAATTTTTTTCTTCGTACATTTGTTGTTTTTCTACGTACTAACTAGTAGAAACATGGTAGCGAAAATTTTAAATAAATGTCCCTAGTTTACAGATGCGAGAGTAACGCTAATGACCTAACATTTCCATCAACTTTTCAATAACATTTTATCTTGAACTAAGCTAATTTCCTGACAAGCCTCTATTATTATCTAGTAAATACATATTTAGTTGAAGAGCGAGGGGAATTCCGTCATCCATAGATAACGTTAAGACGAAAGTCGGAAGAGATGCTTCTAAATGTACAATACTCTACAATTTAAATTAGATAGCATAGATCAAAATACACTGCAGAACATGTGACCAATTCAAAAGTAATAGGTATATGTATTTCGTAAGCAAGCGAAGCGCTGGCTAACTGTAAATTACTATTCATGCATGCAAATATTTGTCCAACAAGACTGATCTTTAAAACCGGTATTTGACAATACGTAGATTTTGACTATCTCGACACAATACCTCTCACTTTTTACATCATTTATAGTTATACCAACTACATGTACCTACTAAGGAGGTATATGTAATTAAGCCATGTATAAAAACTAACCATCAATATAGCGAAGTATAATTTATACTGTATAAACCAACCCTACAGGTTCAACGTAACTGCATTCTACTTTTTTTTTTGTTGGCGCAATTACAAAGAAATATATTTTTCACGTGTTTTCCTGTTCGGTTTATAGCGCTGTAATTTTAATTGAGCAAATGGAATATAGGTATGGCATTAAGGACTCGTTTTCACATCTTACCGTTCATAATGTAACGTTTGGTCTATTATATACAAATATAGGTAAGTATAATAACGAGTGATTTTTTGTTTGTTTTAACATGTTTAGTCTCAGAAGCTACCAATCCAATCTGATTTCAATAATTATTTTGGTAACGGATAGCTTACATTCAACGGGAAGATTATGTGCTATTTTCCCGTAGTTCCTACAGGATCTGGTTCAACGCGGGTAAAAACGCGAGGCGCAGTTAGATCATTGGTATTTTAAAACATTATCTACGAAAACGCATCTAATCTAAATGTATACACTGTACACGAGACAGGCATAATAAACGATCCGAGACGAGTGTATTTAAAAGAACTTAATTAGCTATTATCGTGGTATTTTCTAATTAGACCGTATATTTATGCTTTAAAATAAAACTTACATAGATTTAAAACACAATTCTAAGTTAACACTATATTTAAAGTAAGCATTAGTAGTGAAAGAACAAAAAGTCGATATTAGAAAAAAAAATAGTGACGTGATCATTCACATACTAATACACTACACTTTATACTTGAAGTAACTTAATTTTGGCAAAGTTAGGTATCGCCATAGTAGTTAAAATAATAATAACATAATAAAACATACCTAGATGCCTACTACTCCAGTACCTAAACATAATATGATAGCGAAAATCAATACCAATAAAATGAAATGCCGCCAAATCCATAACTATCAATTAATTACATACATTTAACCCATTTAAAGATTTTTTTTATAGAATGCCATTTTGATACCCTGTATCAAGAAAAATCATAGTGACAAAGAAAAATTTGGTAAGTACCTAATAAGTAGATTGAAAGGTAGATTAATTACCTTTAAATTATTAGATGCTTAGTATATAAATGAAATTGAAATAACTAACCAAATATATTGTGGTGTTAATTAAATGTTTAGTATTGTATTTGCCTTTGCCCCTGTGGGAACTTAGGCAAAATAAAAAGTATCCTATGTTATTTTCAAGTTATGAACACAGTGTGAAGCAAATTATATCTTTTGCATGGACATTCACATGATCCACAAGTAACACAAACTTTCGCATTTATAATATAAGTAAAATATTTAATACAGTAAATTTTATTGGTAGTAATATTGTAAATTGTTTTTATTATGGAAACATAAAGGTACATAATTAAAATGTTACTTAACTACATAAAGTTATAAAACACAAATAAAATAGAATATAAGGTATTAAGTGTTTATAATATGTTAAGTTATTATAGAATTAATAAAATATCATAGACACAGTGAATGTCCCAACTGGAGACCTAATCTACAAACATTACTCAAGAGTTTTGAAACCAGCTGTACTTCACTTGGTTCATTGCCTATTTCAAAACAATTTGTTTTGCAATGCCTTTCAAGACCAGCCACAAAGCCTTCTGGCAATACCAATAATGTATTTAGGAATGTGCAGTACATCCTATATCTATGTAGGTATATAAACAAAAGTTTATCCTTGATAATACTTGTTTATAAACAAAATAATGCATTCTGAAACATTACCTTACTCTGATGTCTATTTCAGGAATATAATAAAGACAGAGACAAGAGAATCATTCATAAATATATAAATACAAAGCGAACTCTGTACAGTAATATATCAACATACATCATCATTCATCAATCAATGGGCTCTAATCTATATCTATTATGTGTTGAACTTAAGTATGTTTGACCCTCCAAGCACGCGCTACAAACCTGCACATTAAAACGCACGCCGACTACCGGACCGGATTTGTTTAGTATTCTATCTACGATATGCACTCTACGTAAACGTAGCGGTGTAATTATAGGCCTCCCACCCACTGCGCTAGTGAAAGCGGCATACCATGCCAGTGGCTTTAACAACCGTACAGTAACAATGTGTCATCAAAAAACAACTGGACAAGCGTTTATAGTAATTTGATGTGTTTACAGATAAGGCACAAGTGTTGCCGCGAAAACTCCACCACTTCTGTTGAGTCATTTCATCATATTCTGACACAAAACACCATACAACATGCCATAGTATTTCATTCAAAAAACTACTCTACTATTTTGAAGTAAAAATGAATACTCACAGCATTTTTAACGTGGTGTGTGAAGGCACACGGGGTGTGCTTTTTTGGTTCCTAGAAACCCATCTTGAATGCAATATTCGCACGAGAAAAAACAAATACACGTCTTTTAACTTCGGGACATTGATGAGTAATAAATGGAGGGAAAGGGGCAGGCGGGGAGGGGACGGACGACGACGCAAGAAGTAGTGTTGCCAGTACAGAGAAAGACGTAACATTAGCATACAGCTCTATCTATTGATAGCACAGTGGAAACACAAAACATAACCTAAAATATCCTAACTTTATCCTCTTAAAATATAACAAAAATCATAATTTAGGTAAAAGACATGCTAAAACATTCCAAATTAGCTAGATTCACAACTGCTACAGTTTTTGCTTCATAGAAATCCGGGACGCAAACCAGTCTCACTTTTAGTCCATTTTCTCCTGAAAACGAAAATATTGCTATAAAAACAAAAAAATATGATAAAAATATTAAAATAAGTTTTATTTATATTAAATATTACCTTTATATAAATCTGTAGCAAAGTTTTCTGAATTGCCACTGAAATATATCGCAGGACAGTTGAACATTGTAAATGGATCAGAGTCGATACAGGGTGTCCCAGGGACAGTATCCGGGCAGGTCGGGGCCAAGTGACGCCATTCCAACGTCTTCTTCATCACATCTATACTATTTTCTATTTTACTGTATCGCTTTATATCCTTAACTGGCTCTCCAGATGTTCCCAAACATACAAAACCTACAAAAGAAAATAGCTTAGTTAAGGTTTGTGAACCATCTGCTGGTTGTAATCTGCAGACAAACTTGGAATGACACATTAACATAGCAGAATAAATCTATATGTTTATGATATGCTTGTGTGTAACTCAGTACTTAGTAAGTAATTTTATAAGTCTGTGAATAGGGTATAAAAATATCAACAGTATTCAAAATTATATACCTACCATACAAATCTTAGAAATCAGAATAAAATTAAAGCTAATAAAATAATAAGGTAAAAACTAAACTCACCTCCAATATCACACTCATAGGGATTGGAGACTCTGTTAAAAGACTTGTATTGTACTGCTTTTGGGAACAGACAATAATGAAAAGGTTTCTGGGGTAACATGACACCAGTGGGGTCTTTACACCCTGGCATCAGATCTAGAGGTGCCACAGCACTGATGGCAGCAGCAAATGAATCTACCAACTCTGATGATCCAATCACATCGGACTCACTCAGGACTTTCTCATTAGAATGGTTTGCAAATACTCCTCCTAAAATAAGATACTTATTTAACTCACTACTCCCAAAAAAGGATTAAATAACATTATGTACATAATAAAGCTGAAGAATATGTTTGAACATGCCCTGCTCTGGAACTGCCAGTCTGATTTATTTACATGATAGCCACACTCAATAAGCTGAAATGAATTTATCCTGAAATTCCCATGGGAATGTCTAAAACAGGGGTAAACTGCAGAACCCTGTTAGTGAATAAACAAAAAATGAAACCCTTTACCATGATGAATAAGTCTGTACTGCAACTATTATTAATATAATACAGAACTTACCAGCAACAACGACTCTGACAATATTAGACACCTCCTCCTGATACTCCGACGTGCCTGACAGTCCAGACAACCATTCGATCATCAAGTGTAATGCCAGCATGTAATCAGCTGTTTTGGAAGCCAGGTTCAATCCAGACATGATGACTATGTATCTGTTACTATTGAGTGTGGGTAACGGCTTCTGTACATGACAGCCTGGCCAACAGACGTCTTTAACTGTGAATATACCATCTTCATCTTCCGAACCTGTGGAATGAAAAATTGTTTGGTAAATGAATGATTCGGATTTAAAATTCTTTCCATCAAATTGCCAGCCAAATAAATCCTTTGATTCCTAGAAGTCTTCTTGTTATTTGGTTAAAAAAGAAAGAAAACAGCCTTTTTCTGCTATTTTTATTCTATACTTTATTAATTATGGATTATTTTTATACCAATAATCTATAGTTTTACCCTTATTGTACCTCTTTCATGGGAATTTTGGGATAGGCAGAGATTCACAGATAAATACTCCCAATACTCTTAATTAGTAGCCCAAAAATTACATGTGAATGTCTGTCTACTGGTGATACAACAGTAAATTTGTAGGAGTATATTTTGAGTTTGAAAAGATGAATAAATGAACAGACTTAGTTATAAAATAATATAAAAAGACTTACCAAGTAAGGCACACACAACACCTGTAACCACTTGATTCACATCTATGCAATCACCAACCAATTTGATTCTCTGAAGTTCATCTTCTAATACCAAACTATCAGTGTCGTGAACAAAATGTGTCCTACAACCAAATATAAAAATAAATGACCTGTATACAAAAGTCTGTTGTAATTCAACCCATTATTATGTATTGTGTCTAGGTACCTTGTTGGCTGAGGTATAATTTCTAATTCATCTGATAGTTCCTTGAGTATACTCGGTTTTAATTGTTGAAACTTAAAAAGGGTACCGATTATAACACATGTCGTGTTCTTCTCCCGGAGATCACATAATTTCAACAGTTTGTGAGACTTGGACCACTTCTTTTTCACTACTGGTTCCAACAGTTCTCTGAAGGTGTTCAATCTTGCGGAGTAAATATGAGCATACTGTTTCGAAAAGTCCCTAGAGACTTCATAGAAGCGTTTAGATAAGTCCTTGTAATCTAATGTTTGTCTCTCTAAATCTTGAGTTAGATATAACTTTTCTACTTCGGTTTGTTTTGGTTTAAAAAGCATCGTTACCTCCGACACATTAACACTTATTCTATTCATTCAAATTTATCAATTCTTACAAGAATTAGGATATAGAACCAACATAAATCTAGTGAAATTAAGTTACGCTTCGATCAACAATTGTCTATTGTTGATCGAAGAAGATATGAGAGTGTTTCACAAGAAAAACGAAACGAAACGACCTACAACAAAACACAATTTTCTATTAATTTAATTTCGCGGCATTCACAGACACAGACCACGAAATTTTGACAATGAAAGACTACAAACAAACAAATAATTTGACATTTGGCTACACAGACTGCTTCTAGGATGCCTTAACTAATAAGCCGCCGCATACGTGCGGAAGCCGAATTCAATTTCCGCATTCAGAGACCTGAGTGTATCAAATCGATAGAAAATACATTGACTGGCGCACACATTTGTTTATTTTCCGTGCGGAATAAATTCCGTACGTACATTTCGAATGAATCCGTATGGTGATTCCGAACCCGTGCGTTCGGAATCACCATAAAAGAAGCTAAGGACGTCACGGGGAACGCAGCACTTCCATATATTTACTGTGTATCGCCCACGTACCGCCGCATACTCTCTGTTTCCGTACGGAATTATAAAAAAACAGAGCGAAGTCCCCACTGAACGTACTGGCAGTAAACAATTCCGGAGGTGGAATCTATTGAAAACTTAAAAGAGTTATTGTACAAGGAGGTGAGATGTAATTTAAACTTAGAGTGGGTTTGTTTATGAAGGCTGGATTCTATTCAAACTTCAAAGAAGTTTCGTTTAAAGAGTTTGAATCTATGAATTTTATATAAGGAGGCTGAATATGATTCAAACCTCGGACAGGTTTGTGTAAGGAGGCTGATTTGGATGTTATCCAAACTTGAAAGAGGTTGCATTTGAAGAGGTTGAATCTATTGAAAACTTTAAAAAGGTTTTCCATATGGAGGCTGAATGTAATTCAAACTTCGAAGAGGTTTGTTTAAGGAGGTTGGATGTTATCCAAACTTCAAAGAGGTTATGTCTACAGAGGTGGAATCTATTGAAAACTGAAAAGAGTTATTGTACAAGGAGGTGAGATGTAATTTAAACTTCGAAGAGGTTTGTGTAAGGAGGGTGGATGCTATCCAAATTTCAAAGAGATTTCGTTTAAAGAGATTGACTCTATCGAAAACTTTAATGCAAGTGGCAACATTAAAGACCGGACATGACGCAATTATTAGACGCGGGAAGCGGAAAATTATAAAAAGTTTTTCATTTATTTTCATTTCAATCAGCATTGGCAAAATATTGCAATAATAAAACAGCTGCAGATTAGCTAGTAAATTAATGACAATACAAATAATTGATAAGTGTGTGTTAAAAACAAAATTGTTAACATTTAAATTAACATGTCGGGAATTCAAAAACTTAGGTTGAATAATTTAAACCCCAACATAAAAAATGCTTTAATCGTTGGTATTATAATAGCCAAAAATACTCCAAGACTAATTGGATCTAAAAAGAAAAATGGTGAATCCAGAGGTGTTACTTCATTTACATTACGTGATTCTGATGTGGATACTATCAATGTGGACGTATGGGGATCAGAATATTATGTCCTAACATTTTATGAAAGGTTTCTTGTGGGGGATGTCGGTGAGTCAATTTATATCTTGAATAAAAGTCCATCCCATAAAAATTCAATTGCGTCAATAAAACTTTAAACTTAAACAAAATGAGTATCTTACAAAAAGCATATTAGGTACTCAATAGAAGAGTTTTTTGAAAATAATCATGAATGTAGTAATGTAGGTTAACTAAGTTTGAATTAAGCTTAAAAATATATTTTATTCCATTGTTTAGTGTAATTTATGTTTTAGTTTATTATAGGTTTTAGTTTAAATTTTAATATTTGCTTATCGTATGGGATTGTAATAACTATTTGCGCAAATAAATTATTTGAATTTGAATCTTCGTTAACCTTTATTTTTCAAGTTGAAATATCTTCACCCAAGATTTGCGTGAAAAGCGGTGGCAACAACGAAAATTTTAGACCACAGGTAACTATTTATAACTAAGCCTATAAATAAACTATCAGACAAACAATTTTATTTATATATCTAAGCCAAAAAAATATCGTAATAGGTATCGTCACCATTCTATCTAAGTTTGAATGAGGGTCAATCGGACGTCACGATATACAGTGGTGACACTTTCGGCGCCTTTTTGCCACTTCTCCACATACCCACGAAATCATCGTCAGGGTACCATGGACTAGCAGAGGTACTGAAACTACCGGAACAAAATAATACCTTCGTGGACTTATTGGTTGTAGTCAAAAGTGTGAAACCGGCGAAGCAAATAAAGACCAAAGCTGGTAAGTTACAAATCACCACATTACTACTAACTAAATTGTCGTACCAATTGGGATTTACTTCTAAAGTATATAATCACTATCGTAGGGGTCGACATGTCAGTCCGCAGTGTGGAAATAATGGACAACACCACCCCTGCTACATTAACTCTGGACATGTTCGACATGGATACTATACAAAGGTAGGTATACAAAGTTCAACTTGAAAGTATGATTAGACTTTAGGGTGCTTTAGGAGAATTTATATCATACTTAGACAGGTCTGGTATAATACCTTAATAACTAATTTTAGAAAATACTGAGTGATAATAAATACTTAGACCCAATTCAGAAATAGAACCAACCTAAGTCACCTTCTCGTTCTTACTCACTACAATATCAAAATCACTAGGGCTGAAGAATGGAAGCCTCTCGAAAGCGTGCTGTTCATAGCGGACGCGCGCGTGTCGTGGCGCGGCCGCGCGGCGTTGCAGGCGGCCGCGCGTTCCGTCATCACGCACCAGCCGCATACCGCTGATGCGGAGGCGCTTAGACTTTATATGAGGAACCAGGCTAGTACCAGTGAGTATTTTATGTGAAGTATCGACCTATAAAATCTTCTTAAGCAAGGTACATTTTTTTTCAAAGAAAACGCTAGTCACCGTGGCTACACCCTGTCACCCACCCCGCTTATACGCCCCGTTTTATACGCTTTAATGTCAAGTGGTATAGCCATTTTCAGATCATTTTTTTTTCAGACCGCTTTATAATATAAATCTAAACCTAATTCAAGCAATTTCAACATAAAATCTGATTGAGTGCTCAGGTAAAGGTATCCGATTGTGTTAACAGATGGTACCATTACTATTTATATAAGCATAAACTCTGTTATTCCGTAACGGTGTCCCACTAACGGTCATTGTCCATTGCCTAGGCGGCGGCGAGGCGGCCGCGTGGGCGGCGTGGAGCGGCGAGCGCGCGGCCGCCGCGTCCGCGTCGCAGGTGCGCGACCGCCTCGCCGCCGCCGCGCCCTTCACAGCCAGCCTGCACGCCGTCTGCACGCACTTGGATTTAGAAGAACTGGTGCAGCTTGGGTAATACTAGTTCATAATGATCGTGGCTGATTTTAGCCCCTGCAAATATACACTCTATTCTTCCAAGTTACATAATTTATTCGCGTTAACAGAGAAAATCAGAATTCAGAAGAGATTCGTGTCCGTTTTGCTGATCATACCGGCGAGTTATCAGCGCGTGTTCCATTCAACATATTGGAAGAATGTTTGGGATATAAGGTTTGTAAACACTAGGGGTAAGAACTAACTAATTTACTTTACACTATAGGTAAGTATCTATCATTCTTAGTAATTAAGAGAAGCGTTTATTTATTCTAATAAAAAAAGCTTCCTTAAGAGCTGGGCTCTTGTCGATGGAGTTACAAGACTTATTTAATTTTAAGATATTAGGTACCTAGGATTAAACTCCTCTAACCTGTTTTGTAGTTAGAGGTCCTAAAGGCGATGAATGAAGACGACAGAAGCGCTTTGAAATGGAAGTTCCTTCTAGAACAATGTACCGTGAAGTTAGCGTCCTCACCGCCACGTCTGCTGGTGTTGAGTTTGAGAAGAGCTACGCCCACGGATCCTATACCGTTGTATTAGTTAACTAGCCCAAAATATATTGAAATTTGATTTAAGACACATATTTTTTATGACATAAGTGAATAAATGTTAATACCTAATTAACTATGAATTAAATGACTAATGTAAGGACCTTATTCATAAACGCTCATTATCAACATTATAGCAATGAAATCTTTTGTCCCATTCCGACATAGGTACGCTATTTTTCAAAGAGCAAAATAAAATAAAACTTTCAGCAAGCTTAAGGTAGTTTAATATTACAGGTTTTTACTTTACTTTAAACTTAAATAAAAGAACTTGCTTACACAACCTTGTGTCCATATTAGCATCTTTTCCAAACTATAAAGTTAGGGTGAGCAACTTGGTTGCTGCAAGAAATCGATTTAACAAACCTCAACTCCGGTAAACACAATCCGCGACAATGGTTGAAAAACCAGAGAAAACCGAGTTCACTTACGAATACAGCAGACGCAGGAAGTATTATGGAAAACAGACGTTATTCGAAGACCATGGGCCGGAGCTTACGGTCACCATACCCGGTAACCCGGCTTTGTACAAGAACTATATTCTTAGGAATCCGGTGCATGTTGCCATACAGAATACTGGGACTATGTCGGAACATTGGGTGAATTCTGTAAGGTAGGTCACGCAGGTAATGTCTTATGCTACTTACTTGGTGAGAATGGATGGATGTATGTTTGCTGCTCTTTCAAGCAAAAACTACTGAATCTTTTTAGCCAAACACAAAGATTACCCCGAGGCAGTCAAAACCATGGGAATCACGGGGCTAGATTATTAATACCCTTATTCTTACCATATATGTTGGTCCATGGTGCTTGGTAAGATCATGGCCCAACATATACCTTCCTAGCAGCACTTCGCGGTTTTACCCGCGTTGTGCTCTTTCCCGTGGGAATTTTGAGATGAAAAATAGCCTGTAACCTTCCCGTTGAATATGTAATATTACAAAAAAAATATATTCCCATCGGTCAAGTAGTTTTTGAGTTTATTTATTACAAACATACACACAAAAATACAAATCTTTCCTCTTTATTATAGTAGTGTAGATGTAGATATACATACATATACGTACAGTAACTACACATTTATTTCTTGGTGCTGCCCTTTTACTGCCTTTTACAGAGTAAGGAAACATTATTCATTTACTAAACAAAGTTATATAAAAATGATACCTACCCTACGATATATGTATAACACAATCAACTTAAATCAGTTAATATTTTAGAGCAGAATATACCACTGCTGGTGTAAACCACGTGGAAGGCGGTTGGCCCAAAGACATCAACATGAACGACCCAGAAGCGGCGCAGAGGTACAGACGGAAAATAGAGAAGGACGATGCTTACATACACGCTGTAATGCATTTAGGACATGTGAGTTGATCACAAAGCTTCGTCTAGAGCTTAGTCAATAGCTTCGTCTAGAGTGTAGTGATAATATATTGCATTGTATTGTACCTACTAGAAGTGCACGGCGCGGGGTGAGCTGAGCAGAAGTCCAGAACCTTCTACGTAAAACATTTTATAGGTGAAACCTGCATAAAAAGCCGCATTAGTAGTGTGAATACATGAACATACATGGTACCTATATGTTCATGTATTCACACTCAGTCCAGGGTATGTTTTTATAGTTTTTGAGTATACCGATAACAGATAAACAGACGCTTTGTTTTATAATATGTAAGGAATGGAATTAAATCTAAACAAAACAATATACATATATACAATATTGCAATTTGCTGTGTGAACTTAGAAAAATGCTTATTTCAGGGCATGGAACACAACATCCTCCAAAACAACGCTGTAGACATGTACCAGGTTTACTATACCGAGCTGCCTCCCATACCGCCAGTTGAAAACAGCAGTTGTCATACAGTCAACGTGTATAGAGAACCAGGAACCAAGAGGGCCGTGAGAGCGTTGTCGTGGCAATCTGACGGCGGAGCGAGGTTCGCGGCAGCGCATGCTGATGTGGAATTGATGAGGACAACAAGACTTACGCAGTATTCTTACATATGGGATATTGGTAGGTAATGTTAGGTACTTATCTAATCTACCTATTAAAATGTGTAGTTGCGTTTTCACTTAGCGTTAAGTAGGGATAGCTCAAACAAAATGTTTCTTCAGAACACAAGTGAAAAGGCGGCTTAAGGTTAACTCTATAAAATGGAAATCATGTTATTTCATGGCTCAATAACTCTAACACCAGGATTGGTCAGGTTGACCATCCACTCGGTGAAGAAGAAGATGTTACATATTTTCTTTCCAGAAAACGCCAATGCTCCCGAATTAGTAATAAAACCTCCACAACCGTTGCTGGATTTACAATACAATCCTCGAGATCAACACACTCTGGCTGGTGGAATGATGAACGGGCAGGTTGGTTACACAATTAAGTGGGTAATTTCTTCATAATCTCGAGAACATCTCCGCTTATCTCCCAAGATGAGCGGAGAATCGTCACCACCTTTATAAAAAAGATTGGTTAGACAAACATCTGTAAGAATTTTAATCACTACCCCTATTTTTCATCATTAGCAAGCCCCACGTTTTTATTTATATGATTGGTGATAATACCTTCACTCATCAGTCCCCCAAAACCAAAAATAACTCTATCCCTACCACGGTCAAGCTCCCCTAAATCAAATTCATGGATCCATCATCATAGCAATATATCTAAGATTGAGATGATGATATCCAAAAATCCAATCAAATATAGTCAGTAAGTATAGCTCTGGTTAAAAAGTTTCTCTTACTTTTACTTGTACTAAGTTATGGAATACATTTTTCAAGGTTGGTTGGTGGGACATGAGGAAAGGCGGCGAGCCAGCGAACCTGTGCGCGCCGTACAGCGCACATCGCGATCTTGCACGAAATGTACTGTTCATCAATTCGAAAACAGGGGCGGAATTCATCTCGTCATCACCTGACGGTGTCGTGAAATGGTAGGAACCGATTACAAATTGATGGAATATTTAAGAAATAAGTTAATAAACAAGTGTACAGTAAAGCCGCGTTTTCAAGTTCCGAACACATCGGTTGCCCGTTTTTTCATTCAGTTAAGAGCGACCGAGCAAGTAGTGTTATATTATATATATACCCCGGTCAATTTAAACCAAAAAATGAGGGTGAGAGTGCATAAAGTCCCAACAAGCTGAAAATCAGGAAAATTGTTCAAAACATAATTATAAACAATGTGTAAAAGTTCCCCATCATTCCCGTGTATGGAAAATTTTTTATTCAAGGTCAAATGTCAAAAAAAAGTGTTTTTCGCGAATATCTGAAAAACGGTGCAATCTAGCAAAAAAAAGTGTATGATGAAATGAAAGCTTATAAAATTCTCTATAACTTTAATTCTATCCACTTTTTGCATATTCCAAACCGTTATTGAACTACACGCTCCAGAAATGTCAAAATTAAGGACCTCGGGCAGGTAACTATGGAGCCTGCCCCAATGCTCAACAGTGACATGACCCATGCCATTTGAAAGGTCTTGAAGAGTTGTACAAGTTACTCCTAGACAGTTATATCGAATTCGATGGCCAACTCGGTGTTTTCGACCACCGAAGAATTACCACTGGAGGTGCTGTGGAGCCTGGACGGTATGCTCAACAGTGACATGACTTACGCATTTGAAAGCTCTTACAAGTCACTTTTTGATAGTTATGTCGAAATCGACGCCAAACTCGGTGTTTTCGACCACCGAAGAAAAAACACTAGGTGTATGTGCAATAATGTGTAGTTGACCCTGATCGTATTGCTCAACAGTGACATGACTAATGTCATTTGAAAGCTCTTACAAGTCACTCCTTGACAGTTATATCGAAATTGACGACCAACTCGGTGTTTTCGACCACCGAAGTATCGACACTGATCGTATTGCTCAACAGTGACATGACACATATCATTTGAAAGCTCATAAAGAGTTGTATAAGTCACTCTTTAATAGTTATACCGAAATCGCCGTCCAACTTAGTGTTTTCGACCACCGAAGAATGGAGTTGGGCTATGCCATACCGAAGTGTCGACGCTGATGCTAATGCTCAAAAGTGACATGACCTATGTCATTTGAAAGCTCTTGAAGAGTTGTACAAGTCACTCTTTGACACTTATATCGAAATCGACCGCCAACGCGGTGTTTTCGACCATCGAAATATCGACACTGGGTGTATATGCAGTTGACCCTGATGGTATTGCTCAACAGTGACATGACCTATGTCATTTGAAAGCTCTTGAAGAGTTGTACAAGTCACTCTTTGACAGTTATATCGAAATCGACCGCCAACGCGGTGTTTTTGACCACCGAAGAATCGAAACTGGGTGTATGTGCAGTTGACCCTGATGGTATTGCTCAACAGTGACATAACTTATGTCATTTGAAAGCCCTTGAAGAGTTGTCCAAGTCACTCCTTGATAATCCGGTCAATTTAGACCAAAAAATGAGAGTGAAGTTATATATTTTTTTTTGTCAAATTGAAAACACCGAGTTAACCGTCGAATTCGATATAAATGTCTAGGAGTGACTTGGACAACTCTTCAAGGGCTTTCAAATGACATAAGTTATGTCACTGTTGAGCAATACCATCAGGGTCAACTGCACATACACCCAGTGTCGATTCTTCGGTGGTCGAAAACACCGCGTTGGCGGTCGATTTCGATATAACTGTCAAAGAGTGACTTGTACAACTCTTCAAGAGCTTTCAAATGACATAGGTCATGTCACTGTTGAGCAATACCATCAGGGTCAACTGCATATACACCCAGTGTCGATATTTCGATGGTCGAAAACACCGCGTTGGCGGTCGATTTCGATATAAGTGTCAAAGAGTGACTTGTACAACTCTTCAAGAGCTTTCAAATTACATAGGTCATGTCACTTTTGAGCATTAGCATCAGCGTCGATACTTCGGTATGGCATAGCCCAACTCCATTCTTCGGTGGTCGAAAACAGTAAGTTGGACGGCGATTTCGATATAACTATCAAAGAGTGACTTATACAACTCTTTATGAGCTTTCAAATGATATGTGTCATGTCACTGTTGAGCAATACGATCAGTGTCGATACTTCGGTGGTCGAAAACACCGAGTTGGTCGTCGATTTCGATATTACTGTCAAGGAGTGACTTGTAAGAGCTTTTAAATGACATTAGTCATGTCACTGTTGAGCAATACGATCAGGGTCAACTTCACATTATTGCACATACACCTAGTGTTTTTCCTTCGGTGGTCGAAAACACCGAGTTTGGCGTCAATTTCCACATAACTATCAAAAAGTGACTTGTAAGAGCTTTTAAATGCGTAAGTCATGTCACTGTTGAGCATACCGTCCAGGCTCCACAGCACCTCCAGTGGTAATTCTTCGGTGGTCGAAAACACCGAGTTGGCCATCGAATTCGATATAACTGTCTAGGAGTAACTTGTACAACTCTTCAAGACCTTTCAAATGACATAGGTCATGTCACTGTTGAGCATTGGGGCAGGCTCCATAGTTACCTGCCCGAGGTCCTTAATTTTGACATTTCTGGAGCGTGTAGTTCAATAACGGTTTGGAATATGGAAAAATTGGATAGAATTAAAGTTATAGAGAATTTTATAAGCTTTCATTTCATCATACACTTTTTTTTGCTACATTGCACCGTTTTTCAGATATTCGCGAAAAACACTTTTTTTTGACATTTGACCTTGAATAAAAAAAATTCCATACACGGGAATGATGGGGAACTTTTACACATTGTTTATAATTATGTTTTCAACAATTTTCCTGATTTTCAGCTTGTTGGGACTTTATGCACTCTCGAATGTGTAAAAATAACTAAGTGAAAACGTGGGTTTATACTCAAACTTAGTAAGTGTGACAGGCAACAATGTGAATTTAGCATAAATAAAGTAAGACCTAAAATTCTAAAAATTCATAAACTAACAAGGTATTACGTTGTAGGTGGGACACTCGAAACATGAGCGAGCCGTCAGATTCAATGATCATAGACATGGTGAAACTACCCACCGACACGCAGACCATAGAGAACTCGATAGGATTATCAGCTTTGGAATATGAACCGACGATACCAACAAGGTAACAGCCACTGAGTTAATATGTAATATATACTAACGTAACAGCCCATTCCCACAGGTGGGGTCCGGATTTTAATCGAACGTCCCAGAGACAAATCATTTTAATGAAGGAATTATATTTGTCAGACTCCGGGTTTGTGTCGGCACCGATAACAAATAAAGAGAAATGCCGAACCCTGAATGAAATCCGGATTCGAGCACCGACAATAGATACCTACCCACCATACCGATGTTGTACATTTACTAACTTGAATATATCCAACAGATTTATGGTCGGCACCGAAACAGGATTAGTTATAGGGGGAAATAGAAAAGGAAAAAATGCTGTGGAGAAACTCCCATCTAAGGTATGTAATAACAATAAGTAAATAAATTGCATTAAAGTCAATATAACATCCAGCTATAGTACACAAAATATGGGGTGTTCTATATTTATGCGTAGGACGGCTGCTAATAAAGTTTGTATTGGCCAACCATGGTGTCGATTTTTAGACCGCCTAATAAGCCATAGGCTCTCAACATTTGAACTAATTTGTCGTGCCTTCAGGATGTCAACAAAATCTGCAATATTTCTTCCAGTACGAAGCACATTTCGGGCCAGTGTACTCGCTTCAAAGGAACCCAACATTTTTGAAAAACTTTTTGACCGTCGGTGATTGGTCGGCCAAAGTATGGAGCGAGGACTGCCGAGAGTCGCCCATTATGTGGACTTATTCACATAAGACGAAGCTGACTGGAGGCGCGTGGAATCCTGTGAGGTACAAATAACTTTTAACTAATAGTGTCTTTTCATTACACACCAGCTTTGAACAAATTCTTTGTTTTAATTTTGGAATGATAAAAACTAACGGAAAATGTATCATTCCTGGCTTTAAACCGATTCAGGGTACGTTTCCATTAAAACAGAGCGCGGTTGTGCCTAGCTCAATCGACGAATCACAACGCATACGCATTACGAAAAGATTTGACATGTCAATGTATTGTTTGACAGTTTCCATGCGTTTTGATTGGTCGATGGCATGATCTAACGATTTAAACCGTTTACATCATAGCGCTCAGATAGAAATACATAACAAATATACTATTATCACAAACTATGAATTAAGCTAGTCAACATTCCAGGTTCTCCGTATTGTTAGTATCTCAGTGGGACGGATGTCTGTCCTGCTGGGACCTACTGCGACGCCGGAGTGGTCCGATCGTGACGGCGCAACTCTGCGACGAGCCGCTACTGTGTCTACGACCACACGAAGGAGTAAGTTACTTGGCAAAACAAGTTTAGAACAGACAGCCTATGGAAATGTTAAGCACTTTAGTACTTTGTCACATTTTAAATTTTGAAAATTGTCAGTGTTATGATAAAACGAGTTATACAAGATTGAATATGATTCTAATTCTGCTCACCATTTCATGGGCTGAAATGTACAAGGACCATTTCTGATCAAGAAATATTTAATATTTGCTTCAGGGCTCGCTTGTAGCGTCCGGGAGTAGCAAAGGAACAATTTACTTAGCGGAATTATCACAAAACCTTGGCACTGCCGATAAGAACGATAAACAACTTCTAACTAACGTAAGTATACGAAATACGAAGGTTAATAAAACATTGACACACATTATTAGCCGCGTACCCACCTAGCGCACAGGCTCGCGAGCCAAATGCAAGGCTGGTGTGGACGTGCCTCGGGCTGCCTCGGGCGCGCGTTTGCTCGGCTGAGCACGGCTCGGCCCCGAGCCATCTGTTGTCGGTAAACTTGACGCGCTCAAAGGTGCCTCGGTGAGCGCTGTGTGTTAGGTGGGAACGGTTATGTTTTGGCTCGCGCGCGAAGCTAGGAAAATAGCTGCAGCTGAATATACACGACTGTCCATTTCGAATATTAACGTTATGATGGCTCAGCCTGCCTCGCGAGGCGGCCTCGTGATAATTGAACAAAACTACTGAGGCTGCCTCGGGAGCCATCGCTCGCGATCTGGCTGGACACCAGGCTGCCGCGCGAGCCTGTGCGCTAGGTGGGTACGCGGCTAATCACATCAGCCGTTAATTATTATTGAAACAACCTGTAAGACGAAAGACTACGAAATAAGGGCCTTGTTCATAAACGCTTATTAACAGCACTTCATCTATCAAATGGTTTGTCCCTTCCCGACATACGCTATTTGCCAAAGAGCGAAAGAGACAAAACACTTTAAAACACAGGTTAAGTTAAATATCGTTTATGAATAAGGCGGTAAGTCTTTAGTTACTAAACCCTAAACAAAATAATCAAATTTGAATACTTCCTAACAGATATTTGAACGTGAAAACAAACGGGAACGTATACTAGAGGCTCGTATGCGCGAGTTGCGGCTGAAGATGCGTCAGGACCGCGACAACGGCGCGCCCGCCGCCGACAGCGACGGCGGCAGCGACCGCGACATCGAGGAGGCCACGGCCGACTACATGCAGCTCATCAAGGACTTGCACGAACAACAGCTCAAGAACCCACAGTAAACTATATCTAACATAAGATTAACAATAATTTTATTTGTTTAACATGAGTTGTATGTTAAGGTAAATAACAAATATACTTTAGTAAAAAGTGACACCTTTTTTGTTAATGTTAAAAAAAGTGAAAAGACTGGCATAAACAGCTGAATAATCCATAGTAAAAGTTATTAAACTTAACAAAGTTAACTTTTCTTGATAAAAAAAATATAAAGTGAAACGATCCATTATAGTAAAACTCGTATTGGAGATTCATGCCTCGTGCAATGTAGGATCCGAAGCTAGTGTCGGCATTTGAGTTGGCTAAAGTTTATTGCTTTTTGTTGTCAAAGTCATAATGTCACGTGAAATAATACAATATACATTACTATATAAAACTTGAGTACATATCACTAAATGTATTTAAGAATGAAAAAAAAATGTTTAGGTACTACACAATTTATAATTTGAGTCACATCTGCTTGATACAATAGTTATTTGGTACTTAAGTAATAACCTTAAAATATAGATTACGAATACCACTACGTAAATTCCACGTCTTCACTATGGGAACAAATGCCGATGCATACAGTTTATAATCATAGTTATTTCAATATTTGTACAACAGCTCTATCTTACTTCAAAAATGTCAGTGATATGCTGAGCGGTTTTATACGATGATTTTTCTTTTTAATTTTTGTTCGCTATACAGTATTCTCCTCTGTTTTGAAGGCAATGAAAGACCAGCGGTGTTCGATGTTGGCGCCGACCCCGCTAGTGTTTCTCTGAAACACGTCGGTGTGTTTCTGCAACACGCGGTGGACTGACGCTTGTGTCACGTTAGGGAACAACGCTCGGACGTACGACACGACGTAATCTAGACTCGCACCTTGCGGGTGCACCTGGAATTAACCAATCACAAAATACACATAAACATTTAACACAATAAACAGTTTCATAAGAATTCATCAATCAAAAAATCTCAAGACTATCTATAAAATTTGTCGAATCCCCGTATCCCAGAAAAGACGCAAAAGTATAATCAGAACATAATACAGTAGTCTGTCTTTCCCCATTTATAGTTTCTTTTCTTCATTTTCCTCAAACTAACCTGTAGGAATGCAGACATAACACCAATAAGTTTAGCTTCGCCGCAACGAGCGTCCACAGCCTCGGTGATGTTAACTTTCGAATCCGATCCATCCGTGGGCAACGGTGGCGGCGGCGGCGGTTTGGCTACTGGAGTCGGCAATGGAGGCTAGAAAAGAAAAGTCGTAGGTTAAATGAGCCTACAAGACTTCACTTATAATAATTATTTTCTTGTATTTAGAATCTTCAAAAAGGAAGCAAGAGGGAATCGGCTTATTATGACGCCTCTCCACTGTTATCTACATAATCCAAGGAAGGCTCCATTTTCAGGTTAAATATTGCTGGAGAAAAAGTTGCTAATCAAAGTATTCGTCTTCGTTTATTTAAAAAATCACTCTAGGGTCAAAACAACCGAAATCCTATCTCACCAGGATCTAACATAAAATCCCGTTGTCCTGTCCCATTGTTGATCATTATAATGATTTAATTAATAACGGAACTACCCTATACATACTTTATTCTCCATAGCGCCTTGCAAAGCTTGTCTCGCAATGAACTGGGCTTTGAATTTTCCCATTTCCTTCTGTGCATCAGCTTTAATGACGTCCACTTCATTCTTATAAGCTTCCAATTGAAACTGGAGGCTTTCGTTTTCTCTCTGTAAAAAAAAGCAACATTAGTTCCATGATTACATCGCGAGGTTAAATATAATAGGTCTTCGAAACGTCACATAAAAATGTAAAATAAAAGCGAAGTGTAACGTAGTTTCAATTCAATATGATTCATATTCCTTACCTTCAGTTGTTGTATTTCCTCATTGTTGCTCCCATTATCGATGCCTCTGTTACTTAGTCCATTTAATTCACTATCTTCAGACAAAAACTTATCATGAAACTCTTCCTTCAAATTGTTGAACTCCTGAAAATATTTTACGAATGGTTAATATCCTCAACGATATAATGAGTCGCCCTGTGGGAAAAATGTTACCTCAACTTCTTATTAGTGTACCTTACCTCTGAAACTGCAACTCCGACGTAACATAATAACATAGAAATAAACAGTGGTTTTATAAAAATACCCTTACTACGCAATCATGAGAATAACAGTCCTATTATCGGTTGTGTGTTCACCTATAGTAAAATGTCAACACACAAACCCGTATCCTCGAGCACAGAGTAGATAATACTGCAACATTTTACCGCATGTAATATCTGATTACATCTACCTGTGTCATTTTTTGCCATGTCTCGATGTTCTTCCGCTGAGGTTTTGTGAAATGATCCCAGGCGCGTTGATGAGATGCGGCTACAAACACTTTCGCCACCTGTTCGACTGAGGTTCACAAAATAATTATATTAAGTGGGTTAGACTCCACTGTAAGACCAAACATACCATCGTAACGTACATTGTCGACCGATCCCAGAGTTCTAAACGTTTGTCGTCACAGAGTACCGAGCATTCAGCCATGCTCGTTATACCCACACCGGGCTGCCGATCACATCGCGATTAGACGCAAACGTAGAGACAGGCGTGCTTCAACACATACTGTGTTTCCACACAAGAATCCATTATAATGATTTGATAAAATGTCTTGTTTCAAATAACTTGTAATTAAAATTATAAGTAGAGTCTTTTTTTACACTAAACGCGGTAAAAGATTTTTATTTTATCAAATCATAAAAAACTTACAATGATGACACCAAAATATATTTGGTACCATAATAATTGAAGACGAATTTTAGGAACATTGTAGTCTCTGCAGTGCACAGGTGAGCCATTTCTATGTTTTGTATGACCAGAGAGACGCTCGCGCATATTGTACAAGACGCAAAATACACACTACTCGTAATATGTAACTAATTTGTGTAAACTGTACAAACGCAAAATGTGTAATATAATATGCAAATTTGCAAATAGTCGCAAATAGAACTACGATAAAAAACCTAATGTACAAAAAACCAAATATAATAATGGGTATTATGTTCTAGTTTCTTGTACGTCCTGGATAGGATCATTTGTTTAATACACACTTTCCATTTCGTACATTTTACCCTTTGTTACATTTTGCATGCAGTGCACATTTTGTGTACTGTACAATATGCACTGAAGCAGTTATTAATGCAGATTTACTGAATTTACAAAACAATAAATCTGTCAAGCATAGATCTATTTTCAAGCAGTAGTAACCACTTGGACTTGGAGACTATTATACCTTCCTCTTGGTGAACAATTAGTTTGTCTCAGCTTTCTTTGCAAACAGGGTCTTACCTTAAAATTTTTATTTCATATGCAGAGGTACTAGAGATTTAATAATGACTGACTGAGTGGAGAGATGTACAGACCGAGTGAAGAACAATATATAAACTCACGCTGATTGATGACATTCTGAATATTATTTTTAATCCGCTCCTTGCACTCCTGCAATTCATCTTCGGCTTGCATCTTCTCATTGTACAGTCTTCGAATGTGCGAATTTGTTGCTTGAATCATTGAGTAGAACTGATTGGCATTCTTCTTTGAACATTCACCACGCTCAAGCCATGACAACAAAGTCTGGAACATATCAACACAATAAGTATTCTGAATGGAAACCCGCAATTTAGTTTAAATAGAGTTTTCTAACCGGTAAAGCACTGGAGAAGTGTTCTTCATTTTTAATTTTCTCGCCAAGCTGAACTACTGCTGTTGTGGAATATGGCTGCACTCTAACAGGCGATGGGGATCTCCTATAGGTGCTCATGCTACGACTGGAAATCTCTTGCTGAGCATTTAGCTGCTGCATTTGTGCTTGTTGAGCGCGCAACACTTGACGCTGGCGCCTTTCATATTCGTTTTGGTCATCTCGGCTCTGTAAGGTATGGTGATGTATTTGTTACCTTTCTAATTAATAAAACATTTAGAGTTGAAAAATTATAGAGAAGAAAACAGGTATTATAAAATTTGAAGTGGCAGATAATATGATGCAATAATGTGAAATACATACAATTATGTAATGTGTACTTACAGCAGCAAAATCAACATGCAGCCAGCCTGTAGTAGCGTGGGACTCGTCTTCCTCCTCCTTATCCTTCTCTTTGTCATCCTTGTCCTTCACATCAGTCAGTTTAATCCGATAACCAGATATCATCATAGCAGAATCCACACTACTCTCTCTGTCAAATCGAATATGACAGAAATTCTTCTTAGAAAGTCTCAATGTGTGAATTCTGCCGTAACATTCAAATATCTCTCTGACAACACTCTCCCTTATCTTATCAGGCAGACCACCAACAAAAATGGTGCGACATCCATTTGGTCTCGGGCGGCGAGGTGGTGACGGATTGCTGGCATCCGGTGGAGTCAACTTGCAGTGCTTGAGAACAATTTCTTTTTTCTCCTGTATAACAGGGACATCTCCAACTGGAGGGTATATTCCCATCATGTTATGATCCATCATCATTCCCCCCATTATATTCATGTCCATTGTATTAGCTTGAGGGGTGACTGGTTGGGTCCCCATCGAAGCTATGTCCATGGTTGGCTGAGCCATCATTTCCATTCCAGCTGAAGGCATCATTTCCATGCCAGTGGAAGGCATCATGCCTCCAGTCATCATAGGAGCTGGCATCATCATGTTTGGGAACATTCCACCAGCCATCATCATATTTCCTACAACAATAAGATAGTCATTAAATCTGTAATTTTCAGATTATTTTAAATAATTACAAGAAAAAAAATTACCAACCTTGATTATACATGTTAGACATCATCATTTGATTCATCATAGACATGTTGTTGTCACCCATTGGGTTGTTTTTCCCATCATATGTTTTACTATCTCTTCTTCTACCAACATTATCCACTCCTCTTACTGGAGATCTTGATCTATCTCTCCTGCTTCCTGTGATAAATAAAATAGGGTTATGTTATGTTTTTAGGATAGACAGGGATGCCCCTGCCAATATTGGTTTTTGTTTGGATATTATAAAATACAACCAATAAACTCTAACATAAAAGAATATTTTTATCATTTCACAACAACATGACTGACATGGTAATGGTGCAATCAGAAGCATGGAAAGTTACAATCAAAAATTGTATAAACATTCCAAATAAATTTCACTTTGTTTACCAAATGATGGATTCCTAATTTCAACCAATCAGCCAGGCAAGTACATTTTCTATTTTAAGCAAAAAATCAATATAGTCCAGGAAGTTAATAAGGGGTTTTTAAATGAAAGGTTAAATAAGCTGTACAGCTAGCTATCACGTTATTCTAAAGAAGTTACAATTGGTAAATAACAAAAAGCCAATTCATGTTTTATAAAAAATCCAGCACCAAGGTTGGCTACTCATTTAAATTAACTTTAGTTCAATGCGACATGAATAGAAGATAGTGCTCTTGAGGAAGACGTGAGATAATTCAAAAAAGTACATAAGTTACCGAATCACAAACAATGACTTTGTTTGTGTTATTGTTAGTCTTGGGCGTTTTCGAGGCTTACTTACCCTGCATCGTAGATAAAAATATGCGAGATTAATTGCACAATGCACACTCAAAGTTCATACACTGTTTACCTATTTCATTTACAAGTTACAAGTTCTAATACAAAGAAAAATTTAATTATCACAATTTTTTCAACCAAGCTTGTTGCACCACAGCCCACCCACAGGAGAACACCACAGACCTAATATTAAAACTCTGGGATGGGAAATGGTTCCACCACACTATCGCCGAACCACTCGCCGAACACATGAGAATACTGATGTTCATGTTAGTGAAGAAGGCAATTCGTGTCTATTCGTCTGTATTCGTTTATTAGTTACATATCCATTCACTTAACATGTTGGTTTTATTCACGCTGTGAAACACAGGATACCAACTTAATTGAAAGTAAGCACGTAGCACGAGCGATTTTTTTATAATTGATTAAATAAAAAAAAATAAAAATAAATTGCGTCTAGTTGCTTGCCACGCATGGGAAGTGAACACACAGCCTAACTGACAGTGGCATATATGACACAAAGATTTATGTTGACATTGATGACATTTGATTTATTTTTATTTATTGTTTTTATTAATTTTTGGCCGACATGGAAGCGCGCTAGGTCAATATTTTTGAATTTGTTAAAAAGAGTAATGCACTTTTATACAAAATGTTTGTACTAGCCGAGATGAAAGATGTAATAAGGGTTAGTCCAGAACACTTCCATCAAAGTTTAACTGAATCCATAACCGTATTATTGAACAGGAAACTAGCAAATAAGGTATATATACACAACCTAACCTATATTGTATGAAACCCATGGAAACAAATTATAGTTTCTTTAAGAGCTAGGCAAGGCTAACACCTGTAATATTTTTCAGGTGGTACTAAATGTGGGGCTATGTATAGCGCTATACGATATAATTGATATTGGACATTCTTACATATTTCCTGGAGATGGTTCTTCACATACCGAAGTTAAATTTAGATATATTGTATTTAGACCGGTAGTAGAAGAAATACTCATTGGTAAAATTAGAAGTTGTAGCAGAGAAGGTGTAAATGGTAATTAGTTTACATATTATTTACAAGCAGCGCTCCATGTTGTTACCTGTGTAATCCCTGTTCCATTAAGAATTTCTGGATAAATATGTAAAACCTTCCTGTTGAATGTATCTATTGATTACAAAAATAGTAATTCAACTCTGATCAGTACCTAGTTCCAGAGATTAAAAAATTAAAGCAATAAAAATCAAACTCTTCAGCTTTAATATATTAATTAAAGATATACAACGGACAGCCATTGATTAATTGCATTAAATTTTTACTTGTTTCAGTAACATTAGGTTTTTTTGATGACATCTTGATACCAGTCAATGCTCTTCAACATCCATCAAGGTTTGATGAGACTGATCAAGCGTGGGTATGGGAATATCCCACAGGAGATGGAGAGAAGCATGACCTATTTATGGACTCAGGTATATTAATTTGAAAGTCTTATATGGTTAAGACTGTAAAATGCCTTAATTAATGGTTGCTTAAACTATTTTCTAAACTTTTATTAAACTGTGTGAAAACTCTTTTTCCATCAAAATCAGAAAACTTGATTCTTTGATGCAACTCTCTCACTTAATTGTAATTAATACCAAGCTATGCTGACTCTGGAAAGAAAAGGAAAAAGCATGCATAAAATATCTTTATGAAGATCAAAAATATCTTCTTGCTTCTCTTGAGAATACATATTGATTGCACATCATTATTTCAGGAGAAACAATAAGATTTAGAGTAACAAGTGAAGCATTTGAAGAAAGTTTACCATCCGGGCCTCCAGGCACTGAATGTGCTACCATGCAGGCTGTGGCACCATATAAGATTATTGGGGGTATCAACGAACCAGGATTAGGACTCCTGACTTGGTGGGAAGCCCCCGAACAAAATGACGAGGAAGATGTAGAAGTAATCGAGGAATGACTATGTATATAGCTGTTAAGATAAGAATAAAACAAAAATATGATCAAGCAACAATGTATATATATATATTTTTTTGTTCGTTTTTTAATGTGCCTTCAGAAAATACAACAATATAACATGAATACATTATACTATGCATGTCTACTTATATTTATGATATAGGATATTTAATATGATAAGTAATTACATATTGTTATATAAATAAAACTATATCAGTAACATAATTGGAAAGATCCAAATCCTACTGACAAAGTTTTTATATGTACGATCATTAACAGTACATTATAATTATATAATAAAAATCACAAATAATCACAAAACATTACATTTACTCAATACAAACTTGTGAGCATAGACTGGATAATTAATTAAAACATTTAATAATTGCATTCAATACTGGTGAATTGTTGGGCAAGAAGATAAAAGTTCACAATATTCTTGTAATTTCTATTTATCTCGAACATGAGATTTTGTCAAATAAGTACACGCCACTGCAGGCTATAGGCGCACATGCCATCCTTCGTAAGTTCTTTCCTCCACAATGGTGCCTATCCACCAGATCTATGCATTGTCACACTTTGTATCCACAAAACATATCAAATAAATATATAATCATATATTCATATCGATGGTGGTATCTACCAATCATATCATATGTAGAATTACATAGCCCTGGTGGCAAGGCATAAAACAGTCAAAATAAAACAAATTAAGTTGCAAACCTGAAGGAATTTACAATTATATACAATTCTTGTTTCACCAGATAATTTCTTCAGAATTACATATGTTAAAAAACAATTTAGTACATAAATAAACTTTAATTATAGTAAAACATCTTGAGATCACTGATAAAGATAGCTTACGTTATGTACTCGAGTACAATCTACAAAGAGCAACATTGCTAACTAGCAATAAATAACAGCCTTGCAACTTTGGTCGGCATCAGCACCACGAAGCTTCCATTAAATAAATTAACAAACATTATTAACTACGTAACCTAAATCTAAAACATTAAGTATGGAACAAAAAAATCTTCATTATTTTTCGCATACATAATAATATATCAGCTCTACGTAAAATGAGTTCCGAAAATAATATGAGAGAGCTGTAAAATTAGATACACATATATTTATTAAGATGCAGTTTATATAAACAGACAGTAATAAAATAAATATGTATAAAAATAGTATTATTAAAACTGACATTCGCTGAGAATAGAAAACTTATACATTTTTGGTATTAACATAATTTCGTCTTACAGTTATCACATCAAGCATAAAAATATACATGATTGTTTTATACGTAGATATTTGCAAACAAGATAGGTATTGCATAGCAATCGATTGAGGCGGATTCATTAAGTTAAACATTTATCAAATATTTCCAAATTGTGCGTGATATGATAACACGGATTCCCCGATTATTATAAAACGTTAAATTAAGTACTTAAAATATATTTTATATTCTTAGACTGTCTAAAATGGAAATGATGAGTTACTGAACTGAATGCAAAATTTACAACTATTTGGAAAGCCATTTCGTTTGTTTTTAACAATACAACGCTAAAAGAGAAGTTTTTACAATCATCGGATAACTTTATAAAGGAAGTATTCATAGTTTTGTAATATCTAAAACGTATCAGCCATACCTTGTCTATTGAGATATACTTGTATGTCATGTAGATACAGTCTCTTTGCTTAGTTTTATTTTAGTTTTCCAACATTCCTTCTTCAAAATACACAGTTCTTTTTTAAATTAAAAATCAGTAAAAGTTATCCGAAGTTCAAAAAAACGTACAATTTATTTAAACATGTAAAGTAGTGGTGAGTTGGTGAAGTGATGCGCGTTGTTGATGTGTCCGATGAGCCGGCCGTCCAACAGATGTCTGCCGTACTGCACCGCCTCCTGCTCGTCCTTGGCGAGCCCGCAGCTGATCAGCCAACGCACGAGGCAAGCGCCGCGGAACACGTTGCGGTATGAACGCATGCGCCACCTGTTAAAAAATAGTGTTAGCCTGTAATGTCCCACTGCTGGACAATGGCCTCTCGTCTCACCGAAGATATCAGTAATTTGAGAAGGATTAGGCGTAATCACTACGCTTGCCTAATACGGGTTGGTCTTTGTACACCAACCCGAACAAACAAGAGTAAAGCCCGTCACAGACTTAGCTATAATATAATATATATATCGGCGTGACTGAGGCAACAAGCGTCAGAAATAGGATTTTAGTAATCATTTTATTTAACATTAATGGTGATTTTAATGTTTAACAATAATTCATTTCATTATTTAATGTTTGAACAGTTATTCAATTGATTTCCATTTGATTTTAATGTTTTATAATTATTTGATAATCAATTTATGTTTAAAGTTAATTGGTTTAACTATTGTAACATCAAAAACTATTGTAAAATAATTCTGTACGAAAATGGTTGTTATTGAGTGTCTATAAATAACACTGCTCGACGCTCCGCAAGTCATTCTGGCGCGGATCGTCGAACAGTCAAGAGCTCCTGAGAATTATGAAAACAACACGTGCAATGGTCAACCCCACCACTTCGAGCCTATAAAGGCGTGTATAAAAGATTAAGTTGACAGCAGAGTTTCTTGCCCATTCTTCTCTGCTGATGCTCTTCCGAATGGGTGGTAAATTCAAACCTGAGAATTATAAGAATAACGTTCAAATCGAAGAAGCGTTTCATTTCAAAACATCCAAAATGGAATATCCCAGTGGAAATGAAATCAGTGACGTCAGCTCAGCTGACGTCACGGTTTTTAAAAACCATTGGGGTGTCCCAGCTCCGTTATATATATTAATATTTTTATAGCTAGGCATATTACTATATATTTTCTATACATATATTTCTGTGACGTCACCAAGCGATACCGTAATATCATTATTGCATATTACTATATACTAACACTAGGACGACCATCAATTAATGAAGGCAAAATATATATTTCTCAGTGTGTGGTAGCTTGCTATAATACATATTATAGTACGGTATATTAATATATATTATAGCTAAGTCTGTGACGGGCTTCATGATAGAAAAGTAGGAAACACGTTTTCGCTAGACCTGGGCATTGAACCCGGGACCTCAGTCTTGGCAGACCACCAAGGCGTCACCTGTTAGATTTCATAAAATATATCTTTATGATTTTTTTTTCAAAGTATAGAGGTCGGTATCAATGACCTTTCAATGAATCAATTGGAAAAATGTATAAAAGGATATTACTATTTATAAATTCTCACTCACCTTGTATCTTTAGCAATGGCTTCCTTGCACCTCTCCAAGTGATGCGTAATGAATTGATCGCACACATGTTTGGTTTCGAAGCTTAAGTCATCGATAGCCGGGAGAATTACCGTGTCAGCGCCGTGCCTGGGAATAGAACAATATATTTAGATAAGAACATGTAATTTGTGCAAAAATGATTAAAAAAAAACACTTAAAATTAAACATTTCTTGTCACATTCAGACTGAATCATATATCATCATAATGGTCAGTCTGAATGTGATAAGACAAGATACGATAAGTGGCGTGTGACCATATCATTAATTAGTCGCGTCGCATCATTGTGTTGAGAAAGTTCGGGAGTGTTGCTAACGGTAAAATTTACCCACCTTTCATTTACTCATTGAAATACAGCTCGGAACTCTACCAATACAGCAAGTTTACAATCACGAAAAGTCAGTCTTCTGTCACCATGGTTCTTGTCAAGGAGCCGAAACGTCAGATAAAAATTAAAATAAAAGCAGTGTGTCCGTAAACGTAGCTTAAATTAAAAATGAGCAGTGTCGCTTAAAACCAGTACCACAAAAACTTCTCACCATTTAGTCTTCAAATATCTGATAGAAGGGATAAGTATTTCCTCCGGGTCCAATCCAAATAGGATCAGCATTATCAGAGCTTGTCCGTAGTTGGTGGCGATGTCCAAGAACTCTATCTCAACGAACACACCGCTCTCGTCCTTTGATAATATGCGGTATGTCGTGTATGTGATGCCCTGCAACAGATGTATTATGGTCTAGCAGTTCCCTGCAGTTTCAATTGCGTAGTATCTATTTGCCTAAGCGCAACAGAGACCAAAACATTTTAACAGTGTTAGTTATAAAGAGTTTATGAATAAGGCGAAAATACTTTATACGAATATATAATTGACAACCAAACGGTCTCGGATGTCACTGTGGCAACGGGCTTGTCGCTTGTCATTTACTCACAATGAACATGGTGAGGCTGTAGACTATGATGAGCACGGTGTGCTTGAGCCGCTGTCGGCCGGCGGCGCGTTCGGGCGGCAGCAGGCCCAGCGCCGCGGCGGCGCGCTGCAGCTCGCCCGCGTACGAGCACGCGCCGCCGCGCGCCGCGCCGCAGCGCTCCGCCGCGCCGGGGGGGCACGCGCACTCTCTGGGACACAGCGCAATAAATATAAAACTTGAGAGGTGTCAAGGGACACCCGGATGGAACGAAGTTTATTTATTATCAACAAAAATAATCGTCCCGACACCACACTGTTCAATGCGAAATAGAAATACGAAACGAAAATATCTAGCTTGCTTTCTATAAGAGAGAGAGAGAGAGAGAGAGAGAGAGAGACAGAGAAACATGTGCACGCCAGAGAGAGACAGAGAAACATGCGCGTCTGTCTGTCTCTCTCGCGCATGTTTCTCTGTCTGTCTCTCTCTGGCGTGCGCAAGTTTCTCTGTCTGTCCCTCTCTGGCCTAAAAAAATGTCGTTACCATTTTTTCCGTCTAGCCCCCTTTCGCTACGCGCGATAAGAAACTTCGTTCCAATAAATATACCCGGACTAATTCACTAAAATAAACTTACTAAGTCCGAGTAGGTCAATGGCCAACCCTGGTGTCGGAGTTTTTACTGTTTTTAGACCGCCTAAAAGCCTCCAACATGGTCTAACGATTGAAACAACCGGGATCGACCATTTAACGTGCCCTCCGAAGCATGGTAGCCTCAGATAGAAATGCCTATATCGGCTGAGCTGTACGTTGCTTAACTATAGAAAGCATCAGTAAACGAATAAGAATGATAAGTTATTCGCAGTTAGTTATGTCAAATGTACTTAAGCAATGATCTTACCAGCAGTAACAGTACTAAGGCTAACGAAGGGAATTATAATTTGCTTACTTGATACTGTTGGCAATATCTTCAATATCATTCGAGTGTGTGAATCCGTTCTCGCAGTTGGGATCGTCAGAGCAACATCCGTTCGGGTTCCTGCTCGGGGACGGCGACGCGGTTATAGTTCTGTATCCCACTAGAATATTGAAAACACGATATTATTATATAATATTCCATATTTTCATACATGAAATAATTGAATGCAAATGTGTATCTGCTGGTTACAGGATTTGCACATTAAGGGTGCATTGCAGAAGGATTGTTTCATAAACAAATGACGTTCGATTTAAATAGTGTCCTATTTTGGGCAATACAAAGTACTTACAATTTTTGACACACATACATAAACTCATGCATATACAGACATTATACATAAACTAATTAATATGGTATATTTTAACTAAAGGATTTTTTTGGTAGCTTAACCGTGTTTAATGAGACAAGTCTCTCAGATCATATGCCTCTCACACTATCTATAGCCTTACTATGTCCTAAAGAGATTCGAAATATTAAGAAAACCTCACAAACGGCTGTCGTGAATATAGCTAAGAATAATGTTTCCATTTTACCTATGATATGTGATATGAATATGCAACCCTAACACCCCAAAAGTTTAACTATAAAACTAAAAACAAGTACCTGGATCCTCTAAGCAGCATGCAAAATAATAAACAATGTAGTACATAAAGTATGGATGCACATTCAAAAGAATAGGATATATCGGTAAAAAAATTAATGATTTTTATCAATATGACGTTAACGAACGGCATTCATTACAACAACAATTTAAGCACACATGAATCTATACGATCTGCTTACTCAAACATGTATGTATAATCGTCTCATAATATGCACATCATACAGAAAACGGTCCCAATATCTCGGATAGCTGATAAAGTTTTGACATTATAATATACTAGCAGCGCCGTTGTGCCCGGTGTTCCCGTGGTAATTCCGGGATGAAAGTCTATAGCATGTGACTAGCCATTCATGAATTATTGAAGTCGGAATGGTAGTTTCTGAGATTAGCGTTCAAACATAAAGTCAAACTCTTATTTCTTATATTGGTATAGATAAAAGTCATTTATTTATTATTTTATTTACTTGTCTATTATTATTATATATTATTTATTCGTCATAACTTTATCTGCTTTCAGAAAGGTTATTAGAAGACCAGCTTTAAATAGATTTACTACTGTCCGAAAATAAATGCTCTTATGGTTACCATTGTTGGAAATAGACTGCGTGTGAGACGTGGGCTCGGCGTTGTCGACGAGGCTGGTGGTCTCGTCGGGCGCGCTGGCGACCTCGGCGCCCAGCGACGCGAACTGCGCCGTGCGCCGCCGCCAGCGCATGTACACGATCAGGCAGCCCGTCGACACTGCGATGTAACACATATATAGATACTGGTTTCTTAAGCTTAAGCGAACACTACTCATTTTGAATTGAAGTATGTGTCTACTGTGACCTAGAGTATGTGTCTTCTGTGACCCAGGTTAAGGTTAAGGTTAAGGTAAAGGGGCCGAAACGTCGAAAGCGAAGTGTATCCTGTAGATATAGATTTTTTATAGGAAAATTTCAACACGGTTAATTAGACCCAAACTTAGCTCTAACCTTGTACTAGATAGACAGAAGGAATATAAATGTAAATTCAGCTATCGAATCCATTTTTAAATCAAATAGAAATTGCATAAAACTGTAGTGGAAAACAGACATTACTTGATGTAACTGGATGTTAAAAACATCGCACGTTCAGAGCTGTTAAAACACTTGACGAATTTAGAAAGTGAGTCACAGTCGGGTTTTGGTCAATTTTACTGTAACATTTATATTTTGAAACTTGCTGTGCCGCGCGGTTTCACCCGCAGCGCCCCCGTTCCCGTGGGAATTTAGAGATTTTTATTACTTATTTTTTATATATTAAAAAACTTGAGACGTGTCAAGGGACACCCGGATGGAACGAAGTTTATTTATTATCAACAAAAATAATCGTCGCGACACCACACTGATCAATGCAAAATAGAAAGACAAAACGAAAATATCTGGATTGCTTTCTATAAGAAAGAGAGAGAGACAGACAGAGAAACATGCGCACGCCGCACGGCTTACAATAGCTTACTATAGCAAAAAGTGTCGGCCACCCATCACATTCATGATCGCGACAACCGTTGCTTAACATTCACTATCGACGGCCACCCATCACATTCATGATCACGACAACCGTTGCTTAACATTAAATATCGACGGCCACCCACCACAATCATGATCACGACAACCGTTGCTTAACATTCAATATCGACGACCACCCATCACATTTATATAATCGCGCCGAAACGAAAATATCTGGCTTGCTTTCTATAAGAGAGAGAGAGAGACAGACAGAGAAACATGTGCACGCCAGCGTGGCGTGGCTTGTTTCTCTGTCTGTCTCTCTCTGGCGTGCACATGTTTATCTGTCTGTCTCTCTCTGGCGTGCGCATGTTCCTCTGTCTGTCTCTCTCTGGCCTAAAAAATGTCGTTCCATTTTTTTCCGTCTAGCCCCCTTTCGCAACGCGCGATAAGGAACTTCGTTCTAAAAACCTTTTCCTTACAATACACATCATCAATTTGGTGCAGTCGTTCAGCGATTTATTTTTATATTATATTACTTATAGATATAAAATTGACAATCAGAGGGACCTCTGTTGTTTACCAGTAAGACAGAAGACGAGCAGGCAGAGTCGGATGGCGTCGACGGCGCGCGGGTCGAGGCCGGCGGCGCCGCGCGCCAGCAGCAGCACCAGCACCATGACGCCGGGCGCGCCCCACGACACGAACCCCAGCACCGGCCACAGCGTCCCCACGAAGCACGGCCCGCGGCTCTGCGCCGGACACCCTTTCATTACTCACGTGGATACCAAAGATGCCGATGAATTTCGGATTGAAAGTCTCTGTCCGTAGTCTATGCTCTAGTAAACGTAGGTACTCATACCGGATTCTTTCGTGGTAGAAAGTGAATACATTTACACTGTGTTCAAATCGTGTAAGTTTAAAAAATACAGGTGTATGCTCTCGTGAGGTCAAGTCTCTCTTTGCACGGTCATCGAGTCACCCACGATGTAGTCTGCAGTTGTAACAGTGGGTCTGAAGTGGTAACAATTATATCCAACTACTTTTTGCTTTACAAGTTTTTATCTTTCCCTGTGGGACTGTTGGGATGAAAAATTTTGTGTCTATGTTAATGGTCTAATAAAGCTGAGGAATTTCAGTTTTATTTGTATTGAATAGCCATCCAGATTCAAAGGGGAGGTTTCAGGCCACACTGCGGCCTTATCCTTCTTCTGTTTATGTATACATTTTGTGTAGACGTGTGCAGACCCAGTACTTACCTCAAGCATAAGCATGCCCACCGACAGCATACAAGTCCATAGCATGCAGGAGAACATGCTGAACGTGCACAGCGCCTGCTGCGCGGTCGTGAGCCACGATTGAGTCGAATTCGTCGATGGACCGCCCCAGATCACGCTGATTGCTAGCAATAGCTGGAATGGAGAATTAAATTAAAAGTAATGTGACTCACTGTTTGAAGGGAAAGTTCGTAGACATAATTTGTGGCATGTTCGCGGCCGAGTGAAATAGTCTTGCCAACCTTCACCTTCCTAGGCCATCAGCTTGCGGTTTAGGCTTAAATAGAGTTGAAGAGAGATCAGCTTTTTCCTTCAATAATTTGGAACATCTATCGTTTCAGTAGTATGTAGTAGTAAGTCGAAGAACGTCGTAGAATGTCAACGACATCTTCTGTAACGATTCTAGGGAGAATGGCCAAATGCTTATTTCCTTCTAATACGCGAATATGCGAACTAGAACGCGGTCGGTCGCCATCGTCTGTGCCATCGTGGCATCGACCCGTTTGGACTTTGAATTACCATCCTGTGATCCGATGAATCATCCATTGTTGATACGAGTCATATCGATACATAAATAAAGGCTCATTTTGTTTGAGCAATTTCGCACGCAATAATCCAGCGAATTGTCATTGAAATGTATACCTAATAAAATAACTATCATCTCATTCTCATCATTATCGGTCGGGTAGTTCAATTATGTATGGAAATAAATAAGGACTTTAGGTCACTAACATGAAGATACAAAATTATGTTTATAATAAGATAGTAGTAATTTAAATACTTATGTAATGTAGTAACAGTGTCCTACTTTGTTATCAGGGTTGAATCAGTTTCGTATCTATATGTATAAATCTAAATTTATAAACTTATACATATCTAAATTTATAAACCACAACCAAAAATATCTATTAGAAACAACAAACGGCTAACATTGGATAAAGATCAAAGTCAGTTTACCTTTCTCAGAGATACAGATAATGTCTTTAGATGGATTAAATGGAGGTATAACCTTACCGGCCTGTTTTTGAGGGCACTGCATTTTATGATATCGAACCTTACCTGTGACACTAAAAGACACAAAGTCAACCGATGCGGCATCAGCTTATATTTCTTAGTGACTGTGAACACTATTAACACCCATAGGGCTGCAACCAACGACACTATAGACAGGTCAAAGCCGAACTTCTTCCATTGTTCTTCATAATCCTTGTTGACTGATATTACTTGAGCAGTCATAAACATCATGGGGCCAGATAGGAATGTGCATATAACCATTGAGGACGCCACCTGGAATTTAAAAAAACATTTGGTTATTTATTTAATTGAAGGTTTTGTCTATGGTTAAGGACAAACAAGTACATATGGTTCCATGACATATACTTAAGTGTTAAATTCCTGATTAATTCTAATATTTTTCAGTTGGTTTTAGTATAACAGGACTCCTTTCGAATTTAACTCTGATTAACATTGACTACATACAGAAATTTGGATTAAGTAGGAATCTGAAGAATGGGAAACTGTTATATCAGGACTAGCGGACTCTTTGACGCCTCTACTTGATCCATTGCAAAACTGATTTGAGAATGAGGGTTCTTAAGTTACCGGAATCTTTTTTTAATATCATATGCAATATCAATATAACTTCTAAATAGCTGCTCTGCGTAGTGGTTCCACCCACAATCCAATGGCTGCCGCTTGTGTGAAAATTGTGTTAATCGCTCGCTTACACTATTTCCCAGATTTTGTAGAGTCGCAGTAAAAATTTGCCTCTTTATAAAAATAGTTAAGTAAAGCAAATAACTATTCTTACTAGATCCATCTCCAACTGGTAAAGATTAGAGAATACGAAAACGGCGGGTGCAGTCGGTATGGTGCCGTAGAGAAAAGCATACGTCGACAGCGAATCTATTTCAGACTCGTTGGCCCCGGCTTTGAGGGCACTAACACTTTCACGCATCACCACGGGCAGAATTATCCTAGGAAACATAAAAATGATGTTACAAGAAAGAATAAAATGCGAAAAAATTATGCATATCAACAGTTATAACTGTTAATTTTATCTCAAAATTATATATATAGGGAACACATTAGATTTTGGATAACTTTCCTGTATAAATCATGTAACTTTCACTTACAAAATAAAAATTAATTGCGACAATTATTACTTCATCTCATACTCATTGAACATATTTGACAGTGTTTGATGGGAGGTCGCAAGAGACCTTTGCCCAGCAGTGGGACAGTATAGACTGTCACTATAGAGAAAGATACTGACGAATATTCTGTTTACTCACAGTTTAACCATAATCAGAACACAAGGTAGCAACAGTGCAGGCCCCCGCAGTCTATGGATCTGACCAACCATTCGAAGGCCAAGCAGGATGAGAGCTGTGGCTGAGAAAGCATTCCCAAATACCTGTTGACAAGACATCACAATATCCATTATAAAATTCGTATAGTTTTCTGTACCAATGTGTCAATAAGCTAAACTACCAAATGAGATTTAGTAATTTATTTTTTACACACTTTATATTTTATAGCTTCACTTGTATCTTGTAACCGACTCCTTAGGGCGCGATTTTGACCCACTTTAAACAGTCAGATTTCATTAAAACTTTGTAGATTTATCGAGGACCGATGACAATAAAAAAAAACTAAGCGTGTTTTTTTGTTTTTTAAACTATTATTATTTATAACAGTTAAGTCAAATTCAAGAGGGAGGTATGAGTATAAAAACAGTGCTGTCAGCTAACACATAATTACCTCCAACAATCCTTCCAAATAGATAGAAAGCTGATGTTTAAATCCAACATTTCCAATGATTCCCAGCACAGTCATCACAAGCACTGGATTATAAACAATGCCTTTAGCAATCTGCTTGAACAGTTTCAGAGAACAGAGATCATTTTTAATGTGATTCAGGCTAGTGTTGGCCTGAGATTGTTCTCGCTGTTTGTGTATCTCCATCAATACAAAAGCTACAGGATTCAATATTGCCAGTGAAATTGGAGCCATGAGGTACAGATATGAAGCATATTCAGGATGAGTCTTATCATAGAGGGCACGGACTGAAAAACAGTAAGATTATAATGTATATGAACTGGAGCAGTAGTTTCAAGGAATATCTATTAGTGGTTTACAATTCAGTTTTAAGATGACTATAAAACTTAGATTTAAGAATTTAATAAATCTTATCCATTTACAAAATATATAAATTATCACTTACTAATTGGATATCCCAAAGCAAAATCATTACTTTGTGTACAGAATATTGCAAATATGCCGGCGCGTCCTAAGTTCACTGGTTTGGATACCAGAATGGTGACAATCATAACAGAAAAGAAAATGACTCCTTTGGCTAGTAATATAGCAAATAGGAACATCCAGTTCACAGTGCTGAAGTCTAGTTTAGCCAGAGACAGGAATATGAGGGAGGGTAGAGCAAATGTTCCCACAAATGTAGCAATGCCTTTAGACTCCGTCGCTGTCACCACATTTAGTCGCCCCGCCACATACCTAAATGTGTACCAAATAAATCAATGTTAGTTTTAGCTAAAATTAAGGTAAACCCCCAGAAACTGAATACTTGTTTTAGATCTATGGTAGATTTATATACTTATTGCACATTATTGCACAAAGAAATGGACACAACTCATAGAGGTTAGCAAGTAAATAACAATAATTAAATACGCACTATTTATTTCTATTCAATTAAAACATATTACGATAGGAAAATCTAGGTTTATGAACATACTTATATAATTCTTCTATAGTTTTACTTCTACAAGTGCTGGAACTGGAAGCATAGTGAATAATTTGAGAGATTACATTTATGTTCTTTTCTTATTTTAACTTACCCACACAGTATAATGGTAAAGCACTGAAATAACGCTGGATATAAGTTATTAGCTGCAGTGTCAGCTACATTTAAAGGATCCATGATTTCAATTTTAATTTGTAAATTACATTTACATTCCCAATTAATAATTTATTTTTATCACACTACACTACAATACAACACACTCACGCACACTCACGCAGTACCAGACCAGTACCTTTGACATTTTCTGAATAAACTCCCTCCCCCCACCCCACAGACACAGGCCACAGACCACAAAACAATCCCTCCCCTCCTTACCCTACCCTACCTCCCTCACCAGTCACCACCCATAACCCTCCTCTCATCATAATGTCAAAACTCAAAAATCCCAACCAATAATATCCCCACAAATCCCTCATTATTCGTATAAACTTTTTAAACGTAAACGTTTAGTAAATACGTTAAATTATCTAACACGATACAGACCCGTTTCATTTAGTATAATGACCTCATTATTCGGATTCTGTCTCTCAAATATCAGCTGTTTATTTGACGTTGATTGGTGTTGCTTATTCGTCTCTGATTCGTGGTCTATGCTTTTATACTGGCTTAAAGTTGCCAACGCCTGGTGTCGGAGACGCAGTGGAGACCACAGACCAAGAAACTAAAGAAGACGTGGAACTGGTGGAGACGGAGCTGTGGACGGAGACGTCTCGGAGTTTATAGACCGTGGTCTGTGATATAGACCGCCTAAAGGCGTCCAACATTGTCTGACGATTGAAACAACCGGGACCGACTGGCTTAACGTGGCCTCCAAAGCACGGTAGTGCTGCTTCGATAAAAATGTCACTACTCTAGGGGCCGAGCTGAACGTTGCTTAACTTAACTTAAGAATTTAATTCAAATATAAGAAAGAATACTGAATACATGTTAACGCCATAATATGGAAGATAAAAAAATGCAAATCTAATCGTTCATTTCATTATATCATACGCTCTGGACGTAGGTCGTAGTAGGAAGATGTCTGTGGAACATATCATACTCACTCGTTACGTATTTCCGTATCCGAACAATAGAGAGGTTTGCCATTACTGAAAAATAATGTTACTGTGGAAGAAATTTTGTAGATAATTGCGCGTTAAACTGTCATAATTGGGGTCCTCAGTCCTCACTTGAATGTTACGCCTAACTGTACCACACTATCGCCGAACACAAGTGAATAATGACGTTCACGATACTGTAGAAGGCTTATTCGTGTCTATTCGTTTGTATTCGTATTCGTCACTTTATTCGCTGCGACCCGTCGATCGTCGGTTTTTCGGGCACGCATCAAAGGGATTGTGTGTCCAGATTGTCGGCTCGGCGGTCGCTCATTCACCGGGAAACACCAAGCCGTGTGTATGTCACGGCGTCGCGGCATTTTTAATTGCTTTTAGTATTAATACGATACATTACTACTACAGTATGATCAAGTAAAAAAATAATCAAGGTAATATAACTTTATCACAACTACTCGGAATAAAAATCAGCTATTTATATGAAACATATTTGATTTAGAAACTCTATCTTCTAAAGTTTAGGAGAATTGATGATTTAGGGCTCCCACACAAAACTGCGAATTCGCATCGCATCGCAAATATCTGCGAATTCGCACGAACGCACCGTAAGAATTTCCGATCTGCTTCGCATCGCACATTCCTGCAATATTACGTCATCCTTGGTGACAACATTTTAGTCCGCTCTGGGACATTTTAGTCGCAAATAAAAACAATTAAAATGTCAATAAATAAATTTTGTTTTACTTTACCTGATAGTCAGTCCCAGCATTTCCAAAGGCATAACAGGAATTCTTCCCTTGTACGATCGTTTTTGAAGGCATAGTGATAATAAACTCAAAAGCTCTTCAAATGAAGATAATTGCTCATTCTAAAATAATCAAATAATTTATCTTCTTCAGTTCTCAACGCATAGTACTTTTGAGTAAAATAGTTCCCATCAGAGTTCATAATCGTAATTAATGGATGAACCCAGAATCTTCTTTTTCTTTTATATCTATTTAACAATAACAGCAGTGCAATAATATTTTTGCGATCCATCTTACGCTTCCTAAAAACACGTCCAGTACGGCTGACTACACTTGAAGGAATGGTCGCCCTACCAAACGGTTTGCCGCACTAAATCGTATCGCAGAAATTCGCATTGCAAGTTCCTGCGATGCGAATTCGCATCGTATCGCATCGCAGTTTTGTGTGGGAGCCCATAGTATTATTTTATATTTATTTAATTTTATTTCTTAGTAGAATGTTCATAACTGAATTTCTATAAAATCCACAATTTGACATACGTCCGTAATTTTAATTACATGTAAACATTTATTTATTTATTTATTATGGGACAACCAACCAGTGAGAGATAAATAACGACTAAATTAATGAATTAGATGCACTTTCTATATGTGCCAGTATAATACAATAATTATAATAATATGCATCTAGCTAAAAAAGGTAATAATTGAAGTTAAAAAAACGAAATAAATAAAGCTGACCTGACCATAACCATTACCGACTTTAGGTCAACCAGTTGTGGACACCCCCAACTGATAAACTACGGGTCGCGGCGAACCAACAGATGAACATAGACGAATAGACACGTAAGCCCTCTACACTATCATTTAAAACGTTGCGTTTGTTCGGCGATAGTGTGGTTGAGATATTGTGAGAACTGTAGAAAAAATAGTACAATTGTGGTAAGTTCGGAAAATTCTACCAACCAACCACACCACCAAACTAAACCAACCCAACCCAACCAATCGTTCGTCCGTCAGTCGGCCATTACCGATTTGTTCGTTCGCCGGGTCTGTGAAAGGGTCGCTAGCGAATGAAAAATCAATAATAATTTAGAATTCTCTCCCAACGAGAGGTGAGTTTTTAATTAATTGTATTTAGGCATTTAAGGTTTACTTTTAAGTACCAAGTTGTCAATCTTTTAACTAATCTACCATTATATTGTTACTAATTGTTACAGATTTTAAAAATCATCCTTATCGACGACACTTTGCAGACCAAGAAAACTCCCTGTCGATAAAATGCAGTACAACGGCTTTCACAATCAACATCATATGTAAGTGTTATCAACAATTCATCAAATTCCTTTATGTAACTGTACAATGTTGAACCATTATTACTCTCGACCAGAACCACACATTTCCGTACTTTCATAGCGGCCATTTTGTGTAGTGCATTCTGCTCAGCTGAGCACCTGCTAATGGAAGCAACCTACTTAGAAAATCGATATTAGATAGGTATATGGATAAAACTTGTAATATGTTTTCAATAGCAATTATTCTATGCTATTTCTTGTTCAAATTATTAACATCTCTTATCATCAAATTACTTAGGTAGCTCGCACCTAGTATTCCGTATTGAAACAAATATACTTTCCTATATAGGTACTTACCTAGCTGTTTCTAATATGAATGGTATTAGGTAATGTTGAACAAAGCTTTGGTTAGAATTACTGACAAAAAGGTTTTGGAAAGTAAATTGAATTAAAACTAAGTGGATAGGTAGGTCGGTACCTAACTAATATTTGGATAATTCAAATAATTCCTGATCTAAATACACTTTGTATTACATATTTACAGTTAAATGTCTGTATTAATTTTGAATCATATTTATATCTTTTTTTATTATGTTATAAGCAATGCTTAATTGGAAAACCATTCAGTCATATTTATTGTATCTTTTTCCAGGCCCCGGCCAGACCGGAATGAACAATTCGGTAAATTCCCATTCTTCAATGGCCTTCCTGACTTCGGAGGACCTAAAAACTTTGGCCCTAGAAACAACATGCCAAACAAAAACAACTTCAGGCCTAGAAATGATTACAATGGCGTGAGACCAGAATATAACAACAAAAATGACAACCAGAATGATTTTGGAGGGCCTAAGGAATACAGACCTCGTAACAACTTTAACAATCAGAATCAGAAGAAGAATGACTATAATGGTGACAAGGCCTCTGGTGGAAACATGCAGTTCTACAATTCAAATAAAAATGACTTTGGAGGACCTAAGCAAGGCTTCCAAAAGAACAACTTTGCCCCTAAGACATACAACAACCCAAATGGTCAACAGAACTTCGTGCCCAAGAAAGTGTATAATGCGAACAGCCCACCTCAGTCAGCAGACTTCAAAGGTCGCAAGCTCCAAAGCATGAAGGCGAAGCACCCAGGAGACAGTTTAGTCAAACCCATGTGGGACCTTTCAAACCTGGAACCCATTGAGAAAGATTTCTACAAACCACATGCCAATGTTGAATCTCGCTCAGATGAAGATGTGCAACAGTTCCGGTCAACTAAGGAAATCACTGTCAGTGGCAATAATATTCCACGACCCAACCATATATTTGATGAAGGCAACTTCCCAGACCATGTCATGACTACAATCAAGGAACAGGGATGGGTTGAACCAACTGGCATCCAAGCTCAAGGATGGCCTATTGCACTGTCTGGACGAGACATGGTTGGTATTGCATCAACAGGATCAGGCAAGACACTTGCCTACATGCTGCCTGCTGCAGTCCACATTAGTCACCAACAGCGCATCCAACGTGGAGATGGTCCAATTGCCCTGATTTTGGCTCCTACTAGGGAGCTTGCACAACAAATTCAATCTGTGGCCCAAGCATACAGTGCTCGTGGCTCAATAAGGAATACTTGCTTGTTTGGAGGATCACCTAAAGGGCCTCAGGCTAGGGATTTAGAAAGAGGAGTGGAAATTGTGATTGCTACACCTGGTAGACTGATTGATTTCTTGGAACGGGGAACTACTAATCTACGCAGATGCACCTACTTAGTACTTGATGAAGCTGACAGAATGTTGGACATGGGTTTTGAACCCCAAATTCGCAAAATTATTGAGCAGATTCGTCCTGATCGCCAAGTACTCATGTGGTCCGCTACTTGGCCTAAAGAGATCCAAGCCTTGGCTGAAGATTTCTTGAATGACTATGTAAAGGTTAACATTGGGTCATTGAACTTGTCTGCTAACAACAATATCAAGCAGATCATTGAAGTTTGCGAAGAACATGAAAAGGAGGGGAAACTGACAACACTTCTGACAGAAATTGCTTCAGAAAGAGACAATAAAGTTATTGTTTTTGTTGAAACTAAGAAGAAGGTATATAAATATTATGTCATCACTGTTTTTTTTTTTGTGTTTGTGTATTAAGGCAGTATTTACTATGTAATTCAATCATTTTATAGGTGGATGACATTGCTCGCGCTGTTCGTCGTATGGGGCACAAGGCGCTGGCGATACACGGTGATAAGTCGCAACCGGAGCGTGACGCGGTACTCACCGAGTTCAGAAATGGAGCCACTACTATTCTAATCGCCACCGACGTCGCTGCGCGCGGCCTTGACGTTGAAGACGTTAAATTCGTCGTTAACTTTGATTATCCTAACTCATCCGAAGATTACATCCACAGGATCGGTAAATATTTTTTAAAAAAGCTTACTATGATATCTGCATATTCTTATGTTAATTTCAATACATTTTTTTTGTTCAGGGCGCACTGGGCGTTGCCAGCAATCTGGAACCGCATACACCTACTTCACCAGCGGTGACTCGCGACAAGCTCGCGGCCTTCTAGCTGTTCTCCGTGAAACTGGGCAGAACCCTCCGAGCAAGCTGAGCGACATGGCTCGCACTGCAAACAACAACACTGGTAAGTTAACAATCACTTAACAATCACCATATTAATAAGGCAATTCTACCACCCAAATATCTACATATTACTAAAACTCTTGTTATTAGGACGCAACCGTTGGCAACAACGCAAAGAAAATAACAACAATGGTAACAACCATAGCAGCAGTGGATCAAGCTCGCCGCGCCAGCAAAGCAACCAGTGGAACAACAAAATGGCCACATCCAACAATGAAGACAACAGCAACTCTTATCAAAACCGAGGAGGATCAAACCAGGCTCCGAGATTCAACAACATGAACCAGGGAAATCAAGGTTACAGGCCAAACCACTACCAAAAGCCAGTACCTTTCCCAAGCCCCAATGTTTTTGAATCTATGGGTAACTACCAGGGAGGATATAACAATGGTTATCAGAATGGTTACAATGCTAACCAAAATAGTTATGGACAACGTCCTTACAACAGTAAGTTATTTTATAACTTGTCTTAGCTTACGAGAATGATTTCTTCAAAACATAATGATTTCTATACTAAGATATTTCTATCTAAGAATGTTGTGATTAATATTTTAATTCTCTAGACACTCGCAACATGGGCCAGCAATACCGCAACAACAACTCAAACGGCAACAAGGCGAGCGGCTCTGGATCTTCGTATGGATCCCCGCCGCCTCATTTCGCTACTCCTCCTCACTACCCTCAGATGCACCCGCATCACCAAGATATGTTGGGTAAGTTCCATATCCAAAGTTTTAGTTGGAATGATTATAACCCCTTTTTGTTCTTGTAGGTACTGAATATTACCTCTTATACATATCATAGATTATATTATCTTGTACCTAGAGCTAGGTTTTAAATGTGTTCGTTTCTTAGTTTTCCTGCATAAAAAAATCAATAATGTATGGGCGTGGCCCTCCAACGCAGCGAAAGTAACTAAAGCACTCTATTATGGAGCATAAGAATTCATTGACAGTCAGATTTCACTGTCCAACTGACTTTATATTTATTTATAGACGAACATTAAAAATATAGGTATTTTTGCCGAAATTTAAGAAAGTTTTTTGAATCCAAATAAAGTCGCGGGTCGCGGTTTGAATAATTTAATATTGTAATAGATGGTGTGTTTATTCCAGGAGGCAAGTTCTACGGCGGCGGCGTGGCGGGCGGCGGCCCGTGCGGCTACCAGGCCGCCGTGGGCGCGGGCGTGCCCTACCCACATCTCCCACCCGGCCCTCTGCTCTACGCAGCCCCCGTACAGCAGTAATTACACTCACTCATTCAGCTCTCCTTTATCGTAATACATAATTCCAAATATAGATGTGGATTAGGTAAGGATGTTACATTATTTTCAATCTTATAGCATTCTCAGCACTTAATTTTTTTCATGAGCTCTTAAATTGTTTATATGGAGCCTTTTTTCCTACAGCTATTCTACATGGATAGTGTCATTGATCTATGATTATAAATGATTTTCTTTAGAATATTTTGTTAGATCTGAATTGAACTTTACAAAAATAATTACCATAATGTTTTCTTCAATTGTATCTTCTCTTGATATGATAATTAACTTTGGTCAATTTTGGTTATAATAAGTATTGCTAATACTTTTTGTGAATTCTCTTTCAGATCCATTATTATTAACAAATGTATTGTGTGTTAGATATGTAAGTGGTTAATTTTGTTCATTGTTGGTCAAGATTCAACAGTTCAATATTGTCTTATTGTAATATTATAGTAACCTCAGATATAATGGTAATATCTTTGGAATCTGTATGGTCAACAACGAATATAATTAAATTTATTTTGAAATTAATATCTTGTGGAACCTATGTAAGATGATTGATGTTCCACAATTAGATTATAATCATTGTACTTGTTAGAGTAGTTTGGTGTTGGTACCCTCTGTGTAATCTCGGGTGCCTTTCGTTTTCTTTCAATGTCTGTATGATGTACGAAATGCACGAAACATATAGAAGATGAGTGAAATTTTAGGGAAGATTTTAATATCTCGAAAATTTATAATTATAACTTAATTTTATTGTAATGATTGATCCAGTGGCATAGTGGGACAACTTAGTATTAGAAACGTCTCGTATACTTATATGTAATACGCGCGCAACAAGTAAATGCTTTTGATAAAGTAATTCATGATAACAATCTGTATTGCCAGATAAAAATGTGAATATTTTTCTTATGTGATGTCAATGACATTTCAAGTCACTGATTTCAATGTTATTTTTTTATATTAAAGATTAGATCTTGTATACTTGAACTTATGCCTAGAAGTTTTAGTCGGGGTCTAAATATGTGACTAGAAGAAGTTGGCTTAATAATTCTATCATTCTCAAACTAGGAAGGGGATGTATATATCATGCATTTAACATAGGAAGATTAGTATTTGAACATGATGATTAATATGAAACACAAAGTTACTTTCGTAGCATTATAAGTGATTTTATTTTTTATCTTTTATATGACATGATTATTTCAAATAATTAATCTGGTTTACTTACTGGAGCTTCTTTGTACGTAAACGGGTTGAAAAACTATTTATTAAGGGATCTGTAGGTACAAATATTTTTTCTGAACCAGTGACGATAACAATTGCTGTTCAGGTACCCGTTACTGTCCAAAGATTTGGAAAAATCTGTGATATATAATTACGATAGCCTTTCATTGTTTTTTGGTCAATTGTTAATACATAAGTACCCTACCCTTCATGGGAAAGTGGGTTTTCTAGACAAAAAGATATATTTTTTGACTAATTGAACGAATTTCATGTGTATTTGTGACAACAAAGCTTGCAAGTCGTTCACAGGTATATTAAAATAGGTATAAGGTTTAATAAATAATTTATTGTTATTCAATTTAGTTTTCAGTTAACTATTAGGTGACGAAATTGAACCAGTTTAAAAGGGACGTAAAAGTTATTATCTTATTAATAATCCCGTCATAAGAAATGGTATAATAGCTCACGGGTCTATTAAATGAATAAAAGGGGTGAGTCATGTGTGGGCAAATCTTGCATATTATATACTCATCCAGATGCGAGATTTGCTTCGTTTTATTGTGTACATTTATGAAAAAGACTGCCATGAAAGGATGTGTATGTGAATAACTTCGTCTCAAAGATGATTTATTATCCTAATGCTTGAAGGTCGTCAGATAGAATAACGGGTAAATTATAAAACGGCAGGTTTTGACATTAAATGTAGTAAACCGGATGACGACCGGGCTAGGTGAGCGTACGTTGTTAGATCAGCAAGCGTGTAATGTGTCGGTATGGTCGCAAGTCGCAGGTAGCTCCTGTATTATAATGTACAAAGTACTGCACCCACCTCTACTAAACAACTGTGATAATAACACTAAGTAGCGTAGCAGGCGATTTATTAAACTAGTTTACGTCCAATGAGAAGGGATGACATCATATCTGACATATTGTATTTGTGATACTAAAAAAATATCAAAGCGTGCGCCAAAACACGCTTTGACGTAATGTTTTCTCTAAACAAGACTGATTATTTCTTATTAAAATGAATATTTTATACATGTTCCGACTGAATGAATTAAGATGTCTGTATTTATATCGGTAGAATTTATTCTATTGCTGTGTGTTTTCCAAAAGAAATTGTATTCACTATGTTGGATATGTGTCAAAATGCCTTTCTAAGCAGTCACCAAAATGATAATATTCTATTTGTTTTTATTAATTGGTTTCTTTATTTTTGTGATGGAAAATGTTGTTGACAAATTCTATGGCAGCGACAGATTATGCAACCTGTAGAGTTATAATAGATGTTATTGTTGTTGATTTGCAAAATTTTATTTATTCAACAAAATATTTCATAGGCGGAACGTACTTTTCGTGCTTTACTATTTAAGAATTTATTTCAAAAATTGTGAAAAATATACATAGATTTTTAAGTATGTGGCAATGCAGATCTTCATACAATATTTATTAAAGTATATAATAACGAACGACATGGGAATGTTAGTATTTATCCAACTTGTAAAGTACATATTTATGGAGAGGGCCCTCCAGTAACCAAACTGTCCCAAAGGGAAGTCTTCTGAATGTTTCTAAGAAGTGCATTTCTTCTATGTAATACAGTATTAAATTCAGATTAATAAATGGATGTACTATTATACTTAAACGTTTTATTTTGAAATACCTGTTTATCACTTATAATTATAACTTGCAGGACTAAGGTGAGTGTGTCTGAACAATAAATACCGAGTAGGTAGTTTAGGTGAGGAGAACGGTCATAGGTTTGTGTTGTACTTTCTTTAATTTTATTAACGGGTATCTCTAGTGGACAAGCTATGCAACATAATAAGTGTAGCGCCACATCTGCGAAACGTACGGCGCCGAACCTTCCGCTCTATGACACATCAGTCGAAATTACGCCGCGTACTGATGTGTCATAGATAACTTGAAATACACTACGAGCGTATTTAGCGGAAGGTTCGGCGCCGTACGTTCCGCAGATGTGGCCCTACACTAAAAGCACTTGATCTACATTACCATTTGTCAGGGGGTTGTCAGTGGATTATAATATGCTAAGGAATCATGTGTTCACTGCTGCATAACTGGACTGTGTATGCCTGTTGTCCCAATCCACGGGGACAGCGGTAATTAAATTAAATATTTAATATTACTTCCCGTTGTCCCTGTTACCTGTAGGTAGAGACCAATTGACTAGTAATGGTTTGGTTAGGTTAGGTCAGAACTGTGACCACAGTGTGAACTGTGACACGCACGAGCCGAGCGAGCATATCATACCGCGGCAGCGGCCGCGGCCAACGAGTGCCAGAATCAAATTCTATCTTTACAGGGTACGGGGCAACGGGAAGTAATTTTAAATGTTTAATTAAATTACCGCTGTCCGTGAACGGGGACAACATGCATAAACCAACAGGAAAAGAAACGATGAACTTGGATTTAGTTTCTAAGATAAATGAGAAATAGGGACTTGTTGGTATTGTTTGTTAGTGATTATTGTATTCATGTAAGTAAGAAGGTAACATAAATTATATTAGATACCTACCTAATAATAAAACTGTTTAGGTTTTGAAAATTCTTCACTGTTAGAATGGAGTTTGAGGAGCGGGTCAATTAAAGGAACTAAAAAGTAAAAGATCACATGGTGGGTACTGTTGTAATAAAAATAAAGTTCGCATTTAGATACCTACCAGTTTTTTTAAAAGTTGCAGTTAGTTTCCTTATAAAATTAGGGAATTCTATATTCAGTACTTCTACTCCTATTCAGTACTCCTATTCAGTCTTATCTTTTATTGTACCTTCCCTTTTAACTACTGGACCATGGAAATATTATATTATGTATGTGTATTACCACCTGTATTTTTCATTTTAAATGTTTCAGTCCACCCTAAATGAAGGTTGCGCCCTCTGTATTGCTATAGGGTTTTGTTTGACGCCCCATTGGAAATATAGTAAAACCTTTTCTATGGAAAAGCGCAGAATCAAAACCTTATTTTATTTGTTACATGAATCACCAAGAGATGGCGTGTATCTGAAGTCTGAAGTTGACGTAGTCATGCTCGAATTCTGGGTTGAATGGCTGATAGTGGATAATTTGACGTGAATTTTTTTGGGAAAAAATTGAAAATTGTATCAATGTGTACTTACTGTTTTGAAATAAAGTGATTATCTATATATTTATATGTGAACTAATATATTTTGCGTTAGCAATCAAGAAAACCTTTATTTTCCATGATTGGTTAAAATTTTGTGAGAAATATCGAAGTCAAAATTTGCAATGGCTGAAATATTATTATTGGTAAGCATTTCCCTTATTCATGTACTAATCAGTGGTCCTGGCATATGGCTGAAGTCAATGATTTAGTCTTTGTGTTCAATATGGTGCAGAATGATTGCAAAATGCTTCATAACCCAACTTCTATTCTCCATAATACAGTCCAATACGTACCTATTGCTAGACTAGACGGCCTTGAATCTAATCTTGTCAAGTCAATGTCGTTGTTTATCAATAATTTAATTTTGTCTGATGTTCTTTTATAATGTCGTGGACTGAAGCACTTATTTTCTAATAGTGATAGGTACCTGTTTTATTGTTAGAGTAAAATATGTAGATATTATTTAATTTTTAGCTACATATGTATTAAATGTAGGATCTGATGAAATGGAGAATTTATTGTTCAATTTCAATCAATTAAAAAAAGCGGCCAAGTGCGAGTCGGACTCGCCCATGAAGGGTTCCGTCGCAGCAAATAAATAAATATAAGTATGAAACTTCTTCTTGTAGTTCTTGTAGTTAGAAGATTTGAGTTGATTGAATGAAAGGTAAATTGCGGTTTACGATTTATGACGCACCTATAAAAAAAAAACTACATACCTATTAGATCTCGTTCAAACCAAATTTTCGGTGGAAGTTTGCATGGTAATGTAGGTATATAATTTTTTTTGTTGTATCAATTTTAGTAAGTAGTTACAATGGGGGGGGGGGGGGGGGGGTAACACACATTTTACCACTTTGGAATTGTGTCTCGACCAAACTATTCAGTTTAGAAAATAAAATTAGAAACCTCAATACCATTTTTGAAGACCTATCCATAGATACCCCACACGTATGGGGTTTGATGTTTTTTTTTATTGAGATTCAGTTTTCAGCAAAAATCTTAATGCTGTTCACAGAATACAGGTACTAACCAAGTTTTAACAGTATAGGTCTTATAGTTTCGGAAAAAAGTGGATGTAAGAGACAGAGAGACATGACGAATCTATAAGGGTTCCGTTTTTGCCCATTGGCTACGGAACCCTAAAACTGATAGTAGGTATAAGTACATAACCCTGACCAGTGCTTATTTACTACCTTTTCTATAGGATAGGTAAGTAATACCAGAAAATATAGTTATATAGTCATCACTAACGTCCTGTCAATCTAGGAGAATTTAGAACTATGAGTCATCTACCGAACTACCCAAGAAGATGTCACCTCATCATGATGATTTGATATGATAACAACTAAGTGCTTATCTATCTAGGTAGGTACCTACCTGAATCTCTAATGTCCATGTCAGGCACAGCTTTGTGTATATGCAATAACTAGATCACGTAGCTAGATAGTCTATGGGGTAACTACCTGGCCCAGGGCTAAGGATAAGTAGCCACTAGCCGGGTATGTGTGTACCAACACACTTATCTTTACAAGAACTTAGGTAGGGACTTCACATACCTAAAACCTAACCTAATCGGGGTGTTATGTTTTTGTCTTTCAAGCAGATGGCGAGCAAGGGCAACATCAACTAGGTTAAAGCACGTCATACGCGCGTAACCGGGTCGACATTGCGGAACGATTCGAGGTAAGTAGGAAACCCAACCTTGTATGGCATTGTAACTAGACAGTTTTAAAAATGCGTCGTAACTTAACGTAAATACTGATTTTAACTGTTCGAGTATTTGATCAAGTGTTTTATGTCATCTATCTTACTATAACGTGAACCTAGAGTTGTGTAATTCTGAAGTCTTTACGGTAACATTTTCCTTTTAATATTTATTGCATTGCGGAGCTATTACTAAACATAATAGGAATGTGCCTGCAAGGCAATAACTATCCCATATAACAAATTTTCACGTTACATACATTAACATGACATCAAAGGTTATGCTAGGGATGTTATAAATAATATAATATTACGTGCATATCGTTATCGATTACGTATGTACCATTATTACGTGTTTTTTATAGTATTTAGAAAACTAATTTGAACAGGATAAATGTATAAAGCTGCATCGGAAAAGTAAGAATTAAATAGAAATTCAAGCATTGGTTGGCCGAAAATCTATTGGTACTCTATTCAAAATTAAGCTATATTTTGTTATTTTCTGATTCCATAGGGATATTTTTAATTCGGATAACCGATGGTATACCGGGGTTATGTATCTCAACAGCCCTAATTATAATGGCTTTTATCATCCTATCGGCTACACGCAATTTGGTATTTGATTTTTTTTTTAATTTGAATTTGTGAGATGAAATTAGTAAAATAACTAAAATTATGATCAAAACTGAAATCAGAATCAAAATCGTTTAATAAATAAAGAAATTATAAACTCTGAAATATTCTCTCCTGTCTGATGCTGTCCCTTTCTTGCAAAACGATTTTTTGTATGCGACGTCTATGGAGCTCTAACATTGTGACGTCACACTAGTAGTAGTGCTGTCTCTGTCTAATCAGCAACTTTGACCGCTTGTAACTCTCGAAATAATAACGATATAAAAAAACGGATTTTATAGTTTCTTACACGTGATAACAAGATAAGTTAATCTATACTAATATTATAAAGCTGAAGAGTTTGTTTTGTTTGTTTGTTTGTTTGTTTGTTTAAACGCGCTAATCTCAGAAACTACTGAACCGATTTGAATAATTCTTTCACTGTTAGATAGTCTATTTATCGAGGAAGGCTATAGGCTACATTTTATCCCGGATTTCCTACGGGAACGGGCACAACGCGGGTAAAACCGCGGGGCGCTGCTAGTAGGAAGAATTAAAAAAAAACATTCAAATACCCAATTGCGACGGACATTAATTTTGCAAGGCTATTTCCTATATTGTGATGATTGACTTAATTGCTGCTTCACCCGGAGCCTACGCAGCGGTCTCCTTGGATCTTGCCTACGATTGTTTATAAACAAACGATGACTTCCATGTGACACCTATGTTTTTAAAGTAGGCGGTCTACTAAGTACATAGGTGTTGTCACGGAATCTTCACTACATAGTATAAAATAAAGTCGTCTCTTTTTCGTGTCTGTCTGTTTGTCTGTCTGTATGCTTAAATCTTTAAAATTACGCAACGGATTTTGATGCGGTTTTTTGTAATAGGTAGAGTGATTCAAGAGGAAGGTTTTTATGTAAAAAAATTCCCGAAATTCCCACGGGAACGGGCACAACGCGGGTAAAACCGCGGGGCGCTGCTAGTGTAGTAATAAATAAGGTAGAATTATAACTCATTCATAAATTAGGTACCCAATTGCGTGACCTAATTAAAAAAGGGCTATTCATTCTAGCAAGAATCTTGGTAAACCTCGCTCCGGGCTGATAGTGTTCTACCCAAATAAATTCATAACAAAACAACTTAACTACGGCCCTCTTTACTTCATTTGCTTAGGTAACGTAAAAAATCATGAATTGTACAAAATAAAATAAAACTTGTTTTTCTTTCCCCTTGTCCTCGTAATAAAGCACAAACAGTGCATACGTAACCAACAACAGTATTATTTGCCTGGTTTGGTTTTGAAACAAATAACTTATGTTTCGTAATGCGACGGACTCAAGTTTGTTTACAAACAGCCGGTTACAACAAATTTTACCCCTTCAATACTAAATTGAAGGTCTCTGTTAGGATTTTAACTTTTCTACTAGCTCTAAGAGTTCCCCCATGTTCAACAATCATTTATTTTCGTAACACGTCCGACTTTAGATTACCGATCATATGTAAGTAAATCTTTCAAATCAATTGGTACTGTAGGTTCGGAATAAATTGATCGTGACAGACGAGCAGACAGTGATCCAATAAGGGCTCTTTTTCTTCCTTTTGAGGTAAGAAACCCTAAAAAGTTGTTAGTTAGTAACTTACTATTTCAAGATAGCAAAATCACTTAGATAACAATCGAATAAAAGCACTCAAGAAGCAAGAATAGATTCGAACCTTATTTTATTTAAACTTTTCCTCAAATTTTGTTGAAAATAAACGTCAACATATAGGTTACCTAATTTATTAGTTTATCAATAAAATAAGCAACCATAGTTAGGTTTGGTATAGGGAAACCCGCAGGATGTTTATAAAAACTAACCACTATATGTAACTATAGATTACGAGCTTATCACTTTTATAATTGATGCTTACCTATAAATCAACACATACAGTTAAAATTATTTGTGTTAGCTGTGAGAAGAATTTAGGTTAAGAAAGAAATGTGTATGTTGCGCAAGTTGTTTTGACGGCGATCGTTACAGTCACTTAGTAAATCTTTTATGCACGTGGTTTTGTTTGGGTCGATCCATAGCTTTTACTTACCAAGCGGTGTTTTGAATACATATTCGTCGCGTGGAACTTAAATATTTTTGCTATAGTGCTTTTGGTTAAGGTTTTGTGTTTTATTTTATTTATTTAATTAATTGTTACATCAGGCAGTCAGGCGAATATTTGTTCCAGTATCTGTTCAGATACGTTGAGTTATATCCAGATGTGTCGTGTGTTTACGATTGTTATCAGGAACTGTTAAAATCTGTCTGATATTGTTTGTTTTTTCCAGAAAAATACAATCGGCTGACCTACTCTCTTAACACTAAACAAATGTTTAAATTGTACTACTTTCGCTTTCACCTCATGTTCAGTTTCCTAACATAACATTTTCTTTTATATAAGCAATTCAAAACATGTATTCATATTAAAAGTTATTTGGAATAACACTGTAGTAAGTGCATTTTTAACTGGGTTACTTGCAGTATAAAGTATGTGGAATGTACTTTATTTTGTTATTCTGTCTACATTGCTCGCTTTCTAACTGTGTGTGAGTGTGTGTTTCGATCTGGTTAAATAATATTAGTTACAATAGCGCAATCGCTATTTTATCAAAACAAACATGGTTGCAAAAGCTCAAGATATGGACTCTCTCTTTCTTAGCATGTTGCGAGACCGAGAGTAATCCGCTCACTTGGAAACCGGATCAGCTAGTTCGGTTCGAGCAGACACGCTTGTGTACCACTAACTATTACGCTATTGTATACTACTCAACTCATGAATTATAAAAGTTCAATTACTCTTTCAAATGAAAGTTAGTCTTCCTGCTGTAATATTGACAAACATAGCCTATATTTATCACTGTGGATTCATCTTACCTCCGATTCCTTATTAAAATATGTACGTATCTGCTCTCAAAAATCCATTCCAATTTTATTTTATGTAGCCATTTAAAACTTTGTTTAGTTTCCTGTGTTAAAACATGCCAAAATTATCTGGACCATATTTCGTACTGAATATGCCATATCTATTCCGGTTCTTACAAGTGGAACTATACTGGTTTCCTATTTCAAAGAGAAGGGTGAAATTCAAAAGGGTCTGACGAAGGATACAATGGGCTTGGTCGTTTATTAAGAACGAGCCCTATTGAATGAAGGCGCCCGACGGTATAGCGTCTTGGCAAGGTTGTCTGCGCACACGCACGCATCGAAGGTACTTCAAGCTGCGGTGCTGTGCGTGCGCACCGCTCCATATGATACTAGGACATTCTTACATAGTAATTACATAACATTGAACACATGGTGTCCTACATTAGGTTTTATTTATTGTAACATACAATATCTACATGCAAGTATCAGGGGTACTGAGGAATTTGTTATTTTAAATTGTAACAGTATATTATTTAGCCAAATTGTAGGTCGGGTTGGCATAAAAAGTGACAAGTTTTTGATTCCAGCAAATATATTTTAAACATGATAACGATCAGTAATGCTGTCCCTCTTAAGTGTTTAAAATTGCCAGGATATAAGATACAATAGACATTACATGTGTATTGTATTTGAAAAATGAGGATGAGACACACCTTATAAATGGTTACAGCCGCTTCCTGACAAATAAAACGGCATATTTATTATACTAAAGCAGTTGAGAAAATATACGTATTTGTTTTGTAACAGATTTCAGTTCACACGATTCAGGCTATGATAATATGATACCAGTCTAAGACAGCTTAGTCGTTGGGTGTGTTGAAATCATGTCACCACAGTAGTTGGCTACGGCGGCAGGGCTTCACGCAGCCGCCCGTGTGGCCTACTGAGTCGCATGTCGCCTCTCGGTCGCCAACAACTGGGCTAAGGTCGCTAACGCTGCATTTTAGATGCACTTTGCACATTTCTATGCAGCTAAAAATTAAATTGATATGCTCAATACCGCGAAACCGTCACGATTTTCTCTAGGTTTCACGCTAGGAGATTACATAACATAGAATTATTAAAATTGCATGCGCATGCACTAGCGAAGGTAAATAATGTTTTACGTACAATAGATACGTAACAAGTATCCGACGAACTTCATGTTAATTGAATTAGTTAACTAGTTAATTCCACTTAGATACTGATTGTAGTTATGCATTATGTTCTAGTCTCGTGATGTGTTGGCAAAGGCTAAATATTTACTGTAGCACTGTCGAGGTTAAAATAATTTGGCGAGGTTCGGTGTGCTGTCGATACTTTAGTTACAGTTTCAGCTATGTTCCGGATTATTAATGGAATGTTAAGTGAATTTTGATGAGAAACTATCTAGTGAAACATTGAAGATACGCGCGTGACATTCTTCAGTCAGACCATGTGATGGCTCAGTTACTAATATAGTATAGTGAACAAATTCAACGGATGAAATAAATTAATTCATCCGTACTCTATTAAATAACAAGAACTGGTGAATACATAGGTAGTAGTCCATTCAATGTTCTTGTGAACAGTCCCTTGTTAGTGGTTTCATGGAAGTGGGTGCAGGCGTGGGGTAGATGTGGCTGACAGGGAATCGATTGGCGCCGGGCGGAGCGCCAGCCTGCATGAATCATGCTCGTATCTCAAGCTCGCCGGCAGACGCACCCAGAATGTAGGTCACCTACTCGCGATGGTTTGTTTGGGTCCCCCGAATTAGACGTGTTAATAATACGACAACCTTTCCTTACCTCGCCTCGCTGCCCGCGCGCACCTACACTTCTCTATTTTTATCCGAGACGCATTGATTCAAAGTGCATTCCTGTCTTACTAAATCTTGTCTCGATGTTCTTAAACAATTATTAAGAACACCGTTCGGACACTGCTTAAGCATTTATATACGAATGTTATACACATTCGTGGAAACCGCAACCGATGTTTATAAAGCATTACATGTTGTATTTTCCTGTTAATCTTTATATGGGAAAACGAAATTTATAAATAAAACTGTTTAATGATGAGGATATAACGTTTCATTACTATTTTGAACTGAGTTGTCAAATAGTATCAAGCAGGATTTGAGTGCAGATCTTATTTGGTTTATGTGTTAAAACAGCACTAGGCATCGGTTTGATTGAAACTATCACGAGGATTATATTTGAGTTGGCACACGTTGAAATTAAAGTTGCATTTCCTATAGTGTACAGTGGTGCATCCGGTGGCCTAGTGGTAAATAGGTCACTCGCCCACGTTGTAGTAGCGCGCGTTTGTTTGGGTCCCGTTTATTGATCAAGCTGGTGGCGTGCAGCGTGGCCCCGAGCGGAGTGCGCACGCATCCCGTCCCATTCGCCCACTTCTGGGTCATGGAGCAACTCCATGCACTCTCTGCACTTTGCTCGGGTTACGTAAATGTTATGCAATCAGGAACTTGCTTCACTATTTTATGCATTCACTATTGATTTACCGTACCGTACGACTAGCTTCATAGATGAACTATCTGAATTCTACAATCTACGTTTTGAATCTTAAATAACGCTATTGAAATTAAATCATCGTGAATACATCAACATTTTTCATTTGCTGCTAAGTTTAGGTATTGGTGTGTTACCGATACCTGTAAAAAATATATAACACTGTGGCGTGGCGTGATAACTTACCTGCATCAATATGATACCCATTCGCGTCGCGTTGAATCGCAGAGGTATTAAATATATTGCAATCATAATAATATACATATTAGATAACACATGAAACGTGAGATAACCAATCTGGCAATATCTTTTTGCGTCGTATTTTATCGGCGACATTTCGGCGCTACTACGAGTATATCTGTATTGTGTACAAAAATACAATTATCACGCTGATAAGATGCAAACAAATGTGTGTGATTCTCAATAAATGTTGTTTAAAACAATAGTGATGTATGAAATGTGGTATGTACGAGTATGTGTCGACAGTGACACCGTCATCGCTGACCCGCTGAGCTCAACTAGGCCACGGCTACCAGGTAGCTCGTGATCACCACTCTTACAATACTACGATCGTACCTATGTTACATTGTAATCATAGTTTTACATTCATACACAAATGTGTTTTTTACAATTGTAAGTTACTTAATATTTTCCTTTAATAGGTAACTTTTATGTGACTTGTTTAATTGGTGATTTATATACATGCCTATACTAGGTGTTTAGCGATTAGGTGTTAAAAACGTATCTTATATTAAACATGTTTCAATAAATATGTACCCCATTGACTAATTGATTAATGGTAGGTATCTAAAATAACATTTGTTTACGTTTTAACCAAAATGTTAATGATTAATTATTTATGATTTTAATAAAGACTGAAAATAACATTAACGTATCAGTGTTGATCGCCATGTAATGGATAGATGGTATCAGGTAACTGTTGGCATATTTACTATGATTTCGTGGTAATAACATAAATTAGGAGTTAATGACAAGAGTATTATAGATACCACAATTTTGTTTTAAATATAAATGAAAATAGCTCGTTATTAAGAAATAAACTACATTAAAGAGGAAAACCTAAATGCATGTTTTAGATGAACTCTAAAAGAGCACTTGATTGTTAACAAGGATGTTATTGTAGTCGCATTGTAGTGCAAAACAGGGTATGAAAAGTAGAGCGGGCGTTCGCGGGCACAGTGTTGTGCACGCTTCCGTCTCGTGGTCTGCCTCGGGACCTGGCCACAGTGGCCCCCCGGCCCGTCTTGAGCCCACCCCGGGCCCCAGCCCACGCCACCGCTCGATGCCATTACGTAGAATGTGCGTGAAACGTATTTGTAAGTAGGTCGGTGGCTGGCGTGGTTGCGCGCGCAGCCTCCAGAAGCCACTACGACGTCACTATTGATCGGGCACGTGGCGCCGTAAGTGACGTAGCGTCATAGTACGCCTAGGCGGCTACACCCCGTGACCCCGCGTTGGCGCGTCCCCGCGCCGAGGCCGTTGTCGCGACACCCTCCTGTCTCCCCCTCGTCTGACTCCACGGACCCCGCGGCTCTGCTTCACCCCCAACCCCCACGCTCGCACCTCCGCCGCTGCCTCCACGCCTGCATATACACTTTTGTTATACTGCACCTAGTTTTAATAATTACTCGGAAAATACTAGCGTACTACTTACTATGCGGGGTTTTTCATTCAAGATCATTACCGTTTGACGTTAATCAATTGTATTGCACCCTTATTTTCAATCGGTTTGATCCACGTGGACGATGTCTGCATTCAGGCCTTCTGTCCATTGAGGCTTTGGTAATACTTATTGAATATAATATGAATGATGTAATTTTAATTTTAAATAATAAATAAATAACAATTCTCATGTTATGCAATATGTCATAATGATTATATACCCTTTAAAAATATGTATCATTATAAGTCAAAATTATAATAAATAATGGTGGCGTAAGTTATTGGAAATCGATTACGCGCATACTGTTTGCATTCTTTATGTATTGTGTTACGTGGAAATGATAAAACAGCTTTAGATTGTACGCCTATTTCTTGTTATTTTTAGTTTGCAATAACCATTGACGTCAGCTGATATTTACTTTAACGCTATTTTATTATGTTGCAGGTACACTGAAGAATTTCCGTTGAAAACATATTGTGAGTACCTACTGATAATATTCACCTAGGTTCTATACTTGACCGTTATGGTAACAGTTAACTACTTTTACAAATTTTCTAAAACGTTTAAGTACCTATGTAATCAAATTTAGTTATCCACTTCAAAGTTTATTATCGCATCGAACTTTGAACGTTTCATAAAAAGAAAAAAACTAAATAAAGATACATCTGCAAAAAACCCGACTTGAAAACAATACAATCGAAGTAAATTTACTAGTAATGTAAAATACCTAATTGAAATTGGAATAAGAATGTACGAACGCTAACTACTCGGTCGTCTGTATTTACAAATACATACACGTACCTATCTACACTACATACGGCGCGGCGGGGAAAACCAACAGAATAAACAATAACAAAAATAAGGCTAATAGACACTTATTAATACAAACCTTCGTTTTAATATTACACGCATGTTGGGGTTATTAAACGTGCCATTCTTGAAAATGTCTTGAGTTACATAATATTTTATAGGTACAGCAACAATAATTGTTCTATATGTTACCGGTTCTTTAAGTATTACATATCTTAATCTACCGCAAATGACGGTTTTACTTTACACAGTCAGGGTTTACCGAGAGACGGTACTTTACCTTATATGATAGGCTTGGCAATACCATATATTTACACACTAGAAACAGTAATCTGTTATTACTAATGCACCTACTTAGGGAGTCAACGATCGCTTGTTTACTAACAGTCTTAAACACATCCACCGTGACCATTTTTTTGCTCAAGTTTTCCCGTTATGTAGAGAGATCTACTTCCTCTATGCGGAACAGCGTATCCTATTAGTATTAAAAATGTGAATGTTTGTCATTCAATCACGCTCGAGCCGATTTACAGTTTTGGGTATTTGGTACATCGATGTAGCGGATCTGTGATTCGCTTAATGATAAATAACTAAGAGAATGGCATATACTTTTAGTTGAGCTTTTTACGGAATGAGCGCTAAGCGTCTCTGTTTCTGCTTAGGCAGAAATTGATTTGCTGTTGTGTATTGTGATCTATACACTAGTTGGTTATATTCAGGTTGAAAACTTCAGTAGTCTTAACTTCGCGAGACCTTCAGCTCAGCTCTCAGAGCCATTGATGATTTAGTTATCTTTAAAGTGTGAAATGAATCTAATATTAAAAACATACATACAATAACAATATTAATAAGATTTGCATTTATAGACATTTCACTCACTGTATTTAAGCAATAAATCATATTTATCGTAAAAACGCCTAGTATTATGCTGGTGTAATTTGTAAGTGCAGCGCAGTGATGCGTGCCTGGCGCCAGGTAGCCACTAGATATAACTGCATCGCTATACACAGGTATTGTGTGTTGCGGTGCTCCGTATTTGCATGCACGTAACCCCCGGCTTAAGCCTGCCCTACATAACGCCCTTCACTTTACAATAGAATGCACTCGACATCATATAAGCGCATATTGCTGCACTTGTACCGCTGCTCTCTTTGTGACCTGGTTTACTAGCCAAAAGAACAACAATCTAGTTGAATTCAACCATAAAAGTAACAATGAAACATCCACATTTCAAAATATTTCACAACATTATTTAATTCCGCCACGTATCTAGGTGAGCATGACATAACAAATTATATATTAATCTTTGTGTACTTTGTGTTAAATAAATAATTACGGTACTTCGTCCCGAGATATGAGCATATGTTCAGTTCATGATGATACTGAGGGGTGGTAAATTAACTCGCAAACCAATACAATACACGCTACATAGATAAAGATTATTTATTATGTAAATAAATGTGTAAAACGTAACTGAACTGGCAAACACTAGTTTCGCGGCACCTGATACTGATATTGCCCACAATATAGAGTACGAGTAGTACGAGTTTCTCTCGAAGTCTCGTGACGGCTCGTGTCGGGAAATTGCGCAGCTTCTACGGCAATGTGACCTTCGGTAGTCAAAGGCCGTTTAAATTTCATGACGTCACGCCTACCTAGGTGGATTCGGTTTCAGTGGAATATAATGAGTGTCTGTCTGAACTGTTATGATACAAAATATTCAACTACTATTGCACAATTTACTGAAATGTAAATATTTTTACTCAAATAGCTGAAGCTGTCTTTAATAGCTAAAGTGTAGCTTAAGTTAGATAAGAAATAGATTATTATCAAAGTATAATCTATTACATTGAAAGGTCAGTGGGGTACATAAGTAGAACAAAAGTCAGGCATGAAAGTATTAGATAGTTTGGCCGGGAGCGGAGGCGTTATGCGGTGCCAGAAAGGTTAGAAGGTCGTGAAGTGGTGCAATACAGCTGCAACGAGGGTGGGATGCTAGCTCCGGGGTGGCGTAGGTGAGCGTGGGCCGCCCGAGTAGGCGACCACCGGCGCATGCAGCCTCGTTACGTAAACCCTCGCTCACAATTGTACTTACCGAGTTCCGCTAATGTCGAAGGTTGCTGCATAAGGTCGCTAGTCTGGGTCACATCACGATAGGTACACGTTTTTCTTGTACCATTAATAATGTTCTTAATTTATTTACAATTACATTACTGTAGTTTTTACTAATACAAAATATCCTACCTATCTGAGATTTTCAGTTACATTGTTTATTACAGCATAACGATCCGATTTCTATAAAACTGTATGTAACTTGAAGGTCGAGGAAAATACACGTGTAACATTTGCGGCTCTAACTCTATGTAAAAGGAATGTGCATGACCTACAATAAGCCTACAAATACATAGTAAGTGGTACATCAATTTCTGTATTTTACATCATACAGTAGAACAGCTGTGGTCATAGTAAGAAATCACTTTCGAATATTGAAGTTACTAATTGACACAAAAATGTAAGGACACAGAAACCATGACTATTGTTTACAGGTTGCTGATAATATGTGTGTAACGTATGCTTTACGTAATTAGGTTATCTTGAGTAAAATAGATAAACATGTGTGATACTGGATATTTTATGGGTTTTTACCAAAAGCAATGTAATCGTTGTTGTAACTGGGAATATTTACATGGCCATCTTTATCTAACTAAAAAGAGCAACATATTATGTTGTACGTAGATCCACCCTAGTGACAAACATGTAATTTGAAGAGCGGGTTTTTTGAAATATACAGCTGTTATCTGTAGTTGTCTCTATGGAACGTTGCAACCAATCGTCGTGTGGTTATTCTTTCTTTTTATGTGTTTATCTAAAACTGCTAAATCTATTGACTTGTTTCAGTCGAGAGAAGTTTTGCCATCCATGTTTTGGTTAAGGGTGTAATAGGTCGATACTAAAGTTAATCTTAACTTTACCTTAAACAATTAGATTAAGGCCGGTTGTTCGATGGACTGCAGCTATTGAAATGAATCGCTCTTGAGTCGAGTGACGCAATTTGTTTTGCCAACTTCACTTAGTCACTGCTTGAAACGTTTCGCAAGAAAGGTGTCGTGTCCTCGTTTCAGTTAGTAAGCAAACGTCCTAGCATAAGTCATTTTCTCGAGAAAAACAAATTGTACAATAACAGAAAACGAGCGTGACGGTCGTGTTGGTTCATAATATTCTTTTAATAGCAACTAAATAAACAGTAAATTGAGGTGTATGTCTGTGACATCGAAATAATTAAACGATTGCACGTCACCAAAACTGAAACACGCGTGTTTCTTATATTGTTTTTCCAATGAACTGAGACACTTTTCTTGCAATTTTCCTAGTTTTTTAAAGTTTAGGAACGCCTCTGTTTACATGGAGGGGGAAAATGTAGGCTACAATAAATAATAGACAGGTTGCTACAACTGCAAACACTACATTGTTTCCGTTTGAATAAATATAAAAAGTTGTTTGAACGTAAACATTGTCAACGTATATCCATTTATAGATGAAATCGATTGACTTCGTCATCAGAGCGGATGTTTTGCCGATTCGATGCACATGCTTATCGGCGATCGTGTTTGGTTATCTGGTGTAAACAATAGGCCCCGGTCCCTTTTAATCGCTTATGTAGACTATATTTAACGTTCGGCTATGTTCTAAAATATGTATATAAAATATTCGTCTGTAATAGTAAATGTTTTGTTTTTACACCCTAAATTATTGACCAATAAAGGGATAAAGCTTTAGGAGGTATGCTATGCTGATTGCGCTTACCATAATCATCCATCAACTAAGATGAAACGCCGAGACTTTTCTATAATAAATAAATCCACGACATGCCTATTCATGTCATTGACGGCTGCCACCCAAACTTGGTTCAATGTACGTTCGAACCACACCTTATATGACTAGGTTTCGTAGAAGCCCGCACTGCATGACTCCTTGTTTTCCTCGTGTGTGACCATAATATTATTGCAGGGTGCAAAGGAAAACATTGATGAATCATGTGTTTGTTTTGTACGAAAATATACCCAACGAAATAAAGAAAATGAAGGAAAAATAGCAAGTACTGAAATAAATATCTTGCTATATTTTAGAGTTTGAACGAAAATAATTCAATGACATGAAATGCACTTATCTTAAAGTAAAGATAACTTAATATTCCTCTTTTACATATAGTGCACCGTGAAGAGCATAAGAAAGACGAAATCGCGTTTGAAATTTGTAATGCAGACGTCTAGACCGCTTAGAATACCTACTTACATCTAGTCTAGACGGGCCATGCCCCTTTAACATGAGTTTATACTTATTTCGAGCAGGATTCTTGCTCTGAGTCACGTCTGAGCCCTTTATTCTGGATGAGAACTGGAAACGGACAATTTTCAAAATGGACGAATTTCTTTATTATATTATTTATCTTTGTCTAACTTAAAACTCGTAATATTTTACTAATTTATCTTTTGTATGTTCAAAACATCAATGTAATAAAAACAAAATAGATATCATATACCACATTTGTTCTGATTTTTTTCCTTACGCGATATCTGGATTGCCCAAATCGTGGGCGAATTGCCAGTGTGTTATAATTAATTACTATTGGGTTTTCCTCCTTTGTCAGTTTTAGATGCTCAATAATCTGTTCAATGTTTGCTAAGAAATTAAAGCTGTGCACGTGTAAGTTCTATTAGCATTTCAATGTTCGTCCCCTGCGAAATAAACGAGGAAAACTCTTCTGTTTTAAGTTAAAGCGATATGTTGTTGTGAAACCGGTACATTGCGTTAACATTAGTAAGCTCTAAACAACATCAGTTACTGTACGAGGAAAAATTCAACACATCTGATTTAACTTTCATTTCACATAGGGAAAACATAATGTTATGTAAATCAATGTCCGTGTGGCCTATTACTTTTGAAAAACAAAACGTAGACCGTAGAGTTTTCCTATTTATTCAAGTGATCTCTCGACAACAACACATTTGTGCTACTATGTTGTATAGCAAAATTATGTATAGTTGTTTGTTTGTTTTGGTTTATACTTGTCGGTGTGTAAACATTATAGCATTCATTGTCAACCGTCACGTTGCAGCGGTCGGTCCGTAAACGTTGTTTTTGTCATTGAAGGACAGCAAATTGGATGTGGTGGGAAATTGTCTAGATTATTATCATGTTACGAAACTATTGTTGTGGTGGGATGGGAATTCTAGATAAAATATTTCATATTTGATTTACGGTTTCTGCATTTATAGTTCTAAGAAATAAAAATATGTACTCACCGCCCGCGCCGTGATCAGAGACATCAAATGATTCCTTAACAGAGGATAATGAGTGATGTCAGCAGACATGTATTTTTTCATACATTTATGACAATTACTGAATTGTCGATTTAATTGACGTCTCTGAGTACAGTACTATGCGAGTGATGGATTGAATTAAATATTTTTAGAACCTTTTGTTTAATTCCACAACAACTAGGTACTTTGTGTTTACAACAGACACTTTATGGGTGGTTTAAAATTCATATTATCTAATAATAAACTTATACACTGTGCGTAAGTAGAGCTGGGTACTGCATATAAACTTATTATTTACCGCAACAGAAATACCCAGGGACTTTAAAAATAAGTGATAAACACCTACTTAGTAATTATAAAATGACTAAGCAGAGGCTTAAACTAAAATACTAATATTGAAATTATTGAAGGGAAAAGTTCATTCGAAAATTGGTTTGAAAGGATTATGTATAATATTTCTCTATTTGTACAAAAAGCTTTGTTTGTTGCGAGTAAAATACTGGGTTCTACTTGTTTGATGTAAAACTAGAAAAGAATAACATGTTTAATCCTGGAAAATAAATTGCTGGAGAATTGGCAACGGAAAAACTATCTGTGTTTGTGCAGGCTCACATAATCTATTAGTATCCATCGGTAGTTGAGTGTTAAGGCGTAAGCCCGTATAGTAGGTGGTATAATATAAATCTATATTGTATAAGATAAATGTTGACGTGGGAATCCGACGCGGGCGCAGGCCCCACAGGCTTACGTCCCACCTATTGTCTTTAATCAAACCGATTAACCCACGTCCCAGCTTTTGACAATTACCGTAACTAACCCACTATTCACTCAGAGAACGTAACAAAAACTAATCATTTCCCGTGATAATCACGCAATGTCATGAGATTCACAGTGTCATTGAGTGCACAAATAAAGTTATTTACAATCATTGTTTTTGACTTCTTTCAGTTTGTATGACAGATAAAACGGCTGTATGAATGAATGTTCTTTCTAAGAACTTCGAACGTAAACAAAATTGAAAAGCTCTATTCGATTTCAATACTCATCCCAAGTCCCAACCAGAGATCTGAACAATCGGTTGATTTGTTTGATTTTTTTTGGTGTTTTTCAGACATTACCTTTATGCTAAAAAGATAATATATTAATTATATAATTAAATACGTAGATACGTACGTTAATTCGAAAACAATACGTTTGCGTCGGTGTTGGTACCAAGGTCGAGGTTATTGAACCTATTTACGTATTTCAGAAAGAGGCGCCGCCGCCTCGGTGCTGTTTCGGCTGTCTCGTCTTGATCCAAATATAGAAATTAACTTTGTTATCAATATCATCATAAAACTAACGTGAAACGCGTACTTATTACAGTCTGCTACAAAAGAGCGCCCTATTTTGTACCAGTTGAAACCACATCCGGACTCTAGTCCTGAAATAAGTATAAGTTTCATGCTGCGTTTTGCTCCTAATTTGTATATTTTTTAACTGGATAATGTATTGTATACGTTTTTATACGCACTAACTTAAATTTATTTATTTTTTATTTTTATCCGTTTTGGGTTAAAGTTGAAATTGTTGTGATATGCGCATGTGCACGCGTTCTCATCATGATGTACCTATTTTATGGCTGAGGTGACGCTTATTATTTTTGATGTTTTTCATTCAAATCTACAAATATCATGTTAGGTAGATATCAACTTAATTTAAAAGGCGATTACCTTTATTTAAATAAGACGGCTATCTTATATCCGGTACCACTGTACGTTGTAATATATTTATTTATTCAATGTTTATTGTACTTATTAACATTGACTAACTCTGGGTGACATTACTTAATATTTTTCACTGTCGTTTACTACTTGCTGGTAGTTTATTTATGTGATGTTTGCCTTGCTTCTTGTAATCAACTGCATTAATATTTATCACGTTTATTTTCGCCGCCAGTAAACAAACAAGTTAACAATCTAATATGTGTAATAATATAAATGATAATTACTGTTTTTGTTTCAACAACATCGTTATATATAATGTATTAAATCATTACCCAACATTTCAAATTACAGTACCTGAAGCACTTAACTAAATAAAAAGAAAAATGCGGAAAAACAATTAGTTAGAAGGATTTTGTGTAACGGACGTGAAAAACTTTGTTTTGTTTTAGTTGAAATGTCGTAGCGTAGAGTATAGACCTCTTAATCTAAATCTAATTGAAACACGTTCACAGTGGATTATTTGAAAAACATTTAATCAAAACATGGTTCAGTTAACCGGTACGGTGATTGACCGTCCCGGGTTACTCACCGGGGGCCATTTGTCGCAAAAACTCGCGATAAACATCATAATACAACTTTACATACTTCTACGTTATTGATTGTAACATGCTTATGAGTAATACTTACCTGTCTGGTTTTATATCTTAAAATATTTATTTATAAACCATTTTTTAATGAAAATATCACGATGTTTGCCAATTAACTCGCGTGTAAAATAATACTGTGTTATCTCGTATAACTATTTGTTTTTATTCTAAGTTATATTAAACAATCTTACATTTGCTCAATGGATGAAAGATAAAATGTTATAAACTAGTTTTTCTAACAATGTGGTTGTAAACAGTTCCAAATAAATAAACAAGCGGTTGGAAATTTCCTACTGTTCTAGAAATATTACGATCATTACAGGTATGGTCTTTGTGCCAAAAATAACTTATTTATTTAGTCTGGTTCGTACAGCGTAATAAATAAATATAAAGCTTTGTCTTTTGCAAATGCAATTGCCTGCAAGACCTTTGTCTATTATATTCTACGGATAAAGATATTTGTTTAGTTAGTGAGATACAAGTTCAGTACGTCGTCCTGTAACAAACACTTGTTTTGGGCGTACACGGTGCATGTATGAGTGTCACACTGTATTTGTGGATGTGGTGCAACCAACTGGGTATTTCCGGTGTACCATATCTGTGCCAGAGCAGAGTCCAGCGGAATATTCACAGAGATGTTTACATCCACATGTGCATCTTGTTTACTGCTCGCTACCACAGCCATTGACTGTGTTTAACGAACTAGATATCGCGTCATCGGCAATTCGTGATAAAACGATCAACTTAAAAAAAATATTGTACATTAGTCGATAAACATCCGTCTTATTGTTGCTTCTGTCAGGCGCCATCTCATATTTGTTATGATTTGAAGTTTGATTCGATTCGAGTGTATGTACGTGCTGAATTACTGGTCGGATCACTTTTAACCAGTCGTGATTTTTAAATAATATCTTGTTCACCATATTTTTCTGTATTTTTTGCTTCAATTATTTATTTAACCAAATTATGTATAACCCATTACATTCATCATTTGATCACAAGCATATTATGTTGTGTGAGAATTGCCTATCACCTATGTTTACAAACACTAACCTCAGATAATAGGTTATCGTCAATGTTCAATTGTTTCTATAATAATCGGATGAATGGAACAACGAACAAGTGAGAAAAGTGTTAATACCATCGTTCGTTTTTATAAGATGACGGCGATGTTTGCCTTGCGTTGCCTCGGGCGGATTTCTAAGAATGAAACATTATTAGTGTTGGAATACACGCCGGCATGCTATTCATAGTAGATGATGAGGTATTTGACGGATGGATGACGCGGCCTCGACGACGGACGCCCGCGCCGGCGCGCTCATTGCAACCAATCATATAGTGTTGCAACTTTTACTACCATTCTAACATAATTACTATTTTTAAACATAAGTGATATCTATTATTTGTTATGGACTACCAATTACTGTTCTATAATTAATCTCTTCCTGGTAATATAAATACCGAATTCATTCGTTTGTCATTCATCATCAAATTGTCATTATGTAACTCACTATGTAGCTCGAAATAATTTTGTAATACGTTGTTTACTTGACACCCAATAAATTCACGCTTGAAGCTAGCAACGATTATGCCGTTTGTTTGCTCAATTTAGCTTTTAGAGGTGTTTGCAAATATATTAACATTAGCTAAAACATGCATATCTAGTAAATCCGTCACGAAGTCACGAGGGAAATGTACCATATAATATAACATAACGTATAACAACAGTGTATTGTAGTGATTGGCTTGGCGCCTGGCGCGGCACGGGCGTGTGGGTTCCTCACGTTCAAAGAGATCACGATGGCGTACCGCAATACATGTCCAACACACACGTATGAAACAGTACCCCAGTATCACTTTCACGCACACACACGTCCACGGACTATTTCAACGATGACGGACGTCTCTACTCCTGCGTAACGATCACCATGATGTAATGCTGTCATGACTTCACCAGTACCATTGTTTTCTAGAAACCATCAGCTGACAGCTTATGTAACTTGACACACGTATTCATTTTCTTCAGTTTCAGGTTTTATTGTTTATACCAAATAAGGGCTGTTTGATATCTAATTAATGTATCCATAAAACCTGGTACCACGTCTCAAACCCTTGTCCGAAGTCCTTCCTCGTTATAGCATTCCAACGATTGTAACCAATACGGAAACATTAGGCATGAATACCGATATAAACAATGCACTATGAGTTATGAGTAATGAGAATGCTAAGTATTTATTAATAGGGCTAGTTTAAAAATGGATCGAGTGTTTGTGGCAGGACAGGACCGATTTGGTTTGTGGCGTCGAGTGCGCCCACGCAACCTCGTGATTCATTCGTTGGCCGAGCAACGGTAAACATTACCCTAATTACATTAGGTACAGTGCAATGCGATTCCACCTGGTTTCTACTAGCTGTCTACGACGGTTACTAGATATCCAAACAAAGCCAACAGTCCGAATATTCGAAGGAAACTAGTTTCACAAAAGAATACAATCACTTTAGGCTTGTTATTCATGTTAATGTGAGCTGTAGACCTGCGGAATCATTTATCAATTTGATACGGCTGAATTTTTGTATGTTAATCCAAAATTTCACTAGAATCCTTAAGAGAGAATAGTCGGACAAAAATACGAAAGCATTTTTTTCCAAGCTGAAGCGGGAGACGATTAAGTTAAGATTATAGCTTATTGTCCCATTGTAGATGGGTATCAGTAAATTCGTCAGCACATAATAATCATCACATCATCGCCACTGTTTAATAACTGACGCGTCACGTTGAATGAAAAACCAGATGATGTAATATGGAAATATTGTCGGTGTCGTACTAGCTATGACGCAAACTTAGTTTGTTTCTCATTTGGTTACCTTTATACACGGTATTATAAATAGATTTTGTAAAAAATAGAACTGCTTTATTGATCTTAGTGGAAAATTTGCCAAGATAAATAATAAACAAAGGGTACTTTATTTTTGAATTGATTAATATGTTGTATGCTGCTTATTTTGCAATTTAAAGAAGAAAACGGCGGTGATACAAGCCAAGTAAAAGAGTTAAAAGTAAAATATCACTTAGTTCGCAGTCTTTGGTGATTGTTTAATTAAAATATGTTATTTTGATCATCCTCTGAGTCACTGTTGTTTCTCAATTCAATAGAGTCAATGCTTTGTTTTTTATAATATTTGTTTATGTTTTTGTTGCCGTGAAGATAAATAAACACGATCAATCTTTTGAAATAAAACTTCGTCGCCTAAGTCGCGTCGTTCTCTAAAACGATTTGTCTTGCTTACACCGAGAACATGTTAGAAAAATATTCACACTTTTACTAACATTTTTCAACGTTCCCATCGCTCCTCAGGCATTGGAGAAAAGTGAACGATTTATCTAATTGATCAATATTAATGGGCTACAATCCAACACACGTCGCGTTATCTTCAACATTATACTCGTCGTCGTCGTATGGAGTTGTTTGTCTCGAGTGTTAAAAATGTTTAGTGTATCGTTCGGTAGTTGACTGACTAGTAATGTTTGTGTGTTGGTTGTTTTGTTTCGCAGTGTTGTCCGCATTTAGATTGGATGCAATATGAGATGTTGGATGTGCGGCGGGCGGCGCGCCCGCCTTGCGGAACGCATCACATGGCCGCCGCCGCGACGCCGCTCAGCCGCGCCGCCCGCCCGCCCTACGCATAACTCTAACAATAGGAACCCAATGCCACTCTATGCAATTTATTTTCATTACTGCATGAGGATTCTATTGTTTCTAACCCAACTACTAAATAGTAAACAAATATTATGACATAGATTACCTCTTCTGTTGAAGTAGTTGTAAATGATATATCAATATTTTAATATTATATTGATGATACTTTGAGTGATATAACAATAAATTTACTAACGATTGTAATTAAATAATCATAATAATATGTGAAGTGTTTGTCTCAACACGACACGCGTCTAACGGGTGAATGAAGAATATAAATAAATCGGAAGCAGACGCGTCGCGGCGCCCTCATAAACTGTTTTTCATAAGAACACCAATGAATGGACTTTGTAACGTTAATACGATACCTTTGACTTGAAAGTAGGTTGTTTAAAATAACTCTCAATAACAAAAATAAATCATGTTTTTCTAGTGTTCTTTACGTGTGACATGTTCTTGTTTTAAAAGTTGATTTAAACAATGATATGTTTTTATGTTGTAAGCCCTAGATATGTATAATAACCGCGAAATATAATAGTTAAACTTTTTCTCGCAAGTTTGTTTCAATTATTTATATTGATATAATTAAATAAAAAAAAACAACTATTGCTTTATGATACGTATCTTAAATGAATAGAAGTTTTGGACCGGTTATTTTGATAGGCAAGCGAGGAACAAGTATCCAACTCATAGAGGCGTTTAAGAAAATGGCTTAGCTTTAGCAACGAGGTAAACGGCTATACTCATTGTAATTAATATTATAACACTACCTTACTAAAAATGCAGGACTAAATAAAATATGTCTAAATATCTATAATGAATCAACAAGCTAAACCTAAGCGTTTTTGGGTGCCATACATGATTTTTTAATTTATTTATTTAAAGATTGTATGATGAAAATTCGGGATAAAACGAAGCGTGTCCTACAGATTTTATTGATAGTCATGTTAATCCTAGCATTAAGCACAATTCACAGGACAAACAATTTTCAGCGTCAAGAGTCATGGTTCTCTCTCTCATACCAAAAGAAGAAAGCTTAAAAACAAACAGACAGGCGGACGGCGCCTTTGTTTTATACTATGTAGGGACTATGAGTTTGTTTCTAACCATCCGGCAATAGATAACCATCTGTTTCAAAACAAACAACAATAATTTACACATCAAAGCTATTAATAGAACTAGTTAGTTATGATTTGTTGCATGACAACTTGTATAAGTTATTAACTAAATATGTACGTCATGCTAAGTTAAGTTAGCTAAAAAAACACCAAAAACCATCGTGGATTGTTCGCAAGATCCCATTTATCTACAGATATCCCTGAAAAGCGATTACTATTGAGTGATACTTACCTACGATAGCAACCAATACGAGCAATGGCAAGTTCAAATTGTAAACGCATAATAACTCAGTGATCCCTATCATTGATCTAAGTGGCTGGTCATCACTATGATCTAAAAGTCGGCAACATTTTTACAGATGACATATCGAGCTGTCATTTTACTCCAACGAAAGAAAAGATGCACCATAGTAGGAGGCACGAGTATGTCGAACGTGCAATATGGAGGTGATTGAATGACCCTACGCCTTCCACGTGCCGGTGCTGTTGATCTTTCTTGTTATTTACATATTACATTTAATTGCATCGTATTGCAACGCGATAGTTAAAATCTTCATTAGTTTTTCGTGCTCACACATATTGTTTTGTAGCTGATAAGGCTGTATAGTATTGTAAACTGGCGGGTTCATTGTATTGCATTGTACTAGGTACAATATACAACATTGCACTCCACGTGTAAAATGCTAACACGCGCTGTGTACTCCATTATTTCACGTAAACCTTTACCAACTAGCTATGCCCACGCATACGTGATACTCGCCTATTATTCAGATTGAAAGGTGCTCTTATGTAATGATAGATTAGATTTTATAGCCTTTACGGAACTGTAAATAATCGATATATAAGGCTTACGCAGGCGATATACGTTCTCTTATCAGTTTACACGTGCTTTAGTTTACTATTGTACTTGCTTTTACTATGCAGAGTAGTTATACTACGAGTACTTGCAATCACGGAAAAATAATCGTTTAGGTTTCAAAATGTTGTATGCTGGCTTTGTATGTACTGAGCACGCATTATTGAATTTAGGTTTTGGGTTGGTTCGTTACACAAATAATAACAAAGAGCAAATCAAAGCAAGGGCGTGTCTACATATTGTGTCTTTATGAAATCTGTGTCTATTATTGTCCAATTTATGTGGACACGCTGCCCGCATGTCTACAATATAAGCGTGGGAGTAACTAATAGTAATTCTATTATTTATATTAATATTCTGTATCACTAACATTGATATTTTTGGTTTGTTGTTTCAATCCGAGCTGCATAGTTTTATGTAGGTTAAACGTAATGAATGAAAACGAATGTTTGAAGTGAAAGTGGCGAGTTCTTGATTCAAGTATTGAGTCGGTTGATATTTAAAAATAATTTATACATGTTCGTCAGTCAGTGGGGCGGATGTCTCTCTAGGGTTCACCCAAGGTGAGCAGACGGCGAGGCGGCAGACGAGGCGCGCGATGACCTCTGCTGTGCTCGATTTACTGGTTTCAAAATTAAATCAAGTATTTTATAGTCTCAGTGGTAATTCAATAGTGTCTGCTCCGCACAATAGACTTCCACAAATAATATAATAGACAGATTCTTAAAACGAACCACCTCAATAACATCCGATATTTCAGTTAAAGAGGTTTTGTTAACAGACTTTTTATTGAAAGCCTAAGAGACAAGACCTTTCAATTACCCTTTTATGTAAAATTTCTTGCTAATTTGATCGCGAAATTTCCATTTATAATTCACGTGGGAACAGTCAATACTTAACCATTATATTTTATCGGTAAGGAAAGTTTATCCCGTTTCAAGATTTTATGTGGAGGTAGGAATTACATATTTACGGTTCGTGTTCGTTATTATCTTATTGATGTTAATGAAATAGAACAGGCGTTATTTGTTCGCTTTGCTAATTTCGCCTCGCTAATACATACACCTAGTTAAATTCAGGTAAAACAAAATAATAAACTGATAATAATGCCAATAAAATATAACCATGATCTGGTTTTGCTTAGACTTCATACAATCATGTTTATACTGGATAAGTTATCTTTTCACAAGCGTAGTTGGATATTGGATCAAGTTATTAAGTTTACCCTTGTGATCGTAACAGCTGATGTTCTAGCTAGACGGTCGCTCTCCCGTCTCGTCTGGGACACAGACGAAAAAGGGGAAAGGACAATATTAAAGTATTTAGCGAACTACGAGCGAGGGTTGGCCGGGTAAGGGCGGGCTGGCGTCTCGCGGTGCCATGACCGGGATACGCGGGTTAATGCACCCGATGGCGCGCCCCTCCGCGAGGTGCGTAGCGTGTAGCGTGCTGCATGCCTGCATTGCTATCGTGCACGCATCAACACAACACGCCCTATACGGGCGCCATACGGAAAATGCACTCGAGTGCAATTTTATTTATAGCCGACATTATCAAGTCTATTACCTACTCTATTATCTTTTTTTGTCTTACAATGAACTCTTTACAGATAATCTTGTTTTGTTATGCACGTGATTATTTTGATCTTAATTCAATTGTTCATGTGCGAGTCACTTTTGTTATCTGAATGTTCTGTGCACGAAAATTGTATTTAACGAACAAATATGTTAATAATACGGACTATCTAGATTCTTACAGTATGGGAGAACTACTTGGTAGCTGAACTTAAAAAAGTATATAAGTCATATTGAATGGGACAGAGGGACGAGGGCATTTCTTTCCGTTTTGTTGTTGTGTCCTTTCTTGGGAACCCAAACTAATTAATTATCTGTGAAATAAACAACTTTGATAAGTCCGACTACAGCTTCAAACGTTCAATCAAACGTGCAGTTAAGTATGTAGTTGTTTACTAGTAAGCAACTTATCTGTTTACTTGAACTTAGAAAGACGTCATTGACATTTTGTTTATTTGTAGGTGGTACCTTTCTAATGATGTTCAAGTGTTGGGTAAACGCTGGTTTGTTTTCACTTAGTCTTGGGGTATTTCAAATACTCAAATATGTGCCATGTGTGTAAATCGAAAGTTTATCTCTTTATTTATAAAAGATAGTCGTTTTACGACGGTTCATTGCAAATGCATAACGCTGAGATAAACCATTGATAGTAAATATAACATCTTTCGTTATCGGAATTGCATACACAAATCAGTATAACAGTTATGTAACTAAAATCAAGACTGTGTTTGTTCAATGTCTCACATGTAATAAAATAAAATTATAACATCATTATAACGCGACCAATTAACCTGGCGAGCCTTATGTCAAAATCCTCATACTAGTTGTATAAAATTTTGATATTAGGCTGGCTTTTTAAAATAGTTGGGTTATACGTGAAAACTTCGTCGAAACTACATACACAAAACTCTTTGGTAAGATCTCGCTCGCTCCTGATTGGCCCTACGCGCAGCTGCGCTCTCATTGGTTAGATTTTAATGGCGGCAAGTTCACTGTGACAATACACGTACCTACGCGTGAATTTAATGTTTCGCAATGTGTTTTGTTTTTAAAATTTTGTTTGATTAATTGCATTAAATAGTGAAGATAAAGTAGTGTATGCAACTGCATATAACACGGGTATTAAAACACTCGTTACTATTATGAAACTCGCTGCGCTCGTTTCATAAACTCACACTCGTGTTTTAATACCCTTCTTTATATGACGTTGCATAAACTACTATTATTTACATTTCCTTTTAACTGTCATTTTGATTTAAATCGGGAACGTAATTAGTATCGTAACGGTTCACATCCTTATGTAGTAACTGATTGTAGACTACAAAGTTCTATGAATGAGTGCAGAACAATAGCGGGTGGAATGGGCTGCGCGGGCGCCGTACATTAACGTATTGACTCAAACAGACCACCCACGCCACTCGGAACGTTAGTCAGTTTCACTGTTTTTGTACCTTTATATTAGATATGTTAAGATTGTTATTAATACCTTGCAATATTTTAAACACCTACCGATTACGTTATAATGTATTTTGTATCACGCATTAAGTATGATTCATCCAATGTTTGAAATTGATTAACTGATATCGATGAATTCCTAAAATAAATGTGTTTTTGTGGTTCCCTCATTTTTTGCCTCACATTTCTAAACATTGCTCCCAATTCGAGATTATGATTGATCATGGGGGTAATAACCTAGATATCCTCCGAAGGAGTGAGTCATGCTCGCCGTGAATACGGCACTACCGCATTCGTGGATACATCCATTTATAGAACAAAGAATAAGTCCCAGTAACATTCCATCATTAATTTAAGCCTCTTGTGTTTCCTTCTCTTTGGTCGTGCTACTTTTATAGATGCTTGATATTGATTTATATCACTTGGGCAACTAACATCCCTGTTTAGTTAAGCAACTTAACGTAAATCTTGGAAATAATGTATACTTTGTACTTGCGTAGGTCTAAGTATAATATGATTGCATATTTCTCATTAACTTGGGGAAATACGTCGCTCTTATAGATTCAGGTTTATCCTTATACTAAGAACTTTAGAACGTGATCCGCGTGCTTTATTTGACCTTTATGTGTATTGTAGACCTATTGAGATATGAGTTGGTAACAGTCGAGGAATGGCATGTCCGGAATGTAAGCTGTCTGGTCTAGACAGTCACATTCACAACGCAAACTTAGCGCATTGGAGGCTTGCACCGTTGTGTCCGCCGCCAGTGCGCATAAGAATGGGAACGTTTTTGAATAACTTTTGATCTTTGTGTTATATCAATACAGTATTATTTATAATTTATAGCATTATATACCATAAAACAACTCTCAATAAGATATCGCACTTCCCGTTTCTCATGTGAAGTTTCTTGAGTGAAACAACAATTAATATACTATGGGAATCGACGTTATCTATGGTGTTTGCGGGAGAATAAAACTTGATGCTCTTATTCTCGTGATCACTTTCACTCCAATCAAGTAGAATTTGTTTTTTGCAAATGCTTATAAACGAGTGCTTTGTTATATTTTGATGAAAATCTGGAGTTCATTGCCCACTATTGAGTGCATCGAGTTTCGACTATATAACTTGGTTTTAAAACGTCTGTTTCATTCAATATTACTCATGGTGACGAGCACAAACTTCCGTAATGGTGCTCCCTAAAATATAATGAAAAAGTAGCTCCAAACAGTCGCTATCCTCTTTCTCAAACCTTATAAGAAAGATCCTTTGAAAAAGTTGTTTTACTAGCTTTAAACAAAAATATTCTCTCTTATTGCCTCTGAAAATCCACTTCGATAAAAAATATTTTAAAAGAACACAGGTTTTGATTTTAAAAATAAATTGCATCACTGATTTCTCGGGAGTTTCAACTTGACCAAATATCAACATTTAATTAAAATGCCAACCTACCTGATCGCGAGGTTGATTTGGAACGCCGTGAAACAAAAAAAGCTCTGTGTTTGAACCGCAAGCCGACTCGGCAGGCTCAAAAGTTGTTCCACAGACAGCGCTGCAACACTTTACCGTAAGCTTGAATTTACGGCGTGTGAAGCTTTTGGATCAGTACACATTGATATTTGATGTATTTTAACAAACTAAAATATTTATATGCGCCATCCGGTTTGTGACTTCATACCTTAAACATTAGGCTACTATAAACTAGAGCCTAATTTAGGCTCTAGTTTATAGTAGGTATATTTGGTGCCTGTTGCATAAAAATAAAATAATTTCTTCCATGGAAGTAATTAAATAAGTTTTTGTTCTGGTACAGTCCTCCGCAGTCCACGAACAAATTTAGTTTTCCTGTACCTCCGAAGGTGTTTTTGAGTGTATCGTATCAAAACTTTTTTGTTCTCACGCTTCTAGGTTCAATGGCCAGACAATTCGGATCGTTGAATTTTACGCTTGGACGCTTTTACTTTGTGTTCGATTATGTTGTGTACACTATTACCGAAATCTGAAATAAAATTATTTGTCGTAACGTTTGATTTCACTTGTGTAAGTTTACCTATTTATTGGAATGTGTAAAGGTTGTTTGCAATTTCCAATGAAACGGTCATTGCGAGTCAAGGGGCCGGTTAAGCAAAGTTGAACGTATCGGCAGGCATCTCATCCTTCGTGGAATTTGCACCCACACATTCTAAGGACTGCACATTAAATGGAACCGCCCCGCGCCGCGCGCCGCCAGCCGACATCCATGTTCGCATACAGATAGATGCAAACTTTTTCTGTTTTTTTCTTCCAAGAAGATTCAAATTTGTTCGGATTGCATTTTTGTCTGGGAATTTCAATTTATTTATAATTCAATATTCGTACTCTTTAATATTTTCATGTAAACGATAATTTAAATGCTCTGAAACTGTTCTGTAAAATTGATATATATCTATATTCTTACATGTATTATTTCTTGTATATTGTTCTTCTGCCTTCAGTATCGCAAGCATCGCATCGCATCATCGTATTAACGTAGTATCTACTACACACATAATAAATTCAACCACGTGGTTCATGCGCGCCATCTTGAATAGAAGCATTTGGCGCGAAACTTACGTACACGTAAAATGAAATGAATGATATTTTCTTGGCATCAAATTTACCGTATTTTAGGAAATGTAATTTCATGAATTGTATTGTTAACATCTTTGTATGCTTGAATTCGGGCAAATGTATTTTAACAATGGAGTTTTGTATTATCCTCCTTTTGTACATCCTCGTCTTTACGATTGTTTATTCATAGGTCATAACTACTTTATGTTTAGTACCCAATTAAATCGTATCTGTTTAGACTTTAGATCCTTTGAGGGATGTGTTGGCGCCAAAATCCGGCGTGGCGTCGGCGTGGAGCTTCCATATTAATGGCCGCGCGCCGCCTGCCGTTCATTGCGCTCGCCTTGGGTGTATTGGCCGCAGTTCCCCACGCGCATCCTGCCTACTACGACTCTTGTATCCTGCTCACACTCGTCTCCCGTGATTGTCCACAAAAGAGACGCCTACTTACTTCACGTGCAGCGACTTTTGTGCCATAGAAGGACGCACTACGAGATCAATGCACTTTCCGAGGACAGCGAGCCCGTTTTATTAAACGCTGTTGAACCAATTCCGAAGAATTTGTGTCTTAAGAAGTAGCCCTAAGATTTAGTTTACACAAATCTGAGTAGTGTGTTAAAGAGTTCGGGCGTCTAGACGCGCGGGAAGTTATAAAAGTATGTGAAGTCGGTGGAGTATAGTGAGACGATGGTATGCCCGTTAGGGACGACCGGACATAGTTTTGGTAAAAACAAATACGTCTGGTGTTGCTATAAACTACCACTAATCTGGAGTCTCGATACATACAATCATCTATGTTACAATCTAAACATCTATTAATAAAATAGTCGTTAAACCACAGAAAACATACTCGTAATTATAGATTTGCAACCCTGAGTGATCACGCGAGCAAAAAGGACACACTAAAGCAAGTTCAGTATTCCCTTATAAAAGTGGCTCTTGCAAATCCAGTTTTACCTTACAAATTCCAGATTATTTTTAGCACGTAGTATGTTACTAAAATAGATGGCCATATTCGTATTATGGATTCTGTGTTGGACAAGGCGCTTTTCAGTGTTGATATGACACGCTCATGAAAGAATATGATTATTGTGGAATAAACAGTATAATATAGTTTTGAGATTAGTATTGCAACAAAACCTCAACTCAACTCAACATTAAAACCGTGTCTTTATTTATTCATATCTGCAATGAAAAATAATAATAGGGTAATATGTTTTTAAATTCCGGTATTCCCAGTTCATGCGCTTTTATTTGTTTTCCTCTCTCAGAATACAACTGTTTTTGTAAATAAATGGATGAACCTGTTATGCCATACAACATTCCTTTGACATCATGTAATGGTAATTACTTAATTTATTAATTAACCTAATTTATTAGGAAGACGACTGTCATGCATGAGTCATCTACATTCATAAGATCTGATACATATGCTACTTCTTCAGCAATCTTTAGTAATGATTTTAAGCTTTAATACGAATTCTAAAAGGAAATGAACACACATTATTCCTTTCAGTTTACTTATTTACTTTTAAAACTTTCGCGGTAAAATTATTAATAAAAGAAATTCTTGTATAGTACACTAAGTAATTATCCCAAAACAAATCAAGTATGAATTGTTTATTAAATAGCTGCAATGTTTACATTGCAATGTTTTTCTTTGATAGTTGTTGTAGATAGAGACGACTCAGAATTGCATACCATTTCGATGACTTTTAATGAATCATTTAACAAACAAAGCGATCCTTTAAGTGTAACTCATTGATATACGCATGTTACATTGGTCACTACAGTTCTCTGTATTGACAAGTCAATGAAAAGTTCTTCTTTGAAGAAGGGCATACATAAAAAAAGTCTCTTAAAAATGGTAGAGTACGAACCCAAACATTTAATAATATGTATAACAATATTATACTCTCTCTCACTCTCTTGTTAACATTTATACTTTTGTCAAAAGCGATAAAACTGCCCTAGAATTCCCCTTTTAATAGTTGTTTCGCCATAATAATTAAGGAAACCTATCAAGTACCATAAGCTTACCTAAAATTGATCGTGGAATAATATCAAATTACCTAATCAATATACATTTAGTCCGGACGATGACCCAATGTCAAGAGACTAAAACTTATTAAACATTAATGTATATCATGGAAATGATTTCATCGCCTATTTTTTTTATAGTAGCCTATCCTATAGGTGTTCTTAGCTCACTACCATTTTTTATAAGGAATGCCCATTAAATTTTCATCTAAAACTTTGAGTTTGGTATAATAACTTCATTATGTAGTTTGTAAACCGCACACACCTTTTCGTGAGGCCACAATTTGAAGGTTATCAACAAAATAAGATTCACATAGCCCTTGAGTAGATAATGTACGTCGTATGTTTTGTCGGTCATCGCACCCGAAACACACCGTGTGTCGCAAAATAATTAGCTAATTGAAAATACTGTTGAATGACATTTACATTTTGTTTAGTTAAGTATTCCATTATTTTAATACCGCGTTTAGTTGCTTATCTGTTTTAATGGTCCTTTACATTTGAATGGTAAATACATGATTATGATGTTTTTTATATGGGTAATCAAATTAGAATATCATTCTATAATACGTTTTAACTTTAGGTATAAAATCATAACTTGTCTCTCCAACTATCGACTAGTGAGCGAGATGTGATGCCTAGAGAAGATAAGAAAATCTTCATTAAAATTTTCTTAAAAAGTTGACTTGATGAGTTATTGACAAGCAAGGTATTATGTTTGTTGCGGGTTGAGCACCTTCAGGACGATGACCGTTATGGTTTGTTGCCTCTCCATAACCATAGAAGTGGATTCACTCGGCTGGTGATGAATGTAATCATTATAATATAACACATATTATGATCAAAGTAATTGTTTACAATAACCTCAAATATGTACTGTTTCAATAAATAATCGTTGTCGTCTGAACATAAGTACTTGTTATTACAACATATTTACTAATCATGTATTTATTATCATGTGAATTAATAAATATATAATATAAAACACCGGTCACGTTCAAGGATTGAGGACCCAATGTGATTTTTACTTTGTATTTGCCAGTTTATTTTTGGATACTAGAAATGTAAAGTGACAATATATTATTTAAATAATATATTTAATTAAACAGAAATCGAAAATAATTAATCAATTATTTTATTTTTAATAAGTTTGAGCGCGTTGATGTCTAATGAATGCAAAAATCAATATGGTAATTTATTGGTGCGTTTCACAAATTCATCGTATTTGTTAGTATAAAACAATTTATTTCAAATTGCATATTAAAACAATAAACTGTTGTGCAAACTTTGTGATCATGGTCTTTAATTTTGAACGTGAGGAGCTCTCGGGCAGGTGGTTTCAAATCGGCGGATGTTGATTCCAACGTAGGGTCAAAGGACCATCCAAGGCCGTGCCCACGACATTTAGCAACGTCGATAACCTTCGTCAGGCGCCTCAATTCTGACAGTCACGTCTAAACACACACCACATGGCCCGACTAACTAGATTATTTAATTTTACGCGTAATAATAATAAGGAACCTTCCACAGTTTCCGGATAAAGGTGCTCCCACACTGCTGTTACAAAATGTTTATAAACATTTTTGAACACTAAAACATTTACTAACAAATGTTGTCAATTCTTACATTTTGTTAGGAACTGTTATATGTTATAAGTGCTCCTACACTGATGGAAAGTGTTTACTAACATTTTATAACATTTTGAATCTGGCATTGGCTCGCAGTTTGGTTTTGCGTTCTGAGGCGTCTACACGAAAATGGAAGAAGATTTGCTAATTGGGATAGCTTTCATTTTTTGTTTAAAAAAAAAGAAAAAGCGCTCTTATTGGATGCGCCGAACGCTTAAAGCTAGAGAAAAACTCACCGACTCACCGCATACCCCGCCGTCACCCGTATAAAATGTTTACAAACAAAATTTTGTTCAAAAATGTTAATTAACATTTACTAACATGAAAACATTTTTTGACTTTGGTGATTAAATGTTAGCTAACAAATGATTACTAACGTTACTTAACATTCTATAACAGCAGTGTGGGAGCACCTTACCATAAACAATGAATATGTACATGCTAGTAATCTAAGTGTTAACTAACTTAGAAAGGTTTACTCTAAGTTGCCTAATAATGACCGATGAAAAAATGGATGCTGTGATCAATTGCACTAAAATACACTGGTGTAAAACTTACCTACGCTTGTGGAAACACCTGTTCTGTACGAGTTAAGGGCAAAGGCAGAAAGGACTAACATCAACATCTGCTTCGATATAAAAAAGAAAGGCAGCTGCTTGTGGTATGTACCGTATGTATCACAATATTATGTTGGATTAGAACTGTAAGGCTTTATATGACAAGCCGGATCAGAATATGATAATTATTATTATTTTAACGTTACCGGTAGAAAACTGAAACGCAAGTGTAATATTCAACAACACACTTCAAAAATTACCACGTTTTCGAATGTGTACCTAGTGCGACAATGTTTTGAGACCCTTATCAAAGTGTTTTGTATACGAAAGCGATAAGTAATGCACCTGATGCCGCATATAATTTTCAACGTGTCGATAAGCTGACAATGAAAGCAACAACTTGCCCTTTTTTCAAATTAAGATTAGAAACACGCAAACAATAAAACGAACAAACTTATTGGTTTTCTGAAGTTGCCTTTAACGTGGTGTTTTGTTTAAATGCTAATGAAATACATAGATGCTTTGGCCAGGTGTGGTGAGTTCACTGCACTCTGTAGCTTTTATTTTCTTTTACTGGTTCGAAACTCAGGGGTTTGATGTTATGAGACGATAAAAAAATCCGTGAAACCACCTGGCTGTCTCGCCTTTGTATTGCCAAACAAAAATTAAGTAAATTAACCCGGAATATTATTGAGAACTCTACTATACGTACGATCAACGAATTCAGACAAACTAAATTAAAAGAAATAAGCACGTGCTTTTGATGAAGTATTTATTAAACTAGAATATGCAAAATAATATATTGTAGTCTTGTTCTGGAAGACAATTATATCAAATCTTGTAGTTTTACCTGTTATATTAAATCCCACATGTTCCATTTAAGATTCAAAATAGTAACCTATTCTATCTTCTAATTCTGCAAATGCTTTAGAGCCATAGTGGTATTTGTACATTGGAAACATTATTTTATATTAATTTCCATTAAAAGCTTTCTTAAGATGTTGACAATGCATTTTATCATGTTGTTTATATTTGAAAGTAGACGCGCACGTGCTTTTTCCGTCAGCAGGCATCATGGGCCATCCAACACGTGCCGCGACAGCTGCGGCCCACTCCTCGCTGCTCACCTTCATCATTCATCTTTTCAATAAAATATACAATAATACTGTATTTCATACCTCCTTTCCTTTCTGTTATTTTTTTTATCTTCATGATTAAAAATTAATTTATCAGTTACTCTCATGGCATAAGGATTACCAGTGAATACATCTTAAATGCCTCTGTTTATCCATGCCCATTTTTTCTAAATTGATGCAAGTTTTTTTTCAATTGAATAATTTCAATTTCTGAAATATGACAGATTTAGACGACTGTCTCAGGATAGTACCACAGTCATCAACATCACAAAGATCCGCCTTATCATAATATTTATTGTCTGGCTCTAAGTAGGTATCCTAGAGTTTATTTTACCCTCAACTAAAATAATACACCCTCGCTGGCTCTCCACGTGCTTTTGCTGTGTATACGTTCGATCACCCCCAAATATTAAGCCCGCGCCGCGTCCTCGCCACGTGGATGCAACGTGGTTTCGCAGGGTTTGTTTTAAATCTTATTTCCTAGACTTTTTGTTGATAAGTTCAAGGCAAATATGAATGTCTGTCGTTAATAATTAAATTTTTGTGTGAGCATAAGTTACTTTTTTTTTAATATATTAAAGGAGGTCAAGCCACGCGCCACACATTTTCATCAAAAGAGGTTAGGTGGTGGAGATTGCTGGGGAGAGAGCAGGGGGTGGCGGGCACGGGTCGGCGCGGGTGTACGGGCGCGGCAGGGTGTGAGTGATGTGAAATCTAATCGAGTCGCGCAACCACCCACCCCACCAAGCGCCAGTACCGCACTCCGCGATTATTCTGTCTACCGACCGAACGGGGGGACACAGGCAGCGTAGTCAATGCTTCGTTGCTTGCGTAAACTCGCTGCATTGGTTGTCTGTCACTCGACTCTCGAGCCAGGCCCGCCAGCTCAGTCCGCAACGCGCCGTTTACAGTAACGGACGTACACTCGCAAGCTCTTCTACATAATATTACGCTATTTGTTTATTGTTTGTTTTAACGTTTGTTCACATTCCGTTTTACAAAGTATATCTTGTGTTTGCAATATTACATATCGCAGTGTCCAAATTCCTATCGCGATAAACAATATACATGAACTGTGATCGTGTTTTTGACCGTTTCGAACAATAATAAACGGTAAGATTCAAACCTGGAGCCGACCGAAATGAGTGAATTGACCACCAGGGTTAAAAGAGGATCGCGGGGCAGTGCCACTCTTTTGGAAGCAGCAAACAGAATTTTAAGACTTCTTGGTGTCAGTTCCACAAAGCGCGGGAAACAACCCTCGCCCAAATCGAAGGTAAGGTCAATGACTCGGCGTGCCGTGCATGTTTTTGTAACCTCACTTGTTTGTGTTTGTGGTACATAGTCCGTCAACCCATCAACTGCCAGTGGAATTATTCCGTTTATTCATTGACTATGTTACAAAGCATTTTTTAAATAATGGAGGTAGTTAATTATAATTTTATGTGCTGTAGAAATTCAGTGTATTCCCATGAATATAATTTAATGCTAGTAAGAGCATATAATAATAACTTACATACAATTATAATTCAGTGTGAATGGAGAAAAATATATAAATTGAAATCCGAGAAAAGTTGCGTCTCTGTTCCGGAAGGGATTTTTTAAATCTGGAGGAATAAAGGAAGTTGCATCCTGTGGACGTACAAAATTGTTTAGTTTGTTTCTTAGTTTTCAGATCAGATGTTTTAATTATTGTACAATTTAATTTTAACTACTGAAAATGGCTCTATAAAATAACTTTCGCCATTATTGTTTAACGAAGTACTGCGATGGTAGCGTACTTTCGCCATGAGTAGCTGCAGAGGCTTTGAATGACTTGTTTGTATTGAGTAAGAAAGTCGTTGCATGGTTGCAAACAAACAAGCGTGATCCATCCGAAGAGCGAGCTCGTTCTGTCGACGACCGACGCCCCGCGCCGTTACCGCTTCGCACTTGTTTGTTCACGCGTCTCCCGTGTGATCGGCTTGTTTACTAGTTACAACTGAAGTACGGCCGATTCACGATACGTATTCATCATTCCGACGTAATGAAATAGGTACATACCTTTGCACACACATCTTTTATCTACTGCACACACTCTGTAATCAACGTTTTTGCTTAAATCTACTAGGTGTTCTGTTTCGCCAACATTAATAATTATCTGCGTGGTATTATGTCGCAGATGACCACAAATCATATTATGAAATATTTTATCATTCGAGTCCAAGAATGCCCCACTTTAACCAATTTGCAAGTTTTGGACTGTAACTTTCACCCCACCCTCCACAAATCAAGTTGAATGTAAATAAACAACTTAGCTTAGAAAACCCAAACAAACTTGTAACAGGCGTATTTGAAAGGCCGTTACTAGTCTCGTAATAAAGCGTGCCATATCCGCTTATGTTTATTTGGAACAAGGTCTCAAATTCCGTGCCAACCTCTGCAGTTGCATACAAAATATACCTATCGTGTGAATATATCTATCAAACCAAGTCGTTTAAACTATGTTTTCTTACTTAATTAGCTATATTCAAGTAACAAATTGTTTTTATTATTTCACGTCCTTCCCTTTCTAAAGATATTCGGTAAGCGTGTGTAGGCAGAGATTACAAAACGAATGGTATTTAATGAATGCAAGTAAATGTTGGAGTTATGATTGTGGTTCAAGTCTGGGATTGGGGTCGAGTGCGAGTGTTGAGCTCGCCGAGTGCGGAATGCGCCGCACTGTGGGAATGTGCCACGAGTACCGTTGCGTCCGTCCGCGGCGCGGCGCGGCGATCAGACTCGCTGCTTTGGAATGCGAGACCCACTTGCGGCAACTGCAACATTATTAGTGACTCATTCGAAACTTCAATGGACTCCACCCGCACACATCTCGCGCACACATCAGAAGCGCTAGATCATGCTCTAACCTACATTGAATGCATGAATTGTCATTGTACTCCAATTTATACTCAATAGCTGTAAATGTCGTACATTTTCATTTACTATCTTAATTGCCTACCGAAATGACCACATTGAAATGTGAGAGGTTAAAATAAGGACAAAACATTTATTGCTATCTGTCGAAATGTATATTTTTATCTGTAAGTTCTCTAATTGTGAAACATATTTATAATCAACATAAAAATAACTGACCTATGAGAATCAGAGATGTTTCAAAATATGAGTTTGTTTGTCTTATAATCTTTATCTCATTCGTCGCCACTTCATAATTTTATTACTGTTAATTATTTAATCAACTTTAGTTATACACTACATTCCACTGGTGTCTAAAGCCTGCGCCATAAAGATTCGCAACTGTTGCCTTTCATATTGCGTTTGTTTCCTTAAAAAGTAACAGTACTTGTTATTTGGGTAGACACAACACAAGTGAGAACTTTCATTTGCTTTTCGCCGTGTTTGTTTTGGCAAATGTACCGTTAGTCACGAACTAAAATCTCGTCTCGATTCTTTGAATGTACCGATGTTAGAAAGAGAAAGATTCGCGAACCGTAGCTATTCGTCATAGATGGACCGTTCATTGAATGGAGTATTTTTTGCGCAACACTTTTGAGACGCGGTGAACCGATTGGCAAAAAATGACCCACCTACCGACACCAACGCTCCTTTCATTACAGAAACGTTGAACGAAATTGAACTCAACTTAAATAAAAGTATCCACACTTACTTCCGTATTGCATATTGTCGCAACTTAGAAATTACTAATGAAACTAAAAGTGCTCTTACTACATGAGCTGTTAATGCGATAAATATTATCACTATCGGAGTACCTGTATAACAATTGAATAAAATAAAGATATTTTCATAACAAGATGATAATAGATGCCATTGAATATTGTTAATGAAAACAATACTTGAATGAGGCGCATTATTTCTAATGTGAGACAGCTCACAGCAGACAGCGTGTTGAATGTCGATCCGTAGCCCCCACCGCGCGGCGACTATCACCATCACCGCCACAGGCCTGTAAACAAGTGCCCACTCTCGAATCGTTACGACGCGTCGAGTCGAGACACTTATACGTCTCACGGCAATCCGCAAGGCAGTCCATCGTCATATTACTTAACGACACTTCCGTAAACAAGTCTTGTTGCAACAGTATTCAAGCAATATCTCCCATTGTTACAGATTAATAGTCGAGCCTCGAGTGAGATTCGCGCACCGATTGCCACTGCTGAAATTGTGGCTGACACACCAGTCAAGATGCAAGCCGCGGCGGCGGCGCCGCCTCCGGCCTCCCAGGCGCAGCCAGCCTCTCAACAGCTGCCGCCCACCAAGAGAACAGCTAAAGATTACATTTTCCTTAAATTAATCGGAGAAGGATGCTACAGCACCGTGTTTCTGGCTAAAGACATACATAGCGAGAAGGAATATGCAAGTAAGGATCTGCTATTTTTATAATCAACATATTTATCTTCTTGTTGCAATTTATCATAAGTAAATATTTAAGATGCAATGTAACAGATTTATTCTTTTTCAGTTAAAGTATGTGAAAAATTCTACATCATACGTAAGAAGAAACGAGAGTACATCATCCGAGAGAAGGATGCTTTGAACATGTTGTTCAATGTGCCTCATGGTTTCGTCAAGCTTTATTGTACATTTCAAGATGATGATCGTCTATATTTTGTATTGTCTTATGCCAAAAATGGGGAACTATTGAATTATATCAATAAAGTTGGATCCTTTGAGTTAAATGTGGCTCGGCATTATGCAGCAGAATTATTGTTAGCACTAGAAAAGATGCATGCACTAGGCATAATCCACCGTGATTTAAAACCGGAGAATATTTTACTAGATGAAAATATGCACTTAAGAATAGCTGATTTCGGAACTGCAAAGATTAAGAAACCAAACGAAATAAAAAATGTTACAAATGACACTGAGAACGACGCACAGAATGAACGCTCGAGGAAAATAAGTTTTGTCGGCACACCGCAGTACGTGAGCCCGGAGCTACTCCACGACTGCGTGGACACGCGCGCTTCAGATCTCTGGGCGTTCGGGTGCATCATATACCAGATGATTTCTGGTCTTCCGCCCTTCAGAGCTTCAACAGAATTCCTCACGTTCCAAAAGATTTTAAAAATGGATTACGAATTTCCCGAGGGATTCCCAGCAGACGCTAAAGATTTAGTTGAGAAGCTTTTGGTACTGGACCACACCAAACGCATTGGAGCCGAGGATACAGGAGTCACTTACGAAAGCATCCGCAAGCATCCGTTTTTCAACGGCATTGATTGGGACACAGTATGGGAACAAACTCCTCCCACCATCGCTGCGTACCTCCCAGGTGGCACTTTTGAAGATGATTATGTGCCCGATCATCTTGAACCTGGCTTGGGAAACAGTCAATTAGTCAGGCTCTGGGAAAGAGACTTATCCACATCTAAAGGTAAGATAATTCTAATATTTACTTATCTATCTAGGAAAAATCAATGCTCAATAAATTCAAAAGTGAGCATTTTGTAAAGCCAATAATTAAAAGTCGAGAGAGTGCAGTGAAGCGACGAGTAAGTGGCGACTGTTGCGTCCATGACCTAAATTCTTGGCAAAACACAAGTGTGTCTTGTTTCGCCACTGAACTCTTAATTCGCGTTTGCAGTTTTTTTTCTAGTTTTAGAAAGTAAATAAGTACTTACATATTGCACATAGTGAGCGCACATGTTTTGATCGCGCTATTTTATTCACTGACACTCTGACAATTGGAACGGACATCCTCAGTTTGAAAACTTATGCAAAGTATGTTTGGCATGACGTCAATTTCCCGGGGAACCCCGCTATTTCGATAGTACCTACTTTGATACGATTTGCTTACGATGAATTGGGTGTTGTTCATTTACTAAAACTCGGTCAGCGGAAATTAGACGCAATTAATCTTAGACGCACATACAATTTAAGTTATTGCATAATATTCTAATGTTTTTTTTTTTATTTCAGGTATTTTGAACATTAGTCCTGATGAGAAACGTCGGCGCTTAGAGGCGCAGGCGCGCGACAGCAAGTGGCATCAGTTCGTCGACGGAGAGCTCATACTGAAACAAGGGTTGGTCGACAAGAGGAAGGGATTGTTCCCGCGGCGACGCATGTTGCTGCTCACAACCGGACCCCGACTGTTCTACGTGGACCCTGCCAACATGGTACTCAAAGGAGAAATTCCATGGTCCCCAGAATTGCGCGTTGAAGCGAAAAACTTCAGAATATTCTTAGTTCATACGGTGAGTTGACATACGGAACGAAATTCCTTAAAATTGTAAATCTATTGTTCGTCATACGACTTCCATTCCACTTGCAAGTTATCTAACGTTGTTTTGCTTGTGTTGCAGCCAAACCGCACTTACTACCTGGAAGACCCCGAGTCGTACGCGCTGGAGTGGGAGCGCGTGATCGAGGAGGTGCGCATCGGCTCGTACGGGCGGGACACGACCTAGGCGGGCGCCGCGGGCCCGCGCGTCGCCCGTACCCGTACCCGTACCCGCAGCCCGGTTGCACACTTCTAGGATACTAGGATATTCCAATAGCCTCGATTTGGAGCAAGGACACGTCCGGCCGCAGACGGCGAGTCGAGTCGGCGCGCCACATATGTTGAGAGCGCCCGCACCGGACGTTACGTTTGCGAGACGACATCTGCTACCGATCGATCACTGTGGATACATTGACTGATTCCTATTATAATAGTAAATATCCCGACTATCTTAAATTATTACTCTTATTAGTTCCTTGTTGTATGTGAATAATCGAATGATGTGTAAATATTTGTCTTAAATTATTATAACCGTGATCGCTTAGATATTTAGTGTAATATAGCCGTCGGCGAAGCGGGCCGCGCGCCCGCGACGCCCGTAGTGACAACGGATTTGTTATTCACCACCCGCGTGTTCACGAAGCCCATTCCTGTTGGTTCTAGGCAATTTTAGCTAAATTTAATTATGATAATTTATTTAAATATTTGCCAACGGAATGTGACTGTACAGTAACAAATTACATTAGTAAAATATATGCCCGGCGGTATTTTATGCCCATAAGTGAAATAGTATGGAAATGATTTTAATTGTCATGTATCTTGCGACGAATTGTTTTTATTTGGGATTGTAGAAATATCAATAATTAAGTTCGGTAAATGAGGTATCGGGTATTTATTTTGTTGCAAGGTTTTGAAGCATAGTACGTACTATAAGCCAGTGGGTGGTAATGTGCGCCGGTGAAATACCGCCGAGGGTAAGAAGGATAGCTTCTCGTCGGCCGGGGCGCCTCGCCCTCGGACCACCACGCTTCTTGTGCATCGTTCATTTGCACTGTAATTAACTTAGCAAGGGTATACGGATAGAACCACCAAAGGTGATTAATGATTATTTACTGCTATCGGATTGGTATCAATATCCACATTGTATTGTATAATAAATAAATTTAAAATGATATGTATAAAATATAATTTAAATATTTTATACATAAGTACCTACTGGATTGCTTATGATTGTAGTGGTATTCTTATTAATTAGTTAAAATATTATAATATGTATTACATAATTTTATTATAGAAAACGTCGCTTTTCTTTCCAATGTCATGGTCGTTCTGAACTTCAGTACTATGTGTAACTTTATTAGCAATGTTTGTTTGTAATTTTAAATGATGCCTAAACCTTGCCTGTACTGTAATATATTGTGAGGGCGTATTGTTGTTGTTGAGCGGGATTCAATCCAAGGTTCGAAATGAGACCTACTAGAGAAATTGTAGACGATTAATACTTACATTACTAATAGGAATTCCACCAAGTAACTGTGTCTAGCAATCACATAATGTTTCGGCTACACGATTATAAATATTGAATATCTAGTTATTTCCCGTGACATTGTTATAAAAATAATAATTCTTAATAAAACTGCATTTAAAATTTAATAACTGTTAACTATTGTAATTATATTTTACATTTGTATTGCATAAATTCCAGTAAAAAAATAAGAAATTGAAAATAAATTGAAGTTGATTTTTATATGTACTGTATTTTATTTTTTAATTATAAGGATTAGAAAATATCGGTACTCTTAATAATTTCAAACGTTCAAGTCATTACCACAAATAATGAAGACGAAAATGTATTAAAATAAAAACTTAATTATTTTAAGCTGCAGACCGGTTTGGAAGTTTCCATGAAAATATATTGGGCTTACTATGGGACAATATACCTATTTTTTTATTAACTGTACTGCAACACTGGACATACATCAATATCCAGTATTATAGGAATTATAGTCTCCTACAACACGGGCCAAAGAGACAATTCCCTTCTCAACCGGGCTGTCTAGTGCGGAAAAAACCACCATGCTGACTTTCAGTTTTTTAGAACTCCTCCTCTGCAAATTACATCATATGATCGGAGCATGGATTTGGAAATCAGCTGCATCTCCCATTAAAAGGACTGCTAATGACGTTTCTATTTGTGAGCGATGTGAGTGGGCCGCGATACGATATATATCTATACTAATATTATAAAGCTGAAGAGTTTGTTTTGTTTGTTTGTTTGTTTAAACGCGCTAATCTTAGAAACTACTGAACCGATTTGAATAATTCTTTCACTGTTAGATAGTCTATTTATCGAGGAAGGCTATAGGCTACATTTTATCCCCGATTTCCTGCGCTGCTAGTGCATCATATTTGTCTTGCTTTTCCAACCCAAAGGTGCTCGATAAGGATATCAGGCAGGTGGCGATAAATTATAGCAGCATTGTATAGAAGACCTTAAGAAAATGCATTGGGATGGCATTAGGCGTCCCTTTAGCTTTCGAATGTTAGGAGATAGACATTTTGAACCATTTTTCATTTTCACAAGGCCTTTTGATCTGCGTCCCGCGTGTGTAAGGTACATTTCCATTGAAGCGGAGTGGAGTTCAAACGACCAAATTACAATGCATTGGACATTGGGATTGACAAATACCGGATCGACATACTCAAAAAAAATCTAAATGCTTTGTGATTAATCTATTGAGCTTCGCACAGCTCCTCTCCGCTTTATTAGAACGCACCCATAATGTGTGTTCATAAATCTGTGTTTGGGTCACTGACCTCTACTATAGTAGAGGTCAGTGGTTTGGGTAGTACTGTTTGTAACCTTAGAGGTAGTAAAATATAATTTTTGAATAATTCATAGAATGATTGATTCCCATTTGTCGTTGTCAGGTTGTCACTGTTAAAATTCTGGCAGCTGTGTCGACTTGACATAATTATAAAAATTCAAATTCAAATAATTTATTTGTTTAAAATACTGTCAATGTCATTATGTGTCAAGTGTCATTGTCGATAAAAACACTTGCAAACATCTTTGTTTCCTGGTCTGTGACACTCACAGCATCAGCAAACACTTGTATATATCTGTGATTCTGATTTGTTATGTGAAAAGAAGAATAACCTAGAATATTGAAATAAATTCTAATTTTTTGAATGTGAATCAATTTAGCCCTATAATATAAATTCTGCAATGTCGTCACCGGTAATAAAATATGTGGGTCGTACAACCAATTTCAAAGGAAAAACTCTATGGGAAATCGTCGGGAGTCTCAAAAACTATGGTGTCGGAAGAATTATCCAACGCTCGATATTTCAAAGGTATCCTGAGCCCAGTTATATGAAAATCGTGAAAGTCGAGACTTGCCCCGATGAGGTATGGACAGATGTTTTTGGTAATAACTTATACGTGCCTTAATTAATTATATAATCTAACCAATAGGAATTCACTGCTTTAGTCCATTACATACATACATACACTAAACACGGTTGGGGCTATAAACCAATTCGGACTTACTTCTTATCATTTAGGGTCTTTATAAACAAATTGCATTTATGATTTTTCAGGAACGTAGAAGAGTCAGAGTGTGGGTTGAAAAAACATTCAGAGGGCAAACTCTTCCTAAATTGACTGAAATCTATCGCACTTCATACAAACCAGACTATCAACTGGTTCCTAAGAACGAAGAGACGAAGTTGTTAGATGCTGTTAAAAATCTCACTGTAAAACAAGACATTCTGCCAAATGCTATTGAGATGCCACCACTAATGAAACTGTTTATTGCTAAGGAAAATGAAAAGAAGGGATTAGAGGTATGTGTTATGAATAGTTATGTGTAGTATCAGATCAGAACAACAGACCACTTAAGGCGGTTGAAAAACTCTGATGTCATGTATCGTAACTTTTCTACTCGAACTTATACTGCAATATTACCATGTTAAGTGTCCATAAAGTAAAATAATGAACCTTTCGTCCTGAAACCTCCCAATGAAAGCTAACGGACTCTGCTCACTGCCGTAGAGCATTACGCAATATCACTATGCAACCTGGTTTGGTAAAGAGTGTTAACAAATTAAATTTTATTTAAGAACCATTCTACTTTTTTTATTTTACTTGAATAAAATATTTAAATAAAGTTCCTGAACAAATAATAACTTCTTAACTTTCCTATTTTCAGCCATTGAAAAAGTTTGAAATGCCACTACGCTACAACCACAGTCCCAATCGAATGAACAGAATAGCCCAGGGCGACGAGAAGCCTACCATCGAGATCACCATGGGGCTTGGGAAGCCCGCTAGTCCATCTCTCTATGAAGGGGTTCCATTAAACTAAGTATATTTTATTTGTTGGTAGATTATATTGTATTAAATTGTTAGATTATTGATACAATTGTTTTAGTTAAACTTCAATTAATATTGACTATAGTTATTAGGCTGACTGGAGATTTCCTGATTTTGAGATTCCTGACTGGGCAACTTGGATTAAAGACTAATTTTCATTTGTCTTCTTTTTAAATTGAGAATCCTTAGTGCTCACTTGCTCAGGATAAAAAAATCAACCTTATTTTGAATTAAAATTATTTTGAGTATAATGTAAATTATGCTCTCTAATCCGATCTGGTATGTCTGAGCAGACCCGTAAGAGGACGACAAGAGCTAGCTGATCTTACATACACATTCACGTAGGAACAGGCGTAGGCCGGCAGTGCCTGCACTGTCAGTGCACGGGCGCGGGCGTTTACGCACTCATATACAAAGAATATGCGATTTACTAAAAATCTATTGATATTGGACTGAATAAATAAAACACTATTATGTTAGTATATTACTTGTAGAATTACTTGCCGAAAAATCAGAATTATCTCATTAAAATATTTTTTTAAAGGTGGTTTCGTGATTTCTTCTTGAATTAAATTTGTTGTATTATGTTTTCAACTCACTAACTAGCTAGCTTATATCCTGAAGAATATCATATATTTTTCTGATATTGTTTACTGTAGTGAATCGTATGCTTTAAAGCATTATAAAACTCGCGTTTAGCTCCTGTAGCCCCCTTAATATCAAAAGCTCATAATATATTTCTGGATAGTGTTGAATTTAGGAACAGATTTTATTACTGAATTGGGAAAGTAAGTAATTGTACAATGCAATGGATGATGTAAGAGTTGGCACCGGAAAGAGATACATGGAAGGAATTGGGGGAGACTTTTGCCCAGAAGTGGGACACCAAGGTTACGTAAATTATTAACAGAGTGACAATGTTTCATTTTCAACTGAGGTAAAGTGGTTTAATAATTATAAGGTTGTAAATATGATTAACAATATATGAACTAATGTAGGCTACACCTAAAATTCTTTAATACTTTAAATAAACCATGGAAAATAAAATACAAAATACAAAAAATAGTAACATTACATTTTCTTGAACCTTTGATCGGAAGCAAATCTTTTGGCTAACAAGGGATTGGCTTCTATATCGGGCATATTCTTTTCCAGTTCCAATTTCTGTAAACCAAAAATGTACTTTAAATATCCGAACAGGACTTATTAAAAAACAAATCAAAATCAAAGGATCATGTCACTGTTGGGCAACACAATTGGGGTCCATAGCATTGTCCAACACAATTCTTCGGTGGTCGAAAACTTCGAGTTAGCCGTCGATTTCGATATAACCGTTAAGGAGTGACTTGTACAACTCTTCAAGAGCTTTCAAATGACATATGTCATGTCACTGTTGAGCATTGGGCCAAAATTTCCCATGGTCCTTAACGAGACTCAAGATGGCGGCGAATGCACTGGCGGGATTGCGCCGAAAATCGATATTTAGATTTCCAACCAATCGCCCCGACCGCGACGGTTAAAAAACTCGCTGTCCCTATTTTTTTCTATTTCAATTTCTATCCCGACTGGACTATAATGCGATACGTGAGCTGGACCTAGGCACTTTGATTTTGTACCTTTGCAGCCGTAGGCTTCGTACTAGGTTACTGTATATTTGTGCTCCCCCTTGCATGAAGGCGGTCTCGGGTCTATTGAAGTGCCTTTCTGCCTAAGGGAACGCCCGGGCCTGTCTATTCGTAAACCTTAGTACTCACCCGCCAGAATTCTCTCATTTCCTGAACATCCTCTTCTCTTTGCACGAAGTACTGGCGAACTGTCTTCTGAATCAACACGGCGGCGTACTCTGGAGGCCACAGCCACGACTTGGGGTAGTACGGACGAGGACTGCAATTATAACCATTCGAGAGGAATGTTATAGGCTTCTTTTCGTTTTGAAAATTTCACGGTTATGCCCGCGATGTAAACGGGTACTTACTCACAACCTCCAATAGAAAGATTTTGAGGGTTCTTTTGGGTGAACCCTGTAACCCTAGTTACACCCATAAAGTACAAGGTGGCTTTTTTAAACCGGTCTGTACGGGCAACGGATGGAACCGTGTCACCGTTCTTAGAGATAAGTAGAACTGTATCAGGTTTTTTATACTAATATATGTATGAAATTAAAAAACTAACACGAATTTTCAATATTCGTCGTTGAATCTTTCATTTAATCAGCATTCAATCATGTTTATTTGCAAAACATGATATTTATTTGTCATTAAAATCGATATCATGGTTCCTTAGAAACGATCTTCATACTCTTATACTCGTAGTTTGCCCATAGTGACGGAGTTAAAAAAGCCACCCTGTATCAATATACAGGGTGGCTTTTCTAAAAAGCGTTTTTACGTATCAGTTTTGTAATTAGAGTCAATACTCTAATTACAAAACTGATACGTAAAAACGCTTTTTAGATGTTAATTTACTTTTACTATATGTAATGACTTACTTTTCGGCGAGGTATTTGCGTACCCACGGCATGTTGAAAATATGATAGTTATCCATTAATCTCTCCGGGTATCGTGGATTATTGTTCCATAGAACCTGAAATACCATTCAAACATTTGTTTACAATCTGTTCCAGTTACTTGAAGAGTTTTGGTATGAAAAGTAATTCACAAATCTTCTTCTTGAATCACTCTGCATATTGGTAAAAACCACGTGAAAATCCATTCAGTACTGAGAACTGTTTACGTTACTTTTCAATTACACACAGACAGCCAGTTTTTGGGGACTTTGTTTTATAATATGTAAGATTAGTTACCCACCTGTACTATGTGATCTATTCCATTAAAGAAGCATTTTTGTTTGGCCAAGGCGTCCCAAACCTGAGCCTTGTTCAGTGTTTCCTCTAGGGCAGGAATCAGATGAACAAACACATTGTTTTTTATGTAGTCGCATTCTGTACCTGTTGATGAAAATTGCGCCTTTGTAAAATATTCGAGCAAAGTTGTACATTATCGTGGGCAAATTATAAGTGAGCTATTAGAAGCTCTAACTCTAAACTAGACAGATTATGTTTAAATCACGTATATCTAAGGTAAGTTGTTTATTAATATTACTTTTAAACGGTGATTTCGGTTCGGGCTTCTGTTTCCTTTGCATATATTCCTCAATCTCCTTATTTTTTTTATTAGTTTCATCCAAAATACTTTTCCAGTTTACTCTTCGGGACTTCTTTATCAGGGCTGGGAACTCTAGTTCTGAACACGGGAGACTGTCTGGTAGAACGAAGGCAGCTATCGTATCAGTGTCGTCTTGTGTAATGGAACGAGCATCTTTATCCTTCCCCTTTCCTTTTCGATCAGTAGTTTTCCCCGCCATTGTCTTATGTTTGTAAACAAAGTCCTAACAATTTATATTTCTTGCAGTCTTGTATATTTCTTGCAGAAATATGTTTTATCTATTCTAAGTGCTAACAATTCTCACTTCTAACTTTGTAGCGTTAATTAACATCAGACCCTTATTACGTTTGAGTCCCAAACTATGTTTATTGCGTTCATAAAAATAAAGTAGGTCATGAAATGTCATACTTTGATTAGGCGGTAAAAACTACAAAGGATACTATGCAAAGGAGTAAGAAATAATAATTATTATTGAAGGAGTTTTTATGTTCAAGAAAAAAAGAACGTGATCAAGAAAAAAATCTACATTTATTTCAAAGTTCAGTACGAGTATTTGTTGGTTATTTTTTTAAATACTGTTATGTTGGCTGCTTAAGTATTTTATTTATAAAAATATGTTTGAGGGCTTTCTTATGAAATAAAATTAGTTATGATATTTTATAAAAAAGTTTATTTTATTAAATCTGCATAAGCAATTACTGATATGCTCTGGATATTACCATCCAAAGAAAAATAAATTAAGTGTAACTTATATGAGTCTAGACCTATAATAATATTAATTAATAAATATTCTTGTGAGACATCAGTCCTTAGGTTTTTAGCAAGTTGCTTAGTAGGGAGCGAACTTCCCAGTGACCTGAGAGATCCAGTCCAGGTAGTGGCCTACTTTAACGTAGACGCCGGGGACTCCCACTTGGCCGCAGCCGATTCCCCACGAGACGACTCCGACAATCTGCCAGGTGCCTCCGCGCTCGCACACCAGCGGGCCACCGCCGTCTCCCTTGCAAGCGTCCTTGCCCTCTTCACCACCGGCGCAGAGGAAGCCAGGGTTCAGTTCGTAGTTGTAGCCCAATCTCGTTTGTCTAAGTTGCTGCTGACATTGTCCGTGAGATAGAATGGGCACGTCTACTTCCTTGAGGATGTTCTGGTATTTTCCGTAGTCACCGAAAGCGTCTTTGCCCCATCCAGTTGTCCAGCATCTTTGTCCAGCGTATTCGGTGTACTTGTCGGGCAAGCAAGCGGGGCTAATGTGAGGGTACTTGGTCCATTCTACGGGGTGGTCCATTTTTAAGATGGCGAGATCGTTGTCCAAGGTACCGGCGTAGTATTGAGGATGCACGTGAACGGATATTACGTCTCTTTCGATGTAAGGGTAGAATTCAACGTCGCGGTTTACGTCCCATTCACCAAGGCGCACACGCAGTTCAAATCCTTTGTGGCTGCAAAAAATAAAACGTTTCATTGAGACAATTTATACCAAAAATATTGTTTCCTATATACATAAATTTATTCATTGTTCATTAAGCCATCGCATTCAATGAATACTTACGATTTAATGCAATGCGCTGCAGTTATGATGTGTAATCCGTCAATTAGAGTTCCTCCGCACACATAGACTGATTCTTTGGGATCCTTCTTCAAGATAGCCACTTGCCAGGGGTATTCTCCGAATTCACTTTCACCGTCAACGTAGGCAGGAGTCTTGATTCTTCCGTTAATGCCCTGGGAGTGTCTGATACCGCACTGACCGCGGTTGCCAGCCTGAGGTTTCAGCGGACGACGGCAGCACACCTGGTTCTGTCTGCACTGCTGTGGCGCTTGTGGTGGACGTCCGAAATATCCTTGACGCTGTAATATGAAATAACAATATTTTTAATGTCTGCGAAACTCAATAAATCGGCGCTGGAGTTAATCATTAAGACATCATATTTATTGTGAGGCGTTACCTCTTCTATTGTTTCGCTAGATTCGACTACATCGATTTCTCTCTTCTTTCTGTTGTCAGGAAAGCGGATGGTTTGGCCTCCCCGGTTTGCCCCAGGTTTAGAGGGAAGGGAGAGGGAACGGGAATAAGCATATCTATCAGCATAACCTGCATTGTTCTCAATGCTATTGTTCACGGACCTTGCAAACCCAAAGTCGCTTTGACCACTTACGTAAGGATTGAAATCATCATTATTATCACGATATGGGCCGCTGTTATCATCATCATCATCATAGTAGTCTTCACTAGTTGGTGCGGGTTCGTGAATATCATGAGGAGTGGACTTGAAATATCCAGGTTCATATTGTTGGAAATGAGGAGAGTATACCGGGGAGCCGATATGAGGAGGAGGACCGCTGAAATGATGAGGTGGACCACCGATATGATGGTGAGGGGGCGGCCCGTGGTAGTGATGGGGAGGAGGCCTGTAGTAGTGGCTGTGGGGCGGCCGGGGGTAGTAGTGACCCGGGGGAGGAATGTGATGATGGTAGTGTTCATGTTTATTAAGAAGGAATTCTTTTTTCTCGTGAAATAGATGTCCAAGTTTATTAACGACATGTTCGTTAGGTGTCACGTGAAGATTCACAAATGGTTTGACTACCTTTTCGCCGTAATCGTTTTTAGTTACTTGAACAGATAAAAGTGGATTGACAGAAATAAGTCCTAAGTTTAGTCCACCTGCGTTGAGGGCAGGACCGTAAGGATTATTTATGGGGTTGGAGTGGAATGGATTGATAGGGTAGCCGCTGTAGGAAGGCTGGGGCAACCCAAAAGAGACACCAAACGTGGGCTGCACTTTTTTGTCGCCGCCATGGCCGCCGTAGCCGGCCAATCCAATGAGGCGCTGCAGTAATATGCACTAATGTCAGTAACTTTCATACTTCTTCGGTGTTAGAATTTGTCAGTGCCCATTGTTTAGTTCGTCTTTTTTGTGGTCTGATGCAATTTTTCTATATTTTATTCGGATAATAGTTATGATAGAAAAATTGTATCAGTGTTACCCCAGTTTCAGTACTTACAGGAGATGTAATGGATCGGTCAAGATGAATGGATGTGTTATTGGGTTTGGAGGTAAGTATGATATTCGTGAACGAGTAAATTGCATCTTTTTGGTAACTTACCGGTTCGGCTTCCTTTGTCGCATCCGAAGTCTGGTCTTCTTCTTCTTTAACCTCACGTTTGCTTATCTTCTTAACTTCTGAGTCGGTTGCGTTTTGTTTTGATTCATTGTCAGCTATTTCAGTCTTGTTCAGGCTGTCGAGTTGTTCTTCAGTAAGAGCAGTTATGTCACCTTTGTTACGAGGGTCGATTGGCAAGTACAAGTCATCTCTGCGGCCAATCACTTCTTGGGTGGGGCATTGATCGTAGTTCACACATACGCATTCAAATCCTTGAGCTTTAGCTTCATGATAGTTTTCTTGGTACCCATTAGCTTGACCAAACGTCGCTGGGCCTTGGTTGTATAAATTGTTTTCAGATCCCGGACCTACGTGTAATTCTTTCTTGTAAAACTCAGAATTTTGGCTGCCGTAAGAACCTAAGGAGTTACTATATTTCTGGTCTTCGAAGCCATTGCTAGGGTAAGGATTAGGCAAAGATTGTGACAAGCCTCCTGAATTGCCTTTGTTGTAGCTTCCTCCATATTGAGAGCCATAAATCGCATCTTGATCGTACAAACCAGCAGGCAGTGAACCTGACATTGGTTTGAAACCTCCTGAAGATATTCCACTAAAGTCAGCACCAGAGGCTGTGATGATGTCAGTTGGTTGACCTTGATTGTGAAGGCCTAAATGTCCCACGGATCCGACAGGGATTGCGACAGGCTTGATGATAACTTTAGGATCTTTTTCCGCATCGCTGTGCACGTAATGGTGGTGGACGTGTTGTTGAACGACTTCAGGTTTGGAGCCAGATTGAGACTGAGATTGAATCGAAGGTTTGTAATTTGGCTTATTTTCGAAAGAGTAAGGTCCTTCGTTGGCGTAAGATGGCGGTTTAGTGACGTAGTTTGCTTCGTATCCGCCATAGCTGTTGCCTTGAGAGAATTGGAAGTTATTTCCCGCAACGCCGTATTTGTCAGCAAATCCGGGACGAGGACTGCCACCGTAGCCTGGTCTCTTCGGTGGCACTTTTGAGCTCGGAGGTCTTGATGGGTAATGCATAGGTTTCGGAGGTCCATAAGATCTTGGTGGTCCGCGAACCGCGATGGAAGCTACTGGCTTGCCAACGGGTTTGATGTCTACAGGCTGAGCATAAATTAACTCATCTGGAGAGAACATGCGTTTCTCTTCAATATCCCCATCTTCGCACTGTAAAGAAAATTGATATTAGCATTTATCATCAAGAAATGAGAAATGTGAAGGCATTATTTAAAATATTAATATTTTAATTGTTCGATTGAACTCTAATCTGCTTACTTGTATGAGTCCTAAAGTGCAGAGTCGTCCTTTAATCGTGTTTCTTGCATCAGCGTCATCGCCAGCGTCCAAGGCCTCCTGGATCGCGAGATCGCTGTACACTGATTCATCGAAACCGCCCAAACTTCTGCCTTGTTTGCCGTTGAGGAGATCTCCAACAATGTCATCGATCTCTGAGTCAGATTGTTTCTCCTGAGCTTCTGGTAGTGTTTCTCCTTCCAGCAATTTTTCAGCTTCTACTGGTTTTTCTTCTTTCTTTGAATCCGCTCCCCATGACCAATCCGCCGTCGCACTGGCTATTATTAATGACAGTAATAATAAGGTGAGTTTGGGCCACCGCATGATCTGTAAACAAACATAGATATAATTAATTATAAGTATAGTAATTTGATCCTTATTCAATGTAGCATGTCTTTGTTTCGAAACCGGGCAGGCGGAGAGTCACTTTTACTTTCGCGGACAGCTCATAGTTATGTAAGGCTATGTAATGTCAGCGCACCGGTACGGCTGCGCTGGCGCACCGTCCGCGTTGCTCGGCGTGGGCCGAGAAAGCACTCTCACGTTCCTTATTGTTACGCACTATGACATCATATCTGCTTTGAAAAGTTGAATAACAAGCATTTGATATAATACGTAATAATCTTCTATTTTGACAGTGCAATTAGTCAGTGAAATTAAGATATATGTTAATTAACAATACAAGTCATTTTGGGGTCATCTTTTGTTTATATTATTGAGACAATGTTTCAATTTGGGTCAGTGTCATAGAATACTTAATATAAAAGTGGCACAGACGGACCATTGATATTCGTTGCGGCTTTAGCCGATGTGTCATTTATAACGTTTGGTAACAGTGTTATGTAACATCTTTGGCTTGGTTTTTAGCGGTTTTGTTGCGCTATATCGGTCTTGGAGTTAATGCGTTTATATTTCTCCCATTGTTTACATATCATCATTAAGAACAATTGAGTAGAAATGTTGGGAAATACATGGCGGATATGCCTCGGTTGGTTCCATCGTTAGCATTACTTTCTCCATTATACAAGTACGTATGTGATGTAGAGATACATAACGTTAATTAACTATGCGAGTACTTTAGCGTAAAGTGTCCATTGTAGACAGTTCAATGTAGTTTTTATTGGAGTAAGAGTAGAATAACTGAAAATTGGCACTCCTAATGATTTGTTAAGAGACGCTTGTCTGCTTAGTGCAGTATAATTGAGTTGGGGACGGATAAACGCGCCTTGAAAGTGAAAGCTTTGGATGCAAAGTATTTGTTGAAGAAACTCATGTATTGATCCTAAAACCAAAGTTATTTTTCTTAGCTACAGTTCTTCTGCATTTTAATAAACTCAATAGGACCATCATATCCGGACCAAGTGTGAATTTTGGACACTCGAAAAACGAGATAATATTAAACACTCATGTACTTGCACTTTTATCACTTATTTTTGCTTGTTACTTTTTGCGAAATTTTTTATCCACTTTTTATCAAACACTTATAAATAAAAAAATGTAAACACTAACACTGGCACTTAAAAATGAAATCAAAACTTACTTTTGTTTTAAGTATGTCTTGTTTATGTCTGTTTAGAGAATGTTTTCCTTCTGTACCGGCGCACTGTTTGCGTCCGAATGACTTCGACATCCACAGCATCGACGATTTATACTTCGACCAACGCAAAGATGCATACACTCTGATTTTGTAAGACGATCGCTGGAGACCTCTACCACTATATACGGATTTTAACGACAGTCAACCTAATTGGTGTTATTTTGTTCGAGATTTACGATACGATTGGCTTCGCTGGTATCTTGGTACAGGGTGTGACGTCCGTAACGTCATTGATCAACCCTTGCTTGTCTCATTCATAAAATGTTCCGAGTAAAGATTTGGCAACATGGTATATTGAGGTCGTATTCACGGATCTAAGTTAGAGCTATGAAATAAAGATGAGGTTTATTAATGGTTAACTGGAAGTATACATATTTATGTATTATTATTATTCTTTCACGAATATCTGTTTATATTTTTGTTTTGAAACGGTTTTTTTACCAAAATAGTTCTTAGAATTGTATTAATTAGATGGAATTTAATGGCAGTAAAGTTATTTTTTACTGGTTTCTTAGGGTTAAGCGAACACTACTCGTTTTCGGATACATTTCGCTTTTATTTTATCTCAAGTTTCCGATCCTTTACAGAAACCGTGGTTACAGAAGACACCATACACCACGACCACTGTTCCTGTAAAGGAGCAGAAACTTCAGATAAAAATGTAAAATAATAGTGGAGTATTTTTTTTACTTTCGCAGCTGCACTACGTTTCTCGAGAGTTCCTAAAGCTGCACTCGCAGATAACAGTAGATGAAGTAACAAAGAAATAAAACAAGTATGGTGTTGGTTGATATTATTAATTTACCAACAATAGAAAAACAATATTGGTTCATCATATGATCCGTTTCTTTACCCAATAGTGTCAACATACGTTATATAATACTATTGGGTTATATTGTGGTTATATCGCCCACAATAACGTTTGGATACGTCGGAGTTATGATACCAAAAAGGGAGATGGACCACTTTCTCAGATATATTTAGTCCTTGTGAACATTTGTTGCTAAACAACTTGTTGATTAAGAGTTTTACAGATAAGACGACACGTTCGTTTGGACTGAGCAATTTGCGAGTCGGAGAGTTAAATAAATGATTGAGTTTAATTAATAACTGTGCTATAGTTCAATTCAACTTGCCAGCTTGTAAACTCGCTTCATCAAAGCGATGCGACGCCTGAAGCCAATTAGATTTGTATTGACATGACAGGTAACTTGGATTGGGTAATAAGGATAACGAATGATTAATACCTATGGGTAGTTTACCAAAGGATTATCCATTTTTTTGGCTGTTAAGTATTTGTGGAAAGTCGTCGAGTGTCACCTAGTAAGGACTTGGTGTAGGGCAGGTAAACAATATTGAAATTAATTTATTTTCGAAAAATACAAAGTTCATATACTTAGTTTAATATAATACGATTCTGCCAATCTATGTTCACTAAACTAAGATTCAACTACAAAATAATTCCTTAAGGCTTTAAATATTATATAAGATTAATAACTTTTCAGAATTACAGGGATGTAAAATATGATCCTACCTTCCTGAATGTGGCTGTCATAGAAATCCGACACTTAGTTTCAGAGTACGTTTAGAACTACGTACGTTTAGAAACAAACCAAAAGTTTATTTAAGTTTTTATATATTATACATAGCCTTGAAAACAAGCCTTACCGTAAACAATACTGAAACACTGGGCAAGCTTAAGATAAATTAGCGTTACCTCATAGATTACTTAACAATCACTATGTGCTAAATAGACAATATGCGCCCGCGTTGATGTCTTTTTAATGTCACGCACCCGTCTCACGAAAGACATCGACGCATGCGCCGGCATTTGGTATTTTTGAATATTTTCAGACAAAATTTACAAGCATTACAATAGACTAGGTAATAGAGTTGTCTAATGTAGTCATCATATCATAGAACTTCCATAATAATAGTTATTATTGTCGGCGCTGAATGTGTTGGTATATCACTTACGCATGTATTTAGACACATTTTTTTTATTTTATCAATTATGAGTGCGATGTGATTTACCAACCAGGTATATAAGTGGTTTATACGATTCACACGAAACGCTTTAACTATTTTGGGTTTATCCTCATTGTACTTAAAGACAGATAATAAACTTTAAGTAGCGGTTTACGACTTACACGCAAGTAAGTACACGCCTAACTCGAACCTTACTCAATAATGAGTCATCATACTATAAATGTGTAAAAAATGTTACAAAATCTAATTGGGTGGGTACCAGGATTTAGTTGGCATTGCATGCCTTGCACAAGGCGGGCTTTCCGAAGCCGGACTCAACAATGCACTGTGACGGAGCTGCGCTTGCGCAAGAGTTCGGTGAACTACTTCTACGATCGACTATGAAGACTATGCGTGCGGATTGTTAGTAAATAACTTTGATATCAAACTAGTATTTTATTTGTTGATGTAAAAGGGATGTTAGGAAATAAAGGAACGTTAATAAGCTAAGTAAAAGGCTCTCGGTTACTGAAGTTTCCAGTACAGTGAAGAAAATGGATAAAGCATTTAAAAAGCATCGGTTTGGCACGTGGCGATGATCTTAAACTCGTTTCATGGTAGAAAATATTTTGTTTTGCTAGTATATTAATCGCACTAATGGTTAAACATAACAGCTGGGTTCTTGACGCTGGAGTTTTTTCCACTTTTCTCTATTCTCTGCCATCCTCTTTAACTGTTCGTACAACACGACATTTCTGATACTTCTGGTTAGATAGTCTAAACGTTAACCAGTATCTCCGTTCCTGCAAATTTCTTAACAACTAAACATCTATACATACAATGGTTTAAAAAGTCATTGCGTTATTGTTCCGATTCGGGTCAGTCTGGGTCATAGTGATCGAATTAACGGCGCCGCAGCTAACATGCTAATGTCATTTATATCCGTTTTCGGCGGGTTAGTTACAAAACAGTTCTATTTAAGTAAAGTTAACGTATTCATATACATTAAGCTTTATTTTATAGCTTTATGTGTGGTAACTGACCCAACTAAAATTGTAATTATCAAATTCAATTCGGATTATGAAATCATTCCTACGAGTCGTCAACCTACCTAAATACTACGCATAGGTATGTATATACTTATCATGAATTTGAGTTTTTAAGGCATCGAAGCTTTATAGATTGTATTTCGGTGAACAAACTACCAATTCTTTTGTTCTGAATAAACTATGGTCTTTGCTTGTGATAGTATACGCTAATAAACAAAATTACAACCCCATAGCTCATGTTATTATGAACAAGACTCCGGTCTGTGTAAGCCAAAGTTCTCTTAAATGTTTTCTACGTTTTACTAGTAGCAGGTATGTAGTAAATCACTTCCTCAACTACCAGTGCACTGACATTGCCATACATTGACCAACAGTGCATCGAACTTATCTCTAACACCCTCCAATCAATTTAACTTGGACCCTATCATCATCAAGAGAAAGTTTCATTTTAATATTTTAAGGTATTGATATCTAAAGTGTTTATGTTTTTTGCCGGATTTCCACGTGGTTTAGTGGCTCAGTTACGTAATGTTTATAGATCATTGACTTACAATAACATACCCAGTTTGTGACGTTCAATTTTTTACTAGTATTAAGTAATGATATGTTCGAAGTATTTGTAGACCACTAGTATTAATTAAATGACTAACCGCTAAAGAAATTCTCAACAAATGCGATATTTTTAACGGACTTGGTTACTGGGATTTCAAGAGAAAAATGAAATTGAAACGTTCAAATACCTAATTACAGGATAATACTGAGAGTTTCATTATATACTTTTAGCATCCTTTTTCATATTTCTATAATGAACTCATAAATTACTGAGAAAGTTGCCTCTTGTTACGCTTTCTCGGTTTCCCGCCTAAACTGATCTTGATAGGACTTTAGTAGGGTTTTCACTTATGTTCTTGGGTGAAATACAAAGTTGTATGGAGTTATTTCATAATGAACGTTACTCAAAGGCCTAAGAACAATGCATGACCTATGTTTGCATAAGGCAATAGTGTTGGGACATAGCTTTTGCATCGACTCAGTATATTATTAAAACACCTGTAAACTCCGTAAAAAGGTTTGAAAGAACATTATTGTTTATTTGTAATGATATTCTAGCTCTATGAGTCAATACTCGATGGTTCAATGCAAGACAGTCTTCGGGTTTTCCGAATTGCGCCTATTGCAACGCTTGGAGGTCAAGCATACGAGTTGCTTTATAGAACAGAAGTGAATGGAGTCGTCTTTACATTTTATTTGTTTATTCGATAAGAAGGAATACAATGTTTTTGTTTATGTCTCTTTTCAATATTAATATTTGGCTTGTAAATACATACATAGTTAAATAACCCTTTTTACTACGAATAAGATATGATAGATGTGTAGTGTTATGTACTTATCTGCCTATTTTGTAAATACCTTTATCTATTAACACGATGTAGGTATATCCTATGTGTGGTATGAAAATATTTATTTTTTTATAACAACAAACAACAGAAAATATACAAATATCGACTCCACTGTTTGTTTTGTTCTAATTGATTCGCTGACCTACTTTGCAGTGTTGTGTTATTATGACGTAGAGCCGTTGGGCTTCCCTAAGGTTCCTGTCAAGGACTCCCGACCCGAAAGCCGGGTTTTTACGTCCCAACACTTTAAGGAAAATTAACCGATCAAATATAACAACAATTATTTTGCAAGATCTGCGTGTTTGTTTATTGCACTTTTATTTACTGTTGCGTAATACAACAATGACCAATTGAAAATGTCGGATTATGTAAAACCTTTAAAAATAGGTTTGTTGTTGTTTACTTTGTCTTCTGGGTTTGTGTTCGGATTTCCAATGGTGAATAAGTAACGACAGTCAATGATGGACAATGGACACTGATACTTCCTCATTGTTAGGGTGCCTTTCCCTCACAGATAAGCTATGCTCAGTTTGGTATACCTACCTGAATGATATCAAACGAAGTATAGTAACGGAACAGTGAATAGTGATATCCAACTATCAAATGGGACATAGCATATCATAGCTCTGGCAGAAATATCATTTCATACAGCATCCTATTGACTGTGCTCCCTAATTTACTGTTTTCACTTTTTATTTATGGAGACATGTTTTAAGTTTTCAGATCAAGATAAAATTGAATTCACGTATATATAAAGAACCAGCAAGAAAAAAAACAAAAGAAGCTTATAATTAGCGGAATCATTATTTAAATCGGTCGAAATACCAACGAAATATAATACTTATACGAAAAAACGAAATATTAACTTAAACGAACTTAAACTTCAACGAAATATAATACATTTATATTTTTTAGACATGCCATCTAGTCAGAAGCTTTTGAACTAACTAATCGAATTAATATGTATGACAATACTGAGTCAGTCTAAAGGCCTCCAGTTAACAAGTTGGTTAAAAGATTCATTCCAGTAGCGCCATCTAGTAAGGTTTTGAACTAACATATGATTAAACCGGACAGTATTTAATTTAATGCTTGAGTAGAATTATTCTGATAAAGACGTGTTTTCTCAGGCTACACCTTTCACTTTTAGTTCTCTTACGTTTCCATAGATGGCGTTGCGTCTCATAAGTATTATATTCAATTATTATTCAATTATTTGTTGTTCTTCATTTGTTTCAATTAAAACCAAATACCGGATTTTTAAAAACCTAAATATGATGATACGCCCAAAAGGAAGTAAATAAAAAACAGTAACTAGGTGTCGCTATACTGCGTACTGCATATTTTTGCACGTAATAAGATGTTTTATGTCAATAAATGTGTAAAAAGACACATTATTACAATAAATTACAAGTAAAATGAAACAATTTAAAATCTCCTGCACAAAAAGGGTTTTTGAAATGAAAAAACCGCATTGAAATCGGTCCATTCGTTCAAGGCTAAGGTATCACCCACGGAAGAGTGGTGGTGCCACCACTCACCAGTAAGTACTTCGTTCTTCCGTAGGTGCCACAGACGCACACAGACATCGACGTCAAACTACACCTCTTTTGCGTCGGGGGTTACCTAAACCTATGGAAACAAAATAGAGGCTGTAGCAAAGTAGCAAATGGGTCAGGTAAAATTGCGCGTTTTTATGATTGCCGTTATCCAATGTTCATTTAACCCTACCATGTTGAGTACCTACAGGATATACTAATTACTTTAGCTTATGGGTAAAACAATCAAATAACAACTCAGTGAAAAGAAATATTTTTGATTTATTACGCAATAAAACTAGGGATTAAGATTGGATCTGGTTCGGATACTGGTTTTGTTATTAGAGCCTGATGATGAAATCATATTTATCGCAGTGTTCTGTACACAAAATGCTAGCGGAACTCTACAGTGGAAAACTGTGAAGTAAATGTGGAATGACTTCTGAAATTCTTAATAGGGGTGACTTATGACGACCGACACACCATGGTGCTAACACTTCATGGCACTCAAATATAGTCAACGAGATCGATGTGCCAGTTACAAAACTTTAAGACGCAAAATTTTTGCTTTTCCCACGGACTAAATCTGAAGTATGACCAAGTGAGATGACTAGCAGCGCCCACAGTCATTTTGTTTGGGATTACCTTCTCAGGACTGTTTATGGAATCCGTTTAATCCACATGCAACAAGGCGTGCTGGAAAGGCGTTCATATGAAAGACTATATGATGTGCCCTTCATCCTATACGATTAAGAAAGTAAAACATTTATCATATTATGTCCTGCTGCCAGGCAAAGTGGGACCTCCTTGTATCAGAACTGAGGAATATTAGCCTTAATTATTATTTGTAAAGATAAAAAAGAATGATAATAAACGCGTAAATTCGACTGCAGTATAGTTTCTCTAAAGCAAAAGCTACTTACTCAAAAGCATAAGCTCATAAAATTGATTATACAACAAGAAATACTAGGTGTAACCAATGAACCAATACGCTTTCCTAAAAGTTCTACAAAAAATTAAGGAAATATTAAATACTAAAAAAGATAATATTTAAACGATTGGTATGTACGTGGTTAATTGGAGTAAGTACTCAACGTTATGGTTCAAGTGAAATAGATTTTACTTAAGCGTCCGCGAGACGATCAAGTGCACTTGACAAGTCTACGGGCTTGAAGTGAATATTGATCGTTTACAGCGTTGACTTGACAATTCCCGTCAAGTATCTACGTGCTGGACATGACTTGACAATAATTTTGATGATAACATGACAACAAATTTGAACCAACTTGAGCTTGATGCGACTTGACGCGACTTGACAAGTTTTATTCATTTGCGACTTGTCAAGTGCACTTGATCGTCTCGCGGACGCATTAAAGGTGCAAGTTCGACCTTGACATTCGCTTGAGAGCAACTTTTTCTTGTATCCTGTCATTTCTAGACCAGCATTTATAAAAGAAAATAAATATCACATGGCAAAAACATGCGATCCAAATGTCCTGATTATTTATTACTATAGCGCTCTAAAGACATTATCAGACAAATATCACTCGTTTATTTGAATAATATTCTAGGATTGGTATTCTAAAAGCCAAGTTAAACAACATTGATTGTAGTTATCACTCCAAATCCGGCTTGATGATTACATACTATCAACAACTAGTTTTGGAGTTCCAAAATGAAATAAAATAATCCACTTAGCATGCTAATCAGTGAAAATATTTGAAAAAAGAATTTATTGGATTATGGTCTCATGGTACCATAAAAAATAACAACACCTACCTACACAATGTAATGACAGTTTCGCGGATGTGGAGTGTCCTTGACGAGATCGATACTATAAATCTCAATATACTTACGTCATCAAGTTTTTGCCAATAAACTGTAGAGAGGACAATAAATTAACAAAATAATACAAACACACAAACTGAAGTAAATTAATGTTTAATATGTATCATCTTTGATATTTAGATCATCTTTGACGAAGTTGACAAGGTCGTTTACTGGATATTAAACTAGACGTATTAATAAAAATACTTATATTTAGGTATTTATGAATTTATATAAATAGTGGAGCAGCTCATCCTTTTCATCAGTCGTGACGTTAGTGTGAGAGATTGACAGTCATTTGAAAATGAGGTCTCTGGTAGTGTTGTTCGCTGTGCTGGCGGTGGCGGTAGCGAAGCCCCAGGTGTTGGTGTCGGAGGTGGCCCCCCTGGCGCCGCTGGTGGCCGAGCCGGTGGTCTCCGTGGTGGACGCGCCCGCGTACGTCGAGCCCGCAGTCCAACAAGTGGTCTACCCCTACCCCCTGGCCACCGAACTCCAGCCCCCCTATCTCCACGACTTCGTTGAACAACTTCACGTACTGTAATAACTTTAACTATGTAATTCTAAGTAACGCCATGATTTTTTGTCTTAAAATTAAACGACTGTTAGGTGCTTAATTTGTTATTTTATTGATATCCTTTTTTATTAATAAGTTTTAGCAGTGTAATACACTGGATTACGAGTTTTGAGAAAAAGCTCGTAATTTTGGTATTGGTATTATGTCGATAATTATGCTGGCAGATATAACTCTTAAGTATAGAGATACCACACCCTATTCAGCGGGACAATATAACGCCAAGCAGTGCTACGGTGCAGGCTAGGGATTATACTTGTCGAGATTTTGAGAAAAGAACGTACAATTTTAGTGTAAGAGCTAATTTACAAAGTACCTTTTTCCAAAAAAAAAAGCAAACGCCGTCGCCTGCGCTAGCACCGTAACACCCCTTACAGTTTCAGACGATATTGGACTGTACTAGAAGTGTTATACATGATAATAAAATTCGTGGTATAAGTTCACATGTTAATAAAAATCATGTACTTAATTTAAGTATTCGCATTCCAGCACGTGCAAGCGAATATTGTCAAAAAGCGGTCGACCGCCAAATGCGATAAACCTAAGTTTTCATTCGCTGAATTCAAATGAAGGAAGTATAGAGAACATTGTGAAATGTTTATTTTAAGGTTATCAAATCGATCGCTATTAGGAACGTATGGCTTTTATTAGCATAGTAATCGGATTATTATAGTACATGTCCAATCGGATTATTATAGTAGATTATTATACCAATCAATTTTCAACATAACGACTGGAACTTTATTTATGTAACGAAACTTAAACTCTGGCCTATATGAACTGTAACGTGTGCCTGTAATGTTCTACTGTTGGGGCTAAGGACTCTCGTTTCACCGAACATATGTATTGTACAGTAAGGAGGCGTTATCACCACGCTTATCTAATGCGGGTTGGTGATCTCAAAGGAGTACTTACCTTAAATATATTTTTTTTATATGTAAACTTTTATATGTTATTTACACTTTCATACACACTTTTCTTAATAAACACCTTCATATGTATGTCCGGCGTTAAAAATAGTGGCATGTAATGTGGATATTAATGGGCTATTCTAAGTAGTTTTCGGTTTAAAATCGCGTTCAAATATTGGCACACGAGTAAGCCTTATATTAATATCGCAACATAAAAATATATTCCGGCTGTTAACGTACAAGCACTACCGGTATTTTATGTATTTCCATTGAACTGGTTACATTGACAGTTTTTTTTTATTACAATTACGCACTTCTTTATTAACCACTTACGTATCGGATATTAAAAACATGCTTCCACAAAACCTTTTATAATTTAATATTGAAATTAAGTACAATTTAACTGACTTATGCCATGGAATGTATAAATTATGACGTTACGAATACGCACTAATAATTATGGTCTCCGAAATATTCTAAATATACATGTCTACTATTTATGGGTGCCACAGTCTAGGCCTGCGACGCAACGTCATAAAATACGTAATTTAAAAAATAGCACAAAATCAGTGCAAATGGCTTTCCTTAATCCGGTGCCTATTGTTTAAGTTAATCAGATTCAATACTTCTTCCTGTTTAGAGTTCTATCTCATAAATGGTCCTGAATATAATTAGGAATCATTTAGGACTGCCGAATTTATTTTGAATTCTAAACTATAGTTTTTTTTTTTAAAGTAACTGACTCAAATTATCACTAATTATTATACAATATTTTTGCTATAATGAATGTCTTCCGAGCAAGGTGTAGGTTTATTTAATAAAACATCATGATCGACTCGTACTAAAATATTTAACGTAAAGTATTTTAAGTAAGTGCGGCTATGAAATCTAAGATAATCATCGAAGCGTCTACGCGGAATGATTGCTATGATAATTGTCCACAGTTATTACGTATGTACGCCTGCGTCGGAAGCACATGACCGCAGCGCGCAAAAGTTGCCCTAGAACAAGGCGGATTACTTTCATATGACTCTTGACATTGCTTTTTCAGTACCTAATATCGTAATGGCATGTTAAATAATAATAAAATAATTAGTTATTTGGCCACGGTCAGTATAAAAGCGACGGATGCAGTGTTAACTGTATCAGTCAACCGTCGCTCGGTTTGAAGTGATCTTGTGTATTCGAATCTAAACAACACAGACCACGATAATAATGAACTCGCTGGTGGTGTTGTTCGCAGTGTGCGCGGTGGCTTGCGGCTCGTACGTGCCGCTGGCGCAGCCCCCGCACCACCCCGCAGTCGTGCTGGACCCGCACGGCCGCCCCCTCGACACCGCGGAGGTGATCAACGCGCGCGCCCTGCACCTGCAGGCCAAGGCTCTGGAGCACCACGCGCCCCTCGCCCACGCCGCCCTCGTCGCCCCCGTCGCCCACGCCGTGCTGCCCGCCGCCGTCTCGCACCAGGCCCGCTACGACGTGCACGCCAGCCACGGCCTGCTCGCCGCCCCGCTGCTCGCCCACTCCTACTCGCCCCTGGCTCACGCTCACCTCCTGAAGAAGCGCTCGCTCGCCCACGTGGCGTACAGCGCGCCCATCATCGCGCCCTCCGCCGTGTCGCACCAGTCCCGCGTGGACGTGGTCTCCTCGCCCGCCGTGGTGTCGCACGCCGTGGCACCCGTGGTGTCGCACTCCGTGTACGCCGCGCCCGCCGCCGCCGTCTCGCACCAGTCCCGCGTCGACGTGCGCCACAGCCCCGCCGTCATCTCCCACGCCGTCGCCCCCGCTCTCTACGCCGCCCCCCTCGCCCACTCCGCGTACGCCGCTCCCCTGGCTCACTCTCTCTACTCCTCTCCCCTGGTCTCCGGCTACTCCCACGGGTACGGCCATCTCCTTAAGAAGCGTTCCCTCGGTCACATCGCCTACAGCGCCCCCATCATCGCTCCCTCGGCTGTGTCCCACCAGTCCCGCGTGGATGTGATCTCCTCGCCCGCCGTGGTGTCCCACGTGGCCGCCCCCGTGGCCGTGGCTCACGCCGTGTACGCCGCCCCCGCCGCCGTGTCGCACCAGTCCCGCGTCGACGTCATCTCCTCTCCCGCCGTGGTGTCGCACGCCGTCGCCCCGGTCGCCCACTCCTCCATCTGGAGCGCTCCCTTCTCCCGTCTGGCTCACCTCTGGTAATGCGATAAAATAGATTCGATATACGACGAAAATTATTGTAGTTTTCGTTTTAATGGTTTTAAATTATTAAAATGAATAGACAAGTAAATAAATAATTTATACAAATATATACTTTTCTCATTGTTTCCCGCTTCGCAGAATAAGCTTAGTACCTAGTTACCCAATACTATTTGATTTACATTAATCTAAGTATGTGTTATATCTAACACAAAAGAAAGGAACTAGCACGTACGCTACCTACCAACAATTTATTTCCTAGCATACAATGAATTTTATATTATACAATTATATCACAAAGCTCAGTCAAGTTTCATTAGACCTTCTAAATCAAGGTTATCTGAAACAAGGTGTAGACGCAAAAAATATGAACAGTCTGTTGCATTATTCTTCGGTCGTAATTATACATCTCTTTATAATAATTGGGGACCTACTAAAGGATTTGAGTAACAACTAGTCGTTTCAACAAACGTATTGTAATTGTTATTACCGAGCGTAAAATTGGTCAAATATAATTGTACATACTACCTGTACCCATTGGCGTGACTATGTCCATAAGCATACTATGGAACATATGAATAATAGAACATGCAACCGATTCCATCACCTTTGGCCGTCTACCTTATGTTCAGGAATTACATCGGAATTCCAAAATTATTTATACAAGACGTACGAGTATTATTTAGAGTTTGGCAGAATCTTTGCTTTTTTCTTTTTCAGATGTTTTCTCCTCCACATTTTCAGAACACTAATATTGGCAAATCCGTTGGCACAGTGGCAGTGAGAGCGCTTACTGTGTCGGGGGTTGCGGGTTCGATTCCCGCCCGGAGTCAACAATATGTGAAGACATAGTTTTTAGCTACGACGCGACGTCTGGTTGTAAATTATTTATATATTCATATAAAGTATTTGTGTATGTATATGTAGTAGTATCAGTTAGTTAGATTCCATATTACAAGCTTAGAGTTTAGTTAGGGTCTAATTAACCGTGGGTGAATTTGTCCGGGTGAATAGGGTGTATTTATATTATTTAAACCTAGCCCGTAATTTGTTGAGTTTGTACGACAGAGTGTTGGCACAATATATTCTGAATATTAGGTATTTCTTAATCATGAAGGTGATAAAAAAAACGAATATATATCAGACATTATCATATTAAAGTAAAGACGGGCGGATATTACTTAAAATATTTCGTTAAATACACATTCTGTTTCTATTGATTTTTGACTATCTTATGTACTTCATTGTTCAGAAAGTGAGATCATTTTTCTACTTGTCAGCTGTAGGTTCCGGATTATTATCAAGTGATTATTATTATTATTATTCGCTTCTCCCGACAAACTTTTCAAGCAAAGAACCTTCCTGTATAAAGCACCTTTTAATTTAAAAAAATGTTTGAATACCATTCCTTTAAGAGCTAGGATGCCACAGACACACATGGCGGTGAATGTTATAACGTCTTTTGCGTCAGGAGTTAAATGTACTGCTGGCATGTCCAATTAAAATGCGGTCCCGATAACCGACAAGTGGCAAAGGGTTTTTAGCATGACACCTGAATCTCCGAATACCATACTTTTAGCAGTCAATTAAACACGTGAGGGTCAAGGGTGCACACAGATTTATTAATGACTATTCACCCGATCCACAGACAGCATAACAATTCACCCCAAGGCAGCAAGGAAACGTCTCTGGAGCTTGAATTGCCCCGTCCCTCCAGACTTCATCCAGCCAGCGGAAACTCTGCCTCCTGGGTCTGAACTGCAGTGGCCTACCTGGCGCACGCTCAACCGTCTCCGGACAGGAGTAGGTCGCTGCAGGTCAAACCTGGTAAAGTGGGGCTACTCCACTAAGTCGGAGTGTAACTGCGGTGCCCCAGACCAGGACATGGTTCACCTCTTGTCCTGTCCTCTGTGCCCTACCACCTGCACTAAAGAGGACTTACTGAACGTATCAGACGCTGCCCTCTCTCTTGTGAATTACTGGTCCGGGAAAATATAAATACTGAAAATGATTTTGCGCCATTGACTCGAAAGAAGAAGAAGACCCGATCCACGGTCTACCTACTGATTCTCCTTCTCCTCCTAATATCTGCTATTAAAAGTTTTTCATCGGCGAATGATGATAGAGCTAAGCCGATACTCTACATCAGAGCTCGCTTAAGTTTACACCTGTTCCTTTGTGCTGTACAAAGTTTGTGTTTATATATTCAATAAGAGGTGTTTGATAAACAGTGGTACTCGTCATTTGCTTGTATGTAAACTCCCCGTCGTAGTGCTAATATATATCAATGACTGGTTTTTAATCAGCAGATTGATTTTCAATAAAGATATACTTATGTTTCATTAACTATCCGAATTCTCGAATCAAATGGGAAGCCTTGGTACAAGTATGTCATTTGAAGGATAGTGTATAACTTATACGTACAGGTTCAAAGTGTTAATATTGTACTGAAGGGTACAGTATAATAACATTTTTCATTTCAAAGGTATTGTTAAGTTCGATGAATAAAAAGTTTTTAATGTATGTAATATTTACATTTATTTATAATTTATTTATATTCGTTCTTAGGTTCGATATATATTTGGTTCGTCAGGTTCGCAGTTTACCAGGCGTGGACAAGAGGGGAAGAGTAGGCAGAGTGCACCAGAGGAGAGGAGTAGAGAGAGTGAGCCAGGGGAGCGGCGTACGCGGAGTGGGCGAGGGGGGCGGCGTAGAGAGCGGGGGCGACGGCGTGGGAGATGACGGCGGGGCTGTGGCGCACGTCGACGCGGGCCTGGTGCGAGACGGCGGCGGCGGGCGCGGCGTACACGGCGTGCGACACCACGGGCGCCACGGCGTGCGACACCACGGCGGGCGAGGAGACCACGTCCACGCGGGACTGGTGCGACACGGCGGAGGGCGCGATGATGGGCGCGCTGTACGCCACGTGGGCGAGCGAGCGCTTCTTCAGGAGGTGAGCGTGAGCCAGGGGCGAGTAGGAGTGGGCGAGCAGCGGGGCGGCGAGCAGGCCGTGGCTGGCGTGCACGTCGTAGCGGGCCTGGTGCGAGACGGCGGCGGGCAGCACGGCGTGGGCGACGGGGGCGACGAGGGCGGCGTGGGCGAGGGGCGCGTGGTGCTCCAGAGCCTTGGCCTGCAGGTGCAGGGCGCGCGCGTTGATCACCTCCGCGGTGTCGAGGGGGCGGCCGTGCGGGTCCAGCACGACTGCGGGGTGGTGCGGGGGCTGCGCCAGCGGCACGTACGAGCCGCAAGCCACCGCGCACACTGCGAACAACACCACCAGCGAGTTCATTATTATCGTGGTCTGTGTTTTTACTGACGAACAAGTAGATCACTTCAAACCGTACACGGTCGACTGATAATTTTGGCTCGCCTTCTACTATATTTATACTGGTCGGACATAATTAAAAGGTAAGGCAATTTCGGTGGGTAATAACTTTTGTTGGTAGATAGAACAATGTCAGTTGTCAATAAAATGTAGGCTTGACCTCGGAGCGTGTGTGGCGGTCATATCATATCGTAACGTTTTCGTGGTCGCGGTATGTAGTGCGCAACGATGACAGCGGTGCTTGCGATGATTAAGATTGTATCACTCGAAAATGTAAACATTATTATGTGAGTATGGCCGCGGCAAGCACCGGCAATATAATTAAACAATTTGCGAGTTTAATTATTTGATTGCGTGTTTATAGAACATTGCAAATATAACATTATAATCTGAATTATGAATTCATTTGAGGATAACAAATGTATAGCCAATGAATGATAAGGTATGTTAAACTTCATGATCATACCATGTCAGAAGCCTTAAGGGGGGATTTAATCTACAAGACTGCAGAATGTAGTTGCCACGTTGCAGGGATGGTGACGGTGACCAGCTAATTTAAAAAAAACGAGCAACCGAAGGCGGTAAAAAGCTTTCGATTAGGGACAAAAAAACACCTTATTGATGATAGCTTTTTCAGTTCCACTTTAGTAATAATTAATGAGAATAAAGAGTAAAACCGCATAAAAGAAATCGAGCCTTTACATAACGAATATAAGTAACATATGCTCTTGATATTAAATGGAGTAAGAAAATAGCAAAAGGTTACGAAATAAATATTGCTCAAAATTTTTAAAAATACCTAGTGTATTGTTATTTTATTTAAAAAAAACTAAGTTGAGCATAAGTTGAGATTTATTAGGACGTTTACGCAGCATTGTTTGCATTTCGGAATACTAAAAGTATGTATGCATCGAGCATTTACTTTCATAATGAGGTAAATTTAAGTAATCGAGATATCTGAAGTAAAAAGTAAAGTTTTTTTTTAAATGGGGAAGGGTATTTGAAACCCTTGCAGCTAAATTCTAGGTTTTATTCTTATTATCAACTAGAAAGGGTAATGAAGGCATTCAATATTACAAAACACCTGAACACTTAAAGATTCCATAAATAAGTATCATGATAGATTAATTAATCGTATCATTTACTTATTAACAAATAACCGTCAACACAATTTTCCAGGATTTGAACGGGATGTTGAGGTGTTTTGTAATATTTAATAGATAATATTTAGCTGTGTTCATCAATTTTTGTTGTTGACTGTACCTAATTTCCATTGCGTGAACATCATTGGTTGCTATACAAGTCCTCTTAGGTTCAGGACATAAAAATCAATAGAGAAAATCACTGGAGGTTTCCACATGCTTAAGTCGTCAACGAGCTGAAAACTCTATAGACTTCGCTATAATTTTAGAACTACGAGGGTTGGAAAAACCAATTAGTGATTTAAGAGGAAACAAGTAAAACCGCGGGACGTGGTGAAAGATAAAAACGGATCGTATCCTTGTTCTATTTTTCTTCATCGAGTGGATGGTCAACTTGACCAATCCTGGTGTCAGAGTTATTGGACCGCCAAAGGTCTCTGACATGGCTCATGTAACGACTACTATCCGTAGAAAGTAACCGGGACCGACGGCTTAACGTGACCTCCGAAGTACGGAATCATCTTACTTCGCGAAAAGTAATAAAAGCCTGTAATGCCCTAACCAAACTGAGGACAGTCTCACAAAGAGTTTTTTGTGAGATATCCCCACCGAACCCGGAACCTCCGGATCGTGAAATGTTCTATTGAAAATGGTTAAATCTTACTGGTTTCTTAACAGTCAATATATACTAGTACATAAAAACAAACCAGCAGTATTAGTATGGGTAGTATAAATCACCCAATTTAAGTATAATAAATAAAATAGCGCACGCGCCGTGAAAGGATCTCCGTTCACCGCCGCCACAGAATACCAACTAGTTACAAGGAGGAACTGGCCAAGACCACTGACTAATAAAGAGTTCCGTGTTCGTTATTAATTCGTTCACACGATTAATTAATACACTTACATTTAACATTCTTGAATAAATTAACTATTATTTATAAGCTGTATTTATTTACTTATTTGTTTTTCCTTCCTTTCTACACAAAACAAAAGGCGACTCATAAAGAATGGATATCCTAGGTAGCATTTAAAATATGCATGTTTTGTTCTTTGTAACAGTAATCTAAGGTCATCGAGCTTTGATCGAGCTATGCAATATCCATTAAGCTCTTACTAAGCACAACACGTTCATAATAAACAATAAACAAATACTAACAGCCGTTATTTATAGTAGTAAATAAAAAACTTTTTCAATAAAATCTAACCGCCTTCAAAATGTAATAATTTAAAAGATAGAAATAATCTATTTGGTCGACTTCCTGACAAATTTGAAAGTTGAATAAATTAAAGTCTAGTTTCCTTACCATTCCACCACACTCGGAATATCTCCTTCTCAACAAAAAAATACATATGCGGACATACATAAAAAAATGCATATACATATACGGTTGAATTAAGAAATCTCCTCCTTTTTTGAAATTGGTTAAAAATATCATTATTCAAATCAAAATTACATTTTCTTCCTTTCTTTCCTTTTCTTTCCTTCACAAAAAAACAAAATGTACACATGTAAAAGATTTTTATACTTAGTATAATACCGGGATAACGGTTTCATTAGTACTCGTATATGACTATAACACTTTTTAAAGTTTCTGTTGAGACATTGTATCCTGAGCTTGATTATTCCATTGTCTCAATTAATAAATTTTGTTACTTTACAACTTAATTGGAAAACTTGCCAAAAAAATTCAGGCAATTAACAAGTTAAGTTGCGTCTTATCTTTCTGCAAATCATGGCGCATTTAGAACGTTTACAAGTTTGCAATTAATTTACAAAGATAATTAGTAATTAAAATTGTAACCCGTTTCTTTATGAGTTTTTAATAAGTTAGCGCTATAAACACTTAAATTACGCATTGGATGTTTATCCTTGTAATGGCTATTAACTATTTTAAACCATTGCGTGCGCAAATCTCAGTTAAGTTGAGCGATAAAACTAAACCAGTATAATATTCAAATCAAAAGTAGTTAAATAAAATCACTTGATGAGTATTTACTTTTGATTATTGTGATGACACCTTTTTTTAGAGATCAATAAAATTCTTAGGAATATTTTCAATCATTTAAATAAATTTTCAAAAGTTATGAAATTTGTTTTCTTCTTGTAAACAATCGACAATCGACAACGTTGGGCATGAGGAAAATGCCATAATAATCTCGAAGGCCACGCAAACAAAATAATAGTCTCTGGAAAGGAAAACAAAATATTATAGTACTTAACTCCCGATATGAGACAAGGAAATGAACTTTTAATATGAACGTGATTGTTACTTGAAGTTCTAGTGAAATTTACAGCAAACAAGTTTTTGATGAAGATTAATTGAACCCCCAACATTGTTTATGTATTCATCGGTTGTCATTGTGTCTGAATTTATATCGTGGTATATAATTTATACCAACAGAAAGGTTATAGTGAGAAACATGACAGCTGTGCTATCTTAAAATTGGTAATTTAATTTAACCTCCGTAGCAAGACGTGGGGTTAAAATTCTTTAAAGCTTGTATATTAATGATTCGATGATATTTTTTTTACTTAAGGCCTGTCAATATCGTTGAACCTACTAACTTTATGGTTAAAGAATGAAAAGTGGTAGTTAGTCTTTTATCCTACTGTTCACTAAACAACGCCGAACACCCGAATAAATACTCAAATGCCAATCAAATATGAAATCCCTCAATTCCATGAACATATGACATAAAGTTTTCAAAAATTATTGAACATACCTCTTGATCTGAATATCACTTAAAAGCTCGGGGGTAAGTAAGTTAAGTATCCAATAGTGCTTACAAACATGAACGTGACGGCAAATGATTACAAAACATTACGATCACAAAACCTTTGTAACAATATCTCACAAACTGTTATCTCCGGGGTCAACTGCGGATTTCACAATAAGCCCCAGTTTTCTGGGGTCGTTGAACTCTCCGATAGATAAGTAAGGATCTTTCGATAACATCTCGCAAAATTTGTAAACAAAGAAAAGGAAGGATGAAAAACTATTTATTTATAGATTACAATGAAAACAAAAATGTTTTGCAGAATTCTAGCTACATAAAAATCTTTGGGGGAGATAATCACTTCACCCGTTTGTAATTTTGCAAAGCAAGAATATAATTGTAGAATGGATTTAGAGCTATTGGCAAATTGACACCTAGGAATTTGTCTTGCAAAACACATTTACAACAAAATAACAACAGAAATGAATTTCATGTTTGTCAATTTCAGTTATGACTAAGTGTAAAATGTCCAAATATTTAGTCGTAAAAATACAGGTTGACACAAAACCCTTTCATAGAATTATGACGTGGAAAATAATTTGAAATACACAGTAACCGGCCTAGTTTATTACAATTTTATTTTGACGCATTTTGAACAAAGAGTTCAATAACCTCCCAAGGGATGGATATTGTTGTATTTTCAAAGAAAATTAAGATACCGTTGAATGTTCAGCTCCTCACTTTGTGTGGAAATATATGAGTTGTGTGTTACTCGTCGTACGTATTAGTAAATGAATTACTTACTCTGAGGTCAGGACCCTTTTTATTCGGAGTTTTGTATCTTTGCTACGAGTTCCTTTAATCAGTGACCTGAATGTTCAGGTACCTGTATCTGTACCAGGTAAATGTTATTTTAAGATAGTCCTTTCTTTTTTCAGTAGTAAGTACGTAGAAGATGGACGTAAAAAGTAGATTAATTAATTTCGTAAAAGGCTCACAAAGATACTTCGAAATACTAAAACTTTACTCAAATTAGGACTTTTTTTCTTTCATTATTTTTGATAACTAATTGTCAAATTTGTTTGGGGGCTGCTTAAATTTCAGTTGCGTTCGAGTATTCGGAGAATAATACCTAACATTAACATAAACCAAACGTACCTATAGCAGTTCGTATTGCGACATTTGATTAGGGTTAACTTGCCCTAAATTGAGTATTATTAACTGTCAAACGTGGGCAAACAGTTTATTTTACAATCGCTTACATTTATAGGAGTAGATTTTGAAATTAATCTAGCTCGAATTATTGTTATTAAATAAATTTAGTAATACGAAAGAAGAAAATAAAACCAACAGCCTGATAGATCGCACAGAAGACGAAACGTTTGTCACTCTCCGAAGATGTGAGGATTTCACTCTTGTCTTCCGAATGTCGCTTAAGTACCTAACTACTACAAATTATAAAAGAAATAATTCTAAACGACGCACCGTTACTGCATTGTTACAAAAGTGACCGTTTAAGGTAGTCTCATAAAAATACTCCAAAGCTATCTCAGCGAGCAATAAGCTTTGTTAATGCTAAATACGTGACATATTTTAGTTATTTCTTGTTCAATATAAGGATTTATTTCACAGTCCCTGATGCAAGTCACAAACACATTTCATCAGATTGCTTTGCGCAACTTCAAATGCCGATTGAATAGATAACTGATCGACTTTGCACTCAAAGTGTTCCTGTTTCTATTTTAAATAACAATAATCACTTAATTACCGTTGAGCTTTTTTATTCGTGTCTATAAAGCTTTTGGCTAGTCTCTAGATAAGAAGATATTAGCAACAAGTCTGATGCAACACTAATGAAGACTCCAACTCTATGATTTCTATCTATGTTTTCCGTTATTTTTTCTTTCACAGACAATTAAGCTTTGTAATCCAGTCATCGTTGTTTCGTTGCTTTCTCAGCTATAGGCATAATTTTACCTTTTATTACTTTATTTCGGGTCAACGTCCCAAAAATATTTTTGCTAAGTACAAAATATCTCAACGCAAACGAGTCTAAAGTGGCCTCATAAAATAACTAATGTTAAGTATCTATAAACTGAGTAGGCGTTTTCGCTTCGTCTATTACGTCATAAGTGTCATAACAACAATAATACAACAACAATAATGAAGGTGCATAAATAAGTGACGCCTTCGAGGTACAGATAGAGATTCTCATTCATCTGGAGTCGTATTGTTTGCATAGAGGTAATAGTGCGGGGGCGCGCACACAATACTTGTGCTGCTAAATGGAACGATCAGATAAACGCGCTAGTGTTACCATTTTATTGGAACAAAGAGAAACGACTCACGCTTGTGACAGGACACGTTTACACCGAAGCGTATCATGAGTGTAAGCACACATGACGTCAGCTGAGATATTATCGAACACATGCCAGCTAGCGCAGGGCTTAGCCTGATGAAAAGTTTGAAGTTTGAATGAACAAGTAGTGGCCAGACCCTGTTTTCTGATATCATTTACAGTAAAATTACATCATTTAGGTACCTACCAGAAATATAGGGTTGCCTACGAATTAGTTTGGTATAAAAGGTAAAGTGTACACTGCAATGTTATCATTCGTTTCCTGAAGAGACCTCTCCGCAGAGCAGAATGTTGAAGTTGGTGGTGTTGTCCTGTGTAGTGTGTGCGGCACTGGGCGCCCCGAGCTTGGGCGCACTTGGCCTGGGGCTGGGCTGGCCCGGTCTAGCCGGTCGCATAGGTGTTCCACTGGGTGCGTCGTTGGTGTCTCCTTTGGCCGCCGCTCCCCTGGCTGTGGGTCCCGCCGTGGCAGCCGCCCCCGCCATCGCCGCGTACAACTACCGCGGGCCGCTGTCGCTGGCCCCCGGGCAGCCCGCCAACATCCTGGCGCAGGACGGGCGGCCGCTGGACACGCTCAGCGTGAACCTGGACCGCGCCGCGCACCTGACCGCGCGTGCCCTGGACCCTGCCGGCGCGCACCTCATCGGCAAGCGCTCCGCCCCGCTGCTGGGCGCCGCGTGGTCGCACACCGCCCGCATCGACTTGCCTGCCGCGCGCCTCGTCGCCCCCGCCGCAATCGGGATTCCCACCGATCCTCTCGGCTATGGCGGTGCCTTTGCTCCTCTCAGCAACCGCGGAGCCATTGGCCCTCTAGGAGTGAGTTCTTTGGGGCTCGGAGGTCATTTAGGCCGCGTATGGTAAAATGTGAAAATACATGATCGTATTAGAATGTCTGCATAAAAACATAATGTCTGCCTACATTACAATACGAAGAGAGTTACCCATATACAATTAATTGCTATACTTTTTTTCTGAAACTTTTCCTAACATTAACATTAAACTTACTTTGCGTGACTACTTAAGTGCAGAACTTAGAAATCTCGGTGGTCTACAGAGAAAATAAAAGATCAGAAAATAATTTCAACAGTTTATTTAATGAGTGTATGGGTGTAAGCGGCAGTCGCCTAGCGACTTCCTAAAAGGAAACCGGTATCGCCGTTCTGTTGTGAAGGGAATGGCACAGCCGTGACGTGTCCCATACGTCACCGCATGTGTTTAATAGACTGTATATATATAACATAATTAAGAGTGCGCATTCAACCGCTCCTGAAAATGTATACGAAATTTGATGACGCGTGATAGCTCATTTGCGTAATGGTAATTATGTCCTTAATGGATAATGGTTAGTTCATATGATGCGTGAAAATCATTGCTGATCGACTGATTCGGAATTGGAATTCATCAAGGTCTGAAATGAAGCTTAACGAAGGCTAGTTATTTAAAGTTCATTTGTTAGCACTTCTTAGTTGGTCAATTGTTCCTTTTAAAACAGATGCGTAGGTACCATGCTTCAGGAATATAATCTCAGAAACTATCTTAAGGTCACACTGTTCTCTTTAGAAGTATTCGTAATATGAGGGATATACATCAGTGCTTCTGTAGCTCCCTAATTGGCCAACCAATTTTGTTTACGTTTGTTTTTTGTGACTTGAAAGTTTTCGCATATCAAGCAAATAATTTCAGAGGCGGGTTGCATCATCGTTTTGACAATTGTAAATAACATGTAAAATAAAGCATTCGCGTTAATATAGTTGACATTTTTATAGTTATAAGTGTTGGTGGAAGCTGGTTTTACTAGATCAAGGCAATCCAGGACCGCTATAGGTACTTTTACAAGCCAAACATTACCAGACTGGTTCGTATCAATTGTTGTCACTACCTTGCTAAGTTTATGAGACTTTATGATTTAGCCATTTCACTGTATTTTATATCGAAAATGTGTTCCGGGTATTACAATTATTGGCATGCAGGGTAAGCTCTAGAAATATCAAGCTTATTTAAAACCTTGTCATATTCAAACTTCTATAATATCTACTAACATATGGTATAATGTGACAAAGTACTGAAGTACTAAGGATTTTTATAGGCTGATGTACAAGCAACATATAGCATATAGCAAAATGAGCTAATGAGTGATTAAAGGCGATATCGGAATCAAAAACACACATATACACGGGGTATACACGGGCAGATTTTCAAATAAATGTCCACTCTAAACATTTCAAAAACATATAGCCACTTAACAATTCATACTATATACCCACCCGAGTTTCTCACAATAATGTATACACTTTAGAAACTGTAGCAGTTTTCACTATTTTCACAAATGGGTATTAATTTCAATGACTGACTGATAGTTTAGATTTTTTTTTTGTTTTTATTGTGAAGGACAGAATGAGTAATAACCATAGAGATATAGAGAGATACCAACCTATGCGCTGAGCATGAAACCTAGTGTCCCCATTAGACATTTACAAAATAAAAACAATAAAAAAACAATACCAATACTTCGCGTTGAGTGTGTGTCACGCACACATACATTTTTTTTTATATAATATCGTTTACCTTCATATTTATTATTGTAATTCATAGTGGATACTTATTTCTGCATGTGATCGTGTATACAAATATCTGAAAACAACCTGTGTACATATTTTTGATAAACTCGTTGGGTATATAGTATGAATTGTTAAGTGGCTATATGTTTTTGAAATTTTCAGAGTGGACATTTATTTGAAAATCTGCCCTTGTATACATTTCATTGCACATGACTGTACTGTACGACAACTTCGTACCTATACGGATACAGGGTGAAGACGATATGTGACCTCACTCAATTATTTCTGAACTATAAAATAAATAAATAAACTGATTTAAAAAAAGGTACCTAAAAAGGTCTACTTTTTCCATATCTCATATCTTGCATAGTCTAGAGAGTTAGAATCACTTATTGTTTCCACCTTTTATGCTGATTGTACATGCCTATCTACGTGGATCAAAAATTATTATATTAACATACAAACTAATTATAATTATACCAGACATGTTTGTAAAGGCCTTGTCATACTGTTACCATAATTATTGGTCTCGGTTTTATAAAATATACAACACGTCATCTCAAACTTTGATTAAACTAGCCGCACTTCTATGTGATAGAAGAGCGACATTTCTATGAATTTGTTGTATTGCGAAAGATTGTTAAGCTGTTATCGATAAAGCTGAGCTCTTAAGTGTCTTTTACATTAAAACGTTCAGCTCAGATCAATCAATATTCGACATTATTTCTATGCGAATAAATGAGTGGTGGCTAAAGCATTAAAATCTGACATTTGTTTACATAGAGATAATGTAAAAAAATTATCAGCTATCCGTATTGCCGGTTATTAGGACCACGAAATAGAAAAGTTACGCCGTATTAAAGTGATAAAGTACTTCGCTCTTCCGTGATTGGAACCGACCGCAGCGCAGTATACCCAAAGCCTTACCGATCGACAAATAAGTAAGTACATGTTTCATATAATAAGGAAGTTTTTTAATAGGTACTGTAACGACGTAGATAGTTAATACCAACAAGTGCGACTCGGTATCGACGTTATTTTTAAATCAGGAAGTTGATAAGTTATAATTAAATATAGTTAATTTAATTGTGACACTTCTAATTAGATATAAGAATGGGTGATAATTTTTGAAATAGGTTTTAATAATTAAATTGTTTTTTTCTTTTGAAAATTAAGAGTTTTGTCATTAAAGTGCGTATCCAATAGCAACTGAGGCCTCTTGAGGGTTTTTAGTCGTCCGACTACGCACCATAGCAGTGCACAGTTGTGAGCGCACTCGGATAATCTTTTATTTTTCATATAAAACGCACGTAGCAAGACGATTTTTTAACTCTCAATATGAAAGAGCCATATGTGTGTCTTCTTTCAATGCAGGGTAAACCTAATTAAGGTGTTTTTTGAACGAGTTAACAAGCTGCAAGCCGGGACACTCCGCACGTGATCCCACTTAGACTGATCCCAATTTCATACAAAACATTAGTGAAATGTAAAATACTACTTAAATATGAAAATGCGACTAACTAACGAATCGTAGGCACATCAATTACCGCTAATTATGAAATAGAAAACATTAGTCCATGACTTACAAAACTAACCGAGTTAATATTTAAACTGACTCCGAACAGACACGTTCAACTAAATTATAAGTTTGAGGCGATAAACTAGGTTAACATTATGTTGATATTCTAGATAGTTGTACAAGAATGCTATGGTAATTATAAATGCTGCTTATTATTGTTGACCAGGGACCTTGCAATGTTCCTGCTTTAAGCCAAGTACGCGTGTTAGGGCGATTTCAGATTACCGTTTTTCTGCGCTGTCGACATTAATTTCACCATACGCACGTAAGACGCACGCTTCATTTGCGCATGATAAAGTAAGACCCGTGTCCATGGCTCCAACGTATGTGTTTGTGTTGATAGAGTCTCACATGACGATTCATAGCATGCGAGATCCTGATCTTTACTAATATTATAAAGAGGTAATTTTTTCAAGTTTGTTTGTTTGTTTGTATGTCCGAGGTAATCTCAGGAATTATCAGTCCGATTTGAATAATTCTTTTTGTAATAGATAGCCACATTCAACGGGAAGGTTATAGGCTATTTTTCATCCCAAAATTCCCACGGGAACGGGTACAACGCGGGTAAAACCGCGGGGCGCTGCTAGTCATAAATAAATTTAAGAGCTAAGCTCTTCTCGGTGAGTCCGATGCAGACTATGCCAGGTCCTATGTGTGGCAAAAAGACCGCCTACGCACGCTTTCAAAAACGATAGTCGGTACCGCCCTTACAGCCATAGATGGAATAATAGTTATTACCATCTGTCCATAGATTAACCAATAGTCACTACATACAGATTAACTAGTAGTTAGTAAGTGTTATAATCTATGTTCTACTAGTACACGTTATTTGAATCAATTAAATTTTTAGTTTGCAATATTGCCCAGAGTGGCATGTTAATGTATTTGTATAAAGCAATATACCTACTTAGAAATAATCACTTCATTTCAATTGTAATTATATGTATTACTGTACCTAATACAAGGTTGTTTTATTGGACATCAAAAGAATTTGAACTTGATAATATCGTTATTGTGTTCGTTTGTTAAAAATTTATTGTAATCAAATGGTAATAATAATGATGTAATGTAATAATGAGGCAATGCTATATGTCAGCCCTGTACCAAGTTATCAATCAAATAATTTTCATAGAAATGTAACTTTCTATGTAAAAAACCCAGGAAGTAGGTACAAGGTATAAATGTAATGAATCAAATTATTGTCGCTTAAAGCTTTCGAATTCCTTTTTACGATTCCCGTTTAATAATATTAAGGATGCTCGATTTAATATAATCTCTCTTGAAAAAAATACTGAAAATATAAAAAAGATGTCCGTAATGTAGAGTTCAATGACATCGCAACCATTTTATCGGCGTTTGTAACAAAATATGACGCTCCCTAATCTGAAATAGAAACCAAGGGGTCTTTACAAACATCATTTATTATGGAGAAAAATACTGGAACTTTGTTTAGTTATTCTATTGCATAAACATTGTCCTACAGTTCACTGGATACAATAAGTAATGCGGAAGTTTGTATGGACACAATATTTTATAAAAGTTTTTTATGAACAACTTATTTCTTTATAAGTAAAAGGTAAATTTATTGTACATTAATGTACTACTTCCTTGATTAAATGTTTTTTTTCTTAAGAGCTGGCCTATATCCATGAATACCTTCGGTTAGGTTACTTAGGAACTATGCTTCAACTTTTTACAATCATAAAATCAATACTAATATTATAAAGAGGTAAAAGTGTAAGTTTGTTTGATTGATTGTTTGTTTGTTTGTTTGTTTGTTTGTTTGTTTGTTTGTTTGTTTGTATGTTCGAGCTCTCGGGAATTATCAGTCCTATTTGAATAATTATCTACTATATAAAAATAAGTCGGGTTTTCCTTCCTGACGCTATAACTCCAGAACGCACGAACCGATTTCCACGGTTTTGCATTCGTTGGAAAGGTCTCGGGCTCCGTGAGGTTTATAGGGAATAAAAATCTCAAAATTCCCACGGGAACGGGGGCGCTGCGGGTGAAATCGCGGGGCACAGCTAGTTTTTAATAATATGATAGCCACATTCAACGGGAAGGTTATAGGCTATTTTTCATCCTAAAATTCCCATGGGAACGGGCACAACGCGGGTAAAACTGTGGAGCGCTGCTAGTCTACACTAATATTATATTCTACATCTACACTAATATTATAAAGAGGAAATCTTTGTTTGTTTGTAATGAATAGGCTCAAAAACTACTGGACCGTTTTTAAAAATTCTTTCACCATTCCAAAGCTACATTATCCACGAGTAACATAGGCTATTTTTCATCCCGAAATTCCCACAGGAATGGACACAACGCGGGTAAAACCACGGGGCGCTGCTAGTATATCATAATTATATATGATACTAGCTGCGCCCCGCGGTTTCACCCGCGTTGTACCTGTTCCTGCGGGAATTTCGGGATGAAAAATAGATGTTGTCCGATTCTCAGACCTACCCGATATGCACACAAAATTTCATGAGAATCGGTCGAGCCGTTTCAGAGGAGTTCAATTACGCACCCCGTGACACGAGAATTGTATATATTAGACTAGCTGCGCCCCGCGGTTTCACCCGCGTTGTACACGTTCCCGCGGGAATTTCGATATGAAAAATAGATGTTGTCCGATTCTCAGACCTACCCGATATGTACACAAAATTTCATGAGAATCGGTCGAGCCGTTTCAGATAAGTTCAACCACGATACCCGTTCCCGCGGGAATTTCGGGATGAAAAATAGATGTTGTCCGATTCTCAGGCCTACCCGATATGTACACAACATTTCATGAGAATCATTCGAGCCGTTTCAGAGGAGTTCAATTACGCACCCCGTGACACCAGAATTTTATATATTAGAATATATATATGTTACGGCTAATACCCGAAGTGCGGCTACACCTAGTTTTAGCCGGTTAGAACTAGGTGCATATATATGTTATTTTAATGAAAAGAGAGAGTTTAAACATGAAAAAAAAAATAACCCTAACCTACCGAATAGTAAGTAATTCGGTAGGTTAGGGTTATTTTTTTTTTCATGTTTAAACTCTCTCTTTTCATTAAAATGACATACGGCTAATACCCGAAGTGCGGCTACACCTAGTTTTAGCCGGTTAGAACTAGGTGTAGCCGCACTTCGGGTATTAGCCGTAACATATACACTACGTAGTCACTACATATGCTGTGAGTATCTAGTTGATATAAGAGTTAATACTAAGGTACTAGTTTTTTTAATTAGGTTGTGTAATTGAATACCAACTATTAAAAATCCTGAAGTTATTATGGACCAAGAGCCCGTGAACCCCAGACCTTCGTTATTTTATAAAAGCTGAAAGTTTTTCAGCGCATGCTCCCAACACAGGTAAGAACGATGGACTATTATGAAGTTTGGGTTATCGTGGCTTTGGCAGGTAAACGGTACTAAAGGTCAATGGTCGAAAACACCAAGTTGGCCATCGATTTCGATATCACCGTCAAAGGGTGACTTGTACAACTCCTCAAGAGCTTTCAAATGACATTGGTCATGTCACTGTTGAGCATTAGGATCAGCGTCCATGGAATAGGCCAACTCCAATCTTCGGTGGTCGAAAACACCAAGTTGGCCGTCGATTTCGATGTCACCGTCAAAGGGTGACTTGTACAACTTGTCAAGAGCTTTCACATGACATAGGTCATGTCACTGTTGAGCATTAGGATCAGCGTCCATAGCATAGGTCAACTACAATCTTCAATGGTCGAAAACACCAAGTTGGCCGTCGATTTCGATATCACCGTCAAAGGGTGACTTGTACAACTTGTCAAGAGCTTTCAAATGATATAGGTCATGTCACTGTTGAGCATTAGGATCAGCGTCCATAGCATAGGTCAACTCCAATCTTCAATGGTCGAAAACACCAAGTTGGCCGTCGATTTCGATATCACCGTCAAAAGGTGACTTGTACAACTCTTCAAGAGCTTTCAAATGACATATGTCATGTCACAAAAATCACTCTTTATTATTTGATGAATTTAGATCGGTATTTTACACACCTTTAGTACCGTTTACCTGCCAAAGCCACGATAACCCAAACTTCATTATTAGTCCATCGTTCTTACCTGTGTTGGGAGCATGCGCTGACAAACTTTCAGCTTTTATAAAATAACGAAGGTCTGGGGTTTACGGGCTCTAGGTCTATTAAGTTCGTGTACATATGTTAATTTCCAAGTCTGGTGTCTTAGTTTTTGTATCCTGTGAAAGTAAATTCTTATAAACGAAATGGAAGTAGTTTATAGTCAACGTTATAGACCGTAATTATTGATGTTGCTTATTGTATACATTTAACGAGCTATTTTTTCCTCTCAATTTATAGAGATTCGACTGAAAATGGTTTCTAAATATACTACAAGATATTATTTCTTTGCAAGTTGCGATCATTCAAATATACTTAATTAATACCTATCGTGTTGGTATAAAACAATTCTAATAATATATTTTTAAAATGTGTTTTGTACTTAATTAAAACGTACATAGGGTTGTAAAAAACATCTTTGTTTGAAGTCTGGTAAAAATCAGTTTCAGAAGCCGTATTCCGCAAATTTGTAACGCTACAAAATAATATTTACAATTTGCGTAGGAGGCACAATATTATGAAAGGTTAACAAACATAAAAAGTAAAAACACGAAAAATATCATTTTTATTGTCCTTACATCGTCACAAGCTTCATAGAAACAAGGCTTTGGAATAACTAGAACGTATGTACAGCGTCATATGAGCTCGTACATGTTTGTGAGCTATCGTGTTTACGTCACATGTGGTTGCGACCGGTCGTGTATAGTCCTTCATTCAAGTTCATGTATCACAACCAACTTGAATGAAGCCTCGTTCATACAGCGAGCGGTTACAAACAAGTCATCTCCGCACCGACTAATCGATTGCAATCCAGTCTATTTACATACCTATCATGTAACGATACCGCTCATTCATATACTCGCCTTATTAATTCAATCAGCACTTGAGACACAACAGAGTTGTCCCTTAAATCAACCCCTCACTCAATTAAACAAAATACGTCATCCGGTTCACCCGTTTCGTGTTTTATTAAAATTTCTGAAAATGGGTATATTGACCTGACCTAATAACGATGAGACCGTTAATTAAGCTGCGAGAATACTAAACTTCAGTTCGATTAAATGCGCCAGATGTAAATTTTATGGAGCGAAAAGATAATTAATATAATTAGGGCAAATTAATAAAGGATACTTCTTTTTTGCGGCCTCCCCGAAATAGCTATTAACATCGCAGATATTTTTTGCGCACTAGAGACGTGATTGCAAGTCGGTTGTCTTTAAAGTTATGACAATTTGATAAGAAGGGTGTTTGAAGACTGTAACTACGACTTTCGAGTCCTAATGGATATCAAAGTGAACGGACCTTAATCAAATTGTTCAAGGCGAGCCAGGACATAAGCTAAGCCTGCATTCTGGAATGTAATGGATAACGTATAGAGTTGATTTTATGGTGGTTATGTCTCCGTCCCGCTGACCGTAGCTAGCGGTCGCGCGTGGCCCCGCGTTGCTTTTCTTTCTAATCAGTTTGGTAACCAACGCCCTATTGCATATTTAAATGACGTCACAAAGGTACAAGAAATAGGTTCGCCTACGAATTAGTTTTGTATAAAAGGTAAAGTGCAAACTGCAGAAATATCATTCGTTTCCCGAACAGTCAATATCGCAGAGTACAATGTTCAAGCTGGTCGTGTTGTCTTGCGTGATGAGTGTGGCGCTCGGCGCACCTAGTCTAGGAGCCTTGGGCTGGGGACTGGGCTGGGGCGGCCTAGCCGGTCACCTGGGCGGCCCGCTGGGTGCGCCGCTGGTGGCTCCTTTGGCCGCCGCACACCTCGCCGCTCCTCTGGCCTATGCTCCCGCCGTGGCAGCCGCCCCCGCCATCGCCGCGTACAACTACCGCGGGCCGCTGTCGCTGGCCCCCGGGCAGCCCGCCAACATCCTGGCGCAGGACGGGCGGCCGCTCGACACGCTCAGCGTGAACCTGGACCGCGCCGCGCACCTGACCGCGCGCGCCCTGGACCCCGCCGGCGCGCACGTCATCGGCAAGCGCTCGGCCCCGCTGCTGGGCGCCGCGTGGTCGCACACCGCCCGTATCGACCTGCCAGCCGCGCGCTTCGTCGCCCCCGCCGCCCTCGGCATCCACGCCGCTCCTCTCGGCATTGCCGGCGCCGTGGCTCCCTTCGGTCTCCACGGAGCCGTCGCTCCTTGGGGAGTCGGCCATCTGGGACTCGGTGGCCACTTGGGTCGCGTTTGGTAAAATGTGTAAATATTAGTATGTATTACGAAACGCCTAGCTACGTTACATTATAAAGAGAGTTACCTATATATTTACTTTTCTGGTTATTACTTCATCCCTTCCTACCTTTGTTCTTGCTCAATACTACAATACTCATTTCTTCATAAGATATAGGATTAATTGTTTTAAAATGATCATTAGATATTGTACATAAAAAAATATTTTGCTATCAAAATAAGATCTCAGTAATAATTTAAACTATAAGTTTGTTGGAGCCACCCTCGCCTGTTGCTTCGCTTCGCCTGCCTGCACATTTTATTGATTAAATTAACTAGCACAACAATTAACTTCTATTCATTTTCAAAAGAAACCTTTAATATTACGAATGACTGTCATACAAAGAATAAAATGCCACTGGCACCTTCTAGTTCCTTCCTGACAACGGACTTCGTGATAGTTGTTTTACTTTTTTGATACATTTTGGATATGAGTAACATCAGCTGGCTCTTTACATAAGTTATTTTTTTTCCTTCGATGCAAATGTATCAGAACTTCACGCGGTAATTTTCCCGCGTTGTTTTTTCACTGTAAGAAACGGAAAGCGTTTTTCTACTTGTGTATGAGATGGTCTTACAAAAGTTTGGGTGCAACATCGGTAAATAGATAGTAGTAAATAAACAACAAATTGCGTTTATTTTTATGAAATCACGAATGTTTTGAATTCAACAGAAAAAGTTGTCCTTTCAATGTCAACAATAAACTTATTCCGGAGACGCCCAACACGCAGTTCAGTGTTCACGTACATATGTGAACTTCACCTATATAAAGCAAGTGCATTGTATGAAGTGCATCATTCGTGTTCGAGTGAGTAATCAACACAGACCTCTTATCAGAATGCTGAAACTGGTGGTGTTGTGCGTGGCGGTGGGTATGGCGAGCGCCGGTCTGCTGGCGCCGCTGGCGTACCCGTACGGCGCGCCGCTGGCGTACAGCGCGCCGCTGCTGACGCCGTACAGCTTCGGGTACAACAACTACCGCGGGCCGCTGTCGCTGGCGCCCGGCCAGCCCGCCAACATCCTGGCGGCGGACGGCAGGCCGCTCGACACGCTCGACGTGAACCTGGACCGCTCGGCGCACCTCACCGCCAAGGCGCTCTCCGGCTCGGTGCACCTCCTCAAGAAGCGCTCCGCCCCGCTGCTCGCCGCGCCCCTGCTCGCCCCCCGCCTCGGCTACGCTCACGGCGCACGTCTGATCTCTCCCATCACTTCCTACGGGTACGGCGTGGCCCCCATCGCCCCTATCGCCCGTTACTCCACACCTTTCATCTGGTAAAATCAACAAACTCCTGGACTCTGTTACCATAATGTACAAGCCTGTAAATAAACAAAGATGAGTTACATATTTTTTTGTTTTCATAAACCTAATTGCTTCATATAGTCGTATCGTAATTGTATAATGGTAATATGTACTACCTTTGGGAACCAAATTAAAGATGTCATAATTACTCTACTAAGTTTGATAGAACGATGGTAGAGTCTGAATCACTGAACTCTTCTTACACTTCACCTATTTCAAGAGGGTTCTAATGAGGAAAAGATGAAGAATAAAGGTTTGTTTTCGGTAACGACCACAGCACCAGGAAGCAACTGCCGACCGCAAGCACCACTACTGGTTTCTACAAATCTCTATGAAATTTCGGGCGCGGTGACACTACTTGCGTTCGGCAGTTGCTGCCTGCTGCTGCGGTCGGTACCGAAAAGAAACCTTTAGCATTGCAATAGTATATAGTCGATATCTTATGACATGCAATTGATATTGAAATAATGGTTAAAAAGGGTTACCCCAGTACTTTAATGCCTATATAGGATAAAGGTACACAAGGGTAAAATAAGTTAACAAATTGATTAAATTACTCGTATAAAAAGTTCTATCTCCATCAAACTCTTCATTCATATCAATTTATGTTTGGTGTTTAAAACCGATCTCTGGAGCTACCCGTCGGATAAAAAAATTATTTTTGTGTATGTTAGAAAGGGATACGTTTTAACCCGAAATTTCCGCGGGAACGGGTACAACGCGGGTGAAACCGCACGGTGCGGTTAGTAGGTACCAACTTTAGAAAGGTAATGTCTCAATCACCGTTTTCGGTGTCAAGTCTTTTCTTGTCCACGGATGGTATAAATCGCTTTTAACATCGGGTTCGTATGACTCCCGGTTAATTTAACTATTAGTTAGTGAAATACGGAGATAGTGGTAAACAGTAAACACATTATAATATAAACTCATAACTTTATACTGGTGATAAATAAAAAAATTGGATGATGTAAATATGTAAGTACAATATTGTATAATATTCCTGCGTTTCACTACCCTTGAATTGTTTTAAGCAAATAAATAGTTACGTTATAATTAAGGTGATTAAGAATGCTTAGTTAAATGTATTTCTGTTTGTACTGAACATACTTGGTTGGAGTGTATTAAAAGGACGTGGATTTGTTTACACATAAATAAACTAAAAATTTAGTTAAGCACTCTCTACATCGAAATGGCAGCAGTAAAGACAAACTTCTTATTAGAAAGACGCAAACTATGCGGCTGTTCCACTCATTTGTATCAAATGCATATTCTATTCAATTATCTGACGTTTAATCGTGAACCTTCCACTTCCTTACATGTCTTTGACCGCGCGGTAATAAAAGTAAAAATAGTATTATGTTTTTTGGGATTTGCACATCACAACAAACTAAGATGGAAGGGCTTATTGCAAGTCTCTAAATATTTTATTTAAAATAAAATGTTTTAAAGACAGAACAACATGTGAGCCACATATGAGTCACATGGAAATTAGACAAATATCTTCTTATTTTAAGGTGTTCTGTTCATATTGTTACTTTAATTTCTGAAGCAAACCTCAGCTCGTCGCTTGTATACAGTAAACTCGTTAATATGTACGGGGAAGGCACAAATAAAGTTATCAATCATTTAAGCTGTCGATAAGATGTTGGTAAAAATAGCATCGATCATTCGTGCTTCAATAACGCCCGCACTCAAATCAAATGCTTCCTTAGAGATTTAATGAGTGATTTGACATTATAGGAAAAATTACGTCAGTTAGTTAAGTCTCGATTTAATGAACGTCTTAGAGTGCGGCAGTAAACCATTTACCCTATTCCATGTTGTTGGCTGTGAGGCTCGGATTACAATCGGACACCTTAGTACTTGAACAATTTGTGTTAATCTATCCACACTTGTCGAACTCTGACTTTTGTGTCGGAGCCGTAAGAAATGATAAAGGCTACGTCATGCGATGCAAATCCAGCCAACAAGTGGGAACTGGCTGTTGGGAATCCACCTGCATAAATATCTATAAGTATTAAATTGTATTCTCTAATAACAATGATAATGTGTCCGGCATGAACCCTTATTGACTTCCTTCACAGCGTGATTCGGCAGATTCGCGTTCGTAGCTGTATCGTATCGCATTCTCTTGCGAATGGGTCTGTATGCTAGGGTTGTTTTAAAGTGTGCCGTATTGCTATATAAGATACTTTGAATTTTGTTTTAACATTAATATAAACAATCTAGGTAATAATAATTAGCCCAAGGATATTTTAATGAAGATAAAAAATGCATAATAACTTTTTTAGTTTGAGTTTTGAAGTTCCTAGGACGATAGTTATCACAAAAGAAGGCTGATTTGAATAATTGTTTATTATTGGCGTTCGTTTTTTTGTTCTACAATAACATATACTCCTACTTACTTGTTTCATATCCTATATAAGAAATTAATTAATTAAATACTTGTGATACTAAATAGGTACCGGTACCTAAGCTCTACCTAAACCTGTTTCACATTACGCATGAATGTCCAGTGACATAAAGGCTAAATACCTGCTTAGGTGACAAAGTGTTGATAAGAAAGACTTTGATTAAAATGTAGCCTTTTCACGGCCATCCAGGCGATGCATCGAGTGCCGTAGAGGCGAGCTGCAGGTATATAATGTGTCACCGATGATGAGAAGGCATCAGTCGTGTTCGAGTGAGTAATCAACACAGACCTCTTATCAGAATGCTGAAACTGGTGGTGTTGTGCGTGGCGGTGGGTATGGCGAGCGCCGGTCTGCTGGCGCCGCTGGCGTACCCGTACAGCGCGCCGCTGGCGTACAGCGCGCCGCTGCTGACGCCGTACAGTTTCGGGTACAACAACTACCGCGGGCCGCTGTCGCTGGCGCCCGGACAGCCCGCCAACATCCTGGCGGCGGACGGCAGGCCGCTGGACACGCTCGACGTGAACCTGGACCGCTCGGCGCACCTCACCGCCAAGGCGCTTTCCGGCTCGGTGCACCTCCTCAAGAAGCGCTCCGCCCCGCTGCTCGCCGCGCCCCTGCTCGCCCCCCGCCTCGGCTACGCTCACGGCGCACCTCTGATCGCTCCCATCACCTCCTACGGGTACGGTGTGGCCCCCATCGCCCCCATCGCCCGTTACTCCACTCCTCTGATCTGGTAAAATTGGCAAACTCAAAGGTAACAGGCCTAGGCCTGTTACCTGTTGCCCTAATGTTCATTCTGTAAATTTGTAAATAAACAAAGATGAGTTACATATATTTTTTCGTTTTAATATAATTAAGTTCCTATATGTGTTATGGATGGACTCCCTTTTTAGATTTAAGGGACTGATAAATGATTTTGGGAGTATGGCTCCTTATGTCTGACTATTCATCAATGCTGCCTCTGCCGCAATGTAGCCCAAGTGAGGACACCGTGGGGAAGGGAAGCTTTTGGCTATAAGGTCATACCAACCCTTCCAGTTATGCTCTCTTATTGCTAAAAGGACGAGGAATAATATCGGAACATGAATTAAAAATTCTGATCTGGGGAAAGAGTATGCGTAAAGAAAAAGCATCCGCTCCCAACTGCCAGATTTATCATCTCCTACTAAATTAAGGAATGAACGACATAAAATATATAAAAATCAAATATGTTAAATACTATCGATTTGTTCGTGTCGTTGCTATCTCTAATATATGTAAGTATGTCAGAAAGAATAAGATAAGGGCCAACCCTGATAGTTTCCACATGGTTTAAAGATTCAAAGAACAGGGATCGAGAATTAAGCGAGCTCTCCGAAGCACGGTAGTGCTTAGGTTGGAATGTCACTATTCACTATCGGCCACCAATTCAAGTAGTGTGTAGTGTCTGAGGTACACGTTGCTTTGTTTGATATATATTTAGTTAACTCTTTGTCAAGGCATTCTTTCTCTACTATTTCGTTGCTGATTAAAGCGGACTTCTGAGCACCAACTGCCAGAGCCACATGTGAAGACCTTAAATGCCTGGATATACACCACTCTCTGAGAAGGCACTATACCTCTCATTAGGATATTTTACTAAACAACTTTAGGGCCATCCCTAGGCAGAGGAAGCTCTAAGCAAATACCCTTTTCCCAAGGGTCAATCCAGGCCAGCCACCTACCGCTCCTATACTTCGCTTTCTCACTCCAACTGCTGTTAAAGGAGACAAGTACATCCCACCAAGACTCTCTCATTCCTCTTATTATGGAACATCTGACTTTCAACGCCGTTGTACTCTCACTAACAATCAGTTAGTTTATGATACATCTTCTTCACCAAAGAGTGAGTGCAGTAAGTACGCAAGTAGATAGTTAACTCATGTGGTACATAATAAGTTTATGCACTCATTCAAAGCTTCAAACGTTCCTTACATTGAGCGAGTTTACAAATGATACGAGTTGTGGAAATGTAAAGAAAAGTTTTTTGACATGTGGAAAGAATCCTACATGGCCAGCCATAAAAACGCAGTTTGTAAATCTAAACACACTCTAATGCTGAGGACACACGACGACACTGACACTCATCACAAATGTCGACACTAGTGTAGATTGCGTCCTCATGGTAAGCAATTTTTTGTGTCGACATCGGTGTAAACATTTTAATGTCCCGGTTATGTGTGGTTAGCTGTCTACACGGAGACACTGCAATTCAGTGTGGTACATTTCCTCGCCATGAACATTTGGTCGGTTATTGGTCTAGCTAAAAATTTCGCGCAAGTTCTAAATTCGCGACACTTGTGTCGGACACTGCGCACGACCTGTCTCCACGGCTGCAACACAGACACCGACAGACATTGCCACAACAACTGCAACTAAGTGTCGCGGCAGTGGACACACACAGACATTCGATGTATACATTGAGTGTCTAATGTCAAGTGTCGCCGTGGGTCCTCAGCATAAAATACTGAAATGAGGCGATCTTTCACAGTCCACTGGTTTGACTAGTTGATAGAACTTAATACAGATAACCTAATAAATAATAAATAATGAAACAATGCAAAAAGTTATTAAGTTAAAAAGCTGCGGGTTTACCTGCATTGTGCCTATTTCAGTGGGAATTTTATGACAAAAGTTAGCCAGTAAACTTCATTTTGAGTATGGTACAGGATACAGAAATACAATACATGGAATACAAAAATATTATTGAAATCCAAATGGTAATTCAAGAGATAAGTTCGTACCAAACAAAGTAGTACAATGCAGACTTTGAATCGTGTCCTGATTTAATATCAATTAATATTATACTTTCTGATATCGATCACCTTGTTTTTCATAGTTTATAATAAATGTCAAGTAACATAAAGGCTATGTAAACAAAGTGTTGATATGATAGATTCTGATTAAAATGTAGCCTTTTCACGGTCATCCAGGCGATGCATCGAGTGCCGTAGAGGCGAGCTGCAGGTATATAATGTGTCACCGATGATGAGAAGGCATCATTCGTGTTCGAGTGAGTAATCAACACAGACCTCTTATCAGAATGCTGAAATTGGTGGTGTTGTGCGTGGCGGTGGGTATGGCGAGCGCCGGTCTGCTGGCGCCGCTGGCGTACCCGTACAGCGCGCCGCTGGCGTACAGCGCGCCGCTGCTGACGCCGTACAGCTTCGGGTACAACAACTACCGCGGGCCGCTGTCGCTGGCGCCCGGCCAGCCCGCCAACATCCTGGCGGCGGACGGCAGGCCGCTCGACACGCTCGACGTGAACCTGGACCGCTCGGCGCACCTCACCGCCAAGGCGCTCTCCGGCTCGGCGCACCTCCTCAAGAAGCGCTCCGCCCCGCTGCTCGCCGCACCCCTGCTCGCCCCCCACCTCGGCTACGCTCACGGCGCACGTCTGATCTCTCCAATCACTTCCTACGGGTACGGCGTGGCCCCCATCGCCCCTATCGCCCGTTACTCCACACCTTTCATCTGGTAAAATCAACAAACTCCTGGACTCTGTTACCATAATGTACAAGCCTGTAAATAAACAAAGATGAGTTACATATTATTTTGTTTTTATAAACCTAATTGCTTCATATAGTCGTATCGTAATTGTATAATGGTAATATGTACTACCTTTGGGAACCAAATTAAAGATGTCATAATTACTCTACTAAGTTTGATAGAACGATGGTAGAGTCTGAATCACTGAACTCTTCTTACACTTCACCTATTTCAAGAGGGTTCTAATGAGGAAAAGATGAAGAATAAAGGTTTGTTTTCGGTAACGACCACAGCACCAGGAAGCAACTGCCGACCGCAAGCACCACTACTGGTTTCTATAAATCTCTATGAAATTTCGGGCGCGGTGACACTACTTGCGTTCGGCAGTTGCTGCCTGCTGCTGCGGTCGGTACCGAAAAGAAACCTTTAGCATTGCAATAGTATAGAGTCGATATCTTATTACATGCAATTGATATTGAAATAATGGTTAAAAAGGGTTACCCCAGTACTTTAATGCCTATATAGGATAAAGGTACACAAGGGTAAAATAAGTTAACAAATTGATTAAATTACTCGTATAAAAAGTTCTATCTCCATCAATCTCTTCATTCATATCAATTAATGTTTGGTGTTTAAAACCGATCTCTGGAGCTACCCGTCGGATTAAAAATTATATTTTTGCACTGACCTCTAGTAAGAGGTCAGTGTATTTTTGTGTATGTTAGAAAGAGAAAAAAGTTAACGATAGCTAGCAACGGGCTAGCAACGGCGTGGCGCTAGCATATCTTTTGTTGCTACTTAAGAAAAATAATTAAAGGTTATGTAATATGAGTCCTTGCATAGTAGAAAATTCTCTTTGGCCTTCTCCAGGGCTATGCTATGTCGTTGCTTGATACTCGTATTACGATTGATGGATACTACACGTTACACGCTAATGTTACGTTCTTGTGTTAAATTTCACACACCGCGTAGCAATACCAGCATGGCATTGGCTCTCATTGGAAGGCGCCCACAGCCAAACTATCTCTTAATAGATATAAAATGTAATATCATAAATGCCATAATATAAAAAAAGCGGCCAAGTGCGAGTCGGACTCGCCCATGAAGGGTTCCGTAGCAGCGAGTAACATGAGAGAGAAGAAGTTCTTGAAATAAATGTTTTTTTATTTACATTTGAGTTATTGAATGAATAATCAGTATTTTTTTGCGGTTTACGATTTATGTCGTAAAAAAAAAACTACTAACTAGACCTCGTTCAAACCAATTTTCGGTGTTAGATTACATTGTTATGTACATCATATATTTTTTTTAGTTTTATCATTCTCTTATTTTAGAAGTTACAGGGGGGGGGGACACACATTTTACCACTTTGGAAGAGTCTCTCGCGCAAACTATTCAGTTTAGAAAAAAATGATATTAGAAACCTCAATACCATTTTTGAAGACCTATCCATAGATACCCCACACGTATGGGTTTGATGAAGAAAAAAATTTTTTTTTCATTTCTAAGTATGGGAGACCCCCCTAAAATTTTATTTTTTTTCTATTTTAGTGTGAAAATATTAATGCGGTTCACAGAATACATCTACACACTAAGTTTCAACAACATAGCTCTTATAGTTTCGGAGAAAAAAGGCTGTGACATACGGACAGACGGACAGACAGACATGACGAATCTATAAGGGTTCCGTTTTTGCCATTTGGCTACGGAACCCTAAAAAGTGTTTAAAGTTCTAAGTGGATAAAGACATTTCAATAAACCACGTATAAATCGCAAGCGAGGTTTGTAACCCCTGTATTTAACAATCGGTTGAAACCACTTAGTTATCTGACGGTTAGACCCGAAGGATTATGGTTTACTTATGGTCAACGGTTTACTATAGTTCAATTAAACGGAAGAATATCATCACGAACCCCATGTTATAAGTGAATTTTATGACAAAACTTGATACCGAAAGTTGAAAGTGAAACATTACTTTTCTAAAGCTTTGTACCTAAAGATTGAGCGAATTTACATGTTTGAGGCGAATTGCAAAGACAAAGATTCTAAATTTCGTTCTCTATTGAACTGAGACGCTGCGTATTGATCCATAGCTCCGCTTTAATGGAAAGGCACCCTAAAATAGACTTCCTGGTCACACCTGCCGGCGTATTATTTGTATTTTTCTTTTATGACTGGGTTGTTTGGGGATTATACAGTTAAAACAATGTACTAGTCCTTATATTTCTTTTATTTACAGAATTTCATTGAGTCGTTCAGTAGTAAGAAAAGTAGGGAGTCCTGTAGGAGATAGGAGCGATGCGGGCGATGGGCACGGCGGGGGTGATGAGGGGCGCGTGAGCGTAGCCGAAGCGGGGGGTGAGCAGGGGCGCGGCGAGCAGCGGGGCGGAGCGCTTCTTGAGGAGGTGCACCGAGCCGGAGAGCGCCTTGGCGGTGAGGTGCGCCGAGCGGTCCAGGTTCACGTCGAGCGTGTCGAGCGGCCTGCCGTCCGCCGCCAGGATGTTGGCGGGCTGGCCGGGCGCCAGTGACAGCGGCCCGCGGTAGTTGTTGTACCCGAAGCTGTACGGCGTCAGCAGCGGCGCGCTGTACGCCAGCGGCGCGCTGTACGGGTACGCCAGCGGCGCCAGCAGACCGGCGCTCGCCATACCCACCGCCACGCACAACACCACCAGTTTCAGCATTCTGATAAGAGGTCTGTGTTGATTACTCACTCGAACACGAATGATGCACTTCATACAATGCATTCAACTTTTATATGCTACTTGCTTGATAAGAATTTTGATAGACTTGTATTGTGTTGCGTATTGTTGACATTGAAACCACTTTTAACAACATGTTAATATGACGTTGTTTATTTGTTCAGTTCCTTTAATAATATTATCTTAATCGTACATTAACCTCTACAAGTAACTACATGTTTTAATGATTTGCACGGTGCTGTTTGTCTTGATTCGATCTGGCGACCTTAATATGTATTGGAAGTTGGAGCAGTTCCCGCTGGGTCTTAATGGTTTGCAAGTAAAGGTTGATGCTAGCCTTATACATTATTTATTTATCACTTATACTTGCATAATTATTGTAATTGATTTAGATCAAGGCATGTTTATTTTAAGTCACAATAAGGTAAAATATGTATTTCTGAATTAATTTTATACATATTCTACTTATTATTCATGGACAAAATACCCCTGTTTAGAAATATATGTAATTGTTTGCCCATAAACGTATTGTCTGAAGAATTTTATTGTTACGGTTATTCGAATGGTACCGAACGTTACGGGTAGCAACTATGACACAATAGAAGATTATGTTTTGAACATAGAAAATTATGTTTGTGAATATTTAACCCTTTTAAATATTGGGGTAGCAACAAAAACGTTGGTTGGCAATGATTTATTTAATTAAAGCTCTATTTAATAAAATTTTCAACATTCCGCACTTCAGTAAATATTATAATGAACTAGCAATACCCCGCGGTTTTACCCGCGTTGTGCCCGTTCCCGTGGGAATGTTTATACATTAAAACCTTCCTCTTGAATCATTCTATCTTTTTAAAAAAACCGCGTCTAAATCCGTTTCATAGTTTTGAAAGATCTAAGCTGTCTGTCTATGTAAATAGGGACAGACAAACAAACAGACAGCAGAAAGTGACTTTGTTTTATAGTATGTAGTGAAATATGTTGGTAAGTATTTGCTTTTATTTTTTAACATTTTGTTTTAACAAGGGTGGGTCCTGTGATGTACTAGCTTGAAGCTTCTGGTCGACCTCGATCAATGTAAATATCAGCTTCCTGGACGGCCTCCTTGCAACTTGCACCGGTTTGGTAAACAAGATCGCCCTTTGCTCCAGTGATTGGAATCTATAAATACGCTGTGCTAGCCGTGGCAAAGCATCAGTCGTTTGTCCGAACAACACAGACCACAATGTACAAGCTGGTGGTGTTGTGCGCTTTCCTCGCTGCGGCGGTTGCCGATCCCTCGGCGGTGTTCTACTCGGCACCATTCACCACCTACTCGACGGTGGTGTCACCGGCGACAACCACCATCTCCAAACAGGCCAGCAGTGTCATCCACCCATCGCCAGCCCTCTACACGGCCCCCGCGTTCCACTACCTGAAGAAACGGTCTGCCCAGTTCCTGTACAGCGCTCCCACAACTTTCATCTCCGGTGCTCGTTTCGCGGCTCCCTACTTCACCAACCATGCCATATTGCCTGCTACCCATGCGACCTACGCTGCTCCAGCCCTGGCTTACTCCGGTGCCCACTTCATCAAGAAGCGCTCGGCCCCTCTGTTCCCCACTACCTACATCGCCCCTACCACCTACGCCGCGGCTCCGCTCTTCGGACATACTTACGCTGCTCACACCACTCCCTACTTCTCCACCCCTATTGTATCTTCTCCTCTGTACTCTACCCACTACATCAAGAAGCGGTCTCCTCAGTTCTTTTACGGCACCCCTACTACAGTAGTGTCCACGTCCAGTGCTAGTTTCGGTACCCCTTACGTGCATAGTGCTGCCATCGTGCCGTCTACTACCCACGTGACATATGGCTCACCTCTGCCCTACACGGCTGCTCACTACATCAAGAAGCGCTCCGCCCCGCTGCTGTCCGCCGCCACCTACATCGCGCCCACCACCTACGCCGCAACACCCTTCTTCGGTCAGACCTACGCCGCTCATGCCACTCCCTTGATCTCTACCCCTTATTTGTCTTCCCCTTATTACGCTACTCATTATATCAAGAAGTAATTGATTTGTGAAGTAAAGAAATACTGTGAATAATGCATCCTAATACTGATGGTCCTTGCAACACCAACTAAGTCATATATTTCAAATATTTTCAATAATAGATGTAAAATTGTATGTCAGCAAATGGAAACTAAACACATGTAAATATTGTTAAAACAGTTTGTGATACAATAAATAGTGTGATATGAAAAATTAAATTATTTGTTTTAAATCCAATACTTATTACCAAGTAAAGAATATTTACTTTATAAGCTACAAATAAATGTTTTTCTTCAATATCTGCAAACCTCGAAACTCCACTGCGGATGAGGAAGCTTACGAAAAACTTGGTATAGTAAAGTAATCGTGTGGAATCGAACCGCAAACTCAAATTTCTTTTTTAATATATACTAGCAGAGCCCCGCGTTTCTATCCACGCTGTACCCGTACCAAAGATAGCACAACCCTGTTTCCTGAATCATTCTGTATGTTAGTTAAAACCCCATAAAAATATCATTAAGTAGTTGTTGACAAAATTACTTACATACGGAGAGACAGTTTTTGGGGACTTTGTTTATCTAATATGTATAATATACTATTCCGGGATAAAAAATACCCAGTGTGGTGCCTAGGCCTAGGATAATAAAGTTTAAATAAACCAAGTTTCATTGTAATCATACTGGTAGTTGATGCTTAAACAGAGAAACAGACAGTCGCATTTCATTTTGTTTATTTAATCACATTTTTTGGGTCCAGTATTGATTTAGTAAAACCCGGCAACCCATTTATTTAATATTTTCAATGATCTGGATTAACACTTGTAAGTACATTTTTATTTGATAAATAGTAAAACAACACATGTTTTGATTAAGTTTCTTTTTTAATAATATTTATTAAATCATGTAAAACAAATGAGTCTATAATTAGAAAAAAATAATATTAGTAGCCTCATTTTATTTCATAAGTAACTATAAATAAGTCTTATCAATTTATTATTAATTATATTAATCTTATTTAATTCAGGACCACCTTAGGACCTGCCTGTAACTATAAAGGTGCCTGTTCACAAGAGCTATGGCATGCTACGTGTGGATTCTATCAATAAATTCCAACCTCTCAATCAAATAAAATGCTCTGGTGGACAGGCACCCTAACATTAGTGATTTCAAACAATGTACACACTTACTCGTAGGGACTGCACTATTTGACAAAACTATTGTTCATCGCCATTATTTTTGTGATCAGATTCAACATTATAGTGTTCAGCCTCATTAGAATAAAAAGCTTCTTGAGCTCTGTCTATTGAAACAGGGTGTTGTAGAGCTCTCGACAACGGCAAGTTGTGGAAAAATGTAAAAGCCACAGGTGTGAAAATATGTGGCGATTTTACAAATGCGGGCACGGGTTCATTTTCTTCAATATCGGGCCGAACTGCTATTGGGCTATACACGAAAGGAGCAGATATAAATCCTGGTGAATGTCGGATATCGATCCGCGACTGATGGGACACGGCACTAGGGGCGGCGAAGATCAACGGAGCAAGTTGACCTTGCGCTTCGCACAACGCGCACACAAGCAAAACAACTCTAATCATCTTGTAACAAGCGAACTGTGACGTATGAACTTGAAGGCAGATGAGACGTAGCTTATAAAGTCGTGTAACGGTTGTTCATTGCGCAGACGCAACGGGTCAAGTTCTCGGTCGCCATTGGACGTGTTATTGCGTCATCGGTTATACCTCCAGGGGCACTGGCCGGAATCAAGATGCATGCATGCATTATATTATAAGACGTCATTGCGTTATGATGCCAATGATTGATGCGTTTTTTTATTGAACTCAGATTATTGTTAGTTAATAAATTAAACGGAAGATAACGGGACTGTTTTACACAGCATTATTTAATTGATATGAAATATTCAGTTCACATACCATACATCCATCCTCACAAACTTTCGGATTTATAATAGGTATGGGATTAAATAAAATAGCACTCCATTTTGTTATTTATTCAGCGAGTTGGCGAGCGGCGAGTTAGTGAGCTCATTACAATGGGAGTTGGTTTTAACGCTCAACCCTTGTGTTCTCTTGAACTCGCCAAATTAAAACCACGCTTTAATAGATGACTTAACAACAAGCCTTTTAGGAGTTTTTACTTCCAGCCTAAAATAATCTGAGAACTTACTACCTTAATAAATCGTTGAACTTCCTGATCTATTATACTCACGAACTAATTTATTTCAATCACCACAAAAAGGTAAATTCCTATATTTTTTACCAACAATGAAGGTGTTGAATGGTGAATTAGATTTATATTTAGACTTCAGTCCTGTCACTTTGATTCACTGTGAGTATAAGAAGGTGCGTGTAAACAATTTCAGCATTAGTTGTTTGAGAAATCAGAAACGTGAAGTTTAGACACTAAAATGTTCCGAGTAGTGTTGTTGTTGGCTTGCTTGGCAGCGTGTAGTGCTCATGCAGTTTTGCCGCTGATCTATCCAGTTCATACGGTGCCGGCGGTGCACGCGAGTCCTTACTTGCACGGGCATGGGGCACACGGTCTCGGCTATGGACACGGCTACGCATCACCTCTGGTGCACCATTTGCTGAAGCGGTCTCCACATATCGTGAGCCACTTGAGTCCAGTTGGTCACGTGTCACCACTCGCAGTGGCCCCGGTAGCTCCGGTCGCCGTCTCCCATCAGTCAAGAGTTGATGTCCACTCGTCCCCTGCAGTGGTGCCGGTGCCTTATGTCAAGACTTTGGTAGCACCCCTCCATGCACCACTGGTACACAAGTCCTATGTGGCTCCTGCAGTTTCTTATGGAGGATATTATGGAGGTATTGGACCTTACGGAGCTGGGTATACATCTCATCTCGGACATTACTAACATGTAAACGTGTCTGATTGTGATTGTTTCCTTTTATATTGAGTTGGCGATTAATAGACATTGTCTTCTTATTTCATAGTTTAAGATGAAACTGACGAAATAAATCATTGTTAATAATGCATAATTACAGTAGTTTAATTAATATAAAATTGTCGAGATTTCAATGTTTCTGCAAAAACCTCAAGGTGACTTGAGTTCGGACTTCTAACCCATTCCGAATCTGTCCAAAATCAATTTTCATATTTAAAAACACTGCCAGAATCTCTCTCGTCACTATTCATTGGAGTTCGATGCTAACGGAGAGTTAAGAGCTATAATTTTTAGCATCCTCCCGGTTCTGGGAAAGACCTTCTTTGAAAAATGTGCTAAATGGGAGGCGTATATACCTGGAATGCTATATAATTTCCCTTGTGTGTCCATGAGCGTTTGATGTCCTTGGATCCAGGTGGGGAAGATGTCAGTAATGGAATCTGAACTGATTTGGTGCTGGTCTGCGCTGATGTCTCGGAGGTCCCGATGGACATGCGCGACTGCGTCTGTTGTCTGTGGCTTCGACCCCACCACACTCGCCGCACACACACACATTACACAAACGCTTAACATTATCTTCCGTCGAATAAAATCTATTATAATTTTTTCCAATCTAGTCTAATCTATACCGTGAGATACCTCCCCAATGATTCACTTAAACCAACTGAGTACGATGCTTCTCAGGATTTCTTTTAATAAATACTGTAATATCATCTATATCGTTTTAAAATATATTATAATAAACATCATTGTTTGATCATGAAAATACAGACTTTTCTATTGGCTTACATCACACTTCACTACATATTATAAAACAAAGTCACTTTCCGCTGTCTGTCTGTCTCTTTGAAACTACGGAATGGATTTTGACGCGGTTTTTTAAATAGATTCAAGAGGAAGGTTTATGTGTATAAAAATTCCCGATTTACAAATTTTCACGGAAAAGGGCACAGCGCGGGTAAAACCGTGGGGTGCTGCTAGTCTTTCATAATTTACGAGAATATTGTTGGATATTATATGTAATACTAGCAGCGCCCCGCGGCTTTGCCCGCGTTGAGCCCGTTCCCGTAGGAGTTTCTGAATGAAAATTAGCCTTTAACCTTTCCGTTGAATGTAGCTATCCATTACAGAAACCCTTATTTTACAAATATTTTATTGCCAAGCTAAAGAAATTTCATATTAAGTTTCAACCCCAATTTTATCACATTAGTGTGACACCAATGTTTTTATTTTATTTTTAAATGTGCTAGGTCGACCGCGAATTAAAGATGCGAAGACAATAGCGGTTGCTACCTTCTTCATAGATGGGGTGAGCATTTGTTTACGGCACCTTTACTACTGTGCCTTTACGGTCTGTATATTTTGCAAACGAAAACCCCATTGGAGCTTGCACTATTATGCAATGTATTGGGAAGAAAAGCGAGCAGTTATGACAATCATAAAAAATAACTACGAAAGAAAGTTAGTCTATACAAAAATCGTTTGAGTATATTAAGTAGGTAAGAATTACTATTAAAACAAATATGTACTTTGAACTATATAAATAATTCCTCACATTACTTTCGTTCTTTACAAAATCTAACCTAAAAATTAACACATATTCTTATTTTATTAATTTCGCTGTGATAATTAAATCGTTAAAATGACTATGTAACAATATTTATTACTATAACAGGCAGTGCTTCTACTATCATAAACTAGCTGTGCCCTACGGTTTCACCCGCAGCGCCCCCGTTCCCGTGGGAATTTTGAGATTTTTATTCCTTATTTTTCTTATATAAAAACCTTGCCTGACATTAAGGTACACATTAAAAAATAATCATCCAATTTGGTGCAGTCGTTCTGAAGTTATGCGCTTACCAACACATCATTTTTATATTATAGATTTTCATTTTTAGGTTTTCAAATGTATCTATGGGTAGTGGGCTAGTGGGCATTGTTCTTTGTGTTTACTTGGTAAATAATCGTTTCGTGCCGACCATGATTCAGGATATTTATTTCGTTTTTTTTTATTGTATGATTATTTTGCTTAACTAACTGGTTGTTTTAACATCCACTTATTTTATATATCATAGCGTAAAGAAAAGTCATTCAAGTCATTTGTTCACATTATTGTCTAATTAATAACGCACCTACGGATTCTATAAACATTGATAAACTTATAAAATCTTACACAATCCATGTGTGCATAAAAATACTTCTATATGGTGACCTGGCTGTTTCTTTGTTCAATATATATACTGAATATAAGTCATAAACTATTAGGGTTGCCACTACCAAGCCCGACTCTCTTATCCAACATCTTTGGGACAAGAGGCGCAGTGCTGGCCTCTGGTCACCAATAGCTGTCTGTTTTAGCCCTTATTGTTCAATATAAGATATATAAAATACTATCACCGCCCCGCGGTTTCCGCGTTGTACCCGTTCCCGCAGGAATTTCGCGATAAAAAGTACCTTTCTCAGGCTCTGGACTACTTAACTGTGTACCAAATTTCATTCAAATCGGTTCAGAAGTTATGGCGTGAAAGCGTAAAAGACTGACAGACAGAGTTAGAGATTTAACGATATTAATCATATTTTAACGATAAAACACGTCATAATTTTCAATAGGAGAGTAAAAATAATTGATTATTATTTTATAAACTATATAACATATGACGATAAATGAGTAGTATTCTTTCTAAAATCGATAAACTCCAGAATCGAAGAAGGAATATGGCGGAGGCATAGGTCAGGACGAAGCGGGCCGAGTACGCTGAGACGATAGGGGAGGAGTACGGTGAGACAATGGGGGAGGAGTACGTTAAGATGGTAGGGGAGGAGTACGGTGAGACGATGGGGGAGGACTACGGTGAGACGATGGGGGAGGAGTACGGTGAGACGATGGGAGAGGAGTACGGTGAGACGATGGGGGAGGAGTACGGTGAGACGATGGGGGAGGAGTACGGTGAGACGATGAGGGAGGAGTACGTTAAGACGATAGGGGAGGAGTACGGTGAGACGATGGGGGAGGAGTACGTTAAGACGATAGGGGAAGAGTACGGTGAGACGATGGCGGAGGAGTACGTTAAGACGATAGGGGAGGAGTACGGTGAGACGATGGGGGAGGAGTACGCTAAGACGATAAGGGAGGAGTACGGTGAGACGATGGGGGAGGAGTACGTTAAGACGATAGGGGAAGAGTACGGTGAGACGATGGGGGAGGAGTACGCTGAGACGATGGTAGTGAAGTATGCTGAGACGATGGGGCTGGAGTATGCTGAGACGATGGGGGAGGAGTACGTGAGGGGCGATACCACGGAGCTGTAGGCGAGAGGGGCGACGCCGAAGGAGCGCTTCTTAAGGTACAGGGAGACCTGTATATAAAACTTGACGAATAAATAAAATAAACATAATGATTAAATATTCAGGATGGCTTATTTAAATCGATTAGTATGGGTTAGTCTGATACTACGAGATATGCAAGGATCTTTTCATAGGAATAATGCCACCATTTTAGTGCCGAAAGAATTGAATTAATGGACTTTTAAACCCTCGCTACACCCAAGAATGTAACTGGGACTAAATGAGCCACCTATTATATAATGATACATGAAATATAAATTAACTTTGTAGGTAGGTACTACGGTAATATGTAAAAAAAAACAAACAATGAGGTTTTAATGTATTATTATTATACTCAACTGAGTATTATTGCACAATATATGGTTTGATCAGGAGGTTACATAGATCGACATTGCTGGGGGCAGTGTTTACCAGGGGTGGACGCTGTAGGCCTTAGGGACGACTCCGGAGTAGGCGAGAGGAGAGGCAAGCACGGGGGAGGAGTAGGCCGAGACTACGGGGCTGGAGTAGGCCGAGACGAGGGGGGAGGAGTAGGCCGAGACTACGGGGCTGGCTATCAATAGCTAAGTCAGGTCTCGAGTAATGAGATGTTTTGTACGCTGGTTTCTGAAATTATTCCATGTTCTTATTCGCCTGCTACGGACACCGGGTTATTTGGGATTTTGAAAAAAAAAAAAAAGATTTTTTTAATGTATTTTTGTATGTATGCGAGTGGTGGGAGACCGCGAAGGACAGGGAAAGATGGAAGAGTTTGGGGGAGACCTTTGCCCAGCAGTGGGACGATATAGGTTAAAGAAAAAAAAATGTATTTTAAAACTTTATTATTAAATAATATTGATAGTCTTTTTTAAACTTACACGATTTGAACACATAGTTTAAATGTAATCACACGGGTTTTTTCGTGTTAGAAAGTTAATAAAGCAAGTAATAACTTACTTTTTATTTCCCGACGTTTCGAGGGGATTGCACCTCTCGTGGTCGCGGGTGATCTGAAGACATTGGAGTTACCGCTGTGATGGGAGGGTAGGCGTTCCAAGTGTTGGAAGTACCCTCGAATGGTCAATGTTAGAGTTTAACGGTGCGTTCACATTAGACTGACACACAACACTGACAGTATCCTGGCACTTGGTCTTTTGAGCACGTCTCGAACACTTATAAGTTATTACCGGATTCCAAGCCGCAGAGAGTTTAAAACCGTCTTCACGATTGAAAATCGGATATTTCCTTATTTCAATCGCTTCCCGACTGATCGATCGCTGATCGCTGATCGTCTTCAGTTCACCCGCGACCACGAGAGGTGCAATCCCCTCGAAACGTCGGGAAATAAAAAGTAAGTTATTACTTGCTTTATTAACTTTCTAACACGAAAAAACCCGTGTGATTACATTTAAAATAATATTGATATTTAATGCAAAAAACTTTAAAAAAATATTTTTTCAATTAATTATAAACAATTAAAAATTGATGACATTTAAATAAAAATCACGTGACTATAAACGCGCCAAGATTGGTCACCGTAGTTGTGACGTCATAATGTTATAGCTATTTAACCATAAGTACGTACAGCGTTTACCATCAAGATTCCCGCCCTTTTATTCTCTTTCCCTCCAAAAGTTTGCGATGTAACCGAACCTCTTTTCATTAACATTAACTAACATTATGACGTCACACGCGCTCGGGTTTGTTCGGGAGTTGTCGGAGTGTCTTCGGTTTAATTATATTAATTATAATAAATTAATTTTTATTTTGAAATAACTTTTGAATTATTGCGAAAAAAAAGAAAAAACTAATATATACCTAATCTTTCCATTTATCACAAAAAATTTTTTTTTCAAAAGCCCAATTGGTTTGCGACAATGTTCCGTTTAATTAACATTACAATTCTATTAAGGGTGTACCACGATAAAGAGTATAATAAAAATACAAAAATGATGTTTATATGTATTCGTTTATTCAACTATGGCAGTGTTATTGCAAAACACATGATTTGATCATTAGGTTACATATATCGATATGTTTACCACGGGTGGACACCGTAGGCCTTGGGCACGACTCCAGAGTAGGCGAGGGGAGAGGCGAGCACGGAGGAGGAGTAGCCCGAGACGAGGGGAGAGGAGTAGGCCGAGACTACGGGGCTGGAGTAGGCCGAGACCACGGGGCTGGAGTAGGCCGAGACGACGGGGCTGGAGTAGGCCGAGACGACGGGGCTGGAGTATGAGGAGTAGCCGAGGGGCGAGACCACGGAGCTGTAGGCGACGGGGGCGACGCCGACGGAGCGCTTCTTGAGGTGGTGCAGGGAGAGAGCCTTGGCCTGGAAGTGGGCGGCGCGGGCGGCGACCACCTCGGGGGTGTCGAGGGGCACGCCGTGCACCGCGTCCAGCACGAGCGCGGGCGAGTGAGGCGCCTGCGAGAACGCGGCGTAGGCGGGCACCACGGCGGGCGACAGCACGGGCGCGCTGTACACCGCCGGCTGCAGCAGCGGCGAGCCGTGCACCACGTTGCTGCTGTACTGCGACACCGAGCTGACGGCGGGCACCACGCTGCTGTACACCACCGGGGACACCACGCCCACGCTCGGCTTGGCCGCCGCCAGACCCACCGCGCACATCAACACCACCAGCTTGAACATTCTGTTGACTTGTGGTCTGTGTTGCTTCACTGCTCTCGACTCGACCGACTGCTCGGATCAACTGATGCTCACAACTGCCTCCTCCGATCCTTATATACGATTTTACTAACGGATAAACGCATTGTTAGATCGCAAGTAAAAAAACCTTCAAAATCTGGTCGCGCCCGGTTAGATTACAAGTAATTAGACGAGTACTAAAACGTTCAATTACTCGCCACTGTGGTTTTAATATCCATTTGATATTTAAATTTAAAACAAATACGGACATAAGAAAAGAATTAAATTATGTATTGAAGTTTTATTATGTTGATAACTTTTGATTCTGTTATGTCATATTTTAGGTTTTGGTACATTAGGTACATAATCCAATGAACATGGTGCATTTGAGAATTATAAAACGAGATTTTACTTATTTTACTAATAACTTCGACTCCCAAAACTTATAACGAGTTGAAGCTTTGTAAGAAATCTAATACTCAAGGTGCCTTTCCACCAAAGGTATGCTTGTCTACGTTGCTATACTACATTTGTTATTCACCAACCACTCCAAGATCGGAAACATAGCCCATGGTGGTCACTACTAAACATATGCGACTTACCAAGGCGTGGTTAAGCACCTTTACTTGGATTTGGGTTTGTGATTACATCATACCGCTGGTAGCAGCTTGGCCGTAATATAGAAAAACAATCAACTGGCAATGATCAATTGATTATCTTTGTTTACAATATATGTATGTTAACTTACGGGACTTAAAATTAATTAATTAGTTCATTTCGAGTAGATTAGTGGCCAGCCCGAAGTTTTTAGACCGCATTAAGGCCTCCGACATTATCTAACGATTTAAACAACCGAGACTGACTGCTTAATGTGCCCTCCGAAGTAAGCACGGTAGCGCTCAGATTAAAATGTCACTCATCCAATCAGGGGCGACTACACGGTGCTTAACAATTGCAATGATCTATCATCACTTAGCTAAACTACGCTACGAGCGCTTGTAAAATGAAACTAATTTGTCTTTTATTTTTATTAGTGTTTCAGATTTTTTTTTAAACAAAGAATAAACTTATTTATTTTCGTTAAATGACTGATTATCAAACCAAAGCTTTCTATAGACGAATAAGGTTTAAATATTTAATTCTATACCCAACCAACCTTAGAAAGCCCCTATAGAAAGAATTGGAAATCGAAATATTTTTGTTGGAAATGGACTACTAAGTTTAAAATTCCTGTAGAAAAAATTGATTGTGTTACAAACCACCCCTGCCTGATTAGTCAATACCTTCCTCTATTGTATCAGTGCATATCATTACGTTTGTTGATATTCTTTTTTAGAATATTTTTATCATTATTTTTATTATTTCACTGACCCGTTCTCGCTTCGCTTCAGTTTCAATCAATCAGAATAGGGAACTCACAAAAATCGTAAAAAAGCATAGCCTGCGTCCTACCAAAACATCCTGTTCTGTATGTAACTGTACCAAGAGCAAATAATACTTGTTGTTAAACAGATGACAATGTTAAGAAATGTGGTTTTAGTAATTAAATAAATAAATAAATAATTCTTTATTCATAATAATACAATAATACATTTATAACAATTTGTTGATATCCCCTTTTAAGCGTAATGCCTGTGCCAGGGGACATCGCTCTTCCATAACATTAGGTGATATATTATTAAGTTATTACAAAGATTATATTTTAATGCTTAAAATAATGATATTAATTATTTATTATATCACGTAAATTTTAATACCTTTTATTTGTAGTCGGATGAAAATTCGGTAACAGGCTGGTAGATAACGTGAATTGTTTATATGTACACAAATCAAAAATATTACATTAAACAAATCGGAATTGGATTAATGCCTCGTTAGTTTTAAAGTCTCACTAGATTTCGTAAATATACTATTTTAATTACGTTGTACTAATAACTGTTAAATTAAGTATCAATATGTAAATAGTAAATACATGGTATGGTAATTGCGGCAATTCGAGATAAACGTCACTGCCATTTTGACTGTTATCGTCAAGATTGTCTACTCCTCCATGATTGGGCTATAACGAAAGAGGTTCCAATTTTTATATTAAGACCTTAATTTAATTAAGGCAAATAAAACCAAATCCATCGGCTCAACTAGTATGAAAGCGAATAGGATTCCATGTCTATGGTGTAAACCGACTGCAAATAAAAGGGAATAAATACTCATATTCTGAATAACTGTAAAAGTAAGTCTGGGAGAGTTTTAAAAATTGATAAAGTCAATGATTTAACCAAATGATTGTATCTTTTCCATATTATAACCTGCTATGGAGGCTCTAAAAATAGTAGGAATATGCTTTAAAATGTCGCCCATTTACCTTACTTTATAGGTAGTATGAGTAGTACCTATAGTGAAAACTATGTGACGTCAATCATGATTTCTACGAGATCTATGAAATTGGTTGAATACGTCAATACTATACAATCACCATACGTTTGTATTACTATTGATGTATGTGCTCCGAAATAAATTCACTTTTTACTAGTTTACAAGTGACCGGGCATAAGTAGCAAATCAATAGCTAAGTCCGGTCTCGAGTAATGAGATGTTTTGTACGCTGGTTTCTGAAATTATTCCATGTTCTTATTCGCCTGCTACGGACTCCGGGTTATATTCATTTTTATTTCCATAATTGGTTTGCGACAATGTTCCGTTTAATTAACATTACAATTCTATGTAGTTAGGGGTGTACCACGATAAAGAGTATAATAAAAATACAAAAATGATGTTTATATGTATTCGTTTATTCAACTATGGCAGTGTTATTGCAAAACACATGATTTGATCATTAGGTTACATATATCGATATGTTTACCACGGGTGGACACCGTAGGCCTTGGGCACGACTCCAGAGTAGGCGAGGGGAGAGGCGAGCACGGAGGAGGAGTAGCCCGAGACGAGGGGGGAGGAGTAGGCCGAGACGAGGGGGGAGGAGTAGGCCGAGACTACGGGGCTGGAGTAGGCCGAGACCACGGGGCTGGAGTAGGCCGAGACGACGGGGCTGGAGTAGGCCGAGACGACGGGGCTGGAGTATGAGGAGTAGCCGAGGGGCGAGACCACGGAGCTGTAGGCGACGGGGGCGACGCCGACGGAGCGCTTCTTGAGGTGGTGCAGGGAGAGAGCCTTGGCCTGGAAGTGGGCGGCGCGGGCGGCGACCACCTCGGGGGTGTCGAGGGGCACGCCGTGCACCGCGTCCAGCACGAGCGCGGGCGAGTGAGGCGCCTGCGAGAACGCGGCGTAGGCGGGCACCACGGCGGGCGACAGCACGGGCGCGCTGTACACCGCCGGCTGCAGCAGCGGCGAGCCGTGCACCACGTTGCTGCTGTACTGCGACACCGAGCTGACGGCGGGCACCACGCTGCTGTACACCACCGGGGACACCACGCCCACGCTCGGCTTGGCCGCCGCCAGACCCACCGCGCACATCAACACCACCAGCTTGAACATTCTGTTGACTTGTGGTCTGTGTTGCTTCACTGCTCTCGACTCGACCGACTGCTCGGATCAACTGATGCTTAAGAACACTTCCATGGATCCTTATATATAAATTCTCAAGTGTACCGTCATTGCCGAAATAAATGCTAAATTATAACCTTCAAAGTGTTTAGTACGCTTGTAATATATACTTACGCTTTGAATTAATATCTTGACCAGCGCAAAAACTTACCGTCGCGGAAGCTTCCGCATATTATTACAAGTTATTTTATGATGATAAAAGATTAATAAAACAAAATATCGACTAACAATGAGACTGGTGAGACTAGTTCTCAAATAAAAATATACACCCTAAAATTCTGAAAATGTAAGATCTATTAAAATTTTAGGTACTTTTGTCGCATATTGTTACAAAATATTAGATTGTAAACCTACATCGAATCAAAATAAAAAAACGCAATACATATTTGGCTACTTGTGCGTGCGTGTCTTATTGTTACGGGCATTTACGAGTATGCTTATCTCGTAAACGTGATGATTGAAATCATTCGCACTCATTTTCTACAAGGATATTTTTGTGCACGAAGTTAGAGTTAGTAAGAGCTTTCTGACTTGTAACAATTACTTATGATTATTAATAAAGTTTTCACAGGAATCTAACGAACTGTTTATTTATTTACGAGTATATTATGTCCTTTTCTGAAGTCAAATCTATCTATCACTCTAACAAACATTAAAATCAGTTAAGTGGTTTAGGAGTGCGTAGGAGTGAAGCGTAACAGGCAGGGTTCATTTGCATTCATTAAATAAGCTGATTGATTCAACTTGTTTCAACTGCAAAATAAACTTAACCTCTTGTTATGAGTCAGTACCTCCCATGAAAATATTAAGCACTTTAGAACTATTAAACTTTGGAACTATTATTAAACTTCAGAACAGAACTTTTTGCGGGGAAACTGATGCAGGCTTTTTTATTATTAGCATAGAAATATTATTTATTAGATATTAATACTTCGAAAGTTTTCCGACACTCCACTTCCACCTCAGCGTTTGAAATAATGGTGATTAACTTTATCAGGCGAAAAAACGACATCAAACTCATTCAGTTTTTTTGGGAACTAACACGTTTTTTTAATCGGTTAAAATGGGACCGACTTCCCAAAACCCTTTCATATATAAAAAATAATAGAAATCGGTTCATATAATAATGACCAATAATTAAAATAATGGTTCAATAACCTCTCAACTGGCACGCCTCTTTTAAAAAATATGGCGCGTCTGGCAGGGGTCTGGCAGAGCCTTGGCAAATAGGCCCCGTGAAATCGGCGCGCGCCAATGTTTTATGTAATTTCTCAAAATTTTGTATAGAAGTTATATATGATATTTATGTCTATGAAATTGTACTGAAATGAACTATCTAACTGCAAAATAATTAATTTAGCTCAAATTTGTAAAATATTGTCAATTCGAGCTAAAAGTAGAGAGAAAGTAGAGATAGAATTTTTTTCGAAAGTAGAGTAGCAAAATCGTAATAGATAAACAATAAAACAACTTTTCTGAAATAATTTTATTTTAATGGACACATAAATATATCGTTTATCAATAATAAGTAAATTGAGTTTCAAAACTTTTTTCTGTAAATTTGAAAATTTAATAGGATAAAGTTTATTTATTGTACATCTTCTATATACGACATACTTTTACAAGGACCTGCTGATACTGCCACAGCACAATCGACTGAAACTGAGGAATGCATTTCAGGTAACATACAACTATTTTATTCCGTAACATTTAATACGCAGTCCTATGTAATTGAGCTTGATATTTAATTCTTAACAACCTTATTGATTCATTAAAATATTTTTTTTTACTATTTTCAGATGAGGAAAACATTGTTGAAGAATCAGATGATGATGAAAACAGTGATAGCGAAATTTCGGATGATGCTGAAGAAAATGAATGTTAAAAATAATGTAGATTGCATAAAACCCAATAAAATACATTGCATTTACTGTATGCGTTCATGTAACATTTCTTATTTGCACGCCCTTAGCAGCTGTCCCCTCGCCTGTCAAGGTCTTATGCTGTTAAAAACCGCCTGGCATTGTACATATTTACTCTGAGACGTTTACTTGAAAACATATAAAAATTTTAAGTATACAGGATAAATTTTATTTTACCTCATCAACTGTACGTTTTCTAATTGATCTGTCATATACTTCTGCTTATTGTAATCGCCTGTCAATTTTTTTTAAGATGTACAGTAAATAAACTTTATCCTATTAAATTTTCAAATTTACAGAAACAAGTTTTGAAACTCAATTTACTTAACAGTCCAAAAAATAAAGGGGCTGATGACGTGCAGGGCTGACGCCTGCCAGGTCATGGCTATTGCTCTTAGCATGTCATAAATCGTAAGTATACAAATTTCTAACCTTACAGGGAGACCGTTACTCCCAGGGTTCACTAGCTCTTGGACTACTACGCGTTACGTAGGACCCACGCCCTACGCGGTAAGGTCGGCCGATTATTGATATTTATTTTGAAGTATGACTAGTGTGAAAACGCTGTGTCGGGGGTTGCAGGTTCTATTCCCGCCCGTGGGCAGAAATATTATTTTATTGGCGACGAACGTCTGGTTGTCAATTATATATCCTGAACTATTTTGTATCCATGTTTATTAGAATAGTTAGATCCCATAATACAGGGCCTAGTTAGGGTGTAACTAACCGGGTGTGAATTTTACCAGGTAATTTTTTTAGCTTCTACTATCTAAGCTTCTACGACCAAGCCACATATTTTGACTATGGAAATGAAATCGTAACTAGTTCGACAAACGCATTAATGTAATGGAGCACTATACTACATTCTAATATATATAGCAATACAGAGTGTATTGCTCACATTGCAGGCAGGCGGGCTTTAGGTGAAAAGTCTTTAAATTACATAATTAGTAATTCCGATTTGCAACTTATCATATTTAAGGGGTTAATAAAATATAAAGTAAAGTTGGTCCATAATTTTATTTACAAGCCATTTTTATGACATCGTTCGTTTCTGAACCGAGGATTGCTCCTCACTTCTGTGGTGGTGCTTCTTAATAGTGGTGGATGCCGTACGCTTTAGTGTAGTAGGGGGTGGAGTAGGCAGAGTAGGTCAGGGGAGCGGAGTACAGGGGAGCGTGGGCGTAGGTAGAGACCACGGGGGCGGCAGCGTAGGTAGAGATCACTGGGGCGGCGTACGTGGACCAAAGGGGAGCGGAGCGCTTCTTGATCAGGTGAGACTCAGCCTCGGCGATAGCCTTAGCTTCGAAGTGAGCAGCGCGAGCGGCGGCCACCTCAGGGGTGTCAAGAGGCACGGCGGGGGCACCGATGGCGGCGGGCACGATAGCGGCGGTCTTCACAATAGAGGGGGCGGCGTACGCGGTGTTGAACACAGCGGGGGTGGCGTACGCGGTGTTGAACACAGCGGGGGTAGCGTAGGCGGTCTTCACGAAGGCGGGGGCGACAGCAGCGGTGGCGATGGGAGCGCTGTAGGCCACGGGGGCAGACACCACAGTGCTGGTGATAGCAGGGGTGGACTTGATGTCAACGCGGGACTGGTGAGAGACGGCAGCGGGGGCGATGGCGGCGGGGGCGGCGTAGACGGCAGGGGCGGAGTAGACAGCGGGAGCGGAGTACACGGCGGGGGCGGAGTACACAGCGGGGGCGGAGTACACAGCGGGAGCAGAGTAGACGGTGCGGGCGACGGGAGCCACGGCGGCGGTGGCCACGATGGCTGGGGATGACTTGATGTCAATCCTCGACTGCGAGGATACGGCGGCGGGGGCGGAGTACACAGCGGGAGCAGAGTAGACGGTGCGGGCGACGGGAGCCACGGCGGCGGTGGCCACGATGGCTGGGGATGACTTGATGTCAATCCTCGACTGCGAGGATACGGCGGCGGGGGCGGAGTACACAGCGGGAGCAGAGTAGACGGTGCGGGCGACGGGAGCCACGGCGGCGGTGGCCACGATGGCTGGGGATGACTTGATGTCAATCCTCGACTGCGAGGATACAGCGGCAGGGGCGGCCGCGATCACGGACGGCGCCGAGTAGAAGTAAGCTCCCGAGGGAGAGGCCGCTGAGAGCGCCACCACAGATAAGAACACCACCAGCGAGTTCATCGTGGTCTGTGTTAGTTCAGTAAACGACGAGAGGTAAAGAGGAACTGATGCTTTCTTTAGATCGACTCTCAGTATTTATACTGCTCTCAATGTATCTCGCATGCAAGTCAAGTACGTCAAGTCCTTGTTCATCGTAACTCGAAGTCACCAAATAAGTGGTATTTGCATGTATTAATAATTTTGCGCTAACCCTTAACGTACGGGTATAACGAGACAGTCAATTCCCATTTATTACGTTCAGATGTTTTAAAAGGCATTATCGCTAGAGCACTAATATTTAATGATAGTCCTTTGTAAGTAATTACTTTGATTCATTGTAGATACTTTTGTATTTCACGAATTGGATCAGTAATTGTTTTCCCGTTATAGAAAGGTAATACAAATTAGTATGCGCTAATTATGACTGACTGACCTATTACTACATAATTTAATTTCTTAATGTTTATAACTTAATTACTTAATGTTTTAACTAACTGCCGCACTCAGAGACGGAAGCATTTGACGTCTCTGAGTACGAGCGAAGACTATATTTTAGTGAAGTAGATTAGTCGAAATAAAGATTTATTATTTTATCTTAGAACTTACTTTGTAATCAGGCATATCTGCTACATACTTAAACATTGACGTACATGTCAACATCAACAGAGAAGTGAGAACTAACATCACCTTCAACGTTCCTTCCTCTACAATAAAGTGAAAAGGCGTGCATCAAACATCAAATTCAAACAACGGAAGAAAAATTACATCAATCTTTTTATATGTCCTATAGATTTTAAAAGAAAATTACCTTACTTATTTGAAGCATTACTAATTTTATGATTCAAGTACCTATTCGTAAAATTAACAGCCTAGGTACCTATTACAATGTCCTTTCGAGTGGACTGTAATTGGTCCAGGACCAGTTATTTTGCTCTTTATTTTTTGGTCCAAGATAAAGCAAATGTTAAGGTTTGATTGACCTTGTATCCGCTTTCATACGCTCAGAACTACTGGGCGTAGGATTCGTATAATTTATTAACGTAATATATCTTCGGAGAGGTTAATACGACATTTTAGCGCTTTGTAATAGGTAGTAATAATTTTGAGTAACGATTAGGACTGCAATAGGAGTAATCAAACTTATAGAGCATTCTATATCGTGAAGTTTGACTGCATCTATGGTTGCAGGTTTTTGATTTGTATACGATAAGTAAGTAAGAAAGTTCATGTAGGTTAGTTTGATTTTTTAGACCCTCTCAAGCTCTCCAACGTGGTTTAACGATTGCAATAACCGGGACCGATAATTTAACGTACCTTCTGAAGTACGGTAAAAGATGGATGATCCAAATAGATAACATTAAATTTATATTTGTTTAAAAATTACTTCACTAATGAAGGAACACTTAAATCATTTCAAAGATACAATTATAAAATGAATGTAATAACTGTCACCAATTTTCCGTATATCAACTCTTGCAATATGTGTATCAGTTTGTCATAATTACGCACATGTCCACGGTGGCATGCGGAATTGAACCTACAGTAAATACATCGCCTTAATATACAGACTCGATTATTTATGTACACATTACTACAATGGGTGGCTGAGTTATGTCTCAACTTGATGTAGCGATTACTCCGAATTGGTGATTCGATTATTAAAGATATCATTCGTATAAACTTAAACTTAAATTATTCTGTAAAATTGTAGATATTTTATTTTTATCTTAGGAAAATGAGTTCCCATCGACTACGAAATTGAAATGATCTTCCGGTTTTCGCAATTATACTTTGAAAACAATGTATGATGAGTGCGACCATTTAATAATTATCTAATTATTTTTTAAAACCCATATCTAAAATAGGACTAAATAACAATAAAACAAGAACGTTTAATTTTATGCGTTTATTTTACAATTCCAAACTCAATGGCACAACGTTCCAACTCGCTTGAGCTAGATTTTTTTTTGCTCCGAATCATTTCTAATGTACTTATGAACTAATTTATTAAATACAGTGTTGACTGTTGCTCTTTGTGGACTAGCCTAGGTGGTAAGGCTGGTTGAGCCAAGGGCGGCGATAGTGGTTTACCAGGCGTGGGCGTAAGCTGGGGCGGCAACCAGAGGAGCGTGGGCGGCAACTACCGGGGCATGGGCGGCAACCAACGGGGAAGAGATCTGGTGATACACGAAAGCTTAATATAAACAAACATGCAAAGATTTCTTCGAAACGGAAGTCTCGATACAAAAGACATCAACGCGCTCAAGGGCGAACTTTGCCCGTTTTATAGTAGTGCGATATTTATTCGCTTTAAAGGTTGAAAATAATATCTTGTTAAGGGAAAAATATCATTGTTAGTGCACTGATCTTCACAGAAGATGTGATTTTTAATTCAGGTGCATTGATCTTTACAAGAGGTGTAAAGATGTAATAATTATTCCAAAATAAAAACGAGCTGATGTTTAATATCCATATTATAGTCTATCTGTTAGTTGTACGGTTTATTTCAGATTATATTTTTCTGAAATAAATGATTATGGTCATTTAAAGTCCGAGGTTAAAAAATGGGTTACTTTTAACCTCAAAAAATCTTTAGACACGAATACGAATAAAACACTAAACACTCTTAGCGTTATATACAAAAATAAATACTCATAAGAATTAGATATCTAGGTTGGCAAGGTTAGATACATACCCTGACAGAGTTAGCGTAAGAGGTGGCAACAGGAAGGGCGGCCTTTACAACAGGGGCTCCGACCAAGGGGGCACCGACGAGTCCATGGCCCCAGGGGGACAGCGGGGCGCCGTAGGTGGCGTAGGGGGCGGCGTAGGGGGCGGCGTAGGACGCGCCGATGAATCCGGGGGCGGCGTTGGCGACAGCCACGAGAGCGACGAATACAGCCTGTGTGAAGATTTAGAAATGTACTGAAATATTCATGCTGCTAGTCCTTCTAATATTATAAATGCGTCTTTATGAAGATGGGCGTATAAAGGATTGGATGTATGTAGGTAGGGGACTACCTCGCAAAAACTACTGATCAGATATCAATGAAAATTTGCTGAAATTCTGAAGATAACTTTCATTTAGATTCTGAAATAACACAAAGATTACTTTTTATCTCGAAATTCGCACGGGAACGGGTACAATGCGGGTGAAATGTGTGGGCACGGCTTATATTACTGGTATGTTTCGATTTTCCTCTTTCAATCGAAATCGCATTTCATTCATGTCAAAACCGCGTTTGTTGTGTAGCTACCTTTTATATAATTGTGGAATAAGTAAATAATATAAATTAATATATAAATAAATAATATAAATTAATAAAGCTTTCAGACAAATTTATAAATAATTCGATAACTTGGTCGTAGACTGTCTGCCGATACTGAGAGATATTAATAGGTCACGTTTTTAGAATATTGCGTGGGTTCAGAGTAAATTAAAGTAAAAGAGTAAAGTTATTAAATCAGACTTGTACTGAAATAGATAGAATAGAGACTAAGTAACACAAGTAACTACTAGAAATATTTTTTTTAAAATATTCAACGATACAATCAAATAATAACGTTGCAATGAACGAATAACCACGGACATAACATAGAGACATCTCTACATATAGAATGAGCCCAAAGAGCTGATCGTAGTGACTTGAAACTGTGAGGGTGTGTTCTTTGTATGACGTAGGCATTTGATAAGTAAGGATATATCCCCAAAGCGGTGAAAAAGGAGGGCAACTTTTGTATGGGACAATGTGATTCCTTAGTCGAATCTGCTTCACATTTTGATGAAATAATCATTAGGTAGTTCTACATAATATGAGGTGCCTTTTGAATTGTATTCGTAGTAATATTATGATAAAACTCTGTACTTCATCAAAGGTGCTAAATTATAAATTCAGGAAACACGAACTTGTTTTAAATAATTACTGACGTATAAATAATTTCAACCTTTTATGTAGTAATTGTTTGCGTGCTACAATTTATATAACTTACTTTTTGTTTATGCTATTTGATTTTATTAACATATTATCTTGATAAGCAGAAAATAAGTTTTTAATTCCTATTTTTAAATACTGTTTTATTATGTTTTAATACTTCGTTTGTTTGTTGGACCGGTCACAAAACACGTTTTATGGACGTACCTACTATATTTATTTATTGTATATGGCCGGAGATCAATTATTACTATAGCACACTGTACCAACAAGTAATCTCTATATATAAAAATCAATGGCACTCTTCTTTATAACTCAAGAACGGGTTCACCTATCCAAACCAAATGTTTAGGCTTTGTTCGGACTATTTAGTAGATGGTGTATGAGAAGTTTGCACAAAATCGGTCGAGCAGTACTTAAATTCCCACGGACACAATGCGGGTAAAACCGCAGGGCGCAGCTAGTGTCAGTATAAAAATCTTTGTTTTTTGAATACAAAACATGTAAATCTTTTTCGATCATGATACTAGTCACGTTTTGGACAAGACTCGATATTACACAAAAAATATTTTTTTAATACTCGTATAACGTTTATATATCGTTAACTTAAAACCTGCAATTACTTTACTAAACCCACCTACCGATAATAAATCAAGTTTTAAAAGTTATAATTAAAGCCGTGAACAATCAAATTTTACGAGATACATTTAGCAAAATTGGCGGGAGCCCAATTATTTTTCTTGATATTTGCTTGTCTAAAAACATAGTCTTCTTGCATTTGGACATGCTAGAAAAATTTGACTTCAAATCGTCTATCGCAGATTTTATTGCTTGCTCTCTCGAAAACTCGTTTGAACGAGTTGTATTCTATATTCGGTCGATATTATCTATGCATGCATCGAATAATAGTAGTTTATGCAACTGTCATATAAAGAAGGGTATTAAAACACGAGTGTGAGTTTATGAAACGAGCGCAGCGAGTTTCATAATAGTAACGAGTGTTTTAATACCCGTGTTATATGCAGTTGCATACACTACTTTATCTTCACTAATGCAATTAATCAAACAAAATTTTAAAAACAAAACACATTGCGAAACATTAAATTCACGCGTACGTGTATTGTCACAGTGAACTTGCCGCCATTAAAATCTAACCAATGAGAGCGCAGCTGCGCGTAGGGCCAATCAGGAGCGAGCGAGATCTTACCAAAGAGTTTTGTGTATGTAAGTTTAGTAGTTTCGACGAAGTTTTCACGTATAACCCAACTGTTTTCAAAAGCCAGCCTAATATCAAAATTTTATACAACTAGTATGAGGATTTTGACATAAGGCTCGCCAGGTTAATTGGTTGCGTTATAATGATGTTATAATGAGATTTTACGATATCGATGTGGATATTATAACATCATGTGCAATTGCTTAAATTGAGTGTTTTAGTTGCCTGCGCTATAACAGTAGTAATTATAAATCAAGTATTGGAAACATAAGTAGAATGTTACAACATTAGTGTAGATAAAGCATATTTCTTTGATTTACGAGTTGATAATAATCGAATAAAAAGCGTCACTTCTCGAATACCGGATGACTGAGTGACCTTGTTGGGTCGTTGGCGCTAAAGAGAATGTCAAACGAATAAAAAACTGTAAATGAAAACAAAAAAACACCGATTTCTTTACGCATTTATCTAATTTTGCTTTTGTTTTTATGTTTTTTATTTTTAACTGGTTTTTTCGTTGTTTGATTAAAAAACCTAGTAAGTAACAGTTTTTTCACGTTCGTTCCCGGATTTTGTATTGGATTTTTTCTTCATGAAAGTACGTTTCATTGTTAATTACTACTCCTCTTAAAAATAACACTATTATATGTACTATTCTTTAAAAAAAAACAAACAAAAACAGATATGCAGTACGTTTAAACAAATACTAACACAGTTTAAATAAATTAGCTTCAAATTTTTTGGTAAGGGCATTTGCATAGTAAAATAAAATTGACTATTTACTCGTAATTTTATAATTCAATGCAACATATTTACTCGATGACGTAATTGTTTCGCAATTTTATAATAATTATGAGAATAGTAATTATGTAAACAGTGCAAGACCTTCGTGAACTGAGATGTAAGTGCGATTAGTTGTTAAATGTAAGGTAACATAGTAAATAATTGTTATTATAATGTTTCACGTTTAAGGTGACAATTATACATATTTAACTGTAGAAGCAAAGATTTTATTAATGTTCAACCGATTGCCGAATATTGAGGAGCATCTCAAATTGATATTTATTCTTAGTGATATATTACGCGTGTGATCTATCCCTAAAGTGAAATGGAGAAGATTGTTTTTGGTTTTGTTATGATGGTCCATGTCCAAAAATTCAATGAAGTGAATAATATAATATATTATTCACATTTTTACAGTAGGTATAAGTAGATATTAAAAAACGTTTCTTTTCAAAAGGGAGATTTATCTTTTAGTCTTAAGGGGTGTCTAGAAAATAATAATAAAATATAATGAATCTTACCAGCTTGAACATTTTGAAGGGGTTGGGTTTGGGGTGGCTTGTTGAATTGAATGAAAGAGGCAAGAGCGAATGTGCTAAGGGCCTGATAATACGGTCTTTTATAGTAGTTAGACACATGACTCGACCAAATGTGCCTAACCCTACCTCTGGCCTTAGCCTAGGTCGGTGCTAGCCTTCAGCAATAACTCTAAGCGTACTGGCAGCAAAAACATTACTAAATTAACTATTACATAAACAATACATTATTCAAGTTTCCAGTTGACTTCAGCAAAGCTCAGGAACGGTTTGTCATATACGTAAAATGCCTAAATCTAAAAAAAGGATGCATCTCATTAGTCACGGGACAAGTTTGGTCTTTTGGAGAGGCATGCGATGGATTACATATACATCTCGTCGAGGCCACGACGAGATGTGTTAAAGGAATCAACTCATAATGTTCTCCCTCATATTTATAACCATGCAATATACAAAGCTCGGTAAAAAAGCGACATCTAGCGGATTAAAATAAATTACCGTCGACTGAAGTTGAAAGAAAGATAACCATACATACGATTTACATAATAAACGAATTTTATATCATAATATTCATGTAAGCATGAACAAAGGAAGGAACTATTAATAATTTAATAAAGTTATCTTCCTATTTTATTCTGTATTTGTTTTAAGGTATTTCTTTGTTCCGAGTTTTAAGTTTGGTACAACATTTAATAGGAATTAATAACAGCATCTGTTTATTATCTTTTTGATTACTGATCTTGTACTAATTAGAATCTTTCGAATTATTTTTAAGTACTTTGTTTTTTAGGTATTAATTAGTTCAATAAGTAATTAAATAAGCCCGTCACTTTGTTGACTTGTCATTTACTTAGTAAATAATATCGATTGTTACATCATGGCCGCCCACCGTACCTTTTTCAATTTACATAAATAAATTAATTGTCTTTTCGTTTGTTACGTAATTCATGTAATGAAAATATTTAAGTAGTATAGTTTTTATTAATCTTACAGTTTTTTAACATAAGTGTTAATATATTCTGAAACAATCATCTTTTAAAAGGCTCGTTTTTAAATGTTATCTTACATGTCACATTATTAACAAGTAATATTTAATAAATTTTATTAAAGGTGTTTCAGGGATTAATTATTAATTTATTTTATAAATTAACACTGATTTCATTAATACTTGAACAATTCTGACGACCGTCTGATGTCAGACTTTAATGATATTTAATTTACATTTCAATGATATTAGTTTTAACATCAATATATTTTGCACTCTATTCTTATTGATTAGTGATGTGTGTATGTTTGTCTCTACTCAAGTTGAAATAAAGGAAGTTCGAGAAGGTTAGTGGCTCACTCTGGTGTCAGACATTTAGCCCGATTTAGAGTAAAGGCCTCCGATATAGTCTAATGATTGAAACAATCGGGACCATATAATGTTGTCTCCAAAGCACTCAAGTTTAAATAAACTTGAAATATATATTTTTAGACTAGCTGTACTTATTGCAAGCGCTTGTTATATTTTTAATTCCATACACACGTTATGTCTTAACCCTATAATAGCTGCATTACATTGTATTAATACTTGCAGTTACTGACAGGGATTTATAAGAAAGTGAACACATGTAGTACGTATGATTTGATTTCTTTGTTTTGGAATCATATTCATACTAATTGGTAACATACTTTAAGTAAAGAAACGATATGATACTGAATTGTGAGTCTATACTACAGTCTCAAATAATAAGTAGGTAGGTACTGCTACTATCTGCTAAGCGTTCTAATGAAATGAGTAGACAAATGTTAATTGATATTAAAAGAATGCCGCTAATAGACGCAAGTGTCGGACTAAATAAATGGTATGTAAATAATGTGCGTGGTATCCATAGAAGGGTCATTTAGTTTTATTTCAAATCATGAATGAGTATGGTTATAGTACAAAACATTATATAATGGAACCACTCTTACAACCTCTTAACCAAAAGGGTAAACCATACAGCGTTTATTTGCTTTATTGATTTATCTATCTGCAGTATATGTTGGTATACATTACAGTCTAACAAATAAAAGTTATGCAGAGTGTAAATAATTTTTGTATAATTCTAATCAATCATCAAATTATGTAAGAGGCCTTTAGGCGGTCCAAAAACTCTTGACATTCCTAATTCTATCAGAGTATATCACAATGGAGGATAACATTTTAGGTGTAACATTAAAATGTCTATTTCGTTTGAAATCTTAAAGGACCAACACAAGTAAGCACGCTACAAAATACAGAGTGCAATATAGGTTGACTAAAATTTATTTGTCCATACATGAAAATTGCTCGGTCGTTTAACAAGAGCAGGGCAGGGCGACTCAATGACAGGACTTTAACTATGTCTCACAGTCAGCTGACTAGGTATCAGTTTATGTCGCTTAATTATATGATTTAAGATAACACATACCGGTTACCAACAAACATATTGAATATAAACGAATCTAAACTGCGTATTACTTGAATATTAATCATATCTCGACCCATTTTGAGTAATATATCTTTTCGTATGCTAATTTTATGTATGTTTTGATGGAGATCTAGAATAATAATAATAAGTTTGACCGCTTGTGGCGAGCTGTTGGTGATATAACGAAAATACGGGCGATTCCTGAGTGCCCCAGAGATTTGGTCAAAGCCCTCGTCTCCGGCGACCCTTCAGAGGCTGGAGTGGACTCCCAGGGGGCCAACAAGATTTTCGGCACTGGCTTGCCTTTCTTGGCCTGTTATGGACAGGGCGCCTCCATCGACCGCACAGTCTTTTTCATCTGTCTGATCCGGGAGTGGAAGGGCAACACACCCCCGAGTCGCTCACGTCGATGTTGCCCCTTGTCGTCTCTACGTCAGCTATTTCGGCACTTGACCATTCCGCGAGCTAAATCATACTAAGGGTAATTTTGGATTGCACTTTTTATATTGAAATGGGATTTTTATATACAAATTATCTCTCTGTACATGTTTACCATCTATAATCGGTCGGTTAAGCGGCGTCTCGGTGAAATATGACGTGTGACATTGACTTTCTATGGAACACATGGCTCGCAGTTGCAGCTTGTAAACCTGATAAATGTTAAGCTTAATTAACTGTTGTCTTTACTTATAAGCATTTTTAATTAACAATTCGATTTTTATTATGTTTTAAAGTAATTAGAAGAAAAATCCATCAGCATGAATACGCAGTCTTGTCAATTAAATTACTTAAAAGTTATTCGTGTTTTCATTTATACTTTATTGCTTAACTTACTAAACTGATTTCTTAACTCAATAAATGATTTACGATTTTACTTGAAACTAGTTAAAATTATCATCATAATTAGTGTTAACTTCATTTACGAAAGGTTTTGATGTAATAAATAAAGTAAAGAGCTTTTGATTACTGAGAAAATATATTTTTAAATATAAGTTGTTTGAGGTATACCATGGGGTATACAATGTTAGTAATATACAAGGTATAGATAGATATGCCTCACAGAACCGTCATACCTAGGATTTTTGAAAATCATGGTTTTACGAGTATTTTAGGTTATTCACTAACAATATGATTCTTTAATATTCATCCTAATCCGTAGTCTTGGTGGAGTAAGGCATATTCATACACATAGTATTTAAAATATCTATACTAATATTTTATAGAGGTAAAATTTGTAAGTTTGTTTGTTTGTATGTTCGAGGTAATCTCAGGAATTATCAGTCCGATTTAAATAATTATGTTTGTAATAGATAGCCGTATACATTCATCGGAAAGGTATTTTTCATCCCGAAATTCCCACCGGAACAGGCAAAACGCGGGTAAAACCGCGGGGCGCTGCTAGTTAGTATATATGATTATCATTATTAATGGATATCCATCAATTAGTAGGTATAGCAAGTTGCGGCGTGACTAGTACTTGCTGGTACCTAACTAAGAAACCCACATACAGTACATTTAGGTCAAAGAATCAACATTGCATTACAAACGAACATTCGTAGCGTACCTTTGCCCGACTTAGAACGTAATACAAATACCGACATTTTTAATTTTGTTAAAATTGTTAATGTTTTTAATTGGGTAAGTGGGTGTTACTTGTGAGATACAAGTAGTTTTATAAAAAGAGAACTTTATATTACTTCATTCTTTCATATTGGTTGGTAAATAATAAATAGGATCTACATAACGATTTCATTTATCACAAACAATATACAAATGAGGAAATACGATGTTAGTATGCTTGTTTAAGCCAAAACTACTGGAACCCATTGACTTACATGAAAATTGGTACAGAGATAAAAAATAAAGTCCGTAAGAGATCATCTTCATAGAGTCGATGGCCAACCTGACCAATCCGGTGTCAGAGTTATTGAGCCGCCAAAGGCCTCTGACATGGCTCAAGTAACGACTACTATCCGTAGAAAGTAACCGGGACCGAACGGCTTAACGTGCACTCCGAAGCACGCAATCATCTTACTTTTCGAGCAATCAGGTGATTCAGCCTGCAATGCCCTAACCAAACTGAGGAAAGTCTCACAAAGAGATTTTTGTGTGATATACCCACCGGGAATCGAACCCAGAACCTCCGGGTCGTGAGCCGGGCGCTCAAACCACAAGACCACGGAGGCTGCACGTAAGATAAGTATCCTATTTATGTACTTTTCCTCTAGAAATTACCAAGAAACGGGCCCAACGTGGGTAGAACCGCGGGGCACTATCAGTACAAACAAAATACATGTACAAAATGTGGCTACTGAAACGTACATTAGTAGTAGCCGTGGCTGTAAGTAATTGCTAAAATAATATTGTCAGGCGTTACATCAAAATTATGATATAAAACTTTACAATATGCTGTTATAATCTACTAATATTATAAAGAGGAAAACTTTGTTTGTTTGTAATGAATAGGCTCAAAAACTACTGGACCGTTTTTAAAAATTCATCATTCATTTTTCATCCCGAAATTCCCGCGGGAACGGGTACAAAGCGGGTGAAACCGCGGGGCGCTGCTAGTTTCAAATAATTTGAAGATGGAATTGTAAACTTTAATACTGGTTTCTTAACTGATTAAAGGATCATTTCGTTTAAAGTAATCATACAAAGTTTACAATAGACGTCTCTTTGTCGATACGATACGATACTAATTATATAAATTAGTCTATTTTAAACCGGCATTAAGCGGAGGTGTTGAAGTTGTGATCTTTTAGATATTTATAGAATCAATTAAATTGTATAAATATCTACATTGTTGTTGATAAATCCTATTAATATGGACTTAAAAAGGTATATGAATAGTATTAAAGGTTATAATACACCTATAAGCTTAAACAGCCGACAGAGGTTTGGTTAGTTTAGGTTGAAGTTTCTGTTTAGTTTGGCGGCCCCGACGTATGGAAAGGACAATTTTATGGATTTCTAAAACACATCATATTTTCAAAAATACGTATATTTTATATCACATTTATATACAATTCTGAGCAAGTCACTTATTTAATGATATCACCAATTCTTTTATAGGTAGTAAGGGGAGGCGAAGTATCTGGCTGAGAGCACAGGGGCGGCGGCAGGGGCGACATAGGAGGCCGGGGCAGCAACGTATGAGGCGGCGGGAGCAGCGACGTACGGGGCAGCCGCGACGTACGGGGCAGAGACCACGGGGGTAGCGACGGCGTGGTTGATGGCGTGGGCGGAGTAGGACGTGGCGTAAGGGGCAACCACCGCTGCAGGGGCAGCGACGAGAGCTGCAGGGGCAGCTACGACTCCTGCGCTAGCGCTGGCGACGGCAACGGCGAAGAGGACCTGAGAATTAGAAATGTTTATATTATTAAGGGTTTTCAAAGGTATATTCTTTTTCAATTGAAAATCACTTGATTACTTACAAAGAATTTGGCGATCATTTTGCTTGGGTTTTTGAGTGACTGCTCACAAGTGTAAGGAGTGAAGGATCAGATGGACTGTGTCTTCTTCAGGAGGTTCGTCACGTTTTATACTAACTGTCGATTTCGTTGAGCAACAACGAGGACGGGCCGAGCGTGTGCGCGGCAAAGTAATGCGCAGGACATCGCAGTTGGCACCGCGATGCGACCCAGACTTCGTTTACGAACGTTGCATTCTAATTTGGACTCTATGCACGACAATTTCATTGTTAGTTATGTAACTCGCTCTATGACAGACAGGCTCACCATGAATATTTTTGCCATAATACAGCCTAATCTACTAACATTATGTGAAGTTGTTTATGTGCAACAAACTTATCTCTTCAATCTTATTTTGGTAGTAGGTCAAGGTTCAAGTGGACAAAGTGGACTGATGATGATGTCCTACTGATGATGTCCTACTATAGTAACTAGGCTTATTTTTCTTCTGGACATTATAATGTTTGTGCCCTTCATATAATTGATAAACAACTCAAATAAATTTGAGCTTTTCTTTAAGTTTTATCCATTAATATTGAGGTACATTGAAGGCAATTGTAAGCCACAAATTTATAAGGAAATAGTGTAATTGCAAAGGCAAATCGATATCTGAATCTTAATGGCGATCAAACGATTTGCAATACAATACAAATTTCACAACAAAAAAAGTTTCCCAATGTGATCCATTTCTCCGCGCACGCCTCCGCGAATCCCAAATGACCGTCCGCAATACGTCAAATGCTTATTTTGTAGTACGTCGAATGAATTACAATAGACTTGGTATAAAAAGACGGGTAATGTTCCTTGTTAGCACACATCACATCCTCTTTTCATTAAGGAAGGTCCTTCAACAAACCAAGCAAGATGTTCTCATTCAAATCTGTAAGAACTTTTACTTTATATCACATATAAAAATTTATAATTTGTCCACCTTTCTCACATATTCATAGTTTTAGTGAAATGTAGACCTTTGTTCAGCAGTGGGAGTTAACACTTCTACTTACATTGAAGAAAATGAATTAAAATATTTCATTTTCAGATCGTACTCATCGCTGCGGCGTTCACCATTGGTGCTGAAGGCAGTGGCGTCCACGCTGTAGCCGCCCCGCTGGTTGCACCAGCTCACGTTGGATACGCAAATACTATTCCTCAGAATATTCCGCCATATGCCTCTCAAGTCAGTGTAACTACTAAGGCATGGAACCAGTTGGTAGCGGCACCTTTGGCAGCACCTTTGGCCCCTGCACCTTACATCGCCGGGCCGGCCCCAGTAGCTCCCGCTCCTTACGTTGCTGGACCTGCGCCGTACCTGGCAGGCCCTGGGCCCTACGCGGCTGGACCTGCCCCATATTTGGCTGGACCTGCCCCATACTTGGCTGGACCGGCCCCATACATTGCCGGACCGGCACCATACGTCGCTGGCCCAGCCCCATACGGGCTCCCTGCGCCTGCACCTTACGCCGCCCCCTTCCCCTACAATGCACCACTCCTGCGTTCACCCCTGGGACTCGCCCCAGCGTTCGTGCGATAGATTTAAGTGAATACTCGACTGACCTTCCTAAATATTGTTAATAATTGTTTTTATATTTTTATAGCATTGAAATAAAATTTAAAATTATTATACTTATGTTTTTTTATTTTCGATATTTTGATATAGAAATGATCACGTTAAAAGTCTACGGAGAATATTCAGTTTTTATAACATCAAGAAAAATATAAAAATTAGAAATTATAAATGTAGCTTCTTTTTTATTGACGACAACATGATTCAATATGAATTATGTATTATGTTTTATTAGAATAAAACATGATTTATTACAATAAAACATAGTAATGTTACCTGTTTAAATTAAATTGCTTTATTGTTTTTGTGTTTGGCTTAATAAAAAATAAAAAATTAGGTAACCGATAAAAGGAAGTTATAGGTAATACCTAGTTGATCATCATGAATTTCATTTTGTCATGTGCTTTACGTGACCACAAAGTTCATAAGAAGGATAAGGTTACTCAATTAGAAACTCTTTTCCCAACAATGGGATGGTATATACCTATCATATATAATACATACCATAAATAAATAATTATTTTATAATACCTTTTTGTAGAACTCTGTAGTATTTTGACTATGATGGTGACGAGTCAGTCTATGGGCTGTATTAATTTCATATGTACTAATTCATTATTTACTAGCAGCGATCCGCGGTTTTACCCGGGTTTTACCCGTCTATTACAAAAATAATTATCCCGAGATTAGCTCGAACATACAAACAAACAAACAAACTTACAAATTGTACCTCTTTATAATATTTGTATAGATGTGTGCCTAGCCCAATTTTTAATTGAAACAAAATAATATCACCCAAACTATGCTAAATTTTTTTTTTCATTATAACTAAAAATAGGGAATCATAAATCATTAAAAAACGAATTTATAGAAATACAAGTTTATTTATAAAAATATACAAAATAACTCAACAACTTATTTACAAATTAACAATAACAATTGACTATTTAAACTAGCTCTAACCTAATTAAGTTCATTTCCATGCTTGTCTTAAGAAAGGCGCCGGTGCGTAAGGTGTCTGGGGAGCGTAGGCAGGAAACCCGAGTGGAGCTCTTGCCACCGCTATGGGAGCAGGGGCAGGGAACACGGGCGCAGGGCGTATGATAGGGGCGAAAGGAGCCGCAGGCAGTGCCCGAGCGAACAATGGCGCCGGAGGCAACGCGGGAATAAATTGCGCCAACTTAGGCAACGCTGGCAACACAGAAGGTAGTCTAGGCAAAGCAGGAGCGAAGTAAGAAATGGGAGCAGGCAGTACCGGGGCTGGTGCGACCGGAGCTACTGGCCTGATGACAGGGCCAGCGTGGAACGAAGGCGCAGGGAATACAGGGGCCGGCGCTGGTAGCAGAGGTGCGGGGCCGGGCAGAACCGGCGCCGGGGCAGGTAGGAAGTGGGCTGAGTGGAACACGGGCGCGGGGGCAGGGGCGGGGAATACCGGCGCAGGCGCGGGCAGAACAGGTGGAGCTGGCAACACTGGAGATGCGGCTAAATGAGCGACGGCATGTATCGATCGCGCTCCAGTCGGGAAGTTGTAGTATGGTGCATAACGTACGATTGGGATCGATTTGACGGCTGGGAACAGGTGGCCAATACCGCTAGCGTTACAGCTAGCTATGATGGCAATTGTGGAAAGGACCTGAAAAAAGAATTGTGTTATTAAGTCCCTTCGATGTTTGTTGATATGGTTGCTAATGAAAAGTTATTAATTAATATACTTACTAATCTTTGAATTGACATTGTGTTTATATGTCACGACTTGATTAGTCGAGTGTCAATGTACAAGTGTAAAGATTGCGATGTCAATTGTGATTATATAGTTTATTCTGTTGCAAGCATTACGGTCATGTTGGTATCATTCGGTTTCACTTTCCTTAGACAGGACATGCGCATGCTCAATTAGGTGTCAACATGGGTGCCATTGATACCGTATGTGTCAAGTCGGACACCATTGATAGTAGTGTTATATAATGAATGGCGCTATTCGGTCCGTTTGTAAGTGTTAAGTACAATACTAATGGTATGTTGTTTGTGTCATTGGAATATGTACAGAGTGCGTCTGTCATAAAATCTATTTTTGTTAAAACCAACTGTAGTTAGAGGGTTGGTATAACTTACTCATCATAGATACTTGCTACCTAAAGGCTACCTAAATTAAATTAATCTAGAATAAAAAAACCATAAATAAAGAACCTTTTAGGATTGATATTATAAGTCTAGGTAAGTTTGCATATATATTATCATCATGAAAAAAACTATTTCCACGGTATAGTTGTTATAGCTACGCAGTACAAAAACCCATAAAATCTATATTGTGAAATGTCTAAACATGGATGGGTTCAAAATTATACAAGGGGCACATATACTCTAAATAACATAAATTACTAAGACTAACCTTATAATTTACATATTTAAATCCAGAAGCCACTACTATTATGTCATGATACATTATGTAAATACATTTAACGAATTAGTTCACGAATGAAGGGCGCCCCAATAATACACATAGTGATTGGAATATACATTTACGGACCGAATTCTAATTGCGGTGACAGTGTCGACACGTCATATCCATAAGCGAATTATCATGTATTCGAACAGTGTTTCATGTGATTTACGGCCATATTCTTCCTTGATAGTTATTTCAAATAGTGTATGCCCGTTGTTGATACTTTACGAAATATTTAAATTGTCATTTTATATAATACACTTCCCGTTGACCCGGTACCCTGCAGATAGTGACCAATTAGTCAATTGGACAAGTAATGACTGGGTTAAGTTATGTTAGAACTATGACCACAACACACAAGAACTGAATTCTACCTACAGGGTACGGGTGCAATACCCTAAGAGCCCGTGAACCCCAGACCTTCGTTATTTTATAAAAGCTGAAAGTTTGTCAGCGCATGCTCCCAACACAGGTAAGAACGATGGACGATTATGAAGTTTGGGTTACAGTGGCTTTGGCAGGTAAACGGTACTAAAGGTGTGTAAAATACCGATCTAAATTCATCAAATAATAAAGTGTGATTTGTGTGACATGACATATGTCATTTGAAAGCTCTTGAAGAGTTGTACAAGTCACCCTTTGACGGTGATATCGAAGTCGACGGCCAACTTGGTGTTTTCGACCATTGAAGATTGGAGTTGACCTATGCTATGGACGCTGATCCTAATGCTCAACAGTGACATGACCTATGTCATTTGAAAGCTCTTGACAAGTTGTACAAGTCACCTTTTGACGGTGATATCGAAATCGACGGCCAACTTGGTGTTTTCGACCATTGAAGATTGGAGTTGACCTATGCTATGGACGCTGATCCTAATGCTCAACAGTGACATGACCTATGTCATTTGAAAGCTCTTGACAAGTTGTACAAGTCACCTTTTGACGGTGACATCGAAATCGACGGCAAACTTGGTGTTTTCGACCACCGAAGATTGGAGTTGGCCTATGCCATGGACGCTGATCCTAATGCTCAACAGTGACATGACCTATATCATTTGAAAGCTCTTGAGGAGTTGTACAAGTCACCCTTTGACGGTGATATCAAAATCGATGGCCAACTTGGTGTTTTCGACCATTGACCTTTAGTACCGTTTACCCGCCAAAGCCACGGTAACCCAAACTTCATAATAGTCCATCGTTCTTACCTGTGTTGGGAGCATGCGCTGACAAACTTTCAGCTTTTATAAAATAACGAAGGTCTGGGGTTCACGGGCTCTAGGTCTTCAAGCATCGGGTAGTAATTTTAAGTATTTAATTAAAGTACCTCATTGGAGATCATTGAGTTATATGTACTAACGTACTACATATAACTCAGTGTTGGAGATGCTTTAATTTAGTCCGTCAGTGGTGCTTTGTTCGCATATTCCGGTAGTCGAAGGTTGTTAATCTACTTAGGTCGCTGAGTGTCTCCTTCACAAACAACATAGTGTTTGTCATCGTCTGTTATCTGTTGCAGTCGTCCTTTGAAAGTGTCTCTGCCGAATTTGTAACCGCTGTTACGGTCATCGCGATATATGGAGATGTGATTATTAGCTGACATTTATGTCAACAATTTTTATATCTAAAACCCCATCTTAATTGTATAAGTAGTTTTTGAAAAAATCACGGCCATGCGATTTACATAAAGGTTTGAATGGAAGTCCTTCTTTTTTGAACCGGGTTGAATTGTTGGTTAGCTTATACACGGTAATGCCATCTATATACACCCATGACCATGACTTATAGAAAATGAAAAAATATCTAGTACCTTAAAATAAAACCTAATAATACCTTTTGCACATAAAGTTGGTATTTTTTTACAAAAAACATTAGCAGACTTCATTTGAAATAAGTACTTAACAAATATTTTTTAATATCTGTCTATTTACTCAGAAAACCTATATTAGTGAATCACTAGTAGTTTTTATGATAAACTAGCTGTGCCCCGCGGTTTTACCCACAGCGCACCCGTTCCCGTAGGAAATACGGGATAAATAATATCCTATATCCATCTCCTGGTTCCAAACTACCTCCCCACCAGTTTTCAGCCAAATCGGTTCAGCTGTTCTCGAGTTATAAATAGTGTAACTAACACGACTTTCTTTTATATATATAATAGAATAGATATATAGATGATAAGCAATTTAAGCATTTTGCTCTAGATTTCGAAAACTTTTGAAAAACATTCTAAGTAAATCAATTCTTAGACTTGAATCATAAAAAAAATTAAAAAAGAAAATTATTGAGATTGATTGAATAAGATTTTTTTTTTTAATATTCTGGTCGTTCTTTACATATTATTAGAATTAAATAATGATTACTCTAGTGACAAAAGCTTCTAATTAATTAAGCTGCTTTGTTTAGTTATGTACACTTACTGTTAGTAACGTTTTAAATAACGAGTAATCAACAAGTGTGGTCGAGCACATGTGGACGCAAATAGAACACTCTCGTTTCAATTGTTCTCATTAACGTGAGGTTTCTTTATGTAACAAATATGTTTGGTCGTCGAAATTACTTTTGCCAAGGACCATGAGAAAACTTCCTTGAAACTTAGCGATCCACGAAGATGGTAAACAAGTTTACATTGTTCCCATTATGTTTATATAAATCATGTTATTCCAACAGTTAAATAAAAAATGTGTTCAATTATAAAACATAATATTTATTGAGTACAAAACGGTTCTAGATGTCAGTCTTCATGGCTTATCTTACTTCAGGGCGATGAATGGGGCAGAAGCCCCGTAGTAAGGTGAAGCGACGTAGGGTGAAGAGTAGGGGGAGAACACTGGAGCTGAGGGCAAGAAGGGAGCTGCACCGGGAGCGACGAGACGAGCTGCGGGGCCGGTGGAGAAGTATGGGCCGGCGGCGGCGGCCACGTATGGGGCGGGAGCGCCGGCGACGTATGGGGCTACGTATGGGGAACGAGCAGCGGCGATGAAAGGGGCTGGGCCAGCGGCGACCACTGGGGCAGGGGCGGCAGCAACCACCGGAGCGGGAGCAGCAAAGTACGGAGCGGCAGCAGCATACAAATTGTTGTAGGTCCTAGACACGAACTGTGAACTGGTGGCGACGGGCGTTGAGGCGAGCACTGGAGCCGCCACAAGGGGAGCTGCAGCCGCTATGGCTACGCTAGGCTTGGCGGCAGCCAATGCGATGGAGGCGAGGAAGAACACCTGAAAATAAAACAGAAATAAGATTTCGAAAATTCAGTATTTACAAATGAGGTTACTGAAATGAAGTTCAGTTAAAAAAACATTTTTAATAATACACTTACGATTTTGTACATTTTTGTTGGTTTGGTTGGTTTGTCTGTTGAACAGAAGATGTGAGTGTGATGGCCACCGTTAGTTGACAATACCTTATATACAAGAGCCAAGTGAGATTCACCTTGTGTTGCGTTTCGTCACAGATCGTTTCGTATGCAGCGTCTTAGACTCCGTGCACGCAACGGGGGCGAGTTACGACAACGTAGCCGGACGGGCCGATACCGGACCGCTGTCGGACATATCAACATATTCAACAAAGATTATCAAAACTTTTACGTAATCAATTTCCTTTATTCAATAGCCCCTTAAGGACTTTGGGGTAAGTTACATGAATCTAATACGCAACTGTGCTTATCAAAGTTACTATCCGAGGCTTTCTCTCATCTCATCATAATATTTGTTTACTTTTAGGATTTGAATAAGGTTTGACTAGTGGCTGTATGCTAGTTAAATACAGAACCTTCTTGTTTAATGTTGGCTAAAATAGAGATTTGTATGAATGTGTGCATTTTAATCATAGTGCTGACGTACCTACGCGTGAAAACTCGTACAAAAATGTCTTTCTTCCATTGACTTGAATTATTAATGAGTGTTTATCCTCTGAAGGCGACAACTAGTATTATGTAAAACATCCGTTTCAAGGCTACTTTAAAAAGTATTGAATTTGGTCTAGACTCATTATCTATGGTTTTTGTTTGTGTTTCCATTGTTATTCAACATACACGGTGTACAATAGAAAATATGTATTTTCCGCTCGTCTTAGTATCTGTTATATTCGATGATTTTGAGACTTTAAAGAATGAATTATTGTTAATCTACCGTATTTAGACATTTTACTTTGAATTGAGATTCCAAAACTTAAATTAAAAAAAATTGACTGGGAATGAGTTGAGTGATTAAAAGTGAGATGCTTTATCCCACTTTTAGTTACTCAAAGGGGGTAAAACCGTCCGTTAAGGTAATTTAGGTACTCAAAATAGAACCTTGCTTATATCATTGCTTTATTATCATCCTAATTATTCTTAGCACCGAAATAAGTATCATCTGGCGTGACGTCATCATCTTGTTCTATTATGTTGCAATACGTCCCCCACCCGGTCCGTCTGACTATATGTCATAAGATTTAAAAAAAGCTTAGCGTATTTTCATTCGCATTCACAAACAGATAGAAAAATGAAAATGAAGGTTAAATATAAATTCCCCGAATTCATACGGGAACTTTCCATAATCTTCATCGGTCCAGTGAAGTGAGAGCTGGGTGCAAGTATGTTTAGTGTTACTGTTACTGTTAGCCTGTATCATCCAATCGTTGTCACCAGTTTTCTGTCTTTCTTGTTGGCGTTCAGTATCAGTAAGTATCTTTATAATTCTTATCGTATGGAGATTCATTAATTCCATGGCGTGCCAAGGCGTCAATTGACCGTACCTGCCTATAATGTAGATATCAAAGAAATAACAAGAAGGACTAGAAGTATCTCATACAAAAACATTAATTAAGGACTTGTCCTCTACAGACTAAGTCCTTTGTCTGCTCGAGACGTGGGATAGGAGTAGGAATTGTAAGGTGTTAAGATTTTGTCTTAGCATAACGTTATATAAGAGACATCTTTAACTAAGTAAAATTCTGAGACATTGTGACACATGATCATGACAAGCCCGTTGGCACAGTAGCAGTGAGAGCGCTTACTGTGTCGGGGGTTGCGGGTTCGATCCCCGCCCGGAGTCAACAATATGTGAAGATATAGTTGTTGGCGATGACGTCTGGGTGTCAATTATAAATTCTTATAAAGTATTTGTGAATGTATATGTAGTAGTATCAGTTAGTTAGATTCCATAACACAAGCTTAGAGCTTACTTTGGGTCTAATTAACCTTGTGTAAATTTGTCCGGGTGTCCGAGTATATTTATTGTCTTTGGCACGAAATAGAGAAGTGTAACTAAAGTATTTCCCTCTTCAGTGGCCTCTAGTATGCGCTCCGAGTTTTCATAAACCAAGACATGACGTAAACATTGGTTGCAATGGCTTTTAGATCCCGTAAAGATCATAAGCTATAATGATTTACCCCAAACCTGTGCAGAACACCTTGAGGTGCTCATATGTTCTTTCAAATGGTCATTCTTTCTACATACTCTACATTAAAGGTTGTTAGTATGTATATATGTGAAATCAATTATATATGCCGCTCACGTCCAACAACTAATTGCTATGCCACTGATTGACATTAGGCAATACAAACGTCAGACATTTTTCAAATATTTCAATCGAAATTCATATGTTGTTGAGACTTTACAATCGTTCGTTGGGAAAACCCTAGTTTTTAATATATTCACTTTTGTTGTAGAATTTCGTCATAGTTATTATTGGAACGAAGTTCCTTATCGCGCGTTGCGAAAGGGGGCTAGACGGAAAAAATGGTAACGACATTTTTTAGGCCAGAGAGGGACAGACAGAGAAACTTGCGCACGCCAGAGAGAGACAGACAGAGAAACATGCGTGAGAGAGACAGACAGAGAAACTTTTCTCTGTCTATCTCTCTCCCTCTCTCTCTCTCTCTCTCTTATAGAAAGCAAGCTAGATATTTTCGTTTCGTCTTTCTATTTCGCATTGAACAGTGTGGTTATTTTTGTTGATAATTAATAAACTTCGTTCCATCCGGGTGTCCCTTGACCTCTCAAGTTTTTTTTCATATGTATCGTTATTTAGGTATGTTAAATTATACATTTCAATTTTAAAGTAACCTGATAATGTGAATAAGGGATTATTAATGGATAGGAATAAATAAAATCCTGTAGTAATTTTATAAAAATGTAAAAAATATAATCTCAATAAACTTCTTTATGTACATGTGCAGTATTATAACTAGTGTAGTTTTCGTCGCCTATTTAATATTCTTAATTATCATGATAATGTTGGTGCTTGATATTGGGGTCTTAGATTAGGCCTGAACGTTGTAGGTTCAACATCTCTTCTTGGAGGTCTAAAGTTTTGCTGTTTTTGTCCTGCATATGGTGTGTATGTCACTTGTTTTACATGAGCACTTCGTGCACTATGTGACACTGGTCTTATTATCAGTTTGGCTCGAGAAGGCACAAATGTATGGACGTGTTTGACCACCTTGATAGCTTCGTGGTTATGAGGGAAAAGAGGCAGGGGCGGTGGTGCAATGTATGCCAAAGGAACCTTCACTACCTCCACGGAAGTTCTCAGCTTTTGAGGCCTGGGTATGGCATGCAAGTGGTAGTGCCCATTCGGATGGTGGTGATGATGGTGGTGGAGATGATGAAGCACCGGCTGCGGCTGAGGACTGGCCAGATGCTGGTTCGTCTGCGTTGGACTCGGAGCCAAGTATTGTTTGAAGCCAACATTCTCGTTCGAAGGAAGCGCTTGCACGAAGCTATTATCAGTGCTGGCCGGCAAAGGAGTGGTAGCATCAGGCTCTTGGGTAGTTTTCTTTTCAACTGGTGTTGTAGATCGAGTGGTAGTTTGTTCAGCTTTATCATCTTTAGTAGTGGTTGGTTGTTGTTGAGGAATGAACCCGAAGACTGGAGGAACTCCAAACGGATATGGTGGAAGAAGAATTGTAGCTACTGGCGCTGCAGCATTGGCAGTGGCTACCGCTATAGCTACATTTGGTTCTACTGGTTGTGGTGATTGCACGGGCTGGACCGGTTGGGTTGGTTGGACTGGTTGGGATGGTTGAATTGGCTGTACTGGTACTGGGAATACATGCTGAGGATGCACTGGTAACGCGTGAGCTGGTTCAACGAACAATGGCGGTTCTGGCGCAATAGGAACCACCTGTGGTGCCGCCACTAAACGGTTGAAATTCCTTTGGAAGTATTGTGAGCTAGTGGCGGTCACGACTGGTGCACTTCCTATTGGACCTGCGTGGTGGACTCCTGAACTATACGCCAAGCCATAGAGTGACGCTAACACTGTCACCTGAAAGAAAAAAACAATTGTTTATCTTTGGTTATTTGATACCATATATTTAGTTTTTATCAAAAAGAAATATAATTTAATTGTACCGTCAAAATCATGTTGAAGTTCCTTCACAAGGCCGCTTTTGAAATTATAATGCGGGCATTAGAATATGGAGCCCTCGCTTTTATATAGGTGTAACAAATTTTGCATCGTGGTGAGGCAACGTGGCGGGTGTCGCGGAATACCTAATGTTACAATGGTTAAGGACTCGGACCTTGATGGACACAAAAATCGTATCGAAAACGTCTAAAGAATAATAATAAACAAAGTTCTATTGGGAAAGTACCCGTTGGAACTGGTTATTATAGGTTTAACCCGATAGTGCCGATCCTATCGAAACAATTGAATGTTAATGGCAATATTACACGCCGCTCTGCGGGCATTAATCAAATCCCGACTGCAATACGTACCGGTTTTAATCAGATGAAGGTACTGTTATCTTTAAAGATTTTATAAGCAGCTGCATTTGCTAGCTGATAACAAGTTTAACAATAGGTAGTGCAATCTATGTAATTTTCCACTTAGGTATAGATAACTGGTTCTTTAACGTGAGGTTTTCCTTGCCACAAAGTGTCTTATCAGTTTAGGTTAGGTTACCTAAGGCGGAGTTAGTTTTAATCTATTTATATGACGAAAAAGTACCCAGTGTGGTGCCCAGAATATAGAAGTATAATTATACCAAGTTTTATCGTAATCGAACTAATAGTTTTTGCGTGATGCTTAAAGAAATAAACACACAGCTTCGGTATCTATCTAGAAATGTATTTATTAATGGTTTTTCATTGTTCAAATTCAAGATACAGAATTTAAACTTCTATATTTTTATTACGAGTATATATAGACTAACCGAGCACCGCGATATTACCCGCGTTAGTGCTTGTCCACGTTGAAAGCGCGGGCGCGGGCGCGGTGGAGGGCGCGGGAAACGTTGCGAGCTCGTGTTCACGTTAACCGCCAGGCGTTCGCGCGAGTGTGACGTATTGTCAGAGGTCGTAAACATATCAGGAAACATTATGCTAAATGAAACGGGTCTGTATCGCGTTAGATTATTTAGCTTATTTTACTAAAATACGTACCCGACGTTTCGAGCGGATTACACCGCTCGTGGTCACGGGATAACTCTCCAGCAATTTCCTTCCATAGCCTTATTAAAAACATTTCTATTCATATGATGACTGTGTTTACTTTGCCAAATAGGAGTTCTAGCCTGAACAGCACTTATAAACTCTTCTGTATTGAACGACATGATAAAAACGCGCTATCGTTTCTAGCGGCAAGTTCAAACTGGTTGAACTTACCTGACGTCGCGAGTAAATCGCGCGCGCCACCGCTAGTTTGACGTGAACACACACAAACGTCTCAAGCGTTTGAAATTGGAGCGAGCGCGCCGCACGCGCTAGTCGCTAGTTAGCTCGCTACTTACACCGCACGTGCGTTTTGAACGTGAACACTTGGAAATCACGTCATATGTTTGATATTTCGTGACCGCGCCCGCCACCGCGCCCGCGAGTCAACGTGGGCAAGCACTAATACCCGTTCCCGCGGGAATTTCAGGAACGTATTCCATGAGTTATTCTACTGACCTATATTACTGTAAAGTTTCATCCAAATCCATCCAGTAGTTTTTTCGTGAAAGAGAGAGACAAACATACATCCATCGTCGCAAAATTTCGCATTTGTTTCTCTCTCATAAATTTAAGAGCAAGGCTCTTATCGGAGAGTCCGATGCAGACTTCTCCATCTATTCCTATTCAGTGCAAGCTCCTTCACATCTCTATAAGACATGATAGACACTTTTTCTTTAATCTGACTCATGTAACTGATTCTAGGCCTTCCCCTACCTCGCTTTCCTTCAACTTTACCTTCCATGATATTGTATCTGTCATGACAGATGAATCAGACGACATGTCGTATAACCTCCCCTTTCTTATTTTATTTATTATATTAGTAGGATAGATAAAAAATAAATTAGTACATTCTGTATGATTGAACCAGCTCCTTACTCCGTATAACGTTATGTAAGGAAAAATCCGCGTGGTTCATAAACGTGATATTAAATCACGTTACGTTTCTCGTAATAAACTAAGTAAGTTTGTGCTACGATCGGTACAATTGACAAGCACGTTGGCACAGTGGCAGTGAGACCGCTGACTGTGTCGGGGGTTGCGGGTTTGATTCCAGTCCGGAGTCAACAATATACAATATACGATGTAAATTATTTCTGCGTTTGGGTCTGTGTGAGTGAATTTGTCCGGGTGTATTTAGCGGTTGCCCGTCCGGGCACCCGCTTAACGCAGTTTCAAGCCTAAAGACTATAATCATCCTATACCAGCTATACCAGCATACCTTTATGATCCTACTTTTTCTTTATTCTTATAGAATCAAGAATCTAAATGTAGTTGGACAGATGTTAAAAATAGTTTAGTCGTATATATTAAATTCAAGTATACTTTTAAATCATTCAGGGACATTCAGTAGACAACGCGATTTCAAATAAATTTTCATTTTTTCAATAAGATTTGCTTATTACACAGATATATTTTATCGCATACTCGTATTGATCCATTGTAATTTTATTAAGCATTTATAGTTTGTATATAATATTCTTTGCTTAACTGTACATCAATTGCTGATAATGTCGTCTCTAATATCAGTCACAAAGGTGTGATATAAAAGTGATATAAGGTTAAATGATAAGGAAAATGGGTAATATTTACCTTTTTGATCTACAATTGAAAGGCAGTGCGTAGAAGGTCACAATTGATTACGTTGAAATCATTGTTTTATGTATACTTTTTGACGCCTGACAAAAACCTAGCTCACTCACCATGGAACTGTTTGTAATCAATAGGCGCAAGAGGATTTAGTGTTTATGATATTTGTATTCTTAGGATTGTTATTTGACGTGTTTTAGCTTAGGCAAGGCAATAATATATTTTTGTTAGAAATCTTTGTTAAAGTAAATTAAACGCAATATTTATGTTATTAATAAAACAACTCAAATTATGCATTACAAAACATTTATTTATCCATAATATCACTGGTTATCATTGTTTTAAACGGCGACTATCGGCGCAGGAGCTGCGACATAAGGGGCTGAAACGTACGGCGAGGCAACGTACGGGGAGGCAACGAATGGGGCAGCGGCAACGTATGGGGCGGCGGCAGGGGCGACGTAGGCAGCGGGGGCGGCTACGTAGGCTGCAGCATAGCCGTTGAAGTTACGGTGGTAGTATTGAGAGCTGGTGGCGGTTACGACGGGTGCGGGGGCAGCGACGACTGCTGCGGGGGCGGCCGCCACGAGGGGGGCGCTCACCAGGGCCGGCTTGGCGGCGGAGAGGGCTACGAGAGCGGAGACGATAAGGATCTGTGAACAAGATTTAGAGTTATAAGAATAAGCTTCTGTTTGATAGAAAGGCTTTAGTAAAGATAAGTCAGAGAAAATTTTCAGTTCATAATTATGGTTTTAGAGATTTCTTGCACAATCGATATGTTTTTAATCATATTTCAAGTAAAAATCAACATTTTTCTTCCCCTTTCTCTGAACTTTACAAAATTACAAAAAACAACTTACGATCTTCATCATTTTGATTGGTTCGTTGTTTGTTCTGTAACTGCAAGTACAGGAGTCGTGCTGTTTGCCAGAGATTCTCAACATTTTATACTGTCCAGACGATGTGTTTCGACATCTGATCCCATTCGGGCAACGTCTCTGGCATTGGCCTATGCGTGATCGGAATCAAACCACTGTGCGCAGCTTGAATAATTGTATTCGATTAACTTGCACTTTTCGTTTGTGTCACTGCCAACTGTTAACAACACCGTTCATTTCTACATTTCTAGTACTTTTTTGTCTACGCTGTACCCATTTCCGTGGAAATTTCGGGATAATAATTAGTAATAATTATCATACACAACAATATTTTTTGTCGTGTTTGTACTTCGTAGCGCATTTGAACAATTAAACTCTACAACTTTTTAATATTAGTATGTACTAGCAGTGCCCGGCGGTTTTACCCGCGTTGTGCACATTCCTGTAGGAATTTTAGGATGAAAAATAGCCTACAACCTTCCCGTTGAATGTGGCTATCCATTACAATATACATGTATATTCCGATCAGATCGGTAGTTTCTGAGATTAGGGAGTTCAAACAAACGAACTCTTCAGCTTTATTATATTAATATAGTTATAGATAGGCATTGTGAATAGATTTTTAAAACTTCAAAGTTGTTAACTGACTATGAGCAATATGCAAACGTGTTCCAAGTACGCGAAGAGACTCAATATCACTCAGCTTTACGTTTGTACAGAGAGTCAAAACTAAAAAGAAGTCAAAGCTTCTGGAAAGCACTCGATATAGAACATTTTACTTGAAAGTAACATTCTTTTGTTGTACCTAGTCTAAGTTCTTGTACTTACTTGCGTAGTCATAAGCATTGAATGCGTAGGTATTAAATAAATACAAAATGTTCAACGGCGTAACTGTAGGGGGGAAACCCCGCCAAATGTCACGGTCTCAATCCGAAAGAGTCCCTCTTGCTGAAAGGAAAGCTTTTTTTATGAGGTGGTTATTGGCAACAGGCCTCTATGTTGTTATGCCGCTGAAAATGTATTTTTTTACATCTTTATCATATACCAGCCGCGCCCCGCGGTCTTACTCACGTTGTACCCGTTCCCGCAGGAATTTCAGGACAAAATATATCCCATGTGTTATTCTGATGTATGTATAACCTGTATTACTGTAAAATCCGTTCAGTAGTTTTTGTGTGGAAGAGTAACAATCATACATACTACATCCTCACAAACTTTCGCATTTATAATATTAGTAGGATATGACAAAACAAAGTTCCCAAAATCTGTCTGTCCCATAGAAACGAGTACAACTCGGGTAGAACCGCTAGTCTATACTATCTATACTAATATAATAAAGAGGTAAAATTTGTAAGTTTTTTTTGTTTGTTTGTTTGTATGTTCGAGGTAATCTCAGGAATTATCAGTCCGATTTGAATAATTCTTTTTGTAATAGATAGCCACATTTAACGGGAAGGTTTTAGGCTATTTTTCAACCCGAAATTACCACGGGAACGGGTACAACGCGGGTAAAACCGCGGGTCGCTGCTAGTAGAATACAAAATAAAATCCCCTACCGCGTCTGCCTATCTGTACGTTCACGGTAATCTCAAAACTTCTTAACGGATTTTCCTGCGTTTTTCACTATCAAACAGATATATTCAAGATAAAGCTTCATATTTAACTTTTTATCCAAATAATCCAATCTGAACTTTAGGCAATCTTAATTTACTGAAGCGGGTTGCTAAGAGTCTATAAAGAACGTCTACTAAATCAATAATGATCACAAAGTATACCTCTTCTCCTTACCTAAACTAAATGTTTCTCATTAAATAATATCGCACCGGTTTTACAAGTTCTAGCTACATTTGCCGGATTAGACAAACTATTATTTTTTCAAACACTCCTACACCTATCTAGATTATATCTGATGTAATAAAAGTGTTCGCAAACGGATGTCAACTATGAAGCACAAGCAGAAGGTATACATACTTAACTACACTATGATAGGTACATAGATTTTTAAAGTGAAAATAGTATTCTTTAAATTTAAATTTAGCATGTATTGTTTGTTTAAAAGGCAAAAAGTACCATTATGAACAAAATCACTTTTCGTATCTTTTTATCGATAAATATTATATCGTCAAAGTTTCTCATTCTGTCTACGTCCTCATGATCATTATGCAATAATTAATTAAAATAATAATTGTGTATCAAAAGCTGTAATATCGATATAAATGCTAGTCGTGACGATCTATGCACGCGACCACAGCCGAGGCCTCGTGACGTCTCGTCTATGCGTTTTTCACTATAAAAATGTTTTATTTAACGTGATCAAACACGTGAATTTTGTGCTGATAAAACCTCCATCTTCCAGTCCCGTTTCGTTTTCTTATTATCTATTCAAATCCTTTATTTTCTCTGCAATTATAAACTTTTAATAACAACTTCTCAGCTCGTGTATTTTTGCGAAACGTGCTCGCCAAAAAACAACGCAGTTGTTTTTACTTTTGTATTCAAAATACTTTGTAACATTTGCCCTTTAAATGGAACATTTGCGTATTACGTACGCAACATCTTGGGTGTTTATAAAAGTATTCGATTAAGGACTTTTGCATAAGTAAGGCTCCGTTATGCCCTGAACCTTAAAACCTCTTGTTTAGTTCATTTAATACATTGAATGACAGATTTACATTCATATCCATAGCATTTATGCAATTTGATTGAGATTACAGGCTACGCGTCGGCGAAGACAAAGCTTGAAATTGACTTTGTGAGACGCCCACGTTCTTATGATGAGTGCATTAGATACACGAACTAGAGCAGTAGGAACTTAGGTCCTCCTTAATTAGAAAAAAGCCGGCTTAAACCAGTCAGATCAATCGGTAATCTTAACCACGCCTAAGATATAACTCAACACGCCACTGAGACTACTAAATAAACCGATGCTTTATAGGAGACATATTGAAATTATGGTTTATAACAATAGCAAGTACCCAAACTTAATGATTGGCTATAATTAAAGCTAAAAGTCTATTAAGATCATTTCAATAGCATACAATGAGAGCGGAATCGAACAAAAGATTCGGTAACCAATTACATATTCACATACAGGACGTGTCAGTTTATTCAATACACATATTGTTATGGCAGTGTCATGGAGTTAGGTGTACGAAAATAGTCACAATTTTATACAAGAATATTTTACAAGCTGTACAATGTCATTACGTCTTTAATCAATATTACGTAGGATTACCATCTTTCTTTGCCATCTACGATATATACACTATCAATTGTTTCTGACATTAAATCCATGACAACAAACGATCCTTATGGTGTCAAAAATGATAAACTTTTGTCATACAATGAACCGCTTAACCTGCTAAATCTTTTTAAATTGTTTTTACTAAATGGATTTGATATAAGAGATAATCCCACAATATTTCGTCTATTACCAACCGACCAACCACTCTGTCCACCTAGGTGGACGGTTAGTAAGTTTTTTTCTTAACCAACAACCCGCCTAGTTTGTCCAACCTAGTTGGTCGGTTAGAACTATTTTTTCTTAACTGCCAACCTAGTTGGTCGGTTAGAACATTTTTTACTTAACTGCCAACCTAGTTAGAAAAAATAACCCTAACCTACCGAATAGTACAATTTTCTTAAAAAAAAAAATTAGCCTAACCAACCGAATAGTACAATTTTCTTAAAAAAAAAAATAACCCTAACCTACCGAATAGTAAGAAAATTGTACTATTCGGTAGGTTAGGGTTATTTTTTTTTTGTCAGTTGACACCCCCCAACTAGGTTGGCAGTTGGGAAAAAAATGTTCTAACCGACTTACTAGGTTGGCAGTTGGGAAAAAAAATTTCTAACCGACCAACTAGGTTGGCAGTTAAGAAAAAATAGTTCTAACCGACCAACTAGGTTGTTGGTTAAGAAAAAAACTTACTAACCGTCCACCTAGGTGGACAGAGTGGTTGGTCGGTTGGTAATAGACGCAATATTTTATCTAATATACAAATATTTCAACTATTGTATGCCCTGTGTTCACTGTTCGCATTTGCAGTCTCAAGACTCACTGCCGCACTCAGAGACATTAAATCGACGTTCATTAAATTGACAATAATTAACTATTTAAAGTAATTTTTCATACATTACTTTCAAAATTGAACTAAATGTCTACTAAGGAAGCATTGACGTCTCTGAGTACAGGCTGGTGATGGACTGACCCATATGAATTTTCGAAGTGAATCTGAAACGGGCTACCTACGTTGTATGTCTATATAATAGAAAACACCTAAATATATTGTAACTGTAACTCTTATTTAACTGGTAATTTAGTACAACATAATACGATGCCACATCCAGTATAACTGTGACAATGTTATGACAGCGTAGCATTGGGGATGGCTTCCCCTTACGTAAGGCAGAAGACATTGGCAGGAGCAGCCATCGAGTGCAATTGACACCTTCAATTGCCACCCGCCCGGTTGACAATTTAGAAGAGTTTATACTCTCTTGCGTCACAATAAAGTACCAATAAAAAAAAATCTAGTTCTTTCCTTTGCCCTCATCCGCTAAAAGGTATTCAGTAAAAGTTAAAAAGATTATATTTCAGCGATGTTTTGCGACACATGTGTTCTAGTTAGTCGCAATTAGCGGCTGTTGTAAAATATATAACGGAGCACAATAGTCTCTCAGAAGAATGCTCCACGTGGCTAGCTACTTTTAAAAGCTCACATGGTTTTGTTGAATAAGGAGAAAATGTAGACGAAACTATATTGATCTAATTCATCCTATATCAATGATCAGTTCAGATCAAATATCAGATCAATTCCATAAGTATGTATTATCCGTAAGTACCTTTGAATGCTGTTATAACTGGCTTCCGCATCTATTGTTGATACTGCTACAATTAATTCGGACATATTACTTAAGGTGTTTCTGCCCCTGAATCATTGTTTCTTTATTTAGAAGATAAAGTTGTATTGCAATAGCACATTGCAGATGTTTTACTACAAATACACACGACAAATTGTCACAGAAAGAGCGCTGATAACAAGGCACTACACACGAACGTAGTGAAATTCAATTTCTTATTTAAAATATTACATACAGACGTAATAACTCACATACGCATTACCAATTTTGTCTGCAATTTTACCACATTCTACTTATCAACCTTCAAATGCTTTTCCATGGGAAAGTTCTATACAGGAGTGTTGGTTCCAACGGAACAAAGCAGGTGTTGACGCAATGGCCGGACTTCAAGGAGACCCGTGTAAGGAAACTTTCTCAAAAATAACATCAAACGTGCAGTTTTAATTAGTTTAGTACTAAGTAAGGTTTGGGGGAAATAGTAAGGTACTTTGGCAATCTGTCGTCAGACAGGGTTACGCTCAGAAGCGAATTTATAAACTGTAATTCGCTTTTGAAATTAATGTGAACCTTTCGAACTTATCTATTTTGCTCGTCTGCTTGCAGCTTTAAACTCGCTCATTGGGCAATAGGAACTGGGACAGACGACATGAAAAGTTCCAATCATATTTAATTTCGTCACGTCACCGTGACCTGCGCTATGACGCTTTATATTTAACTACCCTATTTAATTTGTTTTGATGAATTAATTGCATCAACGTCAATGAGCACGTGAGGCATTTGAAGGGCTTAAATGCCGCAGCCACTAGGTATATTACTTATAGGGCATGTCTGGGTATGTGGGTATTGACACGTGAGATCTGAGAAAGTATCGATAAAAAATTTAGGAACCGCTTTGCTTTGTATGTATATATTGGCCTCCCAGTTTTAGGCAGCAATCTCTTTAGTGTGATGACATGAGATGATGATGCCATCACAACGGAGGTGCCATAGTGCAGCAGCTATGACGGTTATATCTACCTACTAATTTAACGACATAACTTACCCTAACATCAACAATCCTAATCCTTTTTCAATTCCTAACGTCATCTTATATATAAAATTCTCGTGTCACAGTTTTCGTTGCCATACTCCTCCGAAACGGCTCGACCAATTTTGATGAAATTTTGTGTACATATCGGGTAGGTCTGAGAATCGGCCAACATCTATTTTTCATCCCGAAATTCCCGCGGGAACGGGTACTGTGGTTGAACTCCTCTGAAACGGCTCGACCGATTCTCATGAAATTTTGTGTACATATCGGGTAGGCTGAGAATCGGACAACATCTATTTTACATCCCGAAATTCCCGCGGGAACGGGTACAACGCGGGTGAAACCGCGGGGCGCAGTTTGATTGAACTCATTGGTCATATTCTAATCGTATTATGCATGTTTAGCTGTATCAGTCTATTTTAATACTGGTAAGTACGAATGGAAGGTAATACAAATAAACCGATCAATAATTTTATATCATAACTAAAGAGGTAGTCATTATCTATAATAATATTACAAAGAAGTAAAATTTGTAAGTTTGTTTGTATGTTCAGACAAGTTTTGGAAATTACCGATTCATATAATTATTTTAGTAATGAATAGCCACATTCAAAGGGAAGATTATAGGCTATTTTTCAACCCGAAATTCCCACGGGAACGGGTACGTTGGTAAAATCGTGGGGAAAATAAATATGTAAAAAAGAGAGTACCTTATGAAGAAGAAAAATAAAAAAAAACATTTGAAAAGATTATTATGTTTATAAGTATGTCCGTAGAACCGGTAGACAATGGAGAGAACTTTGAATTATATTTGGAAACTATCACTGACTTGTTAGTAGCTAATTCAGAACTATAAATATGACACGATCCTATACAGATTACTAAATGCCTATAGACAGTCAGTATTTTCATTTTGACTCGAGCAAGCACACGTTGACAGCTGCACTAAACTACTTATAAATTATTTAGTGATTGTGACACCTTTGTGGTCTTCAGAAACTAAATAGAGGTCTTCAGCTTTACTACTTCTGATGGACATACATATATAAGTAAAAATTCGAGTTACCTGTTACACGATAGAAAAGGTTGCAAGTGTACAAACAAAAGCCGAGAGCGAGCGAAACTTTAATACTGAACAGTGAACATAGTGACGCATTCACTTCCCTCAGGATCCTTATATAACATTTTGTACTTTAAACGCGTAGGTTTAATTACAATGAAGAAGGTTACAAACTTTTGTTGGACTCTTTATTGTTAATGAGGTATTGAATAGGCAGGGAAGCGTAAACATGACGATAATTATTGCATTGAAATACGTCATCGGTATTTCTTTTTGTCGTTGTCAGCTAACAAGTATGACATGGGACACCGTGTTAAAAATATTCGACGATCGCTTTGAATAAAGATTTACTTGTAGTTGGAATGTTCAAGAAGGCAAATCAATGAAGACTTTAAGCTCACTAAAGATCTTCTTCTTCATCGAGTGGATGGTCAACCTGACCAATCCTGGTGTCAGAGTTTTTGAGCCACCAAAGGCCTCTGACATGGCTCATGTAACGACTACTATCCGTAGAAAGTAACCGGGACCGACGGCTTAACGTGCCCTCCGAAGCACGGAATCATCTTATTTTTCGGGAAATCAGGTGATTCAGCCTGCAATGCCCTAACCAAACTGAGGGCAGTCTCACAAAGAGATTTTTGTGAGACATTGTTCCCCACCCGGAATCGAACCCGGAACCTCCGGGTAGTGAGCCGAGCGCTCAAACCGCAAGACCACGGAGCCTGTTAAAGATCAACACAGTGAGGGAGGTTTATTGACTGTATATTAAAAACGACATTATTTTATAGCATTAAAAATCGCAAAATTCGGACACAAAGGGTCCGTACCATAATGTAAAAAAGAGCAAAGAATCATGCTCCCATACAACAAGTATAGGAGCCTACTTATACTTAAATATGTATCTTATTCCTGAGATACAGTCTAGTGACAAACAGAAGGACAGACGGACAGCGGTATCTTGGTAATAGGGTGGCGTTTTTACCCTTTGCCTATGGTTTACCCAATAAAAAAGGAGTTGACAAAGGGAATAATTGAAGCTATCTAAGCTTTCAGTCAGTCAGTTAACTTCTAGCAATAACAGTACCGTGACCTCCGTTGGTACAGATAATGGCATCCAATTGTGACAAGTTACATAATAATACTAACGCGGAAGATGTGTCTAACCTTCTTATGGCTTTGATCTTGATTTTAATCTCTTAGTTAATTAGGAACAATCAATCTTCAACTTCGGTTTACCAGAATTTTCTATTTTGTTATATAAACAAGACATTGATTGATCATTTTTAAAATATGTTTACAATTTAGTTAACCTACCTATAGAATATAACATATGTACAGTTAATTACAAAAGTTGACGAACACTTTTAAAATTACAAAACACTTCATCACTAAAATATTTCAGGTGTTTTATTAATATTTAATGTGTTCATCAATTTTTTTAATTGACTTTACATATATTCTATAGGTTAAATTAATTGTTTTTTTTCCAGCTTCCCTATTCTTTCTCCCATTTTCGGCATCCATCCCTTACTTAAGTGCATTACATTACGCTATTTACTTAAACAATTAATAATACTATTCCATCAAATGCACGTGATTTCTGGATCATTTGCATTGTATTTCAGTGTAGGAACAAATGACAATTAAAATATCGAAGTGTGGGCGCCATCACGTGACACAATCACTCACGTGACCACCACTCAAGTCAACCGTCACTGATTTGCTATTATGTCAGAGACTGTATTCTTACGTCACTCGATATGTAAACAAGATTAGGGTGGAATTATTCCACGGGCTTTATAGGGTTTACAGAGCGTTATAGGTATTTATTTTAGTTAATTTACTACGTAAACAACACGTGAAACTAGTATGGTGATAAGCCCACGCATTTGTAGGGATGCGAACAAATTAATTATAGTTAAAAATGAGCTACAACTCTGTTTACAGATTCCTTAATTATTATTAACTACCAAAGATCTAAAAAATGTATTTTCTAAGCTCACACGATTTGCACTCTTTACAATTAATAAAACGGGACTATATCGCGTTAGAATATACCTATAACGCGGTATAGCCCGGTTTCAATGAATCTTAAAAATGGTATTAAGTAAATATATCGAATGCTTTTAAAATCGGTGCAAAAGCTCTCCAGCCGTCGCGTCGTCGTGACGTACAGAAGTTAGCTCATACAATTACGACTATTGCCCACACGTCCATTGTAATCCATTCCACCTATTATGCGGACTTTACTTAATAATGGCATAATACGAAATTTTCAAAGAGATCTTACAAATACGTTATTTTGCAAGTTCTGTAACATTGGAAACGTGTTCGCTTTAAAGCATATTGTACCTTTTGTACATGGTTAATTAAAACGTATTCGCCAGTCGACTTTGTCGCTAATAAAGTCACTTAATTACACACAATTGATCATTGTTACACCATTTAGGTTCATATATTTATTTTAGGTACAAAGGTGCGTACAATGGTCTGTTAAAGGACATTATTGTGTTACAGTCGTGAGTGAATGGCCAGTTATAATGTTCTATTGACCATTGACTCTGAATGCCGCCTACATACGGCAAAATAAATATAATTATTGTTTTTAGTATAATAAGTCTCGCCTTATCACTAGGTAAGCTAATTGCTAATGCCCTTTAATAAAAGATTAAAGCACTATTAATTCATTCATACTGGTTTCTAGAATGGACTGTTACCTTTTCAAGTGTACAATGTTCCTAGGTCGTGTTCCATCTAAATATGTCATAATAATATAAGTAGTGACAAAGAACGATATGGATTCCTATATGAAAATTAACATAACGAATCTTTCATTTTAAAAACGACCACATTTAACTTTGTAATACAATTGGGAATTGCTTATCAGTAGTAACTTCATAAATTAAAACAAATCAATACAATAAATATGATACTTTATTTATTATAATAGATTAAATAATCGATGAGCCAAGTAAGTAGGTTTAGTTTTAATACGTTTTCAGCGGACATAGTACGCATAGGGCGAATAGGCGGAGTAGGCAGAGTAGGCCAGAGGGGCAGTGTAGGCAGCGTAGGGGCTGTAGGCCACCGGGGCGGTGTAGGCAGCGGCTACAGGCGCGGTGTATGATACGGGGTACTCCACTACTAGAGGCTTGGCGGCGGCGAAAGCCAGGAGAGCGGCGAAGAGTACCTGTAAGGAAAAATAGTGTTACCTTCTTTTTTTAAATAGGCTAATAACATTTTCAAGCATTTTCGCTGGACCTGGGAATTGAACCCGGGACTTAGTGTTGTTGACTTAAGAATATACATGCCGACACCAGCGACAAGAAATAGAGGTATTTAATAAGATTACAGTGGCCCACAGGTGGGACAAAATCTCTTTCTTAAACATATATCTTGATTGATAAACTTAATAAAATCAAAATACTTACGTATTTGAACATTTTGATGTGTTTTGTTTGTTTGTTGTTGACAAGGTGAGTTCAAGTGTTGATATGTTAACTGGCACTGCAGCGTGCTTTTTATATGGCTAACGTTGTAGTCTGATGACCGGATAACTGACCGAATATCCTTCTCGAAGTGTTTAGTACTTTGGTCACGTCCAGCCTTGTAAATGACACTGCTTCTTAGTTATAGGATCAAGGACATGGGAGCTAAAGTGTTAATGATACGAGTATGTTTGGATAAGTTCCGTAAATATGTTAGTGAACTGTTTAACATATCGTTTTAGGTCATTGAGTTATAATGTACTAACGTTTTAAGGGACAACACGAAATAGAGAAGTGTCAGTAAGCACTTCACTCTTCCGTGCTATCCACAGGCCAAGGTAGATAGATGAAAGTCACATAGTTTAAGAGTAATCTTTTTAGTTCTGTTAGTAAATAAGATAAATAAAACTAATTTTTCTATGTAATCAACTGTATTTTTTCAGGCGATAGTGATGATGCGACGCGTGGGCATCATCTTGGTCACGAGCAAGGGCCGGTGGAGACGTGCGACCATTTTCATCCCGGCGGAAGATATCGGCACCAGATTCATCGACCACGCACAACAGCACAACAGCAACATCAACCACTACAATAAAAGAAATTGGTTCTTTCATAGTCACTACATAGTATAAAACAAAGTCGCTACTTTTGAAGTGAAGTGTAGTTTCAATTCAAAATGAGTAGTGTTCTCTTAAAACTAAGGAACCAGTTCCAGTTTATTTTTTCACTAGCAGCGCCCCGCGGTTTTACCCGCGTTGTGCCCGTTCCCGTGGGAATTTCGGGAATTTTTTACATAAAAACCTTCCTCTTGAATCACTCTACCTATTACAAAAAACCGCATCAAAATCCGTTGCTTAATTTTAAAGATTTAAGCATACAGACAGACAAACAGAAGACAAACAGACGCGACTTTGTTTAATACTATGTAACTAGCAGCGCCCCGCGGTTTTACCCGCGTTGTGCCCGTTCCCGTGGGAATTTCGGGATTTTTTTACATTAAAACCTTCCTCTTGAATCACTCTACCTATTACAAAAAACCGCATCAAAATCCGTTGCGTAATTTTAAAGATTTAAGCATACAGACAAACAAACAGACAAAAATAGCGACTTTGTTTTATACTATGTAGTGATGAAGATTCACTACACTTTGGGCTACAGCTTCACCTCACATAAGATTAAGATCAATGCGTGTAAAGCTTGAGACTATTAAAATTAGGATCAAAATACCAATGTCATAGACGCATTTTGTTAATGCGATGCAATGGAGGGGCGGATTTTCGATTGCAATAAAAAAATATTGATTCACAAACTATTAACGGCTAAACTGTTAAACAACTGAACCGATGTTAACTGGTATTGAGACCATTAAAGACCCGATATTCCCCCAAAGATGGAATGTGTCCTATGAAGCGGGAATGGCTACTGTAAATATACATATACATACTTACAAAAAAATACATATTAATTAATAAATAATCCGCAAAAGAATAAACCATATTTACTTATCAAAAAAATTACAAAGGATTATGTTAGCTCTGAATAGAGCATTATAAGTTCAAATTATCTAAGTGACAAAGCTATAATGGTGAAAAAATGTATTAATCTTCTTCCATTTACGTTCGTTTATTTATTAAACGAAGATTTATGACTTATATCTAATAGAATAGCGCACTCTGACCTTACGACCTTACATATTTTAGGTTCTTTATGAAAATTTGTATTTCAGGACTAATTTTTCAACTATAGATACAGTACAATCGGCGCGGCGGCGGCGGCGTCGGGCAATTTTCGTGGTAATTCTTCTTTTAGCGATATGATTGTTTGGCGAATTGCTATTAGCTGTGGTTATTTTTTTTAATAGCTAGCACCGTGGTCATTGCACTTTAACACATTCTATAGTGAACTATATAGCATAATAATTTCGCCTGAAGTTTTTTATGCCATAACTTCTAAGTACGTAATTAGCAAAACCATGCTTTGACCCTTGAGCTGCAATGAAATCAAACTACATAATATTTACGAGGTCAGTTATTGTCACGGGAAAAAGTAGAGGTATTAGCCTGAAATATCCATTGCAGGGCAAAGGGCTCTCAGACTTATCTCACTAGTAACTTAAGTCAAGTAACTTAACATTAACATAAAGTAGATAAACTTACAATCTTTAAAATCATTTCGAGGAGCTAGCAACACACTTTTAGTATAAATGGTTTCTTATATACAGAACAACTGAAGTATAATTTAATTAAAAAGGTATGAACAATCGTGGTTAACTAGATTATTCCGTTAAGTAATAACTCTGTTAATAACGGTTTAATTAATCTACGTTCTAGGTAAACAAAGATAATAAATAAAAATGAAGGATTTTTTTTTATTTTAAACTAGTAGTGCCTCACTGCCTTACCCGCGTTGTACCCCTATCCGCGAGAATTTGGGGATAAAATGTATCGCATGTGTTATTCTGATATATAATACCTATATTACGGTAAAGTTTCATCTAAATCGGTTTAGTAGTTTTTGCGTGAAAGGGTAACAAACATACATACATCCTCCCAAATTCTCGCTTTTAGAATATAAGTAGATAGGTAGGACTATGGTAAGAAGAAAGCCTATACAGGCCTCGCCAAGGCTATAGTTAGACAGTCCTCTGGTCTACAAACGTATACTTTAGATAAGACTTAAGAACTTGAAATAAGAACTGTTGTACATCTAAGACAGATTCGTCTACGTCAAATAGATCTAAATACAGTATGGACTATAGTGTGCTCAGGCATTAAAGTTTTAACCAAAATGATAACTCCCATATCACGAATATATATATCAACCCAATTGTTAACCTTCTCCTTATCAATTTCGGTCAGTACATATATGAAAATAGGTCCTTTTACATTACTTATTTTAACCTAAACATTCTCAATATTAAAATAAACTCGTGCAAAAATGCAGCAATTAAAATATCTGCCATTGATAGCCGATTACCCCGTCCAGTGCACAATTGGCGCGGAATCATTTAATACATTTCTCCAATATTTCAAACAACTAACTAAATTCTCCCACATCTCGATGAGCTCAAAGCGGTTTCTATTAAGTTTATTTTTAAAACTTCCAACTTTCATAGAAATAGTTTAAACCCGCTTTAGGTGCTATTTTTGTAAAGTTAAAACGTTGTTGGTTTTCATACTAAGTACCTCTGGTTATTTCCCACGCTGTAAAATGGGTTTAAAAATAAATTTGAACCACGCGGAGCCTTTTAAATAGATATTCGAAATTCTGATTTTCAGTATCCGAGTATACGTTTAACATTTATAGATTTCGTAACAGTAACGTAACAGCCCTACTATAAAAAGAAATAAGCCTTGAATTAATTTATAGATCACTTATGCCCATACTCAGAGATATCAAATACTTACTTAGTAGAGATTAATTGACTGATTTTGACTAAAGTAATGTAAAAAAAATTACGACAAATTACTAAGTGTCGATTTAATGAACGTCTCTGAGTGCGGCAGTAAGGATTTACCTAAATATTTAAATATATCAAATGCCTTCATCCTTTTTTCAACCATTTAGTGCATCTATTCAATAAATTGGCATTAAAGCCAGCAGTGACAATGAATAGCGTAATGAATTATTCCAAACATGCACACGAAGGCTGTTACCCCATAGTGTGTTCCGAACAAAAGTAAAGGTATATAATGTGACTGAACATTCGACAGGGCATCACACAACCAACAGTTCTTGTCAACAATTGTTCTTTCGAACTAATCAACCCCCCAATCAAAATGTTCAAGCTTGTAAGTACCTATAATAAGAATAAAAATATTTAATTTGAATTGCTTTGGTTTGATACTTAATTTCAAAGATCATCAACAATGCTATCGGATGGTAGTGGCAGCTTCATAACGAAAAACAGTTACGGAACTGTTACGGGAGCCACCCAAAGTAATCGACCGTAGTTGACAACGTGCCATTGATGTCATTATACAAAGTGATTGAGTGGAAGCTACCATTGTTAGTGATAGAAGAAATGAGAGAAACCAATCTTTAATACAAGTTCACTATTTTATTTGTATATATTGTTTCTAATTAAATTTTTGTGTTTCAGTTCGTGTTCGCTTGCTTCCTGGCCGTGGCGATGGCCAAGCCGGGCGCGCTGGTGGCCCCCGTGGCGTACACGGCGCCCGTGGCCTACTCCGCCCCGCTCACCTACTCCGCGCCCGCCCTCGCCTACTCCGCCTACACCGCGCCCTACGCCGCCTACTCCGCTTACTCCGCTTACCCCGCGTACGCGTCGCCCTACTCCGCTTACTACCTGCGCCGTTAAGCCGAAATGACATTTTGTGTTAAAATTACACCAAACGGCAATAAATTAATTATTATTTGAATTATCAGACATCTTGTTTAATTGATTATCACTACATATATTCCTAAACCATACATAGGTGGTCTATCTACGGACAGCGGCCTCTAGCCGCTCAGAAATTCCAATATTACTTACAACTGTATCGTACAAATTAAGCGAATTTAAATAGTAGTATAGTAGTACTTTGATACACTTATTTAAGAAGGAGTATCTGAAATACTTATTCTGTTAAAAAATAGACACATAAACAGTTGATACTATGCGATATGAGTACTTTTATTCAATGACTATTTAGATTAATAATAATCTAAAATGAACTAACGTATGAACTATCATCATAAAGCAATAATATTATCGTAACCCATTTATATCACAGTTAATATTTTGTCACACATAATACTTAACTTAAAACAAAAATCTCGCTCACACGATATTAACATAACGTTAATATCAAATGCCAAATGTCAAGAACTGGATCATTTACCAATTGGAGATGTTATTCATATTAAAATACTAATGCTTCTTAATCTAATAACTAATGCTAATTAAGTCACACCTTATTTACTTAATAATCAATTAGGAAGATATAAAAGTATAAATAAGTCAAAGTTATATAGAAGTACAACGCGATCTTCAAGTATATTTAATAGCCGACTCAAAAAGAGGTGTCTTATGAGATTTGTAGTGTTGTGTGTATCTGACTATGGAATTGAAGCTTCTTACCGAATGGAACGATTTTAATTATGCTTGTGTTAACTTGGCCGATTCCCTTATTTTCATAAGTTTGTTGTTGAAAAACTGAATTTTGAACCAGTTAATCTTAACCGATTGAGCTAAAATTTCGCATACACGTTTTAGACAACAATGCAATTGTATTCTTATATTAATGTGTGAATGTCTATGATTATATAAAAGTAGATATTGGTTGTCGGGGGTTACATATTTTTAAATATTCGTTAATAAATTGGTGTTTTAAAAATGCCTCTTTTTACAGAAGGCATTCAAAACCAGGATTGGCATATATAAAGAAATGGTTATGTATAATATGAGACGTTGCCAAGCTTCCATATAAATATGACGATGAAGATTAATCACTGTTTTTTATGATTTTTTATCAAATATTATCATACAAATCGACTGCACATAATTCAAAAGGTCACATTAATTTACAAATTAAATAGATGATATAGATCAATAAACCTTTTAAACAAAAATGACCCACAAACATAATTTATTGGGCGTAGTTTTATTACTATTGTCACATCAAAGGTTAAGTTCAGGGAACAGGATTAAAGCTCTAACGCTTGATTCAAAATAATCAAGTAATAAATCGGATGACATAAATGGCATAAATCAGTTTGTAGGCAGTAAAATTTTATTATATTACTTTGTCGATGTTGCGAGTCTATAATACGGATCGATATTAATCAAGCACTATATTCAAATGTTTTACATTTTTCCGGCTCTGCCCAACTGTGGAATGGCAGAGATTACTAACTTTAAGGTACCTTTTGTATTTTAGCTACTAGGTTTGTTTAGGGTATCATCGAAAGGTTTCTGATATAGATTTATAAGTATAGTTAGCAAATTACCGATTAAATCAACCTTAGCATTATATTATCGTTTTGATAATTCAATATTCAACATCCATAAATGCGAAAGTTTGTGAGGATGGACGTATGTTTGTTGCTCTTTCACGAAAAAAACTACTGGATACAAATCCATTCAGTAGTTTTTACGTGAAAGAGCAACAAACATACATCCATCCTCACAAACTTTCACATTTATAATATTAGTAGGATACTAGCCGCGCCCCGCGGTTCCACCCACGTTGTAGCCGTTCCCCCGGGAATTTCGGAATAAAATATATTCCATGTGTTATTCTTTGACAAGCCCGTAGGCACAGTGGCAGTGAGAGCGCTTACTGTGTCGGGGGTTGCGGGTTCGATTCCCGCCCGGAGTCAACAATATTGCAGACATAGTTGTTGGCGACGACGTCTGGGTGTCATTTATATATCATTATAAAGTATTTGTGTATGTATATGTAGTAGTATCAGTTAATTAGATTCCATAACACAAGCTTAGAGCTTACTTTGGGTCTAATTAACCGTGTGTGAATTTGTCCAGGTATATTTATTATTATTTATTTATTTATTATTCTGATGTATCGCCTATATTACTGTAAAGTTTCATGCAAATCCGTTCAGTAGTTTTTGCGTAAAAGAGCAAAAAACATACATCCATACATCCATACATACATACATCTATCCTCACAAAATTTCGCATTTATAATATTACTAGCTGCGCCCCGCGGTTTCCCCGCGTTGTACCCGTTCCCGCGGGATTTTCGGGATGAAAAATAGACGTTGGCCGATTCTCAGACCTACTCAATATGCTCACAAAATTTCATGAGAATCGGTCGAGCCGTTTCGGAGGAGTACGCGAACGAACACTGTGACACGAGAATTTTATATATAAGAAATAGGATAGAAGTTTTTAAAAATGAGGTCATAACAGTGACTACATCTTTTGTCTACTGTATTTGAATGTCTTCTCCACATATTAATTGTCATTATATTATGCTATTGTTATTTTGATGTTTATTTTTCTGGATAAATATTTACATTTCTCGGTTCAATTTTTATTATGAGTACTTCTTTAAACTAAAATACAAACTTAATGTATGTCCAGTGCTCGTCTGCATCAGGGAATTAATTTGCAAATTAAAACTTTGAAATTATACCTTGGTGAAGTGGAAACGGATTGAAATAAATAGAGGGGATCTCATGTGGAAACGTTTGGAAAAAATTGAAGTAAATATAATATCTTTATCAAACTTAGTTCTAATAAAATAATAAATTCAGCTACGTCCAAAAACACCATGTCTGTAAGTATCACACAATTAAATATAAATCTTGGAAGAAGTTTTGAGACCAGAGTGTGAATGAATATATAAAAGGTCAGTTAAAGTTGTCGTAGCAATTTCCTTATTGGCCGATCAATGACAAATGATTATATTATATAATAAATACTAATATTTCAGGTAAACTGTAACATTTTACTTTCATTGAAGTAACTTCTACTCCAGACTCCATTCTCTATTGAACATGTTGTTCAAATTGGTAATACATATTATATTATATACAAATTATATATTTACATCACTAATAATAAAATGAAACTATGCTTGATATGTTATTTTACAGATAATTTTCCAGTTTTTGTTGGTTTGCTTGTTGGCTGGTCTGATCAAAACTACGGTTGCATATGATTATGATAAACCAATAGATAAAAAAATACGTTCAAACTGTGAATTTGTAACCTTAGAACAGTACCAATCCTACATAAATTCTAAAAACAAACCTCTGTATCGGCCACCATTAGAGACGCTGAAGTCCATGCATAAATCTCAAATGTACCCTCAAACGGAGAGTATACCGGTAGAAGATAGACAATCAGCGCCTTTTGTAACAATAAGACCACCTGGACTGCCACAACGGCCCTCGCCAATACCGCAGCAGCCTCTATATAGACCTCCAGGGGTACGAGAGCAACCACTATATAGACCACCCTTGGCTCTTCCAATCAAACCATTCTTAGAAGCCTATGAAGGTAAAGGCAATCAAGTACCTCAGCCGCAAGAGACTCGTAAAATGTATGAAACACCTTTGCAGTATTCGGACGGACCATTGAAAGATCAGCAGCCTTATGTGCCTTCTGAAGCTATGCGGTTTGGTGTTCCTGGTAGTGGTCCGATCATTCACAACACCCAAATACCGTTAAGAAAAGAAGTGATCACTGCAGATAGAAATGTACCCCAGGATTATCAGGCGGTCCCTAAAACAGATCCTGATTACTTGATATACCAACTTTACCCTGATTTGCCTGAAGATGAACATCGCACTGAACATTTCGCTTTGGAATATATTTTGTGACTGTCTCATGAAACCGTAAAAAACCTTTTAAAAAAATCTAACCGCCTTTAAAATCTAGTAACTAAAAAGATAGAAATAAGAAGTACTTTTTACTTTCGAGCCTCTGGCGTTTGGCTAAGGAGTTCATGGCTCCGACTCCAATTGATTCAACTTTATTTGTCAGGAAGTCGACTAAATCGATATTTTTTTTAGTTTAGATTTTGAAGGCGGTTAGATTTCTTTCCAAAAAAAAGAATCGTCAAAATCGGTTCAAAAAGATAAACAAAGAAGTTATCCGCGGACATACATTTAAAAAAACATATAGACGGTTGAATTGAGAAACCTTCACCTTTTTTATAGTCGGTTAAAAAGTATTTTGTTTTAGAAATATTGCATTATGTAATATTGCTAAAACAAACCAAAAATTGTACCTCTTTATAATATAATATTGTATAGATTATTTTACTTTTTTTATAAAAGACGTATTGTTTTTAACGTAATTTGTCTCTTTTCATATTGTTTTTTTATTTACTCTTTTTACATACGTTAAACTTGTTTTTGTTGAGGTTTTTGATTAAATACTTCTATTTAATAGATACACAATGAAACGTTGAGTGTTATTCAGATATAATAAACATCGACATTATCATTAACATTTCAGGGAAATTATAGTCTTCACTATACAAATAAAATTACTAAATGTATTGAAATAGTGAGTATTTCTGTCCTCAATGAAATGTGTAATACAATTCCCAAGAGGTAACCTACTCAGAATTCAAAGAGCATCGAATATTCTCAGCTCGGTTGTCCTCATACCATACTTTGCTGTCCTTCAATGGTTTAGTATAAAGTTCGCAGCAAACTGTGCTTTGATATCACTCTACATTGTGTAGTCAAGTGTCAACAAACAAACAAAAATGTTCAAGTTGGTGAGTAGACTCTTATTTAGTTGTTAATTTATAAGAACACTAGCAGCGCCCCGTGGTTTTACCCGCGTTGTACCCGTTCCCGTGGGAATTTCAGGATGAAATGTAGCCTATAACCTTCCCGTTGAATATGGCTATCCATTACAAAAATAATTTTTCAAATCGGACCACTAGTTCCTGAGATTAGCGCGTTCAAACAAACAAACAAACTCTGCAGCTCAATGATATTTGTATAGATTCCGTTAATAAGGATTTTCTCGCTCATTGATTTTCAAATGTTGGAACATCGTGTGGATTTGGGACCTGTGACAAACATACTACAAGATACAAAATCAAACAAATAGATTGATAACAAACTTATATTAACATTTCAAACCCGCATATTGCTATACCATTTTGTGTTCTCTTCTGTTTAAATGTTTAAAGGCATACCAGTAAAAGGCAATGACATGAGTGAGTTTGTCTCTAAATATTTTTTTTTTGTATTTCAGTTCATGTTCGCTTGCTTCCTGGCCGTGGCGATGGCCAAGCCGGGCGCGCTGGTGGCCCCCGTGGCGTACACGGCGCCCGTGGCCTACTCCGCCCCGCTCACCTACTCCGCGCCCGCCCTCGCCTACTCCGCCTACACCGCGCCCTACGCCGCCTACTCCGCTTACTCCGCTTACCCCGCGTACGCGTCGCCCTACTCCGCTTACTACTTGCGCCGTTAAAAATTGACTTGAAACCGACAAACCAAATGAACAATAAATTATGATTATTATTTAATTTAAACTATTTATTTTATTACATTTACCCATAAATTAGACACACTGTCTTAGATGTAATGTGTCTGGAAATTGTACCTGTAAGTGTAGCTCAAGGTGTAGCTAGAGGGTTATTAAAATAATATGACGTTTTAATAAAAATACTGAAGTTCCTACACTAAGCTAGTACTAGTTATTATTCTGTGACTAAGCATTGAGCTCAATACTGGTTATGGTAAACACCGACTGGATATCGCCGATCACATAAACTTATCGGTAAATATGAAAATGCACGGTACACGTCATAAGAAGTAATAAGTATTGGTAATGTCCCACTACTGGGCCTCTGATCCAACCGAAGATATGAGTATAGTGTGGAGGACACAGTAGTATACATCAAACCATAAAAATGATAAATTTCTATCAATATCTAGCGGGATTATACCCAAAACAAACATACGAGTACATAACAATTTTAAAAGAACTTGTCCTTTTTTCGGTTGTGTGTTAATAATTACACAGGAGTGCTGTAAAAGGATAGTGATTGCAGATAGAGTATTTTTCTGGATATGAGAATTATTTTAAAAAGTAAGAAATGTAAAGGATTTCCCTTGCCCCAAAGCGGTGAAAATGCTGCTTTGCCCCCCCCCCCCCTTTTTTCTATGGGACAGTGTAATCCTCAATTGAACCTACTGCAAGTATTGCATTAAAAAAAATTACATTTACGGACGACGTATTTCATATTTTATTGAAATTAACCCACTCACGTAAAGAAAAGCAATGTCCCACTGCGGGGCAAAGATTAGATTAGATTAGGCGTAATCACCACGCTCCCCTAATACGAGTTACTGATCAATAGGAATCATAATCATGTCTTGCTTGACTGGGAATTGAAACCAGGACCTCAGTCTTAGCAAGCGAGTGCATACCACCCTACACCACCGAGGCGTAACCTCACTTAAAAACAGTTCAAATTCCTATTGGAATCATGTTCGACTTGTACGCTGACGAAGTCGCGGACGATAGCTAGTATCAGAAATAAAATATTATCTTCATTCAGCAAATATTTTTAATGTAAAAGTGCGAAGGAAAATGATAGATGTTTTAAGCAATCTCCCTCAGAAATCTAGTAGCAACATTCTTTAAATGAAGAAGCAAAGTTTTGAAAAAATCTTCAATTGTAAAGGAAACTTAAATATTTTAAACACAAATTTAAATATTTTTATTCAGTTTGGCTTTCAAAGAGACTCTTTCAAACTAAAAATCCAGTTTTGGGGGAGCCCATTTTGTAACTTTTTTAGATATGACTTTCTAGCTTCAGTGCTTCCAGCTAATTTATGAGTTTAGGTGTGTAAAAAGTAAATCCTGTAGTGTGCATATATTTACTTAAAGAGTTTTACGAGAAGTCTACCAAGACATCCTGAATAAAGCCTACAGAGACAAGATCTCGTTACCTTTTATGTAATACCAGGCGTAGAAGGAGTCAATAACTGTATCATTGCCGTTAAAAATGTTAAATAGATACTCAAAGTTTAAGTTAATAATAAAAATACTTTTTTCTGTTCATATTCCTATTATGGACAACTAGGGGGCATTATAAATAAAAAATAAATTTTTATTATAGATTATTAATTTATTTCTGGCAGATTATTATACTTAACGGCGCAGGTAGTAAGCAGAGTAGGGTGACGCGTACGCAGGGTAAGCGGAGTAAGCGGAGTAGGCGGCGTAGGGCGCGGTGTAGGCGGAGTAGGCGAGGGCGGGCGCGGAGTAGGTGAGCGGGGCGGAGTAGGCCACGGGCGCCGTGTACGCCACGGGGGCCACCAGCGCGCCCGGCTTGGCCATCGCCACGGCCAGGAAGCAAGCGAATACGAACTGAAAATTAAAAACAATATTAATTACTTGAAAAACCATAATTCATTCATCTAGCTTAGAATTATAATAAAACTTTTAGACTATTTCTAAAAGTTTATTATAATTGTAAGCTTAATATTAACTGAACGATTATTATTTATTTATCTGACATTTTTGAAAGTATCAACTCACCAGTTTGAACATTTTGTTAGTTTCAATTAGCTGTGATAGAGCTGAATGATGCTCCCAGTCAGCAAGCTTCAAACTTTATAGTAAAACAATGAAGGACATCACGCAACATAATTGAATTCAATTGGCACTTACACTGAATTTTTATTAACCACCAATTTTCCTTCAACATTGCATATTGCAATAAAGTCACGTAGGTACTCTCTATGTATAGGCACTTATGTTATATGACTATCAAACTGCATTTAACTATAACATTAATAACAGAAATATAGAAAGAAAGATAAAAACTGTTTGAAACTTAAAATATTCAGAACATGATTCTGATAAGGAAAAGCAATTTCGCACGCATACATTATTGCTTGCAAGTAATCATTATTCTGTTAATGTACCTATTGGTGAGTCTGCCCTTCAGCTCTTAGTATAAAATTGTAAGCAAAGAATCAACGGATATCATTCAGCTGATAGCTTTGTGAAAACCAACAACCAAAGTTCAACCAACAACCAAAATGTTCAAACTGGTAATTAATACTAATTTTATAAACAGTTTCATATCAAACTTTGAAGGATAAATTGGCATAATATTACGTTCGTCTCCCAAGTTTCATTAAAAAAATATCAGCATGTACCCAAAGACATAAACCTAAGACAAGTAAAAACTGTTAGACAGAGCTAATTAAGATTTAAAAAAAAGATAACTAAGATTTCTTCAGTAGAATCTGAATACAAAGGAAAATTTAAGTACTAACTAATTGTTTTTGTATTTCAGTTCGTGTTCGCTTGCTTCCTGGCCGTGGCGATGGCCAAGCCGGGCGCGCTGGTGGCCCCCGTGGCGTACACGGCGCCCGTGGCCTACTCCGCCCCGCTCACCTACTCCGCGCCCGCCCTCGCCTACTCCGCCTACACCGCGCCCTACGCCGCCTACTCCGCTTACTCCGCTTACCCCGCGTACGCGTCGCCCTACTCCGCTTACTACCTGCGCCGTTAATTCAATGACTACAAAAGATCAAAGTGTCTCAAAACAATAAATGCTGTCTGGAATCTATTATGTATTTTTTAATATAAGTACCTACTTCAATAAGAAAGCCCTTTCCCTTGGAGTGGAATTTTACAGGCTTTTACATTTTAAGTAATAAATATATGAAATTAGTTACCTTAGACTGCATACAGAAAGAAAGCCTATACCGACTACTTGACCGGTTTCGTTAAGTACTGGCAGACCAGCTTACGCAGGCTACCTGCTTTTATGCAGTAAGATTCATAAATGTTATAGGCTCGAAAAGTAATCCCATTGAGAAACCTAAATATGCGATAAGCACTAAGAGTTATAATAACATAACTCCTTAGTTATTTTATTTTACTCGATTTACAACATTCTCAATATTAACCCCATCTTGTATAATAAACATTGCTTTATAAAGAACCCTAACAAATTGCTAGGGGTGTCGACACGGCTATCTGTCTTGTCAGCATATTTTTATTTTGCTCAGTTGTTTATCACAACTAACCACGGTTTCAAGTGCAACACTGCATTTGATCTTAATTATATGTCTGGGTCGTTCCTTATAATAGTTCCACTAAGTTGTTAGTGTTTTTGGATTGTCTGGCCCATAACTTTCGTAGATTTTTATGAAGTAAATTAACAATACTTAGTAATAGTTTAGCGAAAACATGTTTCCTACTTTTCAAACATGGCTCGAGTTTGAGATCACCAACCCGCATTTGGCAAGCGTGGTGATTACACCTAATCCTCCTCACTGTATTGATATCTTCAGTGAGATGAGAGGCCTTTGCCAGTAGTGGGACATTACAGGCTTATACTTTTTACTTTTCAAATGTGGCCCACATTATGCATCATCAATCCGCTGTAAGTGTGGTTAAACTATTTGTTGCCGTCAAGCTTTAATATTTATCTCTTATATATAAAATTCTCGTGTCACAGTGTTCGTTCGCGTACTCCTCCGAAACGGCTTGACCGATTCTCATGAAATTTTTGAGCATATTGAGTAGGTCTGAGAATCGGCCAACATCTATTTTTCATCCCGAAATTCCCGCGGGAACGGGTACAACGCGGGTGAAACCGCAGGGCGCAGCTAGTATTATATATACAAAGAAAAATGTCACAAACTTCTAGAAAGAGCGATCGCTTTAACGTTACATATGTTATTGGGACCGGCCGTAATAGTAGATAAAGTAAGCTATCGTTGCTCTATTAAAAGGTATACGGTAGATTTTTATTGAATTCTACCACTTCTATTATTGAATTCTACCACTAAACGCTACTAATGTGCAGGCACTATACTCGTGGACTCCTATTTGAAATACTTATTTACCACATTCCTTCTTTTCCTAAGTTGGCTATCGGTTTCGGATTTAAATCTTGTCTCTGAGCATCTATTAATATTTAACACCGCCACACAATCGGGGTTCGATAAATGTAAAAAGCTTCTTTAGGAATGTTCTATCAGTTGAACCAAAAATCTTAGAAAGCTACACGTGGGAACGGACTAATGGAAGTCAATTTTATAAAAATAGATAGATTAACATGTGGACCTTGAAGAAACAATACAATCCGCAAATAAACAAACAAACACGTCCTAGTTGTTATTGTTATTTCTAGCAATCTAACAGCATTTACCTACTTAGCCAACTGCGTGTAAATGAAACCATACAAATTAAACTTGATTTCAACTAAAAATAACATTGTAACAAGAAATACCCATTTCTGGAACTTTTTCATCTCTGTTTTGTTCTTACAAAGAAAAGAGTTTGCACGTATTTTTAGATTTCGCTGTCAAAGTAACTGAATAGATCAAAAATAAACTTCTAATAAATTATATTTGCGGTATACAGCAACGGTAACTAATCCTACTAATATTATAAATTCGAAAGTTTGTGAGGATGGATGTATGTTTGTTGCTCTTTCACGCAAAAACTACTGAACAGATTTGGATGAAACTTTACAGTAATATAGGTTAAACATCAGAATAAAACATGGGATACATTTTATCCCGAAATTCCCGCGGGAACCGATACAACGCGGGTAACACCGCGGGGCGCAGCTAGATAGGAAATAAAGTCAACATAAAATTATACTGAGTCACGAGACAGTTAATGCGACTCACATCGCGATATCAATCTTTCATGTATGCAATCGTTGTTTTACACATTTTCATAAAGCTGTTACAAAGCAGATAAAAACGATTTGCACAAGGCTTAGGCCGTAATGTTGGGCAGTTTTCACGGCAAACAGTGACTTTTGTTCACCGGAATTCCATAATGCCCTACAATGTTTTCACAGATATATTTTCTGTAGATTGTTTCATAAATAGTATATAACAAAGTCCCTTTCCGCTGTCTGTCTGTCCCTATGTATACTTAGCTCTTTAAAACTACGAAACGGATTTTGACGTGGTTTTTTAAATAGATAGAATGATTAAAGAGGAAGGTTTATATGTATAAAAATTCTCGAAATTCCCACGAGAACGAGCACAACGCGGGTAAATCCGCGGGGTGCTGCTTGTACAGCATAAAGTAGGTAGATTGTTTTAAGATACAATATCTTAATAACTAAGGCACGCCGCTCCAATTGCTTAAACAAGTTACAAAAAGTTACTTAAGTACATAATGTCTTTATTCACAGCTATTAGGAAAGACCAACAAACCAAAAGCGAGAAGAATTCAACCACAAATGATAAACCTATTTAGATAAACCCAAAGCAAGCCAGCCAGTAGCCGTTGCATATAAATAGGCTATAAAGATACCGCGTCCGCCATGCCAGAGAGACGTAGTTTAAGGCATACATAGCCCTGACCTTTGCAGGCTATGGAGGCATGTAGACCACTTATCAGGGTATATCGTCCAGTTTAAATAGGCACATTGACCTCCAGGGTTGTCGCAACTAGAACTATCGGGACCGTGCGCACGCCCGCACTGACCTCTGACGCAATGGACATCGCGCATCCTGCATGCTTATTTGAGGACGGTTGTAAGCCTAAACGTGGCAACATTTAACTTATTTTAACTGTTTAGATTTTCAATTGGATATTTTTTTATATTAATGTTCGGTTAGTGCACGATTTGCATGATTGTATTGGCTCAAAATTTACGAATCAATCTGTTAATTGACATAGAAAATAGAACTTTGATAAATGATCAATTTGCACATGTTGTGACATTTTTACATACGAATGGTTGGTTCTCAATTTTTGGTTGTAATTTCGCTTGTAGGTATACAAACTATGTAATAGAAAAGTATAATCACAGAACGATCATCAAACCTGTTTGATACTAAATGACCACGTTGATATATAACTATTTACAAGTTTTACAACTGGACCGAAACTCGACACAAACATGTGATGGAATTGTGACATTTAAACGTTAAATTATAATAAAAATTAAGTCAAGAATTAATAAAATCTTACTAGAATTATAAATAGCAATGTGACTATTTTAAAGAGCTTTTCAAGTTTTTGAGGATGTAACTAATGTTTAAAATAAATAAATAATAAAGAAGTTAATTAGTTTTACATGTTATGTCATTAGCAGGTCTGTTAGAAGTGTGAAATATTGTTTGAGTTGGTTAAAGTGTCAATTATTTTAATATAACTAATATCTATACTCGATATCTATTTAGTTAATTATAGTGCGATCTGTATTTACCTAATAAAATGTAAGTAAATGTTGTAATTAAAAAGCTTCATCGGTATGCTTTTCAAATGAAGGGTATATATTGAGTTATCCCGTGACCACGAGCGGTGTAATCCGCTCGAAACGTCGGGTACGTATTTTAGTAAAATACGTTAAATTATCTAACGCGATACAGACTCGATTTAGTATAATGAGTGCAAATCGTGTGAGTTTAAAAAGTATGAAGGGTTTATATGTATAATACAACCAAATGAACGGCAAAGTCCTTTATGAATATTGATTTACATATCATGTAAATATGCCACTATCGGTCTCTATTATAAATAGATTGAGCGTTACCGTGCGGAGGACACGTAAAATGGTCGGTCCCGGTTGTCACATTCTTGAGACCACGTTGTTAGACCGCCTAAAAATTCCGACACGGGTTAGCCACTAACCTACGCGAGCTTACTTTTTTACTTATGTTAATATTATTTCCAACACTGCCTTCTTCAATCTAAACGCTGTCACACGCTTGCATAAAATCGACTGATGTTATCTAGAATTCGGGGCGGCGACGTGCAAGAGTACTCGAGTTAGCAAACCCTCGTATTATAGCGAAATTCTCTGATGTATCAAACCACTGCTTTACAAAGAAATGCTATTTAAACTAGCCATTAGTACTGCAACGTATCATTCACTCGTGAACAAACAAACCAACAAAATGTGCAAACTGGTAAATTAATTAATTAATTTTATAATCCAACACATTTGGATCGTGTTCAGTCTTGAAAATATAGTGTGCTGATATTTTATAAGAGACAGCGACGCGACGGACAAAGATAAATTATATCACATTATTATATCTACCTATCTAATTTGAATAATTATTTTTGAAATAGATAGCCTCATTCGACTGAAAAGTTTTAGACTATTTCCGAAATTCCCACAGGAACAGCCCCAACGCGGGTAAAACCGCGGGGCGCTGCTGGTCATGTATAGTGCAACAAACCTCTTTAATGGATCATATTTACTTTCCATAATATAAATCAATAGTATAGCTAATTTACCAACCCTAAACATTCATACAAATAACATATTCTCTCTTCACTTCTTCTTCATCGAGTGGATGGTCAACCTGACCAATTCTGTTGTCAGAGTTATTGAGCCGCCAAAGGTCTCTTCACTGTAATGAAGTAGATAATCAGTGAGACAACAGGCTTTCGCCCTACAGACGTTACATTACAGACTAATCTTTTTTATTCCTTTCCTCTAGGTTGTATTCGCTGCCTTGATGGCCGTTGCTGCCGCTAAGCCCGGTGCTATTGTTGCACCTTTTGCAGCATACACCGCTCCATTGGCCTACAGCGCACCGCTGAGATACGCAGCTTACACTGCGCCTATTGCCGCTGCCTACACCGCGCCCGTTGCAGCTGCGTATACGGCGCCTGTTGCCGCTGCCTATACTGCTGCCTACAGAGCCCCAATAGCAGCTGCCTACACTGCCCCCGTAGCGGCTGCCTACACCGCCCCTGTAGCGGCTGCCTACACTGCCCCTGTAGCAGCAGCCATTGCTGGCCCAGCATTTGCCTACGCCTCACCACTCGCAGCCTACAGAGCTCCGATCCTCCTCAAAAAATGAAATTGACTACAAAATTAATGAACTGATTTAAATATACGACTACTTATTCAAACTTCTTATGTTTTATTGTTAAAATCAATATAACTGGATAAATTGGGACTATATTTAGATTAGATACCCCAATTGTCAATGCTTAAGACTACGAGTATTTCCATAGTTATAATAAGCGTTGAATACATTTATGGCGAGATATATTAGTAATCTATCCAAGACCGAAATAGCATACAATAGAGTGGATTACCTGATGGTCTCACTAAAGTGCATTGGATATATATTTAGTACTTTGTGCATGTATCTTGTATTATGCACAATATGTATTTTGACGTCAGAGCTTATGAGAATGGGTTTTCAGTGTGGGGTTGAATAACCCCGCTTACTGCCGATGACGTAGCTATTATGTTACCTGACACTTAGTATATAAATATCACTAAACAATACAACATGTTCTCAATCTTGGTTCTAAGCAGACTAGACTAGGTTATTTTAAATTACAATATGCATAATGAATGTATATCTATTTGCATAATTAGTGGAAAAGAGCACATAGAGTTGTTTTGTTTTTGATTAAGTGTAATTTTAATTATTTTCTAGTTATATCAGTCTGTCAAGGCGTGATTCAAAAGACTTTTCTTACAACATCTCATTATTAAAACTAAACTACACTAAACCTGCTATTTATACGTTGGTGTGACAGGTTAGCGTCTAGAATGGAGCCATAATGATGAGTAATCGTTTAAACTTTAAAAATCTTGTAAATCTAGATTTTAGTCATAATGTCGCCTAGAATTTTTAAATGTTATTCTGTATCATCTTGTGACATTGTACCTACACTCTTGCAGGTAATATTCTGATAGACTATTCCAAACCATATTTGGACATATAATTAATCTGATTCTAACGATGAATGTTGGTAGACATTCACTCATTCATTTCGAGTACGTGAGTGGTCAACCCTGGCGTGGGAGTTTTAGACCGCCCAAACGGTCTAACGATTGTAACAACCGGGACCGACTGCTTAACGTGCCCTCCGGAGCACTAATGTTGATAGACATGAATACTGGTATACTGATAATTAACATCTGTTCACGAGCTCTGTTTAATAATGTAATATTTTAACTTGGTTAACTTGGTGGAAGGTAAAGTTGAAGGAAAGCGAGGTAGGGGAAGGCCTAGAATCAGTTACATGAGTCAGATTAAAGAAAAAGTGTCTGTCATGTCTTATAGAGATGTGAAGGAACTTGCACTGAATAGGAATAGATGGAGAAGTCTGCATCGGACTCACCGACAAGAGCCTTGCTCTTAAATTTATGATGATGAACTTGGTTTGACTTGGTTGAGTAATTAAATTATTAATGAACAAGCCTTTTGCACAAGTATATTCAAGCAGCCATTGATTCGCTTTCGCTTTCCTTCTTTACTATCAAAACGTATGGGCCTTATGCGTCGAAATGTCATGGTATGTCCACGTGAATATCATGTGACATTCCTGTATTTTGATACCGATAATAGCAAAGCAAAGCGATTAGCTCTTGTTTTGGGGCAATAAACATACCACCTAAATATTATACCTACTCTTCCTCTGTTTGCCTATTTATAACTTGTTTTCGACAATCTTATTATATATTTATGTAAATGTCTCATCATTCAAGATGATCTTTCTATCGCTTTTAAACGAGATAGTTGTAAATTTATTATCATATGAATACAAAATGAGGCTTCACATAAGATTATGTAAGATTTTGAATTGAGTTAATTGATAATCTAATGATTTACATAATTATCAATGTATAATAAATCAAATTATGTCAGTATGACCTTGAACACAGTGAGATAATTATTATTTATTATTATTATTATTTTAGCCATTACTGTCCCACTGCTGGGCAAAGGCCTCTCCTCTATCCCTCCATGCATCCCTATCCTGGGCCACTTCCCTCCAGTTGCTGAGATATGTGTCGAGTTCATCCCGCCATCTACGCCTCGGTCTGCCGCGCCGCCTGTTTGCCGGATCTGGCTGCCACTCAGTGGCTGTTTTTGCCCACAGCTGTCCAGACATGCGGCAGACGTGGCCTGCCCAGTTCCACTTTAGCTTAGCCGCTTTGCAAGCGACGTCTATAATCTGTGTCCTGGAGCGCAGGACACAGATTATAGACGTATATTACATCAGTTTAAGTGAGATAATTAAAATGTTCAAAATACTATCCTTTGCCCACATGTGGAAGTAATGTCCCACTGCTGGGACTGACGGAAGATAACTTCGTTAAAGAGGATTTGTGAAAGACTATTTCAAAAATATTCACGACTAACTATGGTAGGTTACTATTTTAAACTTCGATCAACAATACACAACTAGATATCGGGTCACGAACAATATCAAAGCTAAATACTGTCCGCGTGGATGACGTGTGACAGCTTATTTTGTTTACTACCGAACTGAAACAAGTGTTTTAAAACAGTTCGAAGCTCAACCTAATTACAACCATGACACCTAGAAATAAAGTAGCAAATCTTATGAATAAAATAAGAGCTCACTTTTCAAATGAGGCCTTATTCACCTAGACGTATTTTTTGCGCCGACCCGACATCTAGTTGTGTATTGTTGATCGAAGATTTAAAATAACTAATATACAATTGAACAAAGGCATTATTGTATTTTAATTAACAAGACTTGACAGAGTTAATGGGTTAGTCGTTAATGTTTTTTTAAAATCACTTTCACAACCTTGAACTTGCAAGTTGTCACAGATATTGTTCTAGATTAAAATTAATAGTGTAGCAGACGTGAGTAAAGAGTTAAAGTGTCTAATAAGTACACTTATCCATGTATCAGCATTTTTATACCTGTTTATTCCGACAAATACTTAATTATGGTTGGTTGGTAGGTTCTATCTATACTAATATTATAAAGCTGAAGAGTTTGTTTTGTTTGTTTGTTTGTTTGTTTGTTTGTTTAAACGCGCTAATCTCAGAAACTACTGAACCGATTTGAATAATTCTTTCACTGTTAGATAGTCTATTTATCGAGGAAGGCTATAGGCTACATTTTATCCCGGATTTCCTACGGGAACGGGCACAACGCGGGTAAAACCGCGGGGCGCTGCTAGTTAAAGATAAGAGTTGAGTTGAGTTGAAACATAAGAGTTGAGAAAAGTAGGAAAGAGGGGGTATGATGATTAATAAATAGGTTGTACGGTTAAAATTATGATTTCAGGGTAGGTACCATAAAATACCATAGTATCTATTAAAATTAAATATACCCATTATACTCGTACAATTTTATATTTAAAGGCATTTTGAAAATTTGTTTAGTATATTTCTGGTATTATTAAAGTTATATTATTCTGTCCCATAATAATATTTCTTAGCCACTAATAATGCTCTTTTCACAATCCTTTTTACATATTTTGTAAAATTAGCCCCATTTTTTCTCCAACTCGTGCAAAATCTTAAAGTAAAATTAGTCCACAAATAATTTTGCAAAAATGGCCCATATTCAAAACAAAACACATTCAAGATCGGGGCTATATTTATGGTGACCTTGGCAGGCCCGAAGAAGGATGTAGGTATCAACGTAATTCAAATGACCGATCCATAGACCCGCTGTAGAATGTTCGACGGTTTGTGGTTGCGTGGCCGTGTGTAATACATCTGATTAGGCAGTGCAGCACGTCTCATTGTATACGGGGTGCTCTAAATACGCACTAAGTAATTAAAAACGGAACGTTTGAAAAGATGAAGCGTCTTACATAGGTGGACGTAGATACTCTAATAAAGTTTTATTTTTTTAAAGAAGTTAGCTGTTTCGCGCGGTGGTTACACTCGCGATGCAATAGATGGCGCTAGTGTGAAACATTTTTAGATCGCGCTTACTTTAATTTTTCAGATTAGGTAGGACCACGCCCATACATCTTGCTGAACAGATAAAATCTTGGATTGGAACGGATGCTAGGCAGTTTATTCACAAACTGCCTAGCATCCGATTCCAATCATACATCTCGTTTTTCAAAATGGTGGCAATTTTACTGGTGGGGTAACTACGTAAATGGCTGATTATGTTACTGCACTTTAAAAGGGGTTTAGAATCAAGAAGGAAATTTGGTTTGTTACCTAACTACACAAGTTTATAGACAGCCATAAATGTGGTTAAGTTTATGGTGGTTTAAGTCATCATAAAAACAGGTAGAAATAGCTTAGAAATAGTAATAAAATAGCGAAGTATGTACTTTGTAGTATTCTAGTAGTAAGCATATCGAATAAATTAATCGCTACTGTGTCCGTTCGTGTTATAATTAACAACTTTTTTCTGTAATATTTTAATTGGGTGTATAATATATTCACATTTTTTTATTTTAATTCATTGACCGGTATTTTTATTGCTGCTAGTAGTCTTCATGTGATATTCGTCTAAGTTTTGGATATTACTGCGCAAGCTTACTTATCAATAATTAATTTGTCAAACTACACCCGCTTTATTTTTATTAAATGCATTCGTAGTTAATGCAAGCTTTTCACTTAATGCTTATGCTTTTCAACATAATTACCACATATTCTTGTGTTATTGAATACCATTCATCACTAATGGGTATCGCGCGTATTAAGAACGTTTTAGCTATACAATGGTTTGTCACTTTCTGACATATGCAATTTTCCGAAGAGTAATAGAGACAAAACACATTATAACATTATTTTAGTTACATCGTGTTTATTAATAAGGCGGTTAAGGTTTCTCTCTTTTCAGAGACGTCTAATACTTCAGAGATTTAATGAGTGATTTTGACATGTATCGCTCTGTCGCTTTAATGGACGTCCCAGAGACCCGCGGTTAGTTTTTTAGATACCTATTATATCAGCAATAACACCATTCACTGCAATCTCATTTGTTTCTACATCACACATTTTTATTGTCAATATTCTTTTGGAAACCACCCTGTCGACATATGCATCAGCATGCAAGCCGCGGCGCGTCCCGAGCGCGCGTCCAAGGTGCGTAAGCGCCGCCGATGCCAAAACACTTGAGGTCACTAACTGATCCTATATAATAGCCAGGATACTCCAACGTCAGTCAGTGTTAAACAGACATTAACAACCATCAACATGTTCAAATTTGTAAGTACCTTTACTATTTTGTTTTGTTTGATTAGGCCTACTGTATTTCTGTACATACTTGTAGATACTTGCATTATTGTTAATGTTTGCATAACAATAATTATATATTTCCCTTTCTGAAGGTTTTAATTTATATTAGTTGTAACTTCAATACACAATTATTAAAATAAGAACTAAGTAATAAATTAATAACGCACCATTGCTAACTAGTTGCTGTATTGGCATTACTCATGTTCTGGAACACTAATAAACTCTGTGAGATCTAGAAGGTCCTTAATTTTTCCCCCTAAAAAAATTCCACCTGCAACTGCAGGTGGAATTTTTTTCTCTACCACTCTAGTAAAATTTAGTTTCATCAACTTTATTAACCAACTTCTTTATTCCACAGCTGATCTTCGTAGCCCTCATCGCTTTCGCGTCAGCGAAGCCCCTGCTCCTAAGCTACTCTACGCCAGTAGCGGCTGCCTACACCGCCCCTGTAGCGGCTGCCTACACTGCTCCAGTAGCGTACTCCGCTTACTCCGCCTACTCTCCGGTAGCATACTCCGCTTACCCTTATGCATCACCCTACTCTTACTACATTTGAACGAACGACCGACTCAACGCGTATTAAACATGTGATATATTAATAGACTTAAGCAATGTTGGAAAATATATAGTCATGACAATGATTTTTTGTTTTTTTTTCTTCTGCATATTATGGTTTGGATGAAATATGAGCGTATACATATGGGATAGCTACAGATAAAGACCCAATACTTAAAGGTCTTGATATTTCCATACAATAATAACCCATTTTATAAAATTCCGTTAGCGGGAATCGAACCCCGGAATTACATTCTGTTCCAGTTTCCCTGGAGTCGACAAACATTTGCTGGTTGGTTGGTTGGTACACGAACCCGCACCCCAATTCACTAAGCGCTCTCAATGCCACTGTGCTAACGGGCTTATCAAAAATAAAAAAATAATATGTAGTATCAGTTAATTAGATTCCATAAGACTAGCTTAGATATTGAAACTACTCATAAGGCATTTGAAACAAATTATAACTTGATTTGATTATAATTTAATGCTTATCAAATAATATAACAGAGGTACATACTTGATTAAGTTGTAAAATGTAAATGAATGTCAGCATAATCATAACAACATTAATAACTTATTATGTATGCACATTAAAATATATAAGAGACATGATTTGGACTTGGAAGAAAGCCTATGAACCATACAATCTTTATAATATAAAAACGTGTACTTGTCACGTTGTTTGTCCGCGATGGACTCCTAAACTACTGAACCGATTTTAAATTTGATTGGCACACCGTCTGCAATTCGATCCAACTTGAAAGATAGGAAAGCTACATCTCAATTTGAAGTGATTCAGGTCGTCCAAAATGTTATACTCACTTACGTATAATATGTATAGTCTTCAATAAGAGTTAAGAAAATATTTAATCCTATAATTTGATACTTTTCTGGAGATAAGAAATCACTTCAAAATCTTATAACGTATTAATATTTATACAAATAGAGACAGATTTAATTACTGTTTAAAGGTTACTTACCTACATATGTATATCAATCACTGTGAGACCAGTTTAGATAGTTTGCAAGTCGCTCATCTTTAAAGGACGATTTAAATAATCTTTAGTCATTATAATACTGACTCTGACCACTCGAGTGTTAGATAATTCAAGGTCGAATGAAAATTGGATCATATAACATTAATAATAGAAGTAATATTGATAGGGCATAAATCATTGGCTTTAATGTATCAACTATTAAAGTTATTATCATCGTTGATGTGTGAGATATGTAAGGCATATCGCACACAGACTCGAGAGTCGAAGTAGAGACGCGGCTAGAGCGGTGAAGAATCGCGGCGAAGGCGACCAAGTGGCGCGGTGTCGCAGCGTCGACGGAGAGACGCGGCGTGGCCACCAAGCGTCGAGGCAGAGGAGACGGCCATTTTGTTATCTTACTTACTTTAGACTTAAGGTGCGTTTAGACTAACCTTTCCTCTGCACAACCCAATAAAACTACTTGTTCCTCCCTCGTCCCGAACCAACCTTAAATTTAACTCTCCCATCGCCAGGTTGTCTAGAACCTACAATTCACTCGACCAATCTGTGGATATATTCAACGATAGTCTCACTTCATTCAAACACAAATTCATAAAATGTAGTATAAATATTTAGTTATTTAGTTCTAAAAGTGCCATAGTATAAATCTGTATATTTTTATTCACATTTTCGGATATAATCCGAAAATGTGAATTAAAATATACAGATCAGATCAGATCTTATTAAAGTTAAAATTGCATGTATTTTTTTTTATTAATATTGTTAATTTAATTTTTATTGTTATTTGTACTTGTTTTTTTTTTGTCTCTTTTTACTTTTATGTCTTAATAAATTAATTTATCTACACTAATGTTGTAACATTCTACTTATGTTTCCAATACTTGACTTATAATTACTACTGTTATAGCGCAGACAACTAAAACACTCAATTTAAGCAATTGCACATGATGTTATAATATCATTATAATTTAACATTATAACATCATTATAACGCGACCAATTAACCTGGCGAGCCTTATGTCAAAATCCTCATACTAGTTGTATAAAATTTTGATATTAGGCTGGCTTTTTAAAATAGTTGGGTTATACGTGAAAACTTCGTCGAAACTACATACACAAAACTCTTTGGTAAGATCTCGCTCGCTCCTGATTGGCCCTACGCGCAGCTGCGCTCTCATTGGTTAGATTTTAATGGCGGCAAGTTCACTGTGACAATACACGTACCTACGCGTGAATTTAATGTTTCGCAATGTGTTTTGTTTTTAAAATTTTGTTTGATTAATTGCATTAAATAGTGAAGATAAAGTAGTGTATGCAACTGCATATAACACGGGTATTAAAACACTCGTTACTATTATGAAACTCGCTGCGCTCGTTTCATAAACTCACACTCGTGTTTTAATACCCTTCTTTATATGACGTTGCATAAACTACTATTTTTTTTAGTTTATAAGTATTTTTAATAAGTTAAGCACGCTGTGGCGCCTAAAAAAAGTGCAGTCATATTTTGATTTTGTGTTATGTGTAGTATAGTATGTGTATAGTGTAACTTTTACTGGCTGTCCTAAATAAATAAAATAAAATAAAATAAAATAAACAAATAGATTACCGCCAATTAGTATCTTTATTCTTTTTACTATTTGTAGTGTTTCCCAACAAAAATGATCTTCTTATTCTTGTTCTAACTTGCCGAGATCCTTCTTAAGTCACGTGTACGCAAAGTCTTCTGTTATTAAAATGTATTACCAGTATAAGTACCACCGTAAATCTTCTAAGGTTAAAAAAATACGTTTAAAGAGAACACTATGTCTCTTCAGCGGAACGCGGCGCAAGCCGTGTCGCTTCTGCGTCCGAACGCGGCGCCGGCGCTACTCTTGAGTTAGCACCCTTAGTTTGCCATTACATTTCCTTTATTGGACAAAGAAGAGAAGTACCTAATAAATATTTGTTAATTAAAAAAATAAAACGTTATCGGGAATTTTAAGTATCCATTGTATAATGAAGATATTTCTACCTAGGATAACGGTCTCATTGGAGGTGGTGTTTTCCAGGAAAGGCTGGTTGTCAGCAACTATGGATACGTCTGAGCTACCGGAGTGCTGATTTCAGTGAATTTCAGTTGGTATTTTAAGTTTTATAATCCACACATCTACAGAAGTTTATTTGTTGTGAGGTTATATACCAGCACATTAGAAATATGACAATAGGTTACCAAGTATTTGTTGAAACTAAAGTGTTCCTTGGAATAAGAGGTATAAGTGTATGAGGCTCTTGAGAAATGATGTTAATAAGGTGACAAGCGCATATTTATATAATCTGATTGTCATTCATTGTCTTTCTTTAAGCACCCAGAACCGACCATTTTACTGCTTTTAGTGTCGAAAAATATTTAAAGAGAACCAAAAGAAAAACAGACCAATAATCATTCTTATTGAATATTAATAAGCTTGTTATTTATGTCAATACTTGTTACAGGTCCGGTTCGGATACAAATAAAATCTTTATATATTTTTTTGGATCAATATGGATTTGATGCAAACACTAAAATAGGTTGCAGATGTGGGCATAGATGTCAGGTATAGCTTTTTGTCGGCGGTTTGGTTGGAGTTATGTGTTAACATTACGTTAACGGAATGACATGCCTACTGTGTGACTTATTTACGTAGCATAGTAATTGTATAAAAGGAAAACAGAAATTCAAATTAAACTGGACTTAGTTTATTATTATAGAGTAAATCTTCTTTTAGATTAAGCGAACTTACCAGCCGCGAGTCGACGAATTCCAGAGACTCGTTGCGGTTGGGGTACGTGTGGGTACACCCTAAGTAAGGGGTGTTTTTTAGAGAAAAATGTTTTTTATATGCATGAAATGGCTTTATTTAAAAAAAAAATGAACATTCAAGATTAATTGCCAGACCAAACTATAGCCTTAAATTATCAAAGAACTGCCAAATCAGTGGTTACACAAAACAATTGAACCAATTCAGAGTTCTACTCCACCTCTACACAACACCCTTGACGTAGAGTTGATATATACTATTCGTTTAAATCACTAAGCTAAATGTAACATACCGTTTACACTCGCTAAAATAATAAAAAAATCTTGTGACATTTTCTTTGTCACGCCATTTGCGATATTGTGGCCCATCAATCATTTGACATGCGGCATTCGTCTATTCTATAGCTCGTTCCGACATTTCCGCCGATCGCTTGTATACCGACCTCTTTGCAATATCCCATATTTCCAGTCCATCCAACCTTCATTTCCATAATCCAGTCTTTTTCTTTAATTTTACTTACGATAGTCCCTACTTTTTTGCGGACATGTTGTACTGATGTGGTCGGGAATGTGTCCCTGCAGTTGTAATTCATTACATTAAATATCTCAAGGACATCTACGAGTTGGATCTGTATCCTCTCGCATGCCTCCCAAAAAGACCGGGCTTGTCCCGTGACTAATTAATGTCACCAATAATAGGTATATACATAATATTATGTTCCAGTAATTATTACAATCGTTTAACCAATTAAAATAACTTAAAAGTATATAACGAAAATATACAAAAGAGTATCATATTGCTAAGTTTAAAAAAAAAATAATATTGGGTCACCTTCCCTATCTTGTTTACTAGCATATTGACAAATCTATAATTCACTCCAACCTACGCTATAATCCGCATCGACTGTCCTTGTATTTCTTAAAATGTTAGGTAGCCAAACTTAGGTACTGACGAATCAATAATCTTCTATTAAAAGTATATTAAATAGTAGCAGCCGCCGTTTTACCCGCGTAGTCTCGTTCCCGTAGGAATAAAATAGAATTCTAGGATAAAATAGCCTACAACCTCCATTGAATGTAACTATTAATTATAAAAATAATTATTCAAATCGTATATACTAATCGCTTAAAAATGTTCAACGTGACACCCGTTGAAGTAAGACGCAAACATCAGGACTTATTTTACCTACACAAAATTATTCATTCCAGACTTGATACTCCACCTTTGCTTGAATCTTTGAACATAAACACTTATTACCGTGTCCGCCTGAATAAACCATTTCAGCTAAACGTTTATCGAAACAATACCTCTTACTACAATCCTATAGTTCGAATGTGCAGGCTCTATAATGAATTGAGCGCCAGGGATACTTCCTCTAACGAATTCTCACTTGATGTTTACTCATCTTACTCCGTGTTTAGGCGGCAAGTTCAAAACTTGATTAAATAAATGTCAAACCATTATTAAAATTACCTCTTTCTCTAAAGTATTGATTTTTACCCTAGTACGCTATCAAGTATAATATTTCAATCCTCGATAGATTCTCTGTTTATGTTATACCTTACTGATTATTCTCTCTCCTTTAATTTCAAATTGTAATTTCTTTAATTAATTAAACACTTCTGTTACTCTTTCCGATCTTAAAGCATGCAGTGTGTACACGTTTAAGAATTACAGTCCAGAATGTAAACCTAGTATAAGTATCCATAGTATGTGAACGATTGTAATTTGTTGTGTCACCTAATAAATAAAATAAAAATAAAATAAAGTATCGCTAGTTTCTGAGATTAGCACGTCCAGAAAATCAAACTCATTAGCTTTATTAAATGTATTAAACTCACCTAAAGTACTTACACAATACGTTCAATCCCAATCTCTCAAACTCCTCTATATATATTTATTTAGATCATTGTGTTATATGATTACTTGTAAATATCAATTTTTTTGGTCAGTTTTGTTGCTGAACTATAGATTAACTTCTTTTTCATTTGGAGGGCTGGACTGCATAATTATCATTCTTTCGTAAATGTGACTTATTTTCTTTTTGCTCAACTTAATTTAAGTAAATCCAATAATTGCTCACTAATTAACCCATTGGTATTGTACCCAAAAATGTTATGTTAATTGAAAAAAGAATCTATTTTAATTCATTCGAAAACCATAAATAATGGCGCAATAATTTAAAGGGCTGGGCAATCAAGTCATTAAAATAACACAAAAAATAAATGATCTCATAAACGTTTGCTACAAGTACAACCTACCTTAAAGCTAATGTCAAGTGAACTTCCTCGATCTAACGAAAATTCACCTTTTCTGCGCTGAGTATAACTTGTAAATTGGACTCGTTTTACTAATTTAGCCTTGGCCACTGCCACGACAAACCGATTTTATTGCATTTTCTCATATCAATTCCACCGCTTATATCGGTCAATTTGAATCTTAATACGTCGGCCGAAGTGCCATTTATCTACGATAAGCTTTTGATAAGTTTTAGGACTAATTCCGGTTTAAAATATTTGTATAAAATGGGTGAAGATGGCCGAATTATCATCATTCAGTCGAAGATAGTCTGAAAATAACAACCATGTTCAAACTGGTAAGTTTTATTAGATTTTTTATATATTGATATTTTTTTGGTTTTGTTATAACTAAAAATGAATTCCATTTCTTTAGTTTTAATTGACAGGAATCATAAATTAAAAACAATACAGAAGACATTATCATAAATTACTTTGGAGCGATATTTAGAGATCTTAAAACTTTTTTTAACCTATATTGTCCCACTGCTGGGCAAAGGTCTCCCCCAAACATCGCCAACCCTCCCTGTCCTTTGCGAGCACCCACCAATCGCTGTTAAAGGCGATGAGATCGTCCCGCCAACGCTTCCTCGGTCGACCTCGACGTCGCCCTCCTTCTATCTTAAAACTAATAAAAATAAATATTTTTGGCTATAATTTATTACATCAGTCTCTTTAATCCTGGTAAAACGTCAATCCTTGTGATATATTTTCTAATCCAATCGCTTGTTTGTTCCAGTGCTTCTTCGCTGCCCTGCTGGCCGTAGCCGCCGCTGCCCCCAAGCCGAAGCCCAACTGGGTGGCTTCCCCTTACTCGGTGTACCCTGAGTACTCCTACTCCGCCCCCGTCTCCTACTCTTCGTACGTGACCCCCTACGCTAGCCAGTACTCCACCTACTCCGCACCTGCTGTGTACTCTGCCCCTGCTGTGTCTTACGCCAAGACCTACGCTGCCCCTGCTGTGTCTTACGCCGCCCCCGCTGTGTCTTACGCCGCCCCCGCTGTGTCTTACGCCGCCCCGGCTGTGTCTTACACCACCCCCGTGGTCGCTAAGTCCTACGCCGCCCCCGTCTACTCTGCCCCAGCTGTGTCTTACACCGCCACCCCCGTCGTTGCCAAGACCTACGCCGCTGCCCCAGTGTACACCGCCCCCGCTGTGTCCTACAACGCTGCCCCCGTGGTTACCAAGACTTACGCCGCTGCCCCCGCCGTGTCCTACACGTCTGCTGTAGCTACCCCCGTGGTTACCAAGACCTACACCGCTGCCCCGGTCGCTAGGGCCTACGCCGCCCCTGCCGTGTCCTACGCGTCCGCCCCCGTGTCCTACACGTCCGCTGTCGCCGCCCCCGTGTCCTACACCTCCGCCGTGGCTGCCCCCGTAGCCACCGTCGCCGCCGCCCCCGTCTACGCCAAGTCCTACTCGGCCGCGTACTCTTACCCCTCCACCTACTCGTACCCCTCGGCGTACTCTTACCCCTCCGCGTACTCGTACTCCAACTACGCCGCCCCCTCCGCGTACTCTTACTCCAACTACGCCGCCCCCTCCGTCTACGGCAGCTACCCCGGCTCTTTCCTCCTCAAGAAGAAGTAAACGACTCGACTCGAATGATTGCTAACTTAGTCATAGTAATGGTATTAGACGATTATAATAAATTGTTACCAAACTAGTTATAAACTACTTAAGTATTTTATTCCACCCGTTTATTTATACCTCCTAAAATTAGGCATAATGTGATAAAATATGGCACTTTACATGACTAAAAAGTAATGTGAACCTATTACTAAATAATATCAAGGCCACTTGAGTTACTATCATATATTTTATGAAAAGGTTAATTGGGTAGTATTCATGAAATATGGAACACGCACAATGACAAAAATATATATAATTAAACTAGGTAGATGGACATGACACACCGTCACTCACATCATTGGAATAGGTATCAAAAAACCAGGAGGACAAACGACACAAAAGAGTATCTTTGGAGAGATTTTGGATTCTGCCTAAATAATATAATTTCCTCGTTACCATTATGTGCTTACTTCTTTAGCAAGGCCGTGGCCACAGAATAATAAGTACAAGTATGCCGTGGCTACTATATTACAAAAACTTTTCTTTTTACATTACAATGACAACAACTTTTCATCTGAATATACTTACAATACGATAACATAAGTTAACAGCCGGTAAAAGTTTCTTCAGTGGTTAACTTTATGATTCGATAAAACTGGTAAGTGCCATTACACATCCATTTTATCGAATCACAAAGGAAGTAAAAGCAAGTATTTTATGAATAAGACTCCAGACAGTTTTGCCTGATGTAAATTATGAATAAATCAATCAATAAATAATTATTTAATAGAAGGTGTAAAATATCACAAAATCAAAAATCCTTCATGAAAAGGAAAAAGTCACTTAACTCTTTTAGTAAAGACTTTGTTTCTAAACAACTAAATAAATAAATATATGAACATTAAACTATTGCCCCCGCAACTTCATCCACGTACAAGTCGAAAATAGTCTTGATAGGATTTATTAGTTCTTTACGTTACTAATTTTGTTATTTTTTACTATAAGTATTAATTAATTTCAATTAAATACGAAACACGTCCTACATAAATATTGTTCAAGAATGTTTATCCAAAATTTAAAGTTGATTCGACTAAGGATTCTTATTGTTCCTTAGGGACATTGCCTGGAAAATACTTTGTTATCGAATGCCTACCTCATACAAAGAACACACCCTCCTAGTTTCTGGTATCTACGATCAGGAGTAGAGATGTGCGTTGACCCATCGGAAAAGTAAGTAAGTCCGATCAGGTTAGTTGTCATTGCCTATCCGTGGCCTAGGAGTTCTAAGATCACCTAGTGCTTGTGACTTGGTCTATCCGTCAGTCATTCAGGACAAAGCATTTTATGTATAAAGATAGAATCATGGAGCAAGCACAAAGCTTCTTATCATCAAAAGAGAGTCATCTACAGTGTCCTGAAATGAAGTTATGTATAAGAATATACTTTTCAAACATGCGTTAGGCAAGCGGTAATGATTACGCCTAATCCTCTTCACTGTACTGATATTTTCGGCGAGATGAGAGGCCTTTACTTTTAAAAGAGAAAGTAAATCTTTGCTGAACTTTTCCCTTCTTTCAGTGCATTATAAAATTGCGCTTTTACTTGTGTAAAGTACAATAAGGTCAATTATCAGTCGACATTTACGTGAAAATCTCCCTCTGTATGTAATAGTTTTATTGATTCAGCCATTCAAAGATGCTACGAACCTCAAACATTTTTCGCCTAAAACTGGACGAACGCAATTTACGCCGATCGTCGTTCAAAATGTAAGGTAGGAGTGAAAAGGTTATTTTTGTGAAGGGACCTTCAAGTCATATACGATGGATACTAGATACAAATTGATAGCAAATAAACATCTGCTACACATAATATAAATAAATAATCAAGTATTAAAACATCTGTTTTTATTTTAGCAAAGTCGTTAAAATAATAGTCCTTGAGATTGATATAAAAATCAATCTATGTAATTAATTATATTTGATGGCATCCTCTTGTAATTTAAATTAGATCAATGCGATAATTTAGTTTTAATGTTTCAACATTTAATAAAGGGTTGAATTTGCGAAAACTATATCTAAACACGACGCCAAGTCGAGGGCGGTTTTTGCAACCTGGAAAACCGATTATTCACTTAAAAACAAGTGAAGTGTGAGTAAAGTTTGAAGAAACCATTTTGAACATGGAGGTTAATCTCTCTTTTACATCTTAATTTTTATTAAAACCTTAGGCTGAGAAAGCTAACTTGAGTTGTTCGTTAGAAATGTAGCAATTATTACATCTTTTGCATTGTTAGGGTGTATTTTTCTAGTCGGCCAAAACTTAATAAAATCCGGTCAAGTGCAAGTCGGACTCGCGCACGGAGGGTTCCGTACTTTAAAAAACGGCAAAAAATCACGTATTTTGTATGGGAGCCCCCTTGAATATTTGTTTTATTTTATTTTTACTTTAACTTTTTTATTAAAATTTCATCTGTCTAGCTATGACCGTTCTTGAGATACAGCCTGGTGACAGATGGACGGACGGACAGTGAAGTCTCAGTAATTAGGTTCCCGTTTTCACCCTTTGGGTACGGAAAAAAGGTTGATTTAGGGTTTGCATAGACTCAAATGACCTATTTAGATAAACTTTTGTTTTAAGTATGAAACCTATACAAACATGCAACTTGACAAACCTGTAGGCATGTGATCTGAGTGAGTAGAGACGTGAGAGCGTTAAATGTGTCGGGGGTTGCGGGTTCGATTCCCGTCCGGAGTCAACAGACCATGCCCATGCCAATGTGCAAACATAATTGTTGGCGACGACGCAACGTCTGGGTGTCAATTTTATTTTATACTAGCTATGCCGCGCGGTTTCACCCGCCGCCCCCGTTCCCGTAGGAATTTTGAGATTTTTATTCCTTATTTTTCTTATAGACAAACCTTGTTCTGACAATAAGGAACACATTAAAAAAAGAATCATCCAATTTGGTGCAGTCGTTCTGAAGTTATGCGCTTAGCAACAGATTCAGCGATTAATTTTTATATTATAGATTCATATACAGTATTTGTGTACTTATACATATGTATTAGTGTCAGTTAGTAAGAATCCATAATACTAGCTTAGAGCTAAGTTTGGGTCTAATTAACCATGTGTGAATTTGTCCGGGTATATTTATTTATATTTTGATTACTCTGTGAGACCACTAGTATGCGATGCGTACTTTCATATGTTTTCATGTAGCGAAAGACAGTCTGAACATTGTTTTATCTATAGCTGAGTCTTTACTACGCTCGCCTTAAGCACACTTTTAAAGTGAAAATAAAGAAATACAAAACGTCGTAATCAAGACTGGTACGAAACAAAGGTCTCTGATATGGCCTGAGATAACGATGATGGATATCACTATTTACATATCACTAATGAAAAGGCCGTTAATTTTATAAGGCTTTTTCTTTGGCTAAAAGCTTTAAGCAAGAATGAGGAATGATCAGCACAAACTACTGCTTATGTATTTGTAGGTACATAATAAATTTATACCTATTGTACTAGGAACTTACTCAACATATTCATAACTCACCGTGAATTTTACTGAGACATTTTTAATCACCGTTACATAAGCAACAATGACAAGTATTGAATTTCCGCGTATACTTATTATTTAAATATTATGTGAATACAATATATTTTACAATAATGTTTTACGGTTCATTAACTATACGGCACCTGGGTCATAGCTTATTGGTGGCCTTGCAGTTCTTAAATTACTTAGTAATACATTAGAAACGCAACCTATGGAATAGTCTAAAAGTGCAGTGGGCAAAGTTATATGGAACTTTGTCCAAAGGCCTCCACAGATGAGTCTTACACCAGTCGATAGAGTAGACTCTACAAGTAAGTCGAGGGGCATCATTTTCTGTCCAGGGAGAGTTCTATATATGTCAATTTAATCTTGGCTATTTAATTTATTTACTAATAATTTAATCCTAGGGGTAATCATTTTTTTAGTAATCGTTGTTAACTAGACTGAACAATTATTATCACTACTCGAACAACTGTGGACCAAATGCCAAAAGGTAGTACAAATTAGAGAACTGTCAGTATTTCTACTACAATATTTATAGTGTAGTTTTTGAAATAAATTGTAACATGAAAGCGAGTGTCGAAAAGTGAAAGTTTCAATTTCAGATCGCTCCACCTTCAAATCTGGGGTTGTTCATTTTCGTTTCATTATATGTAACCATCTAGGTAACTGTTATAAATCTTTAGACCTTACGACAGATGAAAGGCCTCTATCACTGAATATGTATATCACCACAATGAGGAAGATTAAGCATAATCGCTGCGCTTGCATATAGCAAAACATCAATTGGTATTTGCAAGCCAAACGCGCTACAAATCATGTTTTCTCAAACTCTACACTTAATGAACTTAATTTTGAATTTGATCAAAATCAAGTTTATCAGATGCAAGACAAAAACAAACAAATAGTCAAAATACTGGTTTCTTAAGTTTAAGCGAACACTACTCATTTTGAATTGAAACTACGTTTACGTATACACTTGGCTTTTATTGTACACTAGCAGCGCCCCGCGGTTTTACCCGCGTTGTGCCCGTTCCCGTGGGAATTTCGAGAATTTTTTTACATAAAAACCTTCCTCTTGAATCACTCTACCTATTACAAAAAACCGCATCAAAATCCGTTGCGTAATTTTAAAGATTTAAGCATACAGACAAACAGACAAACAGACGCGACTTTGTTTTATACTATGTAGTGATTTTATCTGAGTTTTCGGCCTCTTTACAGGAACCGTGGTCACAGAAGACAGAAGCCTTCTTAAAACAGTCAAAAGATAAATCAATACCTATTACAATTTTATTTAACGACTGTTCGTTTGTAACCCTTTCACCAACACGTTGTATCTTAAGTAAGACTTTTTTTACTTTGTAATTCATGGACTTTGCCATTAATGTTTTAAAATGAGTAAGTAATATATAATTTAGATGTTGTATTATCTGTTACTAAGTGATACGAAATGAAAAAGCTTTTGAATTGTTGATCAATAAGAAAAAAATTCCCAAAACAAAGAGAATCGATTGAAAAATAAAGCACAATGTTTAAAATCAAAACAATACACGTTTTGACAGCGAGTTTAAATTTGTTATATTGATTATTAATTAATAAATATTTGCTACAAACAAAGCTTGAGAAAAAGATCCTTCTATAAACCTAATTTACATCGACTCGATTTCAAAATAACGATCTGAAATTATTATCAATCATATCACCAAGGCCCATCGGAATCAACTAATTAATTTATTATCTTGTGTTTATGGCCTACAGCTGTATATTTGTCTTTCTAAGACACGTGAGTTATTAATTTATATTTAGAAAAAAGCATTAGGACGCAATCCGGTTGTAGAAAAATTTGTATAAAACGGACGAAGATGGGCGAACAGTCATCATTCAGTTTAAGACGGTCTGAAAACCAACTACCACAATGTTCAAGCTGGTGAGTAAACCATATATAAAAAAAATATTAATTATTATATCCCCAAAAAGATCGTCGGAAATGTTTTAAAATAAACAAAAAAATAATAGCAATTAATCTTTGTGCAAGAAATGCAAATGCACACCAATGCAGAAAGGCATGAAGATTCCAGTTTTATGACTCCAAATTCAAACTTTGTGCTGCTATATGATAAAGAGACTTTTGAGATTAAGGTTAGTGGAAGTTATATTGTAGTAAGTATTGTATTTGTGTTGCAGTGTTTCGCCCTCGCCGCCCTGCTGGCCGTCGCCGCCGCCAAGCCCAACTGGCCTTACTCCTACTCCGGTGTCGGAGCCCCGGTGTACTCCACGAACGTCGCCACCGGGTACTCAGCCTACCCCGCCTCTGCAGTATACCCGGGCACCGTAGCCGCCGCCCCAGTCGAGACCCAGGTTTCCCACACCATCGCGCATTCCCCAGTGACCCACGCCCAGGTCACCCAAGGCCCAGTCGCCGTCGCTGCCCCCATCCAGTCCCAAGTGGTGTCTAAGCCCTTCGCTTACTCTGCCGTCCCCGCTTACTCTAGATACCCGTCTGTACAAGCCTACTCGCCGTACTCAGCCGTCCCCGCCTACTCGTCCGTCCCCGCGTACTCCGGCTACCCCGCCGTGTCTGCATACTCCGCGTACCCCGGCGCGTACCCCGGTGCGTACTCCGCCGCGTACCCCGCCGCGTACCCCGCTGCGTACCCCGCCGCGTACCCCTACAACTCCTACGGTTCCCCCTTCGTCTGGAAGAAGAAGTGAATACTTTTAATTTAAGTAGGCAGTATGTATTGTGATTGCTCAAACAAAATAAACGATTACCATAATTCTTAAAATATGTTTTTTTCTTTTCCTTTTGTATTTATATTGCTTAACACTTGTATATGCTTGCAACAAAAGAACTATGTCATGACAAGTTCTGAAATTGCAGACTATAAATCACGACTAGTTAGAAATAGCTAAACTAAAGATATTATGGTTGCTAGGGAACTTACATGAATATGCACAAATGGAGGTTTTGACATGGGCCAGTGAAATTCCTGAAATGGGTTGCCTTATAATAAGACCCTAAACAAAAAACTTAAAATACATAATTGTCTTTGGAGCCCATTTATGAATAAACAATTAAAGTTAGCAATGTATTCAAGACAACAAAAGCATTTTTGGGTGATCGGGCGTGTCCAACTCATGTAAAATAACTCTACACAAAGAAAAACAACTGTTACAAGGTAATATAGGTAATATTACATATTTTGGGACTTCAGAGTAACATTTTAGTAGTTCATAAATGAGGCCCTACGCACTCCTGAAATAGTTATGTTTTAATAATAACGTAATTGATGGACTCAGTTTAATTTTAAGGTTATTCTGGGCTTTTAGGATACATACTGTAAAAAAATTGACATCTTTTTCAAAATTACATTAAAACATAATACCCATGAACAATTTTAGTGCGTTGTCTCATTCTAAAAGTATATATGACTTCTTAGTGTTGCAAACTACACTCATAAAATGCTTTATCCTGAATGACGGATCGATCAACATAAGCATCCGACAAGAAAGGATTTTCAGGAATTCTATCCCTGTAAAAAACCTGTAGCTGTAACAGTAATGTATTGTATGAGACAAAGTAAATGGGCTTTTGAAAAAAAAAATGATTTTTTTAATGTATATTAAAACTTTTTTATTAATAATATTGATATTTAATGCAAAAAACTTAAAAAAAATATTTTTTAATTAATTATAAACAATTAAAAATTGATGAAATTTGAATAAAGGTCACGTGACTATAAACGCGCCATAATTGGTCACCATAGTTGTGACGTGATAATGATAGAGCTAATAACCATAAGTACGTACAGCGGTTACGGCTATTACACGTGTAACCGAATGGGGCTACCATTATGACGTCACACGCGCTCGGGTTTGTTCGGCAGTTGTCCGAGTGTCTTCGGTACTGGATTCAAAAATTAATTTTTATTTTGAAACAACTTTTGAATTATTGCGAAAAAAATAAAATAAAAATAGTTTTGTTATAAAACTAATATACAGGGATATTGGTAACTCGACGTATTCCCGTCAGGATCAGGTAGGGGGGCATATATGCAACAAATTTAACCACCCCAATGTATGGGCGAAAGTTAATCGTATTCAAGATATTTGAAATTTAGCTGTTTTTGGAAAAATACCCAAATTTAGAGGTTTCTACAAAATAATTAAAAATGGGACTATTCAATGTTCGTTCTTTATTTGTTTATTTGTGTGGTAATCAGTGATAAAGCATAAGAAGTAACAAAACATTCAAAAATACTTGCTATGAAAAAGATATGACTGATAAAGTTTTTTTATCCATTTTAATTTTTTACTTTTAGAGTCAAAGATCTTAATTTTTCTTAAAAAAACACCATGACACCAAGCTTGCAAATAACACATAAAACTTCCTTGTTTAATAGGCTATCCGAAAAGGTATTACAGTTGGTAATTATTACTAATACAGCATTGTCAAATTAGTTTTAACTTAACTAAGGTATTTAAGTCTCAATAAAGGCTTAATTTATTTTCATGAAACAACTGCTTAAAATTAAGAAATTGTAATAGTTTTTATTACACATCTTGCTCAATGTGAGCCCCACGGTTCCTTATACATGTTCGGATACGTTTTCGTACCTCACTTACAGTTATCCGTGATGTAAATGTGGCCTTCATCTGCTCCGCCGCGTTCGTAATTTTTAGTTTCAATTCTTCTACACTGTTTATTGGGGTCACATAAACTAAGTCCTTGATGTGACCCCAGACGTAAAAATCTAACGGAGTCAAATCAGGACTTCGAGCAGGCCACGCGATTGGCCCTCCTCTTCCAATCCACTTATTGGCATAATTATCATCAAGCCATTGTCTGACACTAATGCGGTAATGAGCCGGGCACCCATCATGTTGAAATGTGATGTTGTTTCTAGTGTCTTCAGGTAAATCTGCTAATAACGGTGGTAAATCATTCCTCAAAAACTCTTCGTAATTTTGCCCATTCAGTGTATGGGGCAAGAAATGTGGGCCTATCAATTTATCACCAATCACACCCATCCATACATTTACAGAAAATCTACGTTGTGATGCGGTTGCCTTTAGTTTTTTCGGATTTCCTTCCACTTTCGGTGCCCAATAATGTAAATTGTGGAAATTAGTGATGCCATCACGATCAAATTTTGACTCATCGGTCCATAAAATATTTCTTAAAAAGTTATCTTCTTCCGCGTCTGCATTCAGCATAAAGCGACTAAATTCGAGACGCCTAACTGGATCTCTCTCCTCTAGGAAATGAACAGGCTGGTAATGATATGGATGTCGGCCTGATAGGTGTACAACAGACCAAACTTTCCATTGTGATATACCTAGCTCCCGAGCTACGATATTCGTCGACGTATTGGGATTGTTTAAAAATCGTTGAAGAATCCTGTCTTCTTCATCAACGGTGTATCGTCGCGGTCTACCGGTGTCAATTTGTCGCCTTTGAACAGCACCAGTTTCAGCTATCCGGCGATAAGTTGATGAGAACACACTAACATGTGGAAGTCTCCGATTGGGGAAAAGTCGTTGGTATTCTCTCCGAGCTTCAGCGGCGTTCCCGTCACATAGTCCGTAACAGTAAACAATGTCTGCATATTCACTATTAGAGTATGAAGTCATAGTAAACACCGAATACTCACCATACAACCGAAATAATCCGAAAATAAAATAATTACAGCCCCTAAGTATTATTAATGCGAAGTAAACGCATGTAATAAACAATGGGTGTTATCACTTTAGTTTGGAATTTGACAATGATGTATTAGTAATAATTATCAACTGTAATACCTTTTTAGATAGCCTATTAAACAAGGAAGTTTTATGTGTTATTTGCAAGCTTGGTGTCATAGTGTTTTTTTAAGAAAAATTAAGATCTTTGGCTCTAAAAGTAAAAAATTAAAATGGATAAAAAAACTTTATCAGTCATATCTTTTTCATAGCAAGTATTTTTGAATGTTTTATTACTTCTTATGCTTTATCACTGATTACCACACAAATAAACAAATAAAGAACGAACATTGAATAGTCCCATTTTTAATTATTTTGTTAGAAACCTCTAAATTTGGGTATTTTTCCAAAAACAGCTAAATTTCAAATATCTTGAATACGATTAACTTTCGCCCATACATTGGGGTGGTTAAATTTGTTGCATATATGCCCCCCTACCTGATCCTGAAGGGAATACGTCGAGTTACCAATATCCCTGTATAATCTTTCGATTTATCACAAATTTTTTTTTTTTTCAAAAGCCCAATTCCTTAGTCAAATCTACTTTAAATTATGCAAAAAATATTTTGTAACGGAATGAACGAAAGACATGGTTCTAGTTTTTTTCAAAACTCCTACCTAGGCGATGAAATGGGGTAAAAACGGTTGATTAAAACTTCTTTGTTTTATGAGAAGATTTTTGAAAACTGATATTTCTCTCCTCCAACAGATAGCTGTCAAAACTACATTTCTAAAATTAATTAAATGAGAAATGGGGAAAGAGGCATAAAGATTTGCATTTTCTAAACATACGCTATCAAAATTACCGTATAGTGTCTCATGTGTACTTTCCTATCCTACGAATATTACAAATGTGAAATTTGTTTGGATGTATGTATGAGTATGTATGTATGGGTGTTTGTTACTCTTTGACGCAATAACTACTGAACGGATATGGATGAAACTTTACAGTAATATAGGTTAAATATCAGAATAACACATGAGATACATTTCATCCCGAAATTCCCGAGGGAACCCTTATCTACACATATAAAATGCTTTGTCCTGAATGACTGATGGATTAACAACGCATAGCCCAAATTGCTGATTGTAGAGACCTGAAAAAATTACTTAATCAATGACATAAAAAAGCAATTAAAAATGCTATCAGTAACATATCGACTTCTATGTGGACGAAGTCGCGGGCAATAGCTAGTGTAATAAACGGAGCCATTTTTAGTCTAATAAAAAAGTCAGGCTTCGATAATGTTTAGCAAAGTATACAATCAGTCGTTAGTCAATTTTGAATAACCGATGCTAAAAAAGGGCGGTTCATTTGTTTATAAATAAAACTAAAATACCGCTTTTAATGTACCAAATAGATAAACCCTACTTCTTACTTTATATCACATATATCGATTTTTATTTTATAAATAGTGATTACATATTTAAATTAGGTCGCGAGCGCTGTTATCGCATTAATTACAGCTGTAGTGTCCGCTGAACTAACTCAACTATTGTAATAATTAGCCCCGTATGTTGCATACAGCGAACGACTTACAGTATCAGCACCGTTATGGAACGCGTCAAGAGTTGAGGCAGCGTCGAGTCTCTTGTACTTACTGTGGGAGTTGCGCCTTAGTTATAATTATATTCATGCATAGATAACACCAGTTTCTCACATGAATATTCTACGTAAGCGCTGTAACTAGATGCAATAACTAAGTAGACAAGCCCGTAGGTACAGTGGCAGTGAGAGTGCTTACTGTATCGGGGGTTACGGGTTAAATCCCACCAGGAGTCAACAATAATGTGAATAGTTGTTGGCGACGACGTCTGGGTGTCAATTATGTATTCATATGAAGTACTTGTATATGTATATGTAGTAGTATTAGTTAGATTCCATATTACAAGGTTAGAGCTAAGTTTGAGTTTAATTAACCGTGAGAGAATTTGTCCGGGTATATTTATATATGTATTTTATCTTTTTGGTGATATAATAAGACAAATAATGGAGTTTTTAATGCTTGAGGTGTAGTGACCACCGTCTTTTTCAATACAATATTCAACACGTTTAGGTAACGATCTTACAATGGCATTTTGTATCTTCATGTGGTGAATTTGCGTTAAAATGGACTCTATGGCTGCTTTTAGGTCTTCAAAAGAGCCATAAAAAAACAACCATAAACACAATTTTACATGCCTGAACTTGTTGAATATTGTAACGGTGGTGGTCACTTCGAACACCTACTATGATAAACTAAAGTATGTAAAAACAATGCATTTTATTCATTTTAGACATCGTGTTTCATAGAGACATTTGCTGCTCAAGACCTACACAATCGTTATTTAAACAGAAAAACTGTAAGTTTTTTTTTTCAAAACAACCGGGTTCGATTCCCCAGCTGGGTACACTTTTTTTTTCAAATGTATGAATGCAGTTTTTCTTTTTATCAAAATCGGTGACATGGTTCCTAAGAACAAATCTTCGTATGTCTTATAGTTTCAGACTTTCCCATACGGACCGATTTGAATGACCCTGTATAAGCAAAATCGGAATTATCGGAGTATTTTCGGACTGAGTGCATTCTGATAGCTATCTCCGTGTAAGACCCGTGCGAGTTCATAACAGACACGAGCAATCGCAAGCATGAAAGCACTTGATTCAAGTGCAAATCGTGTCAACCCGGCTAAATAATACATATTCATAATGTTATTAAATTAATGAAATGAGTATATTTCTCACTAACATCACAAAATGGAACTCATACATTATACATTGAAACATTATTAAGGTAATGAAATATTAATTAGGTATTTGCTGAGATTGATAAGACGACATCCTTGAGGTAAGCTTCAACTCCAACATCTGACTTATTTCGGTCGTGAGAACAAATATGGTTTTGCTAGGCCGAGTGGCCAAACTGAGTCTATGAAACATCTTATCATGAGTCATGCTCTAACTTTTAGCTCAAGACTTAACCCTCTCTGAAAATGCATACTCATAATAGGAATACGAATATTCGAAATATATATTTGCTGGTACGATAGATAATTGTAAAGGATTTACAACTAAAATACTGCCCATTTCAATGTCAAGGAATAAAAGAGACATAGTTATATCCTTTCTCTGTCTTAGGATTGAATATTCCAGAATCCTGAAAACGCGAAACCGCGGCGAATAACCAGTACAACATAGTTATTGAAATTGTTTTTATTGCAGTGCCTAAAGTTGATGAATGACGTTACAATGCAAGCCCTAAAATTACAATAGTTCCACTAAGAGGTTGAATTTAACAAATCAGTCTAGTTTAACAACAATATCAAGATCCTTGTATCAAAATCGATCCATTTTTATATCAGACACATTTTTTTAACAAAATGATCTACATCTGTCCATAAATAATCATAAGTTGGAATAATGAAGGTGACATGACATATTAGAGGTATTTTTATTACAAAGCTGCCTAAGACAGAATGACTTCCTTTCTGCAAAAATGTGAATTTATTATCTCACTAATAATATGATATCAGAATCCGGTTGACCGATAATCGTATAAATTTGGTGAAGATGGTAGAGCCAGCATCATTCAGTGCCGAGCAGTCTGAAAATCACATCTACAATGAACACGCTGGTAAGTGAGATAAGTGATTCAATAATTCGCTGTTTAATTATTGTGTCGTGAAATATGTTTTATTTACTATGTGTTATCATTGCAGTGCATCGTTTTAGCCGCTGTGCTGGCCGTAGCTGCCGCCAAGCCCAAGCCCAGCTGGCCGGCGTACTCGTACGGCGCCCCTTCAGTGTACTCGTCCTACGTGGCGCCGGTGGCTAGCACCTACTCGGCCTACTCCGCCCCGGCTGTGTCATACGCCGGCCCGTCTGTGTCCTACGCCGCCCCGTCTGTGTCCTACGCCGCCCCGTCTGTGTCCTACGCCGCCCCATCTGTGTCATACGCCGCCCCTGTGGCTCAGGTAGCCACCCCCGTCGCTACTCCTGTGGTTACCAAGACCTACACCGCCGCCGTCGCCGCCCCCGCAGTGTCTTACGCTGCTGCCCCCGCAGTGTCTTACGCCGCTGCCCCCGCTGTGACCTACGCCGCCGCTCCCGTCGCTACCCCCGTGGTCACTAGGACTTACGCCGCTGCTCCCGTAGCCACCCCCGTGGTTGCCAAGACTTACACCGCTGCCGTCGCGCCAGCCGTGTCCTACGCTCCCGCCGCTGTCGCTGCCCCCGCGTACTCGTACGCCCCTGCTGCCGTCGCCACCCCCGTGGTTTCTAGGACCTACGCCGCTGCCCCCGTCGCCACCGTTGCCGCTGCTGCCCCCGTCGCCACCGTCGCCGCTGCTGCCCCCGTGTTCACTAGGACCTACGCCGCTGCCCCCGTCGCCACCGTCGCCGCCGCCGCCTACCCCGCTACCTACGGCTACAGCGCTTACCCCAACTCTGTCTACGGCAATGGACTGACCTCTTCTTTCCTCCTGAAGAAGAAGTAAATGCTATAAGCACCAAGTACCTAAGCAACAGTCATGATCACCTCGTTTTAAATAAATTTGTCGAATTTTAAGTCTTTTGTATATACTCGTATTTTATACCATTTTATTAGCCCATAACTACTAGTTACCACCAGTATCAGAATCACGTATATAACAAATTATAGAATCCTAAGTTTAGGCCTGAATAGTTTTATTAGAACAACTTCTGGGTCTGGGTTCTTTTAGTGCCTAATCAAGGTTATTTCTTTTAAGAAAATCAGAAAATCCTTTTAACAAATGACACACTACAATGGTGGGAGCATATTATATTACGTCTGTCTATCTATCATATTATATGGTACGAAGCCACACTCACCAGTTCGCCCGTCCCAGCATTACACGACATTTTATATTACTGTAAAGTATTATAACAGACATTTTTAAATGCTGAGTTTTGGTCTTACACCATCTGGATAGTAAGATGGTATTCTGTAACATTAATAAGTTTCGCGACCCCTGGCCCTTACGAATGGGAAAAGATAAAAAGTTCATTTAGGTTAATGAAAAAACTTGGTTTCGGAGATTTTAGACCGCCTAAGGACCTCCAACATGGTCTAACGATTGAAACAAGTGGGTCCAACAATTAACGAACCCTCCGCGCTCAGATAGAAATGCCACTATCAGCCGCCAATCCAATTAGATTCCATTCCATCCCAAGTTATTTAACATTTGCAGTGAGCTAACATCGCGTAGTCAACCTACGCCCCGAGCACTAACAAAGAGAGCGCATGAGGCAAAGATAGTTAGTACGCGTTGTTTTAACCCTCAGGGCTACTTAATTACTGCGCCAATTAAGCTCAGTGCAATCACCATGTAGTTATTCGTAAGATACTTTGAAGCTTGGAGTTGACTAACACCTTTGCCGAAAAGTGCGACAGCCATGGATTTAATAAAGTACTTGGGTACAGTATAATTTGATAAAAAAGTATACATTTTCGCAAATCCCTCCATACACATTTACAAAAATAAATGTTGATATCTCATTGTATATTTATTCTAAGTTACGACCAATCTCAAGAACCAATCCAAAATAGCCATGTAGGATACAGATACAGATAGGATACAGATGAAGATAGGATACAGATGAATTTTATACTTTGTTATCACCATAGAGTTTATATATTGTAAATGTCAAATAATCCGTTCTTTTATCCCCCAAAAACATTTATTTGCATAAAAAATGAGTCTGTGGTCTGTGATAAAAACAATCTCAAAACTTGATCTGACATCTTTGTTCTTCTTTACAAATAAGTTAGTTGGACTCGTTGTATAATTATAACAGTTTTATTAGTAAAGCTTTACAATTTCAGTTTGAGTTTCAGTTTCAGCCTAAGTCTGTTTTGCATAACACCTAATTTGTTAAGTAATTCAGTGTGGCATAGAACTTGTATTCAGTAATTTTATTTTATCAGTTATTATTTTATAGTTAGTGTGACGAAACCGCAACAGTTACAAATTCTGTTCTATTTAGTAGATATTAAAACATAATACATATACTCGTGAATGAGAATAAGGAAGGTGCTATTTGACGTTAAGTATGCTGAGGACCGCAATCTATACACAGTTTTCAATTCTGAAAAGCTCACAGGTTAATCATTCAGCGCTATTTCCGCTACATACCTATGTTTAAAAAAACATTTACTATATTCTCAAATCCCGTAAGTTTAAAAAAGACCATTCTGTATCTGCCAGAATTGGTCCATTTTTTACTACATAATGTTATTATTGTGAATAATAGTGTTTTATTATAAAGTACATTATTTATACGGACCAACAAATAGTTTTGGCGATGCAATAATAGTAGTTCTTTTTAATTTCTTAGGTATCGAATCGCAATGGCATCGCAGTTCCTGTAATCATTAGGAGTAAAAATACTTATGAGTCTAATGCAAACAGATAATGTTCCTACTGTTAGGTTCAATAAATTATTAACAGAATTTTGTATGTTTTAAAGAAAAGAGGTTTATATGTTTATGAAAAGAGGTTCGGTTACATCGCAAACTCTTTATATGTTTATGAAAAGAGAATAAAATGGCGGGAATCTTGATTGAACTCTAGAAGGCCACGGACGTGAAAAAGAAGAGGGATTAAAAGAATTAAAGGATTGTATTGTTTAAAAGAATTTAAGGATTCAAGTGTAAGTAATTAATTAATAATAAGGTAATTATAACGATATAAAGTTTGTATATCTTTATGTTAAATTCCAAGGAATGTCTGTTATGTTCATGTACTAAATGTGTGTGTAAATATATTATGTCTTAAAGTATACAGTGGTTTTATATATTCATTTACCCACGGAATAGAATGGAAGTAGCCTCATTCGGTTACACTACATTAAGGATTCTTCGTCTCTTATTGTTATAAAACAATGTCACCTGTCGCGTTCATCCTTCCTGTTAGTTGGTCCTTATTCCGTGTGGAATAGAAAGGATAAAAGTTTTAATTCTACTTGATATGTACAATAATTCATTTTGATTGATTAACAAAAGCCAAACAATCATCCATCCATACAAATCAGACTTGGTTTTAACTCGTAATTTACATATCTAAGAGTAAACATTCTATACTTCTTTGTATTATAAACCTGTCCGATTCGAATATTTATTTTGGTATTGGATAGTTTTAAGATTCAGGAAGGTTATAAGTTATTTTTATCCCGAAATTTAGACAGGAACAGGCACAATGCGGTTAAAACCGCGAGAAGCGGCTGACACATGATACAGGTAAAACTAACCTGTATCATGTATAAGAATATAATACCGATATATACGAATATAATTTACAAAACTAACAAACAAATAATAACTCGATATTTTGTGTAGGATTGTATTTTACCAAAAATATCTATTACAAATTATGTAAGTTTGTGAATGCATTTTGTACTGTCTTAATAGTATGGTTGGCTCCAAAATCTGACAATATTGATTTATCCTGTAACATTACTGCATAGTGAGAATAGGCCAATGGTCAATTTACTTCTTCTTGTAAAGGAAGGGGGTGTCGAAGTCGTTGTATAATGGGGAAGAGTAAGCGCTGTATCCGTAGGCAGGGACGGCGGCGACGGGGGCGGCGACAACAGGGGCGCCGTAACCGTAGGACACAGCGGGGGCGACGGCGGAGTAGACCGAGGGGGCAGGGGCGACAGCGGAGTAGACCGAGGGGGCAGAGTAGACAGGAGCGGAGTAGGCGGAGTAGGCCAGGGGCTCAGAGTACACCGGCCAGCTGGGCTTCGCGGCAACTACGGCCAGCACGGCGAAAAGGGCGACGCACTGGAATATAAAATAAGAATAAGTTATGGCGCCTGTAATTCTTAACTCTATAAGCACTTTATATACTTTTTTGCTATAATTTTAGAGAGCCGGAACTAAACCCGAAAGCCACGAGTTTCAGCGGAATAGTTTTGCGATTAAATTCACATTTGTATAAAGGTATAAATATTAGCCTATAAGGTCCCACTGCTGGGCAAAGGCCTCTCATGTCACCAAAGATATCAGTACGGTGGTACAATAGGAGGATGCGTTGATTACTTTTATATTTTATTCAAGTTGCGATGACAATTTGCAATCATAATTCCACAAGTCTATAGACTTTAACTATAATTATTAATTTAATTTAGTTTATTAAATACAAATCAATAATCTTACCAGCTTGTACATGGTGGTTGTAGATTTTCAGACTGTCTGTGACTGAATGATATCAAATCGATGTTTGTCACCTTATTTATTTGGAGCAATTTCCGTCAACCGGATTGTGATAAAATTTATGATTCTGATTCATCCGATTAGTGGTGGCTTTAAATCGATGCTAATATTATTAATATTACAAACTGTATCAATGCATTTTTTACGATCAAGGTGACAGTCTCATCAATGTCCATCATTACATCAAAGCGTTAATCTAGTTGTGGCCCGTGACTTTTCTTGGTCATTGTGTGAGTGTAGAATTAGTATATAGCCATTAGAATTCACTAAGTGACTTTGACCCACTGATAACATTGTTTTTTTTACAGCACCTAAATAGTTATTATGCCATCGGTTAGTAGCTAATAAACTCTGATAATATTATTAAGGCTTGTATGTATAGATAACAAAAAATCAAAAAAGTAGGTAGGTTTTTTCTGTATATTTTCAAATTATATATATATGTTTTACAAAAATATATATTGCTTTATATTAATAAAAGGCAACTCAAGGCTTACACCGCGATGTCATGACAATAATTATGAATCCTAAACTAGATCATCCTATTATGTAAAGATTTATTAATCTTTCAACCTTGATATTAAAAGCTACAAAACAAATAAGTATAACAGTTTGAAGCAATAATTTTTCGTTATTTGACAACTTATTACTTCGCCGGGCCAGATCATAAATTGTATCGGAATCCTGGTGTCAGGTATTGATTTGAATAAATAGGGGATCTGGTGACAGTTTAGCATCATTCAGTCACAGGCAGTCTGAAAATTTATACCAAAATGTACAAGCTGGTTAGTACAGAAATATTGTACAAAAAAGTAACTTATAAGATCCCTTTAAAGGGCAAACTAAGTTAGGCTTTCAACGAAAGCTGCAAGAAAATTATAATTATAATCTGATTGTTAAATATACTTAACCACTTACTTATTAAGATAGTTTTTTTTCAGTTACAAACTTTTTATATCTTTAAATCCTGGTCATAAGTTTTTGATTATGTGTCAAATTAACAAAGAGTTTTTATTTTCTAGTGTGTAGCCCTCGTCGCCACCCTAGCCGTCGTTGCCGCTAAACCTAACTGGCCTTTATACTCCGCCCCGTCGGTGTACTCGGCCTACTCCGCCCCTGTTTACTCTGCGGCTGCAGTAGCGGCGCCTGCCCTGACCTACCCCGCTGCAGCAGTTGCGACTCCTGTAGTGACCAAGACCTACGCCGCTCCTGTGGCCGCTGCCGTACCCGCACCTCTGTCCTACGCCCCTGCCGCTGTTGCCACCCCAGTAGTCGCCAACACTTACACCGCCCCCGTTGTGACCAAGACTTACACCGCCCCTGTGGCTGCTGCCTATGCCCCCGCAGCTGTAGCCCCCGTCATTACTAAGACGTACACTGCTCCTGTGGCGCAAGTAACTGCCCCGGTGTCCTACGCGTCTGCGATCGCTACCCCCGTGGTGACTAAGACCTACGCCGCTGCTGTTGCCCCCGCCCCCGTCGCCACCTTCGCCCAAGCCGCCGTCCCTGCCTACGGATACAGCTCATACTCAGCCCCTGTGTACAGCAACGGGCTCGCCACTCCTTTCCTATTGAAGAAAAAGTAAATAAAACGAACTATTTACGAAAGCAATATATACAATTGTTTAAACTTTTATTATTATTAATAACTTAAGTACCTAAGTAACATAAGTACCATAATACCAGTCAATTTCAAATTAGGAAGCAGGTCCCAAAAAAGAAGAAAAACCCGACTATAATTATGTATGTATGTATGTCCTGTAATAACACTTACATTATACGTAGTCTACGCTCAATCTAAGAAAGATCTCACTCGAATTATGAGTCTTTGAGACTTTACGTTAGTCATTGATGACGGAACACAGTAGGAAAGGTATATTACGCTATAGGTACTACGACTTAGTTACTTTAGTTATACATAAGGCTTTTATAAATCTAAAATTGTTCAGGGACTCTTACCCTATCGAAACAAGCCAGCCCTGAAACTTGAAAACACTAAAAATAAAAATAAAACATAAACAACTTAACTAAAAGTATGAATAAACATTTGTATCAAAAACGTTACCCCGTTGATAAAGGAGAGGTTTATAAATAAAGTAAAATAAATATTTATTTTATCACAAACTCAATCTTTCCTATAGATTGATCAGCCATATTCTGTGGGCAATCTTAATTCCAAGACAGTCCAACCGAGAAAAACGTACTATGATGCTCAAGAAACGTTAATTGTGATTTTCATTAGATGTAGAGTAATTATATGAATATAGCGTATTATTGAAAACTGACTATTGCGGGCAATTTTGTAACATGCACTTTTCGTCTCGGACCATGTTGAGAATGAAAAAAGGTAACGTGCGTACAATATCAAACAAAACATATTTTAAAAAACTTTCACACACGAATATTTTCTAATTTATACCGATATGTTAGATAATTTTATTTTTAATATCGCTCCATAAGTTCAACGTCAGATTGAGCGAATTTACAAGCTGCTTGTAAATCAATAATTAATTAGTAACTAATATAGGGTCTACCTGAAAGCATAGCATAAGATAAGATAAGTATTAGACTGTAATGTCCCATTGCTGGGCAAAAGCCTCTCATCTCACTGAAGAAATAAGTACAGATAGCATAGATCAGTATTTACAATGCCTAGGCAGGTATTGTCCGAAACAGCAACTGTGTCTATCATCAGTATACATATGCAAGACGCCGATTAATTTTACTTAAAGAGGATATTTCTACAAGACTCATATTTATTGCACCGATAGATATGTTTCAAGTGTATATCGGTAAGTGTATTAGTACTATACATAGTCAAGTATTTAATATAGTGGTACTTCCTGGAGCATACATATAAGAGTGGATAATGGATTCGCGACGATTTTTGTTCTTCGCGAATGTCTTTCACATTCGCAAGGTTATAAGATATAACGTAACTGGTAAAGCCGGGCCGGGCTCTGTCTACTCTCATTACACATTCTTTTGTTCTCTCATCACCATTCAATGAAGCCTTGACAATACTGCTCAATTATTCCATACAAAAATGCTCATTTTGTTTCCATGTCCTATTCTAACCGTGTAAAATATATAAGTTCAAACATTTTTCATGAAATTCAGTACGTTTTGGAGAGCATTCGAAGACAGCTGAATAATCCTAGTCAACATAAAATGGCAAATACATTTGTGGTGAGTTAACATCAATAAAATATAAGTATTATCAGTCATAACAGTTCCAAATATACTCCAGTGATATTCCTTGAACCCTTTATTAAGTACCTACATGAATAGAGTTCATTATGTGTTTGATTATTTTGTTGTATTCACTTGTTACCACGGACGAGTTGAGTGAGATCAGTGATCTACTCTGACATTACCTCGAAACGAGTTCTATTCGAAGAATACTGTCTGTTTTTTGTTCTTGTTCTCTAAATTGCAGCCTTTTAAAACATGGATACGAAACCATTATACGGAGCCATTACATTAGAATAGAGTTCATTTAGCATCCAAGCTCTTTCATCGGTCTTTGACCAATTGCATTGTTAAACATTTTGTTCAAAGGTCATCCCGTTCCAGACTTTGACCTTAACGAAATTAGCTGTATTTATCTGATGACACTTTTATGAAATGACAATTGATGATTTTAGGTAACAGTTCTGGCGCTGCTTGCGTCAGCTATGGCGGAGCCCTTATTGTGGGGTGGTTTATATGGCAGTCCGCTTTCCACGTATCCGACGTACCCCGCTTCGCTGGCGTACTCCGCTCCGCTAGTGGCGGCGCCCCCCACAATGGCTGCGCAAGCCGCTGTCCCTACCTTACCAACCCTCTCCGGTTACCCCATCCCTTACTCGATGAACTCGTACGGGTACAGTGTAAGCGTTAACGAGGTTCCCTACGTCAGTCCCTCAGCTAACTTGGTAGTTAGCCCAGCGTACAACGGCCTCCCCTACGCCTATGACTACGTCTACAGGCGATAAGCTAAGAAATCTCCGAAATACGCAGGTTGATTGAAGATTGCCAATAGTTTGATGACGAGGATCCACATTTAAGTTGAAATTGTATTGTTTTACTATTATTAAAGCTGTTGAATACGATGACATTGTTTTTATTTTGTAGCATTATCCTCGAATAATAAGTACCACAACATAAACCGATGTAATAGTAATTCAAACCTTGCTTTGGAATTTGCGGACTCGCAACTTGTAAATTTTACTTTAATAAATTGACGTAAATTGAGCAATTTATGTTCTTAATTAGTTGATCTAGTTGATCTACACTATTTTAATTACCTACTTATTCATTTCCTGTTTCAATATTCATAACTCAATAAAAACTGAACTAGTTTCATTATATCTATAAATATACATACAAATTATATTAAATGGCTCATTTACTTATCTTGAATCGTTAGTATTTGCTGTCATCCTTCACACGATCGATTCCGTGTGTCATCTCCTAAATCAATTTCGCAAACATTGGCTAAACGATCTTGAAACGTCGAGTTTATGTATAAGAACTTGTTTGTGGATAGGGTGCTCTATATTGACATAATGTGTGGTCGGTAACTGGTCAAACGGACTAGTTCTTAAGGCGTTGGCTCCTACATCCATTCAAGGCCACGGGACCGCATTATGCACCTCAATATAATCAAAACTAACGAATAGCAAGCTTAGTTTTATTACCAATAAATACATTCGTGACAAAACACCAAAAGAAAACATTAGACTTTTTGGACTAATCTTGTCTGTTTCATAAAACTTCTATTTGACATTTATTTATTTTATTTTTAAACGACCTTTTTAAGATGAACTATTTAATGACTAACTATATATCATTTGTTTGCAACATCCTGGTTGTTTTCAGTATATCTTTTGTTATAATCTACAGTGATCAATTAGGCCTAGGTACCTTGAAACATTATCTAACTAGTAACAAACAACTCATCTACCCAACAACTAATAAAGAATCATGTTGATCCGAGAACGTTTTAAAAAGCGTTCGAAGTTCCTCTTACTTTTTTAATGAATATTGATTTCCAATTAGCTTTCTAGCCTTAATAAATTGAAGAAAAAAAGGCACACTATAAATATTGCTCCATTTCTTAAAAAAATAAGAGCTCGCTCTCTGGTTGCCATTTAAAACAACATACTCGAATATATTTTTTCTAATCCAACCGGATCTTCCAGATGTTTATGTGGCTCTCTATATATTAGTTTTATTACATTTGTTATTATACAAGAAACAGCAGACACTCATTATTAAACTATGAATTTAACTTTGACATATTCAATGTTCACAAGTTGGTTTAATAAAAGATTATTTTTCGCACTATTTGTCATACTCTATAGTCTACTAACCAACGTGTGACATCACTGCAAGTTACTTTACCAAACTTTAAGTAGGGAGGTACCTTCTTGCAGAAGGTTTGGGTTCGTTCCCTTTTTGAATATAAATACATATTGAATAGTTGAATATACTAATACTCACTTAAATATCGAATGAAAAATCTGATCCTCTTTTTCTACTTTTGTTTATTCCAATTCTAAATAAACCTATTTCGCTGCCATCAATTGCTCGGTCTGGAATAGGGCCGTTCCTTTAAAGGTCACCTGTACAGGTTTATCCCAGGATTGAGTATAAAAATGCATCAATCCCTTCGAAGGACATCATTCACCCCTGTGAAGATACCTAATACGCACCATGTACAAGCTGGTAAGAAAAATCTGTGATTATTTATTATCTTTGAATAAAACAAGTTAGCTAGTCGCTCTCTGCCTTATGTAACCACCCGTAAACATATTCCCGCAAAATGTTTGAAAGTACGCCAACCACAGTGTAAGCAACAAAGGTCGGTGACTAGTAAAATTCTCCAACAATTACCCGACTGCGGCAAAGCCCAAAAGGGGTTATCTAAAGGAGGTTTTTTTAATGATTTGCTAGTCTACACTGTGGCACTTGCAGACATGTTATTCAAATGTGCCAACTGTTTAAATTGCGAATATCCTAAAATACGTTGTGCCATTTTAAGGTGAAAATTATACTTGAATCAAACAAACTTATTAACTGTTCAAATTGATAAGAAGATTGAAGAAGATTCGATTTGGATACAAATATTAAATAAGTTTCTCTAGAACCTACCTTAATTGCCTACCTCTTTCTATATATTGAACCGCTTTACATAAACCATATTCTATATAAATAAGATAATAAATTGAGTTCTTTGATAACAGACAAACCATTTATATCATACAAACAAATATACAGATCACATTTTTACATAATTCTCGCCTACTCACTTGATTTGAATACAAGAAAACGTATATGTCAAAACAAAAAGTTTAATAAATGGCTTCTAATTTATTCCTTAAATTCATAAAACGGATGACAAAAGACGGTTTTGAATCATCAGGGTACTTCAACAATTAAACTCAACACTAATGGTTCCGTACCATTAACTATAACAACACCAAAAAATTTCATGTTTTTTGTTTGTTTTTAATGTTTTGTGTTATAGTGAGAGCGCTTACTGTTTCGGGGGTTGCGGGTTCAATTCCCCCCAGAGTCAACAATATGTCTGACATACGTCTGGGTGTCAATTATATATTATTTTATTATAAAGTATTTGTGTATATATATATATATGTCGGGAAACAGTGATATTCATCCCACTTCTGATGTCGGGGTACAGCGATATTTACCCCACTTCTGATATTGGGGACATGTCGCATCAGGACGAGCATTATACTGTCAATACAACATCAGATATCTTAGGATTCCTAGGTCTTGATCTTGAAATAATAACTCACAGGACTTCATTACAATGACATTGCTTGTATTTTACACACGATCATCATGGATTACAGATTACAGTTAGGATACGTCTAGATTCAATTAATTGATGGAACCTAAACGACCTCCCTTCACCCCATAGTCGTCCTGTCCACGCCATAGAATATCTTTTCCTAATCATATACTCGATTCGCAATACGATCGTGATGTCGTCAACCCATCATTCCTCCAATCTACGTTTCCCATCTAATCACCATCCAACCATCTCCATTCCTCTCATAACCTCTTATGTACGCCATCCTTTCATATCCGAGACTCGCTCACTCACTGCCACAGACCACCAAACAAACTCACATCCCTCTATCGAACAACTGTCATAGTGCGTAACACCACAGACTTAACATAGTCTATTCTCATACCACAGTCACGGAATAACAACACTACAGATTCCATCAGTCAGCTGAATTTACAAACTACTCTTAAACTTCTATAGCTTGATTATACGTCCATCTCCGACATATATATATATATATATATATATATATATATATATATATATATATATATGTAGGAGTATCAGTAAGTTAGATTCCATATTACAAACTAGAGCTTAGTTTGGGTTTAATTAGCCGTGAGTGAATTGGCAATAGAAATACATGACAATTAGACTTTCAACTATCTAGCTATCACCAGATATCGCGGTTCTTGAGATACACCCTTTTAACAGACAGACGGACAGATGGACAGTGGAGTTTTAGTAATAAGTCGCTTTGGGTACGATACCCTAAAACACTAATTTCCATTCTATAACAAATTTGAAAGTGTTTTCGTTCATTATTTTGCTCACCAAACAGTTCACAGCCCAATCACTCATTGGGGCACGTAATAAAATATTAATGGCAACTTATTTAAATTACACGAAGTACAAAACTGGTTGAATAAAGGTACTTCAATAGCCCAACATAAATTAAAACTAAGAGTAGGGATATAAGAGTACATAAATGTCACTTGACATGTCTACGTCTGATTGGTGGTAAATTTATTTATCATGCTTTAAAGTTCATTAGAATGTAAAGTAGGTTTCGCCAGGTTTTTTTGTCAATTTGTTATTAATGACGCCTTGACATTATGAGCACAGCGAAGGATCAGTATCAACTCGATCACTCTAAGCTTAATGAGATAATAAAATATATTTATATCAATTTGCTTTTATTTGTTTTTCTTATTAAGCATATTAAGTAAGCAATGATTTGAATATGTTTGCTACTTGGAAATAAAATTTGAAAGTAATGAAAGTAATGTACTTAATAATATTTAAATTCTTACGCCAACTATCCACTAGCTTAAATTTTCTGTGAAAAAATCTTGGGTGCTTTACACCAGATCTATTCTACATGATCTACTCTAGGTACATTTGATACGATGGCCGGAAAAGCAAATGTGTATAATTGCGGTTTTGTTCCAGTTGGCCCTTTCCTGTTTCCTGGCGGTGGCGTTCGCCGCTCCCGCTGCGGAGCCCGAGCCCGAGCCCAGTGCGCCGCTGCGGTCGCCTGCCCAGCCATGGCCTACAGCCCGCTGGGCTACGCGCACCTCCCTGCAGCCCTCCCCGCTGCGCCCCTAACCTACAGCGCCCCGCTCTACGCAGCATACCCCGGACAATACGCATACAACCACATCTACTAATTCAAACAAAGAACAATGCTGATGTCCACTTCCAGGCAATAAATCATCATTCCGCCTATTTTATTTGTTTTAATTTAGAATACTTTGTTTTGAAATTCGAATATGTACGTTATTAACCCAAGAGGTTAAACACATTTGAACTCAGAAGCTCTCACCAAGACGTACGGAAGAACATACCGAACAAAATATGAATAAGAACTTTACCGGATATTGTACTAAGGTTTCGTATTTCATTTGTTTTGATTAATTTAAATTGCTTCAAAGAAAACTTTCTATTGCTGATTCCAGTTATGAACAAACCTGAGTACAGAGTACAGATTGAGAGGTGAATGACTCTAAGAAAACGTCAAAAGGAGTAATTAATTGTTATGAAACTGACTATGCCAATTAACTATTAGAATCACATTATACTTAGTATTGTTAGTAGTAGGAGTACAAAGATAACATATTACACTATCTGAATAACAGTAGCGAGCAAAGACCTACATCCGAATAACTAACAAGAAGAGTCGACATCCAGTTATATGTGACTGAATTAATTAAATAATATTCTGTTAAGAAAATGGTTTGAATATTAGGATATATGCCTACTTTATTAGGCTGTTACATGAAGAAAAGGAACTAATAAATAATATAAAAAGGTACGGTGATTTACTTAATATTAGGGTAATAATAAAAGAAAAAACAATAAATAATGCATCAAACGACTATATTATTCAAAAAGCATCGGAGTCCATTATTCACAACAGCAAAAGTTCAATTGTTCCTCTTCACTTGACGTAGTAGGCAGAGTAAGGGTAGGGGTAGGCCGAGGCAGCGTAAGGGGCAGAGTAGGCCAACGGAGAGTAGGCAGAGTAGCCAGAGTAGGCCAGAGGGGCCACCTGGGCCACGCCAGGGGCGGCGTAGGTCAGGTAGTCGGGCTTGGGGCTGGCGAAAGCCACAGCCACCAGAGCGAAGAAGGCAAGCTGGAATATGGAAAAAAAATTTATTATGGCGTAGTTAAAACAACGTTTGGAGTACACAGTCTGTGATTCATTTGGTAATGATCTAAGATCCGTAATAACTAAACAAAATTGAATGTTAACTGTATGTAACGCATATGTAGGGGTTGCCATGGTGCAGCAACAGTGACGGTGACTAGCCATTTTTTTAAAAAGGAACACAAGTAATGTTCTAATGTTCTTTTTGAAACAAATTCAATAGTCGCTGTTGCACCGTGACACCTCCGCCATGAGGCGTCTGCTTTATGTTATTCCTTACCAAATGTTTTTGAGCACAAAAACATAACTCTGTCTCCTACCCAAGAGTCTCGTCTATTACATAATTCACAAATACTCAACATCAGTATCCATGGTAACGTAATATGATGAAGATTCCCATAGCGGTAATTCAGGTAATTTGGCGTAACAAATTCTTTTGTTGCTCTCATTATGTGTACCCAAGGTCTATAGGGCACAACCTCTGGCGTTGTTTCAAGGGTAACGACCAGGTCGGCTGGTAACAAGATTCACCCCATCGGCAGCTATTTATAGGACAGTCTTGTCTGCTATCCCCGGTCGTGTCATTAATTTAAATGACTGACAAAATGTATTGCCAGGTTAAACAATATAATTTGGATACTTTGCTTGTTTATTAAGTTGACAAACAGTTAAATTGACAGATATTATAGTGTTTATAGTACTTTTTGTTTATGGCAAAGTTAGGGTGGCTTACTTATACTGATTGGCGTTAAAAGTGACTTCATACACAAGAATAGGTGAGTACATATAAAATACTTTTTGTCTGATGTTGAATATCTATTTTAAGTCATATTTGAAACCGTTGAATGTCTATTTTAAGTCATATTTGAATTTTGATTTAACCACAAATCATAAGACAGTTAATATATCAAAATGACCCTAAACCCTTTTATCCCTTAAAAACAAACAAATTAAATTAAAATATATAAAATACTCACAACTTTAGCGATCATTGTTGTTGATAGTACTTGAAATGTTTTCCCAAGTGATAATTGTAATCACATTGTCCTGGTTTATATACTAGAGAGTGGAATAGGCCACGCCTTGATTAGTGGTCTTGTCATAACAAAAACTGTCCTTGATCTTCAAAATAATTGATTCAGTACAGGTATTACTTACGGCGATCGATGTGTACTCACATCCGCAAGTGTCCAATTGTCCATCGCTTTAATAATAATATTGAATGACAATTAGTTTTTTATCGTCTCCAAGATGGGTTCCATTTCTGGGAATCCCATTTGTTTTGATAGTTACATGTTATGGGACACAAACCATATTAATATTTTTTAAAGATGGACGCTAATCTTCTTGGTAGATTTCCATAAGGTTTCTAGCATAGTGAGAGCATGACATTAACAACTTATAATTAGCATTAGTAAACCTACTAGGTAACCAGAATAAAAGAAAATTAATAAACCCTCTAGGTTAACTAATATGTACCAACTTTTCTCCCGAAATTCCAAGAAAGTCATTTGGAACGGATCGATCGTTTCGAACGAACGGTAGTGAAATAAAAAAGGACTAGTTTCTATGAAAAAAGGACTAGTTTCTATGAAAAACCTATTTATTAAGTACACGGCCTTGTGTCAATGTGCATAATAACTAGATAACTTTATCCCAATATATGAAAAGTACACAAATAAATGTAACCTTATAGTTATTTCTCGTATCGTCTATCATGTTATCCGTTATTTATTTGTACTTTCAATTCCTGCAGGAAAACATCCAATTTCTTTCCTAGAAAATTGCGTCGCCTTGTATTTGGCTGTCTATTGTTAAACTATATGAAAATATAACATGGACCAAATAAATAATGTCACATGATAGTCACGTGACTATCATGAGAAACTGATATAGAAGTTGATAGTAGCGAAACCACCAAGGAAAATGGAAAACCATTACCACTTGTCTATGGAAGTATATCCTACATTTAAAAAGGCTTTCGTACCTCAGCTTCTTATTTGCATAAGATGCAGGTATATAGGTACTATTAAATTGATATCTTTAATTATAGATCTCAGACACATCTAGATTATATCTTAACAAAAAGATAACGAGACTAATCTAAACCAGCTCCTATTAATGTTCTTAATACAATCAACTTTTTATCTGACATTTTGAATAACGACAATCCGAGCACGCGATAATTGCTTCGACTTTTTGTTTATAATATTTATATCTTGATTTATTTGCTTATGGTTTTAATGTTGGTTTTCATAAAACATACCTAGAAAAGTATTTGGGAGCAATAAAATACTTTTTAAAAACTAAAGTGAAAAGTTTTATTCACTAGGGACTGTTATAAACGTCCAAACTACGCTAAGGTTACTTAATTAATAATGTATGTATTCTTAAGACTAAAGTCATATTTCTTATCTCTAACTTATAGTCTAAACATCCTTTCTGGTCATGCGCCCACGCATTCCCGCTAGAGCTATGCACGGTCAGCATTATGTATTACTATGCGGCCCGGTGGGTGCATAACTCCTCCCTCATCAAGAGTGAAATTATCGGGTTCTACCATTACTGGATTCCGATGATTTCGCTTAACATAATATGAAAGGAAAATAATACTTATAACTATGAAAAATCCATATAGAAAAATCGTGGCTAAACTAACACTTTTGATATTCACTATATTGCCCATTTCACTATCACTTTCACTGAATGTGTCGCTAATTTTCAGGATGCGGGAAATGTGCTTCATTTCTTCCAGATCGATGTTCTTTATATTGATTACAGGTAAGGATGTCGGATTTTCAATTTTCATTTGAGGTAAGGTTGTAACGGCTGCAATTCTGAACTGAAGTTTTTCAGTAAAGGTGCGTTCATAGGTAAGTTCAATCTCATTCAGGAGTAAAGCACAGTTTTCAGATGTTGAAACAACGTATGTGCCCTGTAGTAATACTTTGTTACTCTCGTTTTCACATTTTTCAGTCATTATGGTTGAATTTCGCGTGAATATGATCCAACTTTCCATGCTAATACGCTGTACCTTGATGTCTTCAACTTCAACAGCATATGGTGAGCAAAACGTGAGGTTAGTCTGAAACTTCAGAAGCTGTTCAGCACATGTGGGAGGCTGAAACTGCGCTACGTTGTCGTCGGTACACAGGAAAGTAGCTGCGTCGATTTTCTCGCACGGCTGGGATACTGGCAAGTAATTGGAGTCTTTCGCCAAAAGGAACGGAAAATCAGGGAAAATCACTACGGTTTTCTTGATAGGAAATTTGTAAACAGGAAGAGGATATAATTTGTAGTAATCGAAAACTATTTTATCTGTTAACGGTACTTCCATTATAAATGTTATTTGACTTTCCTTTACATATGCTTTTACTTTAATTATCCTTTCAAATTTTATCAGATTATATTCATTTACTTTATACATCAAATTGTGAGTGTGCTCTATTGATTTTAATAAATATAATAGTTCAGATGAATTTACAATTGATTGATGTAATACAGATACTTTGGTGAATGCTAATGCAGTTTCTATTTCATTCAACATTATATAGATAGTTCTGAATATACTCATAAAAATTTCGAACATGCTAAGTGTATGTGAGAAAAATAAACAATTGTTTGTGACATTATTAGATAACTTAGTAATTTCCTCAATTTTTTTCAATCTATTATCGATATTGATTATGTTTTCATTTTGCTCGCCTGAACTGTTTAAGAAACTATCCAACATTTTAGTGACTAATGTCATTTTCTTATCTAAGGCTCTTTCTTTCGATTCTATCATGGATATTTCCTTATCATAACGTAAAGCATCTGTATAATCTAGATTTCCTGAAATTTGCTTTATTAATGAACCAAGGGGGTCAATAAGGCCTCTTTTGATTCTAATTGAAGGTATCAGTTGTTCTAATTTGGAATTTGCTCTATCGTTTAAATATTCAGCTTGTGTTCTTATATTTAATATATCATGTCTGTAAGGTTTATGAGAATTTACAATATTAAGGAAATTTGCGAATTTTAGATTGTTAATTTTTAAATCATTTCTTAAACTATTTAAATCAAATCGCTTGACCAGAATCCATCTATCTATCTGTCTATGTGCTTTCCCTTCCTTCACAGGTAACATTCCGGGGTTTCCATCGAGTTTTTGAAGATGAAGGCCCAGGCTGAGGTGAAGAAGGCTTACGACCACGTACCACCTGCGGAGGGCGTTTTATGTCTTTAATTGTCACTTTCGTTTCTCTTTTACCTAACTGAACTGGGACTACATTTCTAACAGCTGGTCCTTTAACAGTTGCTTTCTGATATCTAGCTTTGTCTTTGCTTTTTCTAGTATTAATATCCTTTGTAAACACTATATCTCCTTCACTGAACTCTACATTTTCACCTGATTGTTTTTTATTCAATCTCTCTTTATTACTACTTATTTTATCTGAAATGTACTGGTAAAGAAATTTAGTGCGCCTAGCATGATCTTTCAATAATTGCTGTATATAACATTTTTCGAATTCCCCATCAAATGCCCTACTGGAATCTGTGTGTCCAAAAACTATTTCAAACGGTGTTAATCCTGTACTAGAGTGAATGGTGTTATTGTAAGCCATAATAGAATAGGTCATGACTGATGCTGCATCAGTGCATTTTTGATCATATTTCGCTAAGCGATATATTTCTATTAAAGTAGAATGAAAGCGTTCAACAATGCCTGTTGAATTTGGGTTGTGAGCTGTACATATGTGTAAATCGATTTTGTACATGGATGCCAATTCCTTCATAAGCTCATTATTAAACTCAGAGCCAGGATCACAATTTATTTTCGTAGGGACACCGTACATTGAGAAGTATTTAATCAATGCGCGAATCACTTCCGCGGTTGCTTTATTATTAATTTCTATTGCCTGTGCAAGTTTACTAAAGGCGTCTACTATCGTTAAATATGTACGATTTTCTATAGTAAAGATATCAATAAAGATTTCCTGAAAAGGGGCTTCCTGCGTTTGCGTCAACTGTAAAGATGGTTTCAGTGGTTTCCTATCATACTTAAACTTCTTACAAACTTCGCAGCTATTTATAACTAATGATATTATTTCTTGCATATTATTCCAAAAATAGTTCCTTTTTATTCTCAACATAGTTTCTTTTATCCCTCTATGACATGTTTTTCCCTCATGGTGTTTCAAAACTATTGCCTTCTGTTCGTTTTCGTCCTCTACATACACAACTCTTTCCGTACATTCATAAAACTCTACCATACCTTCCTTGAACAAACTTATAATTATCCTGTTAAAATCTTTTCTGTGTTGTATCTCTTCGAAATATATGAAATATTTAATTTTTGGCTTTATATATTCCTTCAAAAATCTTTTAATTAATTCGTCGTTATTAAGAGGTAAGAATATTTCAAGAACCTTTTGCTTATCTCTTGATAGATCTTTTACTTGTATATCATCCTTAAACCATGTATGAACTAAAATTTGGTTGGGTTTTGTATCAATAGCTTCATTTAAAATAGGAATTCCTTTATTTTCTAATTCTACTGCGGAATGTGCTGTTACTGTACTGCCTGTTGATGGCGGAATAGGATATTTACGTTCTAGCTCATCGTCACTAATGCTTATGGTTTCCTCACTATCTGATATTGTTATGGTTTCCTCACTATCTTTCCTTTGTTCTAATAAAGCTGCCCTTTCATCAATCTCTTTCAGATATTCTTTAACCTTTCGCTGCTCATTTACATCCACATTAACTTTCATTGAAACATCGTCAGACTCACCCAAAGCATTTAACCGTATCCTAGATAAAGCATCAGCATTTAAATTTTGTTTCCCGTTTTTGTAATAAATCTTAAAATCATACTCTTGTAATCTTAGCCGCCAACGCGTTAATTTACTGTTAGGCTCTTTTAGAGAATATAACCAAACTAAAGGTCGGTGGTCAGTAAAAATAGTAAAGGTATTGCCATATAGGTAAGGACGGAAATGTTTTACTGCCCATATTATCGCTAATAGTTCTCGTTCAATAGCGGAATATCGCTTTTCCGTGTCAGATAAAGTTCTACTCGCATACGCAATAGGTTTGTCATTACCAATAGTTCCTTGAGATAGTACGGCTCCCAAAGCCACATTGGATGCGTCAGTCGTCAGTATATATGGTTTTGAAGGGTCGGGATATTGAAGTAGCGGTGCATTGGTAAGTAACACTTTACAGCGTTCAAAAGCGTCAATGTATTTCTGATCAATAACTATTTGATTACGTTTCTTTAAACATGAAGTTAATGGTTGTGTTATCTTTGCAAAGTCCTTTATGAATCTCCGATAGTATCCTACGAGTCCTAGAAAGCTTTTGATCTCTGTAACAGTCTTTGGTAGGGGATAGTCTAAAACTGCTTGTATCTTATCGTTGTTAGGTTTAAGTCCTTGGTCAGTAATAGTGTGTCCCAAGTAAAGTACTTCTTTACGTAAAAACTCTGATTTGTCAAGTTGTACTTTAAAGTTCATTTCTCTAAGTCGTTCAAATACAGTACGTAAGTCGTTAATATGGTCCTGTAAACTAGTGCTATATATTATAATGTCGTCCATGTAAACCAGGCAATGAATACCTTTTAGTCCTCTTAGCAAGTTGTCCATCATTCTCTGAAAAGTAGCTGGTGCTGTCTTTAATCCAAACGGCATTCTTATAAACTCATAATGTCCGTCTGCACTAAATGCGGTCTTTTGTCTGTCTTTTTCGTCAATCTCTATTTGGTGATATCCGTTTGCAAGGTCAAGGGTTGTAAAGTATTTAGCTTTACCTAGTTTGTCAAATAAGTCATTGATATTTGGTAATGGGTATTTGTCGTCTATTGTTATCTCGTTAAGTCGTCTGTAGTCAATAACCATGCGATATTTTACTTCTCCCGATGCATCCCTCTTTTTAGGTACGAGGTGAACAGGTGCATTCCACGGCGAAAAAGATTCCCTAATTATATTATTTTTCAATAACTTTTCTACCTGTGATTTAATTTCTGCAGTTTGTGCAGGAGGTTGTCTGTATGGTCTTACATATATTGGGTCTTCATGTTTTGTCCTAATAAAATGTTTCACCTTATTACTAAATGTCAGGGGTAATTGTTCCGAATAGAATATATCTTTAAATTCCTTGCATATATCGCTAATTAACTTTCTTTCTTCCTCATTCATATGTTCTAATCTAAGCCTTTTCAAATTTTCATCTAATATTCTATCTACTTCCGCATCTTTCATATCAACATCCGTAAAGTTAACTTTTATATCGCTTTCTTTAAACTGATTAACCTTAATGGGTTTTGTAATTGTGAGGGTCATGGGTGTTTCTAAAGTATTCTGTATGACTGTCGTAGCGTAACCATTATTGCAATTTACTATGGCTGACGGCATTCTTACTCCTTCACAAAACTTAGTGTAATTTAATATGGCCTGTCCAGAAAATTGATCTACTGGTAATTTTACTACTTGTTCCATTCGCGCGTCAAGTTCAATTTCATAATCGCTTACGTCATTTGTTATGGGAAGTGATGTTGATTTTAAGATTAATTTAGAATTTTTAAGGTCAATGACTGCCTCTAATTGCCTTAAAAGATCGTTGCCTATTAAACCATCATACTTTGTATCAACATTATAGACATAAAACTTGTGGAGTTGGTCACTATTAAAGGACGGCATTAAAGGTATATGAACTACTTCATTATGTGTACTAGATGCATGCGTACTGATGACAGTAAATGGTTCGTGCTGCCTATATCGACTATAGTACGCATATGCCTTTCGTGGACTTAAGAAAGATCTGGTACTTCCGGTATCAATCATTAATTTAGCATTTATCTCTGGAATATATACATAAGGTAGCTTTAATTTGACGTCACAGTTAATATTTACTATTTCCGGTTCGATGTTGAGGCTCGGATACAAAAATTTTCAACTTTCTCACATACTTTTTCATCGCTATTATTTCCTTGCTCACTTTCACACGTTTCAACTTGTGAATCATCCGCTATATACAACTCTTGCTCTTGCATACAGTTATTATAATCATAGTAATCGCAATTATCGTCGAAATAATTCGCATCACACTCTAATTCATTAAGACGGAACCCTTGTGGTATATTAGTATTATTATTATTACCCTGCGGTTTGAGAGGTGGTGCAGTTCTCATTGAAACATCTGAATCTAATGGCTTATACATAGGTTGAGGGTGTCTATAACCAATTTGAGGTCGGTACCCGAACTGCTGTTGTTGGGGTCGGTACCCGAACTGCTGTTGTTGGGGTCGGTACCCGAACTGCTGTTGTTGGGGTCGTGTATTAAATTGAGATGGTTGCATAAATCTAGGCTGCATTTGCAACTGGGGTTTATAACCAAATGGTTGTTGTGAGTTAACAATTTTTGAAATCGGTTGGGGTAGTTTCATTTGATTATTAGGTATTCCAAACTGAAAACGAGGTGGAGTTTGTGACATTGGCTTGAAGCCATTAGCGTTAGATTGAAAACCTGTGTTAATCTGTGTACTCGGATGACTAAATTTAAATGGCATTGAGGGTCCTGATTGCTGCTTATTAATTTTATTTTTAGCGTTATACTGCTCATAGAAATTAACCTCTTCTAAAACATATTCTAAAGCTTTTTCTAATGTATCTGGGGACTTTAATCGCACTACTCTAATTAAATTTTCAGGCATATTGTATAAGAACACATTCAGGGACATATTGTTATATATTATGATTTTAGCAGATTTTAAATTTTCATCTGTCAACTGATTTACCTTAGATATGAGAACGGCTCTAACAGATTGTATTCTATTGCAAAATTCGAGAAAAGATTCCCCTTGTTTCATTTTCAAATTTTCAAGCTCTATAGCTATACATTCCTCACTGCGAGGGTCGCCAAAATGTTGAATTAACAATTCTTTAAATTGAAGCCAAGTTGTTACATCCTCTCTCTCACTTATTAAGGATGCCGCTTCGTCTGTTAACCTACTCGTAATTGTCTGCATGATATACATGTTTTGTTCGTCACTGCCATGATAATTATTTATTACATATTCACATTTTCTTAAAAATAAGTTTAGATGGCGTTTATTGCCACCGAAAAATGGCACTATTTTAATAATTTCATTCGGGATTAACTTAATTGTCGTCATTTTATAAAACAATAAAATCTATTTAATACACTAAATTTAATAGTCTACCGATTTTTAGGTAAGCCAAATAAAAGTTATAAAGGAAGAAGTTCGATTCCTACTATAACAAAGAAAAGCGGGGAAAGGATGGCGAAAAATCTCACTCACCTGCCAGTCACCACCATGCTTAGGTATTGTCTCCAAGGTCCTTTTCAAATTTATCTGGTTCGCGGATCGCCACGGGCTGAAGACCGAACGCGCTTTTCACGCTTTTTAATCGTTTTTTTTCGCGCACGAATCAGCAGCACACAGTAGTGCGATCCTACCGGCTGCGCCAGAAAAGTATTTGGGAGCAATAAAATACTTTTTAAAAACTAAAGTGAAAAGTTTTATTCACTAGGGACTGTTATAAACGTCCAAACTACGCTAAGGTTACTTAATTAATAATGTATGTATTCTTAAGACTAAAGTCATATTTCTTATCTCTAACTTATAGTCTAAACATCCTTTCTGGTCATGCGCCCACGCATTCCCGCTAGAGCTATGCACGGTCAGCATTATGTATTACTATGCGGCCCGGTGGGTGCATAACTACCTATTGTATGTATATTTTAGAATATACAAAACACTGTGTAGTTAGTAGATATTTACCAAAACTCGTATCTCTATTCTTCTAATCGATTTTGAATAAACTTTTCTACCAACAATCAGAAGACAGAATAAAAAACAACAACAAACTTAAAATGAGATTTAATACAATGATTGAAGTAATATACAGGAAGATTTGAAAATTAAGCAGAATCGGAAAATTTTATACATTCAACACATATACTAGACAAAACGAATTCTTTCGATAGTTTTCACTAATAATATCCGTAGCCGTAGGTGTAGGGCGATCCACCGTAGGCCCCGTATCCGCCATACCCGGGGTTGGAATATCCGGAGTATCCGGAGTATCCGTAATATCCGGGATAGCTGCCCGAGTATCCGTTATAGCCATAACCGGAGTATAGTTGGGGCCTTGCGAATGCGATAGCGAATAAAGCGAACAGGAATACCTGCAACAAACAGAGTACGCTAAGGTAAATAGAGTTGTTTGTTACTGAGAGCTTTTGTCCAGCAGTGGGACATTATAGACTAAGGGCCTTATTCATAAACGCTTATAACCAGCATTTTAGCTATGAAATGGTTTGTCCCTTTCCCACATACGCTATTGTCCAAAGAGTAAAAGAGACAAAACACTCTTTTAGTTAGAGAGCGTTTATGAATAAGGTGGGTAATACTTTACTTTCTTATAACATAACACCAATGGATGCAGGTTATGAAGGCACCTATCTAAATGACTGATTGATATTTATTGTGCCTTGAATTATAGAACGAATATCGGTAATAAAATGTAGTTATTTCCTTAAGTAAGTACTTAGAGATTGAATGATATTTTGTAGGCTTTATTTATAAAACTAGGTTCAAAATGAAAGACATCCTTTGGGAGGTTTTGTAGCGCACAAAATAAGTATGACCACAATCTATTCACTCTTATCACACAAAAGGTGTCTTAACACATTTATCATTTCAATTCAAACAGACCTTAGGGAGGATAGATACTACTTCTAGTAAAATGTTATTTATGTTTAATCAATTTTGGGAAAGGAGTGTTTAGTAATCTCACTTAACTTACCAATTTAGCAATCATTGTAATGTTTGTAATAAATAGAATATTACAACAGATACTGTAACCCAGTAGCACTGGTTTAACTTTGAATGGAAACTGTTCTGTTTTAAAATATTCCCTCAACATTTATAGGCAGGACCTGTCCTTGGAATGCTCGAACAATAACTAAAATCCTATACATATTTAAGTCAGTTGGGAATCAATGTAAATTATTAAAAGACAGACGTACACAAGACGCGATCCACATTACAATTAGGTCTTTGTTTATGCACTAAATACTTCATACCTAAACTGGAAATAAAAACGACTTGGTTTTATTACTATACACATTAGGTACTTAGTATGTAAAATCTGAGTTAAATCTTCAAGGGTTTCTTCAAATCACATCTATTGTTTTTAAATAACTTTGTGCAAACAAATCGGTCGTCTGTTTGAAGCCTTACAAGGAAGCGTAAACCAGGATGTAAAGAGGCGGGGTGGATCAACGAACTCGTCTCATTGTGGGCTGACATTAACAAAATACATCCATAGAACAATATCAAGGCTGACAATTAGTATAAATTGGAGTGTACCCTAATGTACAGTATGATTCAGTAAGTACACTGCATTGAAACTAAGTCAAGATGTTCGGCAAAATCGTAAGTGTTCAGTTTCGTATTTAATTTATTTCTAATTGTACTAGCAACGTTATGTTGACACTGAGCAAGTTTACAAGCTGCGAGTAGGCAATATCAAAAGTGAGCGAGCGTCAGACTTGTTCGTTCAAATTTTATGTTATGAACTAGCAACGCCCCGCAATTTCGGGATAAAAAATATCCTATAACCTTCCTCTTGCACGTGGCTATCCAATACAAAAATGATTATTAATATACGGACGCAAAGTCCTTTACATTAGTGCATTCAAACAAACAAACAACAAAATCAAACTCTTCGGCATTCAAATGGAGCTGTTGTAGTTTCTAAAATAGCGCATTCAAAGAAACAGAAAAACAAACTCTTCAGCTTTATTAAAGTAGGTAGAATAGAAGACAGAATATAGATTTGAATCGCGGGCTCGTAGTTTGTCAACTCGCTCAATTTATCGATCGATCCACCATAGGAGATTACTGAGAGAATTACAAGTGGCAAGAATAGGGGATCAGAAGTAGAAATGTATTATTTTTCTTTACTTTGGATGTCATGTATCGGTGATAAATGAAATCAATAGATAACTGTACTAATCGACTTACTCTCGTACAACGATTTAATAAGTAAACATTTTTTCTTCTCACAATTTTTATTTAAAAGTAACGTTTTGCGTTGTTAATTTAACTTTTAAGAAATTAAAAAACTTCCAACGAACGCTCTTACTTGTCAAAGTTTACGGAGACAGAAAATGTAATTTATTATTTAGAAAGCAGTCTCTAAGACAAACAAATATATTGATTTATTGTTAAACAAAGAATGAAAAAAACATTTATTTATTTTTTCATCATCATCTGTTTACCGTTTTGAAAGAAGTTTCGTAAATAATGCCCAATCAGACAGATAGACACATAAACACAACTTATAACCACTTACTTTTCGTCTATTAATTAAACAATATAAATAAAATTAAGAACATATCCATAATGGATTTAAAAAGTTTCCTGCCTTTGAGGCTTTCTGTAAATAAAAAAGTTTTTAATCAAAATACTAAAACCAAAAAACGTTTACTAAAAAAAGTTTTTATTTCCCTAGTTCGCCCTCGTTACTCTGCTGGCTGTTGCGTTCGCCGCCCCCAGCCCCAAGCCGGAACCATCTCCTCAACTCCTGACATACTCCGCGGGTCTGGACTACGTGTATCCTTCTCAAGCTGTGCTGCCATCATACGTCTCACCCTACTCCGCGCCTCTTCCCGTCGCTTACTCCGCATACCCTGGCAATACTGTCTACCTTCGCTAAAAACTCCGATGCCATGATCCTTCGATTTCAAAAACTGTGATGCCAATCAACTGAACTATTATTGCTTCTTCTTTATACAAAAATATAATCAGATGACAATATAGCTTTTTTATGTGATACATGATAATAACTGTTATAAAATTTGTCTTTGATAACAACGACAAATTTTATTACAATTTTATCTAATAAAACATCAAATTATGTATTCAATTCTATTGTTGCCAATATATTTTATTATTCATTATCTTGTGTGTCTTATTTACTTAATTCCATTATTCAATCCAAATACATACATAATAGAATAGTTAAAAAAACGCAGGCTGTTTGGCCGCAGGTGTGCAATAAAAACCTACTTGTCTCACATTTTTATGTGTTCCCAACAATGACATAAGCACGACGCTATAACGCGAACAGTAGTTAACACCTATAAAAATACTCAACAATATACAACCTTGTCACATTATAGTATTTCTACAGACCGGTAGTTCACACTGCTACTGAACAAGCTAGCTTGAAAGGAACAAGGTACTAAAACGGTCGTTTCAACCAATACGACCCAATAAATAATAGAATTTGGTTTCAAGTCATCGATACGTATGTACAATGGAACTTAATAGTGTGACTAGGTATGGCTATTGAATTACAACTGTCCGTAAATTAGGTATTTTTTATCCATAATGTATTCGTACCGACAAAAACTATGCTAAAATATACACGCTATCAAAAACTCAGTTCTACAGCTTTTGTTTGGATTGAGCGTGTTTGCTTGATCTAGAAAAATCAAATTCAATAGTTTTAAAATGGCGAATCCGCTTCCCACGCTAACATCACTGAGTAATAAGTATAATATCAAGTATAAAATTTATTTATTATTATTCACTAGTAGTTGTCGCAGATTAAGACTGTTCGTATATTATTCTCCAGTTAGTCTAACTTCTACTCTATTGTAATCTAAAACTGTGATAACACAATTCACTATGTGCGTCATATAGAATAACAAAAAGAAATTAAAAAGAAGAGATAAAAGGAATAATCCAATGTGAAACATGTCGATATAGCAAATGTAAAAAACTGTTTATTTAATATCAACAAAAATAATCGTCGCGACACCACACTGTTCAATGCGAAATAGAAAGACGAAACAAAAATATCTAGCTTGCTTTCTATAAGAGAGAGAGAGAGAGAGAGAGACAGACAGAGAAACATGTGCACGCCAGAGAGAGCGTCTCTCTGGCGTGCGCAAGTTTCTCTGTCTGTCTCTCTCTGGCGTGCGCAAGTTTCGCTGTCTGTCCCTCTGGCCTAAAAAATGTCGTTACCAATTTTTCCGTCTAGCCCCCTTTCGCAACGCGCGATAAGGAACTTCGTTCTAATAAAAACACCTATGACGTCATTGAATATTTTTCTAGGAAAATAAGCTTTATAAAAGCATTGGACAAAGCATTGTGTTCAAGATATTCAACTGTTTATCTGTATTACAAACAACCCACAACACAAACAAAGGTCTTGGGTACGAAAGTTTGTATAGTTGTACGAATTTAAGGCAAATTCGTGGAAAGATGGATAAAAAATAAATGAAAATGGCTAAAAAAGATTCCTTGGCATAAAGTAAAAAATGTTGTAATGTTGAGCTTTACATGGGGTTAAAACCAAGACATTATTATTCCCACAATTATTCCCTTCAATTATGCATCGTATACAATTTACCCAATTAACAAGCTGGAGACCGTCAAGTTAACAGAAAGCTGGCGAGCAAGCCTTTAATACAAGTGTATCATACGCGTTGCATTCAGCGGCTCGCCACTAGTAATCTCGTTCAATCTAACCCCTTAAATACACAGAAGAAATAAACCCTTAAGTAAACCAGGTAAACCCTCAGACTCAACTAGTGAATCCGTTCGTCAGGCACGTGTAGTGTCTCCTGACGCCCCCGTGTCCCTTTGTCTCCCGGCGCATGTCGATGCAGCGTCTTGTATACGTCTGTCATATAATACCCGCACGCGACACGAACTAGGAAAAAAGTGACGTCATTGATGTGATTCAGGCTGGTTGATGACAAAAGGATATCTTGTTTAGTAAAATATTAGGTTTCGATTTTAATGTTGTTTTTGTTCGGCTGGGGCTATTGAAAAGTAAAGTGGGATGGTATACGTAAGCAACTGAGTAAACTTGTTATTATCATGTTTTTTCCTGAATAAAAACTATCCTCACCAGGGTTAAACTTCTCCCACAAACCAATCCTATGCCTCAGAGTTAAGTCAAATCAAAATCTTTAATGACCACTAGACATGCGAATATTATTTAAATGTGAAAATCCAAAGTTATTGAGTTGACTAACAACGCCCTCCAACTCACATAGCAGACTTATCAGAATCAGTGTTTATGAGAAACAAACTGTATTCATACTTCTGACTGTTGTGGACTGAATTTGGCCGTTACGTAGAAGATGCATAATTTAACCAAAGTACGTTTGACGTCAAAAACTAAAACTAAAGTTTCTTTGTTAATATTCTGTAGCTTTTCAAACACCAAAGTAAATACAAATAATTAAACTGCATCAAACTTCTAGTCTAGCTCTCTCTCTGACAAGAAGCCATCGTCATAGTCTTTTTGAATAGTGCTCATAACACATGAAGCATTAACCTAATCCCATTTTGGAAAATTTAGTAAACTTACATTTAAGTTTAAACACACAATAATAACTTAAATTACTTCAATTAATTAATTATCGAAAGTATATATTAGTAATTATCGAAATATCGAATATAGTAATTATCGAAAAATATATATTATCTTAAGGCTTTATATTTTTCGTTTTTCAGCTCTAGTATGTAATTTATTCCTCAGATAAGTATTTCACCAGAGGATCTCGGTTATGAAAAACTTCTTTGTGAGGTCTTGCAGTTCATTTTCATTGGAAATGCAGGGATGTATGTCTAAACTGGACTATAAAAAAAACTTAATAAAGGTATGGGCCAATCCTACTCAATAACATCAAAAAAAGCATCCTTGAACTTCAAAATCCAATGACTTCATAACTTCACGGATATGTCAGTTGACGTTACAAAATGACAGATCATGTGATTACAATCCGGAAGCAATTTAAATTGAAACATTTGCCGACTGAACAGATGTTCCATCCATTCGGTTCCTCGGAGCAAATTGGACAACTTTTTACGATTTGTCGAATAAAAGTAAATCAAGAAGTATTGAGGTTTAGTATTGCAACCAGTCTTGTGTTTTATCTGTCTAACAAATTGAGGAGTCTGTTGGAAATGGATGAATGTACTCGTAGGTATGTATGTATTCCAAATTAAATCAACTGCCTTTACGGATGTTAAGATTTGATATACTATTACTCGTACTTGTTATGTATGTACTTCCATCTTGAAAAAATAAATTTCCTATAAAAATATTTACCTTTTAATGAAACTCTCAAAGTTTAGTTAGGCTCTTTATACGTGTAAGATGTTATAACATACACAATAAGTGTTTAATAACCTTTTGTATCCATGAAAACTGAGCAAACTGATACTTACACAATTTCCACTGTACATAGTCCAGTCTCTTCTTCTTCGTGTCGATGGCACAAAAATTAACTTTTTAAATGAGCCCGCTCCAGTGCTTCGCTGCCCCTACGCCCTTGTCATTGGCGCACATGAGGTCACTCAATGTGCAGCTTTCAGGGTTCGAAGGGCAGGTCAGAACGTGCTGCATAGTCTGTTCGGGCGCCTCGCAGTCGCACTGGGTCTGACACGGGTCTATCATGCCCCACTTCCCCAGGTTAGATCTGCAGCGACCAACTTGGGTTCTTAGCCTGTTTAGTGTTTTCCACACTGACCACGGTAAAGTATGACCAGCGGGAAGGGTTTCAGCAGGGTCTAAGAAGTGTGGCGGTGGGGCATATTTCTCCTTCCACAGGTTGATAGTCCAGTAGTTACATAGCAACCGATAGATGTTTTCTGGGTTATCAAACGTTAAGTATATGAAAACCATTCAAACCACAAACTAGTAAACTAGTCCATATAACTGAAATAACTTTAACTTTGTGGATCAGTTATCTACCAGTTTGATATTTTAGTTTAAAACAAACAAATGGTATTACAACGGTTAACAGCTAACTGGGTTGCTCTATGTTTAGATTATACCATAAAGTTATAGTTAGACCTATCATAGAGTACTAAAGTTATGGCGCTCGTTTAGATTGGAGGACAAAGTTTGAAATTGGAATCTAAATAAATCCTTAAAATTAACGCAGTTCACAAATCGGACAACGTAAATCAATTCCATGTCAAATCAGTCATGCTTACTACTGGCTAAGAATATTTATTTTTAGACTTATTAATATGTAATAGAAGTAAGTTTGTATGAATAAAGATTTTATTTTATTTTTTATTATTCCAATCATATGCGCAAAAGTTAAAATTTCGTCATTAATGTGGACAAAGGATAGAAAAAACAATACAGAACACGCAACAAGCAACACATACAAATGTTATCCAATCCTACTGTACAATCATTAATTGTCCACGTAATATTTAAATGAGCATACACAATCGCCAAAACAAGGTGCTTACATTCGATCACGTAATGTTATTCGTACCTTTGTGACGGCGACGCGGCTTCCCTGAATGGTTGTCAATAAAACCAGCTTAGTATTGACCAAAAGCCTAGTTATTTCCATACGTAAGCTGTTTATTGATGTCCCGAAATCGCAGGTCTAAATGCATCTGTTATGATAGTGATGAAGGTCCATTGTGTTTGGGTTTGCGTGGGTGTGCGGGAAGTCTGCTTGATTTTGTTTTGGATGCACTTCATTGGGTAAAGTTTGAGGTTATCTATATTCGATGCGAACCTTTTCAACCTATTGTTACAAGGATTGTCTAATAAGAAATGATTAGTTACTTTTTTCGGTGTATAGTTTTGAATGATTTGATGGGATATAAATATACCAGGACAAATTCACACACGATTAATTAGACCCAAACTAAGCTCTAAGCTTGTAATATGGAATCTAACTAACTGATACTATTACATATACATACACAAATACTTTATAAGAATATATAATTATAATATATAATATATGTATATATTCGGTAAATAGTCGAGTAGATTAGTGGCCAACCCTGGTGTTGGAGTTTTAAGACCGCCGAAAGGCCTCTGTTATGGTCTAACCATTAAACAGCTCGGACCTGGAACAATTTAAAGTAATAGAAATTACCCGTCTAAGTCGAGCCGTGTCTGAAATGAAAGCACGAGTTTAAAAGTAAATACATACAATATAAAAACTCATTTTTGTTTTTATATAACAGTATTTGATTTTATATCAACTTTATTTATATGTTGGTAAATTCATAATATATAATAATCTAATACATAAATACATAATAATCTTACTAACCAACTTTTGAAGCAAATAAGGTCATCATATTTTAGTGCGCGTCATTAGAAATGTAATTCAATGGGAGCGAGCGCACGGGTGGTGGTACGTAACTGCTGAGAAGTAAAATCCAGCCGTCCTTAATTGAGTGGCTGTTGTGTCTCCGTCACGTTTCGATTGCTGGCTGTCGATCGTAATAAACCACGTGGATACATCACGGCGCAATCTTTGGCAACATCAACCGATTAAACCATAAACGTCATACAATTAATAGAATTAACAAATATTACAATTTGGGTCTCGGAATATTGCCCTGGTTCGGTTTGACCAGCCCAAAAACGTGATATTTTTTTAAAGGTTTTATCTTAAATAGGTAATATATCCCTTATCATTGCTTTGCTTATGATAAAACTAGTAGAGAAAGAAAAACTACAAACCAGTTGAACAAGAGATGTCAGATACATCTTTTTATGAATTGATATGCTCCCGTTTCGTGAACCCTTTTGACCCTACACTGTTATTATTTTTAGAGATAAACATTATAAATCCACGAAAACGTCGTTAACTGCTCTTTAGAAATCATATATGTACACTATAACACTATTATTATACATATTATGTATATTACTAGCTGACCCCGCAAACGTTGTTTTGTTATATAAAAATTAAGGGGTGGACTACCTTAATCACTAAAATTGAGATGTAATCCTATCTTTCAAGTTGGATCAAATTACACACTCTGTACAAATCAAATTTAAAATTGGTTCCGTAGTTTAGAAGTCCTTCGCGGGCAAACAACGTGACACGTACTTTCTATATATAAAAATACCTACGCAAAAGACAAACTCAAAAGAGTTTGTCAACATTTTTTTTACGCAAAAGCGTAGGGGAGTAAAAATAAAAATGTTGACTTTGAGAAAAATGTTTTAAAGTATTTTTATAGTCTTCTATTATGCATACTTATTTTAATACTCTCTTTAAATGGTGTCTAGGTTATAAGAGCACTTACCTAATCAGCTTTTTCAGTGAAACCCAACAAAATTATAAATGTCTCTCAAATTTAATATCTTATTCTCAGAACCGAAACCTGTCTTGCCTAACTCAATCTATGTATTTATTATAATTGGAACAAAAAGCCGACGTTAGGCGTTCACCTCGAAGTTCATCGCGAGATCAAACCGTAACAAAAGGCTATCACTTATTGTTACTCTGAACTCAATGTATATAATCCTTTACTTTAATACTAATACACGGTCAAGTTCATTAACTTTCTGTGAGTGAAAGTCACTAATGAGAGTCAATGGCTCACAATCCACACCATATAGATCATACGTTCACTTATTAAGCATACCCTTATAATAAATAAACCAAATTGTCCGTCTTGTTTTGCTACTATAATTTCAATAGGCGTTTCATTTTACAATAATTATTTACGAATGACTATTATTTTATTCACGTGACTCACGTGATCGTTTTGTACAGTATCTGTGAATGGAGAGTTGAAACGTTTCTCTGTTACTTTGACCTCCACACATTCAAAAAGTATATATGAAAAATTATACCATAAGGCAATATGTTACAGATTTGATATAGAGTCATACAATACTTAGGTACATTGATTATCAGTTATATGATATGTTAATACATATCAGAATGATATACATTTTCATTAACGTTAGGTTAACAAATTATGCAAAAAGTACCTAGTCTAGAGTCCTAGCCTCTAGCCTTCCCTCTCATTACCTAGGTATACTGTACCTTCCGCTTATCCAATGTTCGAAGTGTTTGTTTTAACCTGCATAGTTAGTACCTACGCGCAATAACACAACAATATCAAGAACCGGGCAGGTGCAAATATGTCCTAAGGACGCGTGAACTACGTGTTACATTGCATGGACGTCGTAGTCTGGCACTGCGCATGCTCCAAACATCCCTTATAAGCATACGCGAGACGCGCCCGCCAACAGTTCGCAACACGCCCTCGTGAAGCGACCCTAACGCTCTTACCAAAACCTTCTCGCGACTAGCGGCAAAGTTTCCAACAACAACAACATTCGTGATCTACCAGTGATCTAAGCTACAGCATCGGAGCCTTTCCGGTGTTTTAGAATCGCAAAGCAGTGATTTGTCGAACTTATGAAAAACAAACTTGGAGTTAACTTTTTGACGAGTGAGAGGTTCATCGGTGATTTTCCGGTGAACGAAACAGGAGAACAGCGCACCCCGAAGTCGAGAGCCCGCAGAGAGTCCGTCGCTCCGAAGATAGTTGTTTGCCCTCCGATGGAAGAAATGACGGAACCCATGCCCACTCCTCGCGGCGGAAGACTGCTGAAAGCTCTCAGCAGGCGCCTGTCACGGCGTGCTAACGACTCGGATTCAGTAGGGAGTTCGAGCAGCAACGAAAGTGTGTCGGGAGAGGCGGGCAGGTCTGACGACCGGTCGTCGTGCTCGGCGAGCGACTCGGGCTCGGACGGGTCGGACCGGCACCGCCGGCACCGGTCCACGGTGTCGCTGCGGCGCGTGTTCCAGAGCCTCAACCTCACGTCGCGCTCACAGTCGTGCTCACCCACGGAGCGGTCGCGGCCCCCCAAGAAGCAGCAGCAGCCGAAGCGGATTCTGCGGACCCCCGTGACCTACACGTACGTGCGCGGCCTCTCGGGCCTGCCCACGCAGCGGGTACCGCGCCACACCGTGTGCTGCTCCTCGCCCGGACTTAACCGATAGGCCGCCGTGCTCAGACACTAGACTAAGACCGGACACGGGCTGAGATCAAGACTGGTTAAGTTTTATGAGTAGAATAAAAAGCGCTAGAGAGACGTGTTCTCATCATATCAGTAGATAATGGTGACTCGAGATGATAATGTCTTCACGTTGGACCAATTGGAGTATCCCTCGCACGGTCCGCGATCTCGTTGACTCGTATAAATTCATTTTAAGGGACAATATATAAGACTGTACGATCGGGAGTTTGTTATTCGATCCGTTAGGTAGTAGTATGACACTATGAAAAACTCTATGGTAATGAAAATATTTGATTCGATGCACCTTAGTGGAAGTTTAAAGTATTTCAGTCCCAGTAGCGAGCGTGTACTATAATATAATTATGTAAAATGTATCACTAGTTTGTTTATCACTTTATATTACAAACTTGTAATACTACCCAAAATGTAACATAATGTACATTACCTATTTGTATTTTTCGTTAATCAAGCATAGTGCCTTTCCACATTTTGAATCTAAGTAGTTGTAGTTATAATATACCAATTGATATAAGAATTGTGTACCTTATTAACAATTTTTAAAAGATTGCTTTAAGGAATTTAAGTACCTAAGTATATGAAGACATCTTAACACCAAATCACGATTTGATCATCATCACTTATTGGAAACTTTTCGAATTTGATATATACCTAAATCCATCGCGGATGTAATCGTCTGATATATAATTATAATTGTTCTGTAACACTATCGACTTAGTATTACTGTACCTATTATAATGTAGGTAGTTTAAATATTGAATCAATTAGTATTTAAGTCATTTTTACTTATAAGGGAAAAATAAAAAATCTCAACAAATAAAAATATATTTAATTTATTTACATACCCCATACTTATAAGGTAACTTAGTTAAGACCACACTACTAGGAAACATAGCTTTCTCTAAGCAATATTTCACACACACTTGTCAGGCAGAATACATTAAAACAATATTTAAGGACAAAAAACAATTTCAATTTTTGGAACTTGGTAAAAAAGTACATTGACTGGAAAGAGTACATGTACTTTTCCCATTTCTACTTTTTTTGTTTGTTAGTCTGAATATAACAACTCATTTTACTGACAAATTCAATAAGATGTGAAGCTGCACATTCTTAAGAAAAGGAATGTAAAAATTATTACAATACCATACGAATAAGCAGAAATAAAAAGACAAATATTTTTAATTTTCTAGATTTTTAATGCAGGAAGGTACTTCATTACGACAGTGACAGGGTACCTAAAATGTTATGTAAATTGTAACATAACATATCTAAAGGCTACTTACACAACTTAATGAAAAAAGTTATCATAACGGTCAACGTGACACTCGAAGATGCAATTAACATTTTACACAGCAAAACATAAGAATAATATACACAACTTACCTAAGCATAACTAAACAAAGGAAATCTCTGTGTATAAGAAGTTAGTTGCTAAACTTAACGCATGTTGCAGGAAGGGAAAGAAAGTTAAGTTCAGAAGGTACGTGCCTAGTTAATTAATATTGGGTGTTATTGAGTCGATTAATTGAACAGAAGCCGTGGAAGAGCCGTCACCTGCCGAGAAACGAGACCGTCACACCTACAACCGTCCGACTGGTTCAGATAAATGTGTTATTGTTATACAATTACTTTTTATAACTACTCTGTTTGATTAGTATTGGGCAGACTTTCGTTGTTACAAAGAACGCTATTAGAAATATAAAGAAACGTATTCCCAAAAAACAATCCTGTCGCATATTTTGTTGTGAAATAGAAAAAAATCTTCAAGACGAGAGACAAAAAAGTGCTATTATGTTTTTAAAATTTGCATTGATCATTATTGACTCATAAATTATAATTTTCACTTAGATATCGTGCCCTAAATATTATAAATCAAAATTGATTATTTTATTTCATAATCGTGGCTATCCAACCACGTTCTTTCAAATATTCAATGACTTGCAAAAGTTTTATGTTAACTCTCATGATATGCTTTATATTATTCTCTGACTACAAATTAAATTAATGATTTGCCTTAGGAGTCTAATCTCCCGTTGTTATTAATTCATGCAAATTAACAAGCAACATCTTATACAATTACTAAAATAAACTAACTCTGACGTCAGGATTGGTCAGGTTGACCATCCACACGATGAAGAAGAAGAAGATTAAAATAAAATGATACAATTATCTACTCTACATTACATTCAAACTGGGAGATTGAAGATTGCTACATGGCCTGGATTACCAATTTTTGAATTGAAACTACGTTATCTTTTTCTACGTACACTTTGCTTTTATTTTACATTTTTATCTCTCGTTTCGGCCCCTCTACAGGAACCGTGGTCATAGAAGACATTCAAAATGAGTAATGTTCGCTTAAACTTAAGAAACCAATCTGGTTTACAAAGTATAAATAAAAGATCCGGTTATCATCCTGATTTACGATCTCACACCGATTTGCTTTATGTCATCAATTTAAGCACATAATAAAACGAACGTCATATATTTAGGTACCTATTGAACGATATTAGGAGTTTTTGTACAAATCTCAGCTAATCTCAAATTCCTGAACTGAAAACCGCTAACACATGACGTAAGGTGACCTTTCCAAAGAAATAGGTTTGGTGGTGCAATGCAGTTAATATTATATTTATAGGACAGAACCGAGGCCGTCGCTAGTTAAAACCCAAGTTGGACACGGAAGGTGAATGACCTGGATGCATCTATCGATCGCAGTTTCCGCAGCCTCCTCTTTAGTATAATCACGGTTCGCTATTTTCTGTCTATAGAAAGCTATCTGTGTCAAGCTAAAAATATCAGAGGGGATAGTCAGTAGCTAATACTTATAGTGAATTCTTCTTCTTCTTCATCGAATGGATGGCCAACCTGACCAATCCTGGTGTCAGAGTTATTGAGCCGCCAAAGGCCTCCGACATGGCTCAAGTAACGACTACTATCCGTAGAAAGTAACCGGGACCGACGGCTTAACGTGCCCTCCCAAGCACGGAATCATCTTACTTTTCGAGCAATCAGGTGATTCAGTCTGCAATGCCCTAACCAAACTGAGGAAAGTCTCACAAAGAGATTTTTGTGAGATATCCCCACCGGGAATCGAACCCGGAACCTCCGGGTCGTGAGCCAGGCGCTCAAACCACAAGACCACGGAGGCTGTTAGTGTATGAGGCGGAGTATAGTGAATTGAATATTGAAGTGAAATATTATGAATGCAAAAAACTCATAAAACTTGCTAACATATTTCTGTATACAGACATTAGGTTATTTCTAAGAGAGTTAAATTGTGGACTACTGTGGTCAATTTCCCAGCCGACGACGAATCCTTCTGATGAGGAAAAAGGTTAAGTGATAACATTCCAATCTTACCTCATCACTAAACCCTTCAATGGAAGAAGTAGACTTTCGTTACAAAATCAGACATGGAGACCACTTGAGTAAAACCGCGGGGTGCTGTTAGTCTTACAATGTCACATATCTTAGGTTATGTGTAAATTGATATACAAAATTTTTTAGGCTGGTTTTCAACATGAAGCTGGGCTTAATATGTTGGTTTGGAAGAATTCGAGTAGGTTCATCGGCCGGTTAAGGTTTAACGAGTAGGCTTGTCTCCATTATCAAATTGCTATTATAATAAATATTTCCTTGCAGTCGGATGAATTAAAGTTGTATTATAATTGTATAAGTAAATTAGCCTATTGTTTAATATTTCAAGATTTCAGACAGTTAATAAACATGATGTCCTGAAATTCCCAGTAAGCACTCTCATTGACCACTGTACCAATGGGTTCGTCTAATATCATCTACATTGTTTGTTTATTTATTTAGATAAAGTGATAAATACGCTATTTAGACTCGCAACGAGCTGTCATGCTTTAAGTTATTAATTCCTTATGTAAGTGGAAACACACCGAGCTCTCTCGATGTGTTGATGACACGCGGAACGTGTCACTGCGATGTTTTCCAAATATCATATATTTAATAAATAAAAGGGATGGGAAAAGGTAGGTTTACAATTATAACGGGTTTTTGATAGTTTTTTTGGTCCTGCGACAGTGCTGCGATCCGCGATATCAATTACGCCGTCAATTACACATATGGTTTATTTTTAATATAAGCATTCTTATTGGCTTACGGGGTGCCAACAGTGCTAGCGTTGGGGACTGTGATTAACTAAGTTTTTGATAAAAGAACGTTCACGGCACCCTACTTGAAATGTCAAATATGTCAATTGACATAAACACAATTTACATTCAATTTACAAGATCTTTAACTATCGTATTTCACAATCGGTTCATCAGTTCACCAATGAAAGCGATGATAAACCATATTAACAATAACGATAAACAAATCATATTATGGAAGTGAAAACGATCTATTACTGTAAAAACATTTTCATTTAATAGTGTTTAAGTTAATAATAGTATAAAAAGATCTCACCAAGACTACGAAGTAAGATCCAATTTCACAATAAAGTTATTTGTGTCTAGGGAAGATTTATCAGGTCTTAAAGTAAAACAGACGAAGAAATTGCGGTCTCGTAACAGTAATTAACAATCTGGGTAATATTACATTAGATAATTACCAGATACAAAATAAAAAAATAATAATATTGACCATGCTTTTAATAACTGAGCACCTGTCGTGCTTTGGAAAGCACGTTAAACTGTCGGTACCGTTTTCAATCGTTAGACCTTTTAGCGGCCTAAAAATTCCGACGCCAAATGATTTTTATTTGTCTCCACTGTAATATGTATCATTAGTCGTCAAGATATAATAGTGTACTTATAAAGTGTAACTTTGTAGCCGTCTCGTAGGCAAAAATTTGTAGATTTTAACAGTAACTTTCGATACAGGTATAGCAACCGTCTTTATCCTTTATGTATCTAAAAATATCCATATAAGTACGAACAACAAGAATGAAGCTTATTTTTAAACATCCCATCCCTCTGAGAATTGAATAAGCCCAAATCATATACAGGTACATACTTATTGTAAGTACCTCGTACTTATTGAAAGAGAGGCGCTATTTTATTTCAATGTATTCTCTATGCGCAATAATCTAAATATAGAATTATTGTAAATGAAACAATAGCCTGGTGTTGTATAACGAGTCTGAAGGCTACCAGGAAGGAAAGCTTCACGGACGTCCCTCGGCGGACGCACACACCTGGGGCCGTGTCCTCACCACTCTACTAATGTATGCGTGCTCATTGAAACACAACCTCACCCTCACCAAGAAAGCTTCGCCCTGCCTCAACGGAGCACCCCACACTCACTCGCAACATTTTGCCTGAACTGTACTGCCTACGTCACTCGATTTCATTTTGGGTTACTGGGTCACTCGAAAGGACTGCAGCGCTTGTGTGATGCGGGGGGAGTAATTTTTAAAGGCAACACTGTGACGTCATTATCCGAGCCTTGCCCCCCCCCCCGCGCCTCCCTGCGTGAATGATGAATGAATAGGTCGATTGGTGCTAACTAACGCCAACTAGGTCATACCGCATTCATTGCACTGCCCACAGCAACATGCTAAGAATATTACGTGTCATTTGTTATGCAAGCATGTCGAGGACAGGCCTAGCGATTACACTCATATGGCAAAAATTGTTTTGCCGCTAAACATAATATTATATTACAAAATTAGAATAACTGTATCTGTGTACGTAAATCTATCATTGTGTAAATATCTATAAGTGAAATAAACAAACAACACGACTCCAGGAAGAAGATAAATTAAGTTCCTAAGTAATAAATAACGAAGTTGAGATCTATTCGTAATGCTTACTTCGAAATTAGGAAAAATATGATTCTATATTCCGCTTTATTCGATATTAATCACCATTTCCGACGAAGTAGTGGCCAACCCTGGTGTAAAAGTTTTTAGACCGTCTAAAGGTCTCTGGCATGGCCTAACGATTGAAACAACCGGGACCGACTACTTAACGTGCCCTCCAAAGCACGGTAGCGCTCTGATAGAAATGGCACTATCGGCCACCCATCCAAGTACCGAGCTGCACGTTGCTTAACAATCGCAACGAACGAACATCGCTTAGTCCAACTACGCCACCAGCGCTGCAATTAAGTAATTTTGAATGAAGCATTTAAGTCGTAAAAGTTTTAGAAAAAGGGCTGCCGACTATCTAAAAATATCATGTTCAATCTATTTCATACCAAAACGAATAACACAACGTTATTTTATCTATTGTTGGCAAACCGCAACTTCTGTAACGGTGTTTGATAGATTTCCGATAAATGTGATGCTATTTCTATCAATTGATAAAGTGCACCATGTTCCAATATTCAAACTACGTCAGAGTAAAGGCCACAATCATTAGACATGCCTGTGTATCATCAAAGGTGTTCTATTGTAGGCTCTATTGTATCAGTTTAGGCTATTTTAGGAATATTGCGTTTCAAGTAAGGCCTAATTTATGAGCCCGTTGGCGCAGCGGCATGTGAGAGCCCTTACTGTGTCGGGGTTGCGGGTTCGATTCCAGTCCAGAGTCAACAATATGTGCAGACATAGTTGTTGGCGACGACGTCGGGGTGTCAATTATGTATTTGATAATTTGTGTATGTAAGTATATCAGTTAGTCAAACTAACTTCCATAAAATTGAAAAACATTAAAAAAAACATTATCATTGAGCTTATTTTGGGGTCTAATCAACCTTGCGTGAATTTTTCCGTGTATTTTTTTTGTTATTAACTTAATTAAATAAACCTAATGAACAACGTTGCTCAGGTGAAACTCGCCCGCGTTCTATTGAACTCGCCATCAGGCAGCCTATAAAACTCGCTCAATCTAAACGACGCTCCTCATTGATGTTGTTTTTTTATCATTTTGTTTTCGCTAAGAAACCGGGAAAACCGTATTTTTAGTATCAAGATCAAAGTTTATCAATCAAGATAATTCGTGTTATTATCAAGAACCGAGATAAATCATTGCGATAATGATCCATAGTATTACTAACAATTATCACCACGCCCCCTCATTTATTATCGATCATTTCAGTCTTTTCAATCGATCTTTTCAGTTCAGATGAACAATACTATCACTGACAATGATCACCAGACACCCTAATCCACCTAAATGATCTAATCAGTTTAGCAATCCTTAAGAACCTTGATAATTGTGTAAAAATGTGACTTTTCGACTGCGATAGTGCGTCACAGAGAAGCCAAACTTCGGCCAAACGTTACCATTTAGTCGTTGAAGTACGCGACGGCTACGTGACTCGGCGCTCACGTGTCGCCAGCGGAGACCGATCGCGGGAATAACATATTTAGTAATTAATTACACTAGTAATAAGTAAGTCATATAAGTAATAAGTACTGCATGCATTTTAATTATATTTTAAATATTTATGTATTTGGAATTAAAATTGTATGATTTAATTTAAATAAAACAGGGCCTGTCGGAAAAGAAAAAATGTTGGATATTCTCGAAAAGAAATCCATTATTATAATTTAAGGTTTATATTCCTTATGGCTACTATGGCTAGTAAGATTTTTGGACTTATTTCTATGGTATTCCTAACATAGTTTTACGTAAAAAATGAGTTGCAGTGTATAGCAATCTCTACACACATTGCCTATTCTTAATATTTTTATAACATTTTCCGTTAAAGCGCTAAGAATTAAACTTAACTTTTGAATCTTTGGACCAAGCCAACATCTGAAAATTGAAAGAATCGGGTACAACTTCAGTAAAACCACGGGGTATTGCTAGTATTATAATTATATAATAAATTGCACCATCCCTTTCATTCAGAGGAGATTTCATTCTTACTTCACCATAGTCAATACAATGTTTTAGTTAGAAATTGACTCATAAATAAAATTAAGGTATAAAAAACAATTTCTTTAAGTCTGGACTGTACTATCTTTTAGTAAGAAAGTAAATTGTAAACAAGATACCATGCTGGGCTCACGACCTAGACTACACACGGCAAATTGGTAATTCACGTCGAATCATTTCTATTAAGGAAACTTCCAAGAAAACATACAATGTTAACTAGTTGATATCGTCGTTCAATAAAATAAAAAATCGGACTCGCGCACGGAGGGTCCCGTACTTTAAAAAACGGCAAAATATCACGTTTGTTGTATGGGTGCCCCCCTTGAATATTTGTTTTATTTTATTTTTAACTAACTGTGCCCTGCGGTTTCACCTGCATTTTTTTCCGTCACTGCTTACCGTTTAAACCTTCCCTGGACTTTCATGAATATTTCAAGACTAAAATTAGCCAAATCGGTTCAGCCGTTCTCGAGTTTTAAGCAGGCTAACGAACAGCAATTCATTTTTATTTATATAGATAGATAATTGTATTATGGTATTTGTGGTTATAGCGGTAATAGAAATACATCATCTATGAAAATGTCAACTGTCTAGCTATCACCGTTCTTGAGATACAGCCTGGTGACAGACGGACGGACGGACGGACGGACAGCGAAGTCTCAGTAATAGGGTCCCGTTTTTACCCTTTGGGTACAGAACTCTAAAAAGGATCTAAACAAATCTCGTTATGTATTCATACCGGTATAAAGATAATTACATGTTATATGCTCTAAAGAAACATGAAAAAATATCTTGATTTGTTTACGAAATCGATTGGTACCTATTTAGCCGTCTATTACCAACCGACCAACCACTCTGTCCACCTAGGTGGTCGGTTAGTAATTTTTTTTCTTAACCAACAACCCGCCTAGTTTGTCCAACCTAGTTGGTCGGTTAGAACTATTTTTTCTTAACTGCCAACCTAGTTGGTCGGTTAGAACTATTTTTTCTTAACTGCCAACCTAGTTGGTCGGTTAGAACTATTTTTTCTTAACTGCCAACCTAGTTGGTCGGTTAGAACTATTTTTTCCCAACTGCCAACCTAGTTGGGGGGTGTCAACTGACAAAAAAAAAATAACCCTAACCTACCGAATAGTACAATTTTCTTTAAAAAAAAAATAACCCTAACCTACCGATTATTAAGAAAATTGTACTATTCGGTAGGTTAGGGTTATTTTTTTTTTGTCAGTTGACACCCCCCAACTAGGTTGGCAGTTGGGAAAAAAATGTTCTAACCGACTTACTAGGTTGGCAGTTGGGAAAAAAATGTTCTAACCGACCAACTAGGTTGGCAGTTAAGAAAAAATAGTTCTAACCGACCAACTAGGTTGTTGGTTAAGAAAAAAAATTACTAACCGACCAACTAGGTTGTTGGTTAAGAAAAAAAATTACTAACCGACCAACTAGGTTGTTGGTTAAGAAAAAAAATTACTAACCGACCAACTAGGTTGTTGGTTAAGAAAAAAAATTACTAACCGACCACCTAGGTGGACAGAGTGGTTGGTCGGTTGGTAATAGACGTATTTAGCTACGCCCAAGTGGATTAGAGGTGAGCCAACTCTTGTTCAAGTTACATTATTGAGACACTGACGATGGTACCACAAGACAAATAACGGCGGATTTTTGAAAAGTAACATTCAACAATAACTTTCAGACCTAACTATCAGTTTGGGTACTTTTTTAAAAGGCCTGTCACCGACGCCGCCTTGCACCGAGGCACTTTAAAGTTTTCCAACTTATTTCTATCCGGTGTGTTTGCTTTAATAACTCTTAAAAACGTAAAGCGGCATACATGTAAGATACCGTAGAAACGTCCTAATAAAACCAGGCTACAAACATCAAACAAATTCGGTCAGCCTCTCTACTCCAAATAGGAACCGATTTCTAAACAGGAAAAAATTAGGAAACTTTCCAGTATTGTAAATAGGTAACCCAAAATACGAATGGTTAGGAATGCTTTCGGGAAACGAAGCTGTTGAGAAATAATAAAAGTGGTAAAAATTGCGAATGGCATTAATCGCCACACGGAAAAAACTATTTCCGGAAAATAGAGTACACACTCTCCTGAACTACAGTGGGATGCTAATGAGATATATATTTATAATTTACTGCTGACTTTAAGTTCATTATATCTCAATATAGAACGCGCACGTACTCACAAAAAATAATGTTGACGAGAAAATCATGAATTTAATTTTAAATATCAATTTACGTGATCATTTGTTAATTACGGAATCAAGTTTGACAATGACCGTATTACGAGTATGTAAAGTTTGTGTGACAATTAAGCTTTATGCGCGTTTGTAAAGTCTTGTTTATGGTGGAAATTTTCGTGCGACCTTTATAATAAGTAGGTGTGAGACGGTGTAGAATTTCACTGAAAGCTGTATCTACAGCCCTTATAAAAATACACGAGTTTTAAACTTGGAATCATAAGGGAATCAGGATCTATGACGTCATTTAAAATGTCAAAGTTTGAAAAAGCCTGCGACAGTATAAAGGTTCAAACAACTTCGAGACTACGATGACGATTACATTCAATACGATTTTGGTACAACATTTATTTTTATTTTTACCCGTAGCCTGCGAAATCTGAAAAACAAAATAATGATATAAAAATATAAACATTGGCTGATTATGCGGGAACGTTACTCAGATCTACGACGCAGTGTTATGCCTTCGAATTACGTTCTACTGGAATTGACACGGATATCATCTTTAAGCTCTGTGTACATTGTTGCTCTTCCGGAGTTACACAATTAAATGGAAGAGATATATTGTTGGGAACCAAGCGTCTCATGTCGATCAGATATCATATTTTTCTTCTTTTTGTCGAGTAGTAGGTTAGTGGCCTATATATTATTATTCAATATATACTTAACATTGAATAATGTGCACATGTAAATAGCCACAAAGTACCTTACAAGCGTTAGTCATTTCACATGTCCACTATAAGCTATAAACTGTAAGGTATTTTACTCAAATTCCGCAGTCACTCTAAAGATTTATTCACTATCTCAATAAAGAAATAGTTTTGGTGTCAACAATTGTAGTGGTGAGAGTAATAAATACTTAAAATGTGGACGACCATATTCCATGGTCGTGTCAAGTAAAATTTCTGTTAAACTCTATTTTATATTTTACTCCATCTAGTAAATATGTATAGTGTGTATCAATGTAAAAAAGACACAAACGACGCAGATGTCTGAAGTGGGCGAAGGCGGTAATGTCCACACGCCTAACTTACTTCAAGCTGACGTCAATCAATTAATACTAACAGTTAACATTAAAACAGAATGGAGACAAAAATATTACTGTCATTACAATAGTATAATTCAGCACTTCTTAATGCCCTTCCTACACTAATGAAGCGCTGTGTCGTAGTTTGACTAAGCGATGTTATCTTAACTCTTTGCGATAGTTAAGCAATGTGTAGCTCAGCCACGATTTGAATGGGTGACCGATAATGGTATTTCTATCTGAGAGCTACTTTGCTTCGGAGGACTCGTTAGACTGCCGGTTACGGTTGTTTCAATCATGAGACCATGTCGGAGACAGGCGGTCTAAAAAAATTCTGACACCAGGATTGGTCAGTAATCTACTCTTACACGTATTAGGACTACTAGAATGTTCCCTGGTTTGAATGACGTGTTGTGTGAATGAGATCAGTCTAATATATCTACTCAATCTATTCAATCGGTCTTTCTATTTATCTATTTTTAGTATCCATCTCAGCTATTTGTTTGATAGACAGAAATAGTTAACCCAGCGTAACGTGATTCGTCGGGTCCACTATTTATGTATAATTACTACTAACGATCCGTAAAAGAATCGATGAAATGTCTGGAAAAGTGGTAAAGAGAGCTTTTACGCAGTTTCAGAGGTCTGTCTGTTTATTGTTTACCCTGTTGAGGGTAAATAAACAAACATATATATAAAGACATACTTATGAAATGAATACGTATATAGAGTTTGATTGTGTGGTAACATTTGTTGTAAGGAAGTACCTAATATAAAGTAAGAAGACTGAATAGATAACCGTCGTAGTTGAACCAGAAATGGAAAAACGGTGCTTTAAATATGCCATTTCAGTGCAAAGGTCTTCAACACAATGTTAGTTAGCAGAACAGCAAGGAGGAAAGTTTAAAATACATATTAACTTATTTATGTTCTCAAGAACTAATGGAACTAAACCAGATCCATCTAAATTAAAGTGTACCCGTTCCCGCGGGAATTTCAGGATAAAAGGAATACCATATGTTATTCTGATGTATAACCTACATTACTGTAAAGTTTCATCCAAATCCATTCAGTAGTTTTTGCGTCAAAGAGCAACAAACATACATCCATACATCCATCCTCACAAACTTTCGCATTTATAATATTAGTAGGATATATATTCACGATGGCCGGAGTCGTAGTCCTATAAATCCCCGTTTCCGAATGAATTGAAGGTAGAACACCACCTTCGCACTTTTCTAATAGAACAATTACATAAATGTATTGTCCCGTGGTTTCTTCCACCTCGGATGAAGTAGACCCGTTTCTTTTCACGAGGACAGACGGCGACTTGCTTCAATCCACCCGTAACTTACCGAGGTGCTCAAACTGTTGATACTCAACCCCATATTTATAGTCTTGCTTTGATCCAATGCACTATACTAAGAAATATATAACCTCTGAAAAAATCTCGTATTGAAAAATGTCATTGAACCTTTTTCAATATTAGATTAGCCGCCTATCGTTCCTTATCTATTTTTATTTACCAAAAATCCTATGTAAAGTCCACAAACCTTTATAAAAATACGCAAAAACCAGTGATTCCTTTAACGTCGTGCAGGTTAACCAAATGTAAATGTTTTGGAAGAGTATTATGTAAATCGCGATGACACGTCTATGAGCCTTACAGATTTCTTTGGGTTATCGCCCTAACATAGCTTAGATATTTTATTGAAACGTATGTACTTTTCACATTTCACAAAAATTACATCTATACAAAAGTGTATCTAATATTAATGAAAGTTATGCCCACGTGCACTATAAAATAATAATAAAAAAGTATTAGCCTGTAATGTCCCACTGCTGGGCAAAGGCCTCTCATCTCACTGTAGATATCAGTACAGTGTGAAGGAAGGCGTAATCACCCCGCTCGCCTAATGCGGGTTGGTGATCTCAAACCCGAGCCATGTTTGAAAAGTAGGAAACATGTTCTTTTCTCAATAATGGTGATATAAAATGTTGGAAGCGACTTCTTTCTGCACAAAAAGTTTGAGCACCTTTGTTCACTACTGAATGGAACTAGCCAAGCACATTGGTCACGTGTACACGCGCATTTTTCTACCAAGCGTCTTGTGTTCAATGAATCCCCGAGAGGTTCTTATCTTAGTTTTAAGTTTATATTTTCTAAATATAGAACTTTCTGAAAGTATATTACATTTTCATAAATTTTATAAACTAAAATGAATTCGAAGTCAAAACATATAAATGGTAAAATTACCTTTATTGTATTTCAAAACGTACAGCCAAATGTCATCAATTACGCCAAATACGCTATTAAAACTTTGGCGAAAGTAATGCCTCCAATGTGGTTTCTCAACTGATAAAAAGTCAATGAACTTCTTAAATTTGTTTTCAGAGGAAACAGCACGTTCCTAGTGTAAGCAATATGTGGAACGAAAGTAGATACGTCATCACTGGCAGTTCATAAGACACAGAACTGCCAACGAGTTGATAAAACAAAGAAAGTCTTACGAATTTTCTAGAAAGAATGGAAACTTCTCTTCTTTAAAGAAATAACTTGTTGGCAAATGCATCACTTGCTAGTTGAATGCCCAAGGCTAGGGGTCTAGGGAATTATGAGTTGTAAGTACAGGCGAGAAACTTTAGAGCATGTATGGGTATATGCATGGGCTACTCCGACGCCCTTGCATAACAAGATCTAGGAGAAAAGGTATCTCGACTCTCATTTAGGCTATCGATACTAAGAGAAGGGATATGCATACTAATAAACACTATATTTTGATGGATGGATAGATGTTCGTAACTGAAAAAGCTACATGCCAAAAGTGTTGAGATATTGATGAGATACGAAGTCTATATATAGTCTACAGTCTGGTCCAAACATTTTTAAGAAATAGCCTATTTTTTCTGAATATTTATAAACAAAATATATAATATGTACAACCATCTCGACACAAGAAGAAGAAGTCTACAGTCTGCATAAAGACTACTTTTTATCCCTAAATCCTGAGGAATGTTGTATACCAGATATACCGTGACGAATAGCTAGCACAGATATGAGTATATTAATCTAATAGCAACATAATTATTCCATCTGTTAGTCTTATACTATTAAAAGCTCTATCAACATGATAACAAATTCAAGTTAAACACCGCAAGACCTTCAACTATCTAAGTTTCCCCCAAACTCGAAATCGAATTTGTCTTAAAAAAATACTACTCATTAATTGAATTATTGACTAGCCTACAAGGTATCTGCTATAACTTGTGATAAAAAGTACATTTTTACTTACGACCTGATATCCGCCGGTGTTTTGGCTTATTGGTATCCCGATAAACAAAAAATTAAATACTTCATATGACACCAATATTTATGTGGATACAGATTCTGGTTCGAAGCAGAAATGTTAAATAAAAATATGAAATAAAAGCAACGAAGATAATATTGAAGGTCAAAATCGCTTCAATGAAACCCAAAGGTGAGAGAACAGACAGAGCTACTAGATAATTTTATAATTTATATCCAGTTTCCGCATATTCGTCTTATATTTTTTCACTCCCAAAGGAATTTCAGTCTTATTACCCTACATCTCTCTCCTGACCTTCCAAAAACCTTATCAGTTTCCAACCTTAGAAAAGGATAAATAAATAAAACAAATTTTCAATTGAAATTACGTTTGTGGGTACACTTCAACATGTAAACAAACGCATTATACCTAAGTATATAGGTATTAAATATCAATCAATTCCAAGACCTGCCCTTTACTATGAAGTTTCAAGTGTAAACCGCAGGATATGAAGTGGTTTATGATACATTCGTAGAAGTGGAGCTAGGTCGTGTCGCAACCTTTAGCTGAGCCACGGACTAAGCCTTCTCATCTACGAAGAATTTTGACGTTAGCCAGGATTAAGTACCTCACGTGACCTAGATACAATGATACGTGACCAGCGATGAAGAGTGGAAGATTAACGAACCGAGAACAGGCCAATCTGTCTTCTTTTGATATCGCTTCTTCCCGAAGTGTATATCAATTTGATTACACAATCGTAGATTTTCTTGTAACAAATATTACGTCCGTTGTCTTCACAGTTAGATAATGAATACAAGATGGAGGCCTAAAGAATAATAGATGATAGTTTGTTATTTTTTTTTAGGAAAGATGAGCTTGAAACTTTTGCGTCATATTTGGTACATGGGGATTAAAACTGACTTGAATTAAATGTAATTAGGATGTCATACGTAAAAAACAGCTAGTCAAGCGAAGGTGTTCGGGATTATTAAAATATACCTAATACTGCAAAGACCGACCTACAAAGATCAAACATCAATCCAATAAATAATATAACGTAAAACTTGTTAAACTTTTTAATATAATCGCCAACAAAATCCCGACACAACGATCATTCCCTAATCCCCAACAACTACTTTTAACTCCAACACAACAATCATCATCCCACCTTGACAAGAAAGGTATAAAAATTGTTTACTGCCATTGAAATTGCACTAATAAAGCTTTACATTGTTCTAAGCAATTGTTATCTGACCTTATAATATTCTTCATAAAAAAAAAATTGCTACGTTTGGTTTGAGCTCGTTATTAATTAATAAAACCTTCGCACACAAGTCCTTGTTAACTGTGCGTTTATTAACTTTAAATTCCTACATGACAAATTAAATTGTTAAAAAGTTACCGGAAACTCTTGTTATTTTTAAATAGTGTCCTTCAAACGGTGGATTTGAATGAGCCTTGCTTCTAAAGGGCATGACCCACTCGAACTGTGTCAAGGACTGCTCTTTAAATAGATATTTTGAAATTGCTACTTTACCATTCTACACCATATGCTGTTAAAGTGATTAATTATGCAAAAACCAATGGATTCCGCGCATATAACTGTGATATACGACGCGAATAATTATACATCTAGGATATACATACGTACATGTACATCTTATTTAAGTCGGACCTGATAATAATTATTTTTATTAATTTTTTTAAAACTCAATAATTTTTAAACGTGTTTTTATTTAAAAAAATCTCCAATATATATTTAGCTTTCAAGACCCTAATTACAAAAGTTTAAAATACCTCCGATCATCTCGGAATTTATAAAATTTGGTAGTAGTCAAAAACAGTATTTTGACTATTAAACACTGACACTGTTATAAGTTAGTTTATAAAGTTTAAAAAATTTACTATATCCTTGACTAGCATAATTAATTCAAGGAGTTTAAGATAAATAAAACAAACATGACCAATGCAATGATCATTCATCAATGACGAACTTCTAACTATATCTTAATAACATCTGTACCAATTCCAACCTATGGTTGAACAATATGACCATGATATGGATGTGATCCCTCGCCAGATACCAAACATTAAATAGAAAAACTTTCCATGTAACTTCGAGAACATTCTCAAGGATAAAGAACAACCATGAGAATAACACATCCATGTAATAATGCCAACTAATTCCGCACCTGTCCCACACCCTTATATTGCCGAGTAATAACCGAGTTTCATCTGTTATGACCTTAATGTCCGTATAAATAAAAGGCCACAGGGTGAAATGACCTCCAACAGAGCGTACATACAGTGTCCTCGGCAGTTAATTGTACTTCTGTATGAGGTAAGGCCGGTGGTGCGGTACTGGGATGTGATCCACTTTTGAATGGGCTCGCGGAGGCTTGCGTGTGACGTCATGGGAGGCGTAGCTATGACGTCAACCCGGGAACTAGGTCGAGCGGTCGAAGACCCCGCACGTTGCAGTCTTGCTACATAACGTCCTTGGAGCGCGCTCAAAATGGGGTTAACTCTGAATTTACATTTTTTAACCGAATCCTGTTTTTGTTTGATGTATGTAACAAGCAGTGAATGGGGAGTAAATTGCGAACTGTTTAATTAGCATTATTTGAGAGTCGTGTTGTTTTGATTATACTTAGAGTCTGCTGCTGTAGATAATACGAATCTATCTGAGTTAAGAAGCTTTTTGTGCTTGTATTTATGCAGACTTGTTTAATATAATATAGGTTAAAAATCCTAGAATGTAATCTAAATAAATATTTTGCCCACATATGATATGACTTACATCTATAAAACTAACAATAATAAAAGAACTACCGCAAAAACAGTAATGTTTGGGTTATACGCTGATTGTTGTGAATGTACCCCATACCCCTATTTCATTGAGTGTGCGAACTAGGTCAGAGGCTTGCGAGGGCCTCGACTGCAGTCCCGGGCCCGCCTCCGGATCGATGCGCCGGCGTCAATGAGGGCCCGCCCGATACTCAAAATGCCAGACCCTTCTATTAATAGAACTCAAGGTATACCGCTTTTATACCATACTTCAACTCTTCCCAAGGTTTTTATGGAACATAACCGCAGATTAGATAGATCTGACGTAATCAATTTTGTGTATTGAAACAGAAATTGGGGTAATTCTAAGAATAAAAGGTTTGATGGGCAGTGGCACGGGACAGATACAAATAAATTACATTTTAATGTTGCTAACATGTCGTATGAACTGTGTGTTTTAATTTTTTTTATGGTAGATTCTTTGAAATATTTTAATGTTGAAACAGTGTTGTGCAGTAGGTGCCATTTATTTACACTGTTAATAAATCGGTACTACATGAATAGTTCATATTGCGAGCACCTTAATGGCTAATCTAAATACCTAAAAGTAGTTAATTCATACCAGTTCATTCTGTAGATTGTAAACATGGAAATGATGACTGAAAAAATGGTACGTGACTTGACTTGAGTAGGCCATGACATACGAACCATTACTAAGAATATAAAACAGTATGTGCTCACCTTGTGCTCACATTATTCTTACATCATATCACATCACATACATTACGTCACATATCACAAAAGTAAATTCGAGCAGGTTAGTGGTCAACCCTGGTATTGGAGTTTTCAGACCGCCTAAAGGCCTCCGACATGGTATAATGATTGGAACAACTGGAACCGTACGTACTCTCCGAAGCATGGTAACGCTCAAATTAATATGGCACTATCGGCCACCCATCCAAGCTGTACATGGCTTAACAATTGCAATGTGCTTACATTGCTTAGTCAAACTAAGCCACAAGCGTTACGCATATATCACATGCATCAATAAATAAGGTAAAATTGACATTTTAAGTAGATACCCTTTGAGGCATGGCCGGAGCTAACACCCTCTTTACAGTGAATGCACCCGTGCTGGGTTCAATGGATTTACGTCATTGAGATGTCACTTTTCTATATGTTTTCTAGTGGACCAAGAGCCCGTGAACCCCAGACCTTCGTTATTTTATAAAAGCTGAAAGTTTGTCATCGCATGCTCCCAACACAGGTAAGAACGATGGACTATTATGAAGTTTGGGTTATCGTGGCTTTGGCAGGTAAACGGTACTAAAGGTCAATGGTCGAAAACACCAAGTTGGCCATCGATTTCGATATCACCGTCAAAGGGTGACTTGTACAACTCCTCAAGAGCTTTCAAATGACATAGGTCATGTCACTGTTGAGCATTAGGATCAGCGTCCATGGCATAGGCCAACTCCAATCTTCGGTGGTCGAAAACACCAAGTTGGCCGTCGATTTCGATGTCACCGTCAAAGGGAGACTTGTACAACTTGTCAAGAGCTTTCAAATGACATATGTCATGTCACAAAATCACACTTTATTATTTGATGAATTTAGATCGGTATTTTACACACCTTTAGTACCGTTTACCTGCCAAAGCCACGGTAACCCAAACTTCATTATTAGTCCATCGTTCTTACCTGTGTTGGGAGCATGCGCTAACAAACTTTCAGCTTTTATAAAATAACGAAGGTCTGGGGTTCACGGGCTCTAGGTCTATAGCTTTTATGTAGATCAAGAAAACACGTGGAAATTCAATATGTAATTATGTATGAGACTTCTCTTGTTGATGGCACAGAAACATATGTATGATGTTTGTATAAAGTCTAGTGTTATTGAAGGGCTACGTATTTACCAATCGATTTGTATAATAAGTGTGAAAAGCATAAAATAAATGTACTACGATTTATACTGTTCCTATTTGCAATTTCAGAAGTGAACCTTAACTTCAATACCTCATCAGTCATCACCTACGATATGCATGTATGCGCTTCCATGTGCTACACTGTGCTACGCCATGCTACGACGTTCTATTCTAAGCTACGCTGAGTCCAATGGACTTTTTATTTTATACTTCTTCTAGGTAAGTAGCTGAGTAGTTGAAAAGCTTCTAATTAAACTTGTATTTTAGTGAGAGAGATTTAATGAGACAGACCTCAAGAATATACATATTTCTGTAACAAGAATAAAAGATTCTCCTTGAAAGCTTCAAATAATAGTATAATTTTACTAAGCTATTTTAAGCTGTCATTAATCATAGTATCATATCACTTATACTGTTTGTTATTCGAATGAAGTTCATTAACAGCAACTAACCGCAGAGCGCAAAGCTGTGGCCATTCATCACCTATTGATAGTACAACCAACCGAATGTACTATAAATAGGTAGGTAAACAAAAGTTATTTGTACGTCACGTCATATAAATACCCATACTAGACAATTCTAGTTTTAGGGATCCATATGTACATGTAATTCAGTTTTTTTTTATTTATCTTTCTTGGTAAATTGTATGTTTATACTAACCAATACAATGTAACTAAAACTTGTGTTTAAGCAAATTTGCTTTCAAACGGGCAAACCACTGGATTTTTTAAATAATGTGTTGCATTATATATTCATTTTTAAGAGGAATTACTTTTCATACTTCTCACTGGAATGGGTACAACCGCGAAGAAAACCTAGTACATAGTATGTTATAATACTTAAAAAATATCATGATAAGACAAGATTTTTCCACACTTACGGATAAAATTGTCTTACACATCAAGTACATAAACAAATCACTTACAAGTCAGCAACCTACGGAACACTCCAAGCGGTAGTCAAACTCGCACTTGACCCATTTGCAGCATCAAGTCAACGGCCGAAGAGTCGTTTACCCATCATCTTCAAAAACTGGGCCAGTTCTGATACCCAAGGGTCTTTCTAAGGCATCCTTATCGGAGCCTCGAACGGTGAAGAGCAAAACACACTACCTTCCCGAAATAATTCATCAACGAGTAGGTAATAAAGAATCTTGACATTTCCTTTGATTTGGAAAGTTTTATTGACATCAATAACCAATAACAGAACCGGAACACATACGAAAATACATATTCGTATGAAAGATAATATGGATTCCTTAACTCTATATTTAGAACCGACAATAATTAAATAGAAACTGTATAAGAAGCGGATGTGTATGATTAATGAAGTTTGTAATAAGCAACGTCATGTATTAGGATGAAAGAAAGTTTGGGGAACCTGCCTAGGGCATTGAACTGGGCTATGCCACAAATTACATCGCAAGGCAAAGTTTACCGAACAATTAATACTGAAGTTACAACTTTACCCAGCGGTTTCCGTTCTACTTTACGACTTTTTAATTATACAAGTTGTTCTTCAACTTAATATTACCGCCCAACTAAGCACAGATTAAGTTCAATCAAATTACGAGTAATTTTCGAAAAAAAATATCGAACTGATTAAGTAAGTTCTCTTCTGATGGCATCAGCACAGATTTATTCGATTTGCAAACTATCCACTAAAATAAACCCATAAAACCTCAGTACAAACTCCCTTTGAAAGGTATACTTATTAATTTTGTATGGAGAGAAATGTAAAATATAACAGAACAGAACTCACGATAGTAATAACTGTTTTTTATAATTATTTTTTATTATATAAATAAGACTGTCTAAAAATTATATAGGCACCAGACAAAGTCGTTGAAAATGATTATGATTAACATTTTTATTGGCATTATTCCTTATTTTATTAAATCTATACTAATACTAGCTGCGCCCTGCGGTTTCACCTGCGTTGTACCCGTTCCCGCGGGAATTTCGGGATGAAAAATAAATGTTGGCCGATTCTCAGACCTACTCAATATGCTCACAAAATTTCATGAGAATCGGTCAAGCCGTTTCGGAGGAGTACGCGAACGAACACTGTGACACGAGAATTTTATATATAAGATTATAGAGAGGTAAAATTTTTAAGTTTTTTTTTTTTTTGTTTGTTTGTTTGTTTGTTTGTTTGTTTGTTTGTTTGTATGTTCGGGGTAATCTCAGGAATTATCAGTCCGATTTGAATAATTCTTTTTGTAATGGATAGCCACATTCAACGGAAAAGTTATAGGCTATTTTATATCCCGAAATTCCGACGGGAACGGGTACAACGCGGGTAAAACCGCGGGGCGCTGCTAGTATATTATATGATACGACCCTAATTAATAAGATAGATCACACTAAAGGTCAGCCCCAGAGGTCAGATCACTAATGTTCTTACTGTGTTTAGCAAGTCGTCAATCACTATTATTGCACGATTTCGGTTCCCTTAACACAATTTACAGAGTCCATTGCCGTTCGTGCCTTGAATCACAATCAATTAGGTAACTTGAATAGAGGCCTAATGTTGAACAGATTTTACAATAATGTAAAGGTCTTTGAACTCTCATTACATTTCAATTTGAGGGACAAAATAATTTACATTTTGAAATATTGTTGATGATATTTTATGAGCGTTTATTGCGATAGTGTCTTCATTCTTAAATAGCAGCGCCCCGCGGATTTTACTCGCGTTGTGCCTTTTCCGATTAGAATTTCGGGATGAAAAATAGCCTTTTAACCATCCTGTTGAATGAGTCTTTATTTTACAAAAATAATTATTTAACTCGGACTGATAATTCCCGAAATTTGATCGAACATACATACAAACAAACAAACAAACTAACAAAATATGCCTCTTAATAATATTAACTTTGTTTGCAGGATCTAGACTAAAACTAAGCCTAACAAAAGTTTGAAGTAATAAAACCCTTATCTAAAATACTAATTAAAATTTTATCAAATAAAAAAATTACCGTGGTGCCAATGTATCATACAATCAAACTATTTTAATCAAATGCACGATGAGATTGATTTGTATTCCATTGTACGATAAATCAGATATAATTAAATAGATCTCAATAACTGACTAACCAAATATTGAATGATGCTCACAAATAAACTGAAATGCTCTTAAAAGCCTAGTCAAGGCCAGTGGGGCGTCGACACGCACTTAATTCTTTCAGATGTTGTCCTTTACACCATTTCGATGTATTTTGTCTGTAAAGACTTGGACATACTGAGATCCTTAGCCATTTGAGGTATTATACCTCATGAACTTCATTATGTTATTGTATGATTGCAATACATTACCCCAATGTATTGGTACGTTCAAGAGTCCCTGGGGTCCTTTTGGGAACCAAGGGGGTCAAAAGTTGGGGTCAAACCTCATTAATAATATTTTATTCAACTTGATCATGGTAAAAAAATAGTTATACTTCTTGTCATAAAACAACTACAACAAAACAAGGTTTTGGGGTGCTTCTCCGCCATAGATCTGTTACGCTTCATTTTAAATAATTGGCGGATGGGAGACCCATTGTGCCATTTTTATCTGAGAGCTACGAGAGCTACCGAGGGCACAATAAGCACTAGATCTCGGTTTTTCACTCGTTAGACCATGTTGGAAGCCTTAATTTGGAACTCCTCAGCAGGGCCTGGCCTGGCCATTAACCTATTCGAAATGAATGAACAAATAAGTGAGTGAATGATAGATACCAAACGAAGCAACGTCCTGTAGAACACCATCCTAAGGTTTGATGACCCCAAAATAACAAAAAACTATTTCTTGTATTGTCAAAGAAAACAATTCCACTTACACGTGTTCTTCTACAACTTTATGTAACCAAGTGAATGTAACATAAACGTTTAGTAAACAAGTGATCTTCAACAAATAACGTAAGGAATAAGAACGAGACAATATCGAATTCACGTGTGTTGAGTGTCTGTCAGAAACAAAAACCCGCCAAGTGCGAATCGGACTCGCGCTCGGAGGGTTCCGTACTTTTAAAAACGGCAAACAATCACGTCTGTTGTATTGGAGCCCCCCTTGAATATTTGTTTCATTTTATTTTTAGTATTTGTTGTTATAGCGGCAATAGAAATACATCATCTGTGAAAATGTCAACTGTCCAGCTTTTACCGTTCTTGAGATACAGCCTGGTGACAGACGGACGGACGGACGGACAGCGAAGTCTCAGTAATAGGGTCCCGTTTTTACCCTTTGAGTACGGAACCCTAAAATCCTAGGGAAAATATATTGGAAAGTTTTATTCTGGTGCTCTTCTTACATTTGTTATAACAACCACTCCTGTAGTAGTTAATACGCAAATTGCCTTTTTTAATCCGACTATAAAGAAAGGGTTATTTTTTGCTCGTTCCAAGACTGAGTTCCCGGATTCAATACCCGGGTCGAGCAAAATATCTTTTGATTTACTTTTCAAACATGGGTCTAAGATCACCATACCGCTTTGCACAATTAGGTGATTACGCCTAATCCTCCTCACTGTACATTTATCTTTTGTGAGATGACAGAGGCCTTTGGCCAGCAGTGAGACAGACATTACAGACAAATACTTATAAATAACTCTCTAGATCTAATCAACCTTTAGTGGAACACTACGCACTCAAGACCAAAAATATCCCCATATCAACATAAAATTCATGCTACGGCGTAGGCTTGACGTCGTAGCCCAGTATGTAGCACTTCTATTATAATATGCATATGGTTTTTAGGGTTCCGTAGCCAAATGGCAAAAACGGAACCCTTATAGATTCGTCATGTCTGTCTGTCCGTCTGTCCGTATGTCACAGCCTTTTTTCTCCGAAACTATAAGAGCTATGTTGTTGAAACTTAGTGTGTAGATGTATTCTGTGAACCGCATTAATATTTTCACACTAAAATAGAAAAAAAATAAAATTTTAGGGTGGTCTCCCATACTTAGAAATGAAAAAAATATTTTTTTTTTTCATCAAACCCATACGTGTGGGGTATCTATGGATAGGTCTTCAAAAATGGTATTGAGGTTTCTAATATCATTTTTTTCTAAACTGAATAGTTTGCGCGAGAGACTCTTCCAAAGTGGTAAAATGTGTGTCCCCCCCCCTGTAACTTCTAAAATAAGAGAATGATAAAACTAAAAAAAATATATGATGTACATAACAATGTAATCTAACACCGAAAATTGGTTTGAACGAGGTCTAGTTAGTAGTTTTTTTTATTTTTTTAGTTTTTTGGTTTGTGAGGTCGTTAATCGATCACAACCCACACGCTAAGTAAGTAAGTAGTAGTAAGTACAACGAACTTCAAGAACTTCTTTATTATGTTACTCGCTGCTACGGAACCCTTCATGGGCGAGTCCGACTCGCACTTGGCCGCTTTTTGAATATCATTTACATATCAACGCCCCAATAAGGTTGGTTAACGTTTATGATCCACTCAAGAAAACGTTTACCCCAAACGGTCGTCGATTCCTTATTCAAAGACCATTATTTGGATGTAGGAAACGATGTAAAATGCGTAGTATAAGCATTTATACCGTAATTTCGTTTGACTAAAATCTTGAACATAAAAGTAAATTAATGGCTTGTAAGATCCAACTGCCGGCCAAAGACCCCATGCTTTCTAAAAATATAAGTATAATGACAAATATTAGTACATATCATCACGCCTACAGATACATTTTCACTATAATTTTAATCTACTAATGAAAAACAAAGCCTTGCTATTCAAGACCAGAACCTTATTAAGGAATTTATTCAGTTTAGTTGTCAAAAATCCTTTTTGTACCCTAAGCTTGGTGCACAGTCAATGACCTCACGTAGTGAAAGACGAGATAATTAATCGGTCAAACTATTTGAAATATCCGTTACATAAAGGACTCTAAACGTGTTAAATTCACCCTTGATTTGACAAAACGAACTTCGTAAATTACGATGTCAATTGGAGCGGTAAAGTTACTTGATTTTGAGGTTTGATTACAGTATGTTTTACAACTGTTTGAGGTGACAGACTTTGAAAATAGGATATCCCATCCCGATTCATTGCTTGTGTAATACACATGTCCTTTGAAAAGATTTAGATCAAAATATGTGGACCATCCCGTTCCAGATAAACAATCAGGGTGAGTCAATTCAGTGTCCTTCCTGTTCCTGTCTAAATTTGGTATTTATGACACTTTTCCTTAAAGCGGCATTGGTTTGACTCACTCACTATTTAATAAACCACATTATAATATTTATAACTTCAATAATAATCAGCCATGTGTGAGTACTTAATTTGTAAGTAAAATATAATAAATTCCAACGTCAACAATTATTTTACGTAAGTATATGAAATTCAGTTAATCAATTCTAAATTTCACCAATTCAAAAGTACTCAATACTGACCACAAGTGTCTTCCAACATTCAATACCTTCCTATAATCGTCAAAACAAAATCTACCAATAAATTGAAGTAAGTACATAACATTACGTAACCCATCGTTCGCAATGAATATTGGTTTATTTTCGAGCTCGATGCCCCGCTGTCTCTAAACAGACGCTGACAGGCGGACGGATCCGGGGAAGCAATCGGTTCAAATGCCCCCCTCCTTGCAATGCCAGATTTTTAAGTCTAATAAAATAGTATACAAAAACTCGCGCATGGAGGGTCCCGTACCATTATCTATAAAAATCGGCAAAAAACCACGTATGTTGTTTAGGAGCCCAGTTAAATATCAATTTTATACGGTTTTTATTATTTATTGTTAAACCGGAAATAGAAATAGATAATTTGGGAAAATTTCAACTGGTATGGTTTATGAAGTAGACTACTGACAGATAGACAGACGGATGAACGAATAGTGTTAGTAATAGGGTCCTGTTTTTACCCCTTGGTTACGAAACCCTAAGAATGTGCTTAGGTTAACTATCCCCCTTTTGTTAATATCTTTTGCCCCAAAAACCAACTCCTGAATCCGCACCTGAGTGGTCACAAACCAATCGCGAGTATTTGTGGACACCCCTCAGCTATCGCTACATATTGATTTAGGGCTTTAAAGGTACTTCACCTAAATTAGTCATCTGATTACGAAACAGGGTTATTTTAAAACACCCTTTTTGCGGGAGTTAGTTAAATGTCACTAATCTCTTTAGAAAATAAAAGGAGGATAAAATCACTTTCATTTTGTAATTTGGTTTTATTAAATTATACCGCGTAGCGCGTATTACTTCAAAATCTCTGTGTGAATGTTTAGGAAGTTGGATTTGATTTGGATGTAAAATTAATGTATTAGACATTCGTCGAAAGTTGAACGTCGGGTACGTACTTCTGTGAACTCATAATATTTGGAACGCAGTTGTAGACCATTAATTTGTTGCAATTGAAGTATGTGAGTGTGTGAGTGAAAATAATGTGCGTATATAAAGTACTAGCTGTGCCCCGCGGTTTACCGTGTTGTGCCCGTTCCCGTGGGAATTTAAGAACCGCTCGACCGATTTTGTGCAATCTTCACATAAACCATCTATTAAATAGTCCGAACAAAGCCTAAACATTTGGTTTGGATAGCTGAGCCCGTTCTTGAGTTATAAAATTACAACGAAAAGTGGCATTGATTTTTATATTTATAGATCTACTATGAATGTAAGAAATATACGAAATGTTGTCATCTAAGTATATACCTATTATATAAATTTTTGTTATCCGATCAAAAGTTATTTATTTGAAAACATTTTAGTACCTACTTTTAAACGCTTACATTACCCGAGTTAGAAAACTTGGATATTTATTAATACCATCATTTCTAACCCTCCTTAAGAAACGCCACTACTCCAACTTTTGCAAGGCAGACGTACTTTCTTCCTGAATTTACTAAATTATTCCACCAGAGTTAACCGATGCTATCTTACTATGCTACGGTAGATTCCACTTATCATATTAAACGTAGCATAGCAACATAATATAATCATGGTGGTATCAACCAATTATATTAAACTAGCAGCACCCCGCGGTTTTACCCGCGTTGTGCCTGTTCCCGTGGGAATATCGGAAATATTTTTTTCTACATTTATCTACATGCAACGTCAAAAACTCTCGTTTTTAGTCTCAAGTGAAGACTAAATAAATGCGAATGGTTTTATTATCTGTGAGCATTTTGTGTACAAACGGCAACATGCGTCCTATTTTTGTCGCTTGAGAGAGAGACATAAATTCTCACGGAATAAGTAGAGATATGTCTTCAGCTATATGCTTGCCCCGCAGGGTAACATAAAGGCTCCTTTAAGTTTAGTGTAAAGTAACTAAGAAGTTTTAAAGTAGTTGTAACGAGTCCTACTAGGCTGTGGTGTAATGCTGGACAAAGGCCTCTGATCTCACCGAAGATATCAGTACAGTGAGCAGGAGTTTTAATAAAACAACAAAACGATGCTTTGCTTGTGTTAAAATTATATAATGTCGTTCATGTTCATGCGTTTCGAAGAATCGCCTCTTGGTTCGAACAAGTAACATTGATGGTAGGCACTGCCCAACACACCGGTGAAGTAAGGAACATAGTTATAGATAACGTATGCGTTTTCCTCCGCTTGGTTCGCGAATGCGTTCGTATTCTTCCTACATTCGTTCACGAAGAAGTCCATGAAGTATCTATTTGTTTTAACTGCAGCCGCGGAAGAAGGATAGCCTTTAGATGCCTTCCATTCGAACGAGCTTTTCTCTGGATGGAATTGTACACCGTAGAAGGGATATCTGAAAAAAAAATTGGTTACAATTTGATGGCAAATTAACGTAAGCTGCGTCTCCCCTGATGAGCAGTAAGAGTGCGGAGCGGAGAACCAAAACAAAATACAGTGATTTTATGAAATGCAATGAAATGAAATGAAATGTTTATTATTGCTTGAATGTAGTTACATTAGGTCTTACAGTTATTATATATAGTTCCATACATTCTACCACCACTGTGGCGTGCCACTGTCTTTATATAAATCAACTAGCAGCGCCCCGCGGTTTTACCCGCGTTGTGCCCGTTCCCGTGGGAATTTCGGGAGTTTTTTTACATAAAAACCTTTCTCTTGAATCACTCTACCTATTACAAAAAACCGCATCAAAATCCGTTGCGTAATTTTAAAGATTTAAGCATACAGACAAACAGACAAACAGAAGACAAACAGACGCGACTTTGTTTTATACTATGATTTACATTATTAACAAGTTTTAAATTTAGTTAAGATTAATAATGTCAATGCCATATATAATATCCATTTTATTGTTGTTTTTTTTTTCTCAGAGATTCTCAATCTTCTTTCTCTGTTTCTCTACCTAATGCATACCTGGTACTTACTGCCGCACTCAAAAATAAATCGACACAACTATTTTTTCATAGATGTCAAAATCACACATTAAATCTCTACTATGGAATCATTCGACGTCTCTAAGTACTTTATCTAACAGCCTCCGTTGTCTAGTGGTTTGAGCGCGTGGCTCACGACCCGGAGGTTCCGGGTTCGATTCCGGGGATATCTCACAAAAATCTCTTTGTGAGACTTTCCTCAGTTTGGTTAGGGCATTGCAGGCTGAATCACTTGATTGCTCGAAAAGTAAGATGATTCCGTGCTTCGGAGGGCTCGTTACGCCGTCGGTCCCGGTTACTTTCTACGGATAGTAGTCGTTACTTGAGCCATGTCAGAGGCCTTTGGCGGCTCAATAACTCTGACACCAGGATTGGTCAGGTTGGCCATCCACTCGATGAAGAGGAAGAAGAAGAAGTACTTTATCTTATTAAAGTAGATATAATATTATCATTAAAGTAGATGATATCACACATAATCATATTAAAATGATATCATCGAAGTAGACGTTACTTATCTAACTATAATATCTATCCATCCGTTATAATCATACAAAATATCATAATTAGTAATGTAATGAGTGACGCTATAAACTAATAATTAGAAAGCCAATGACAATATAGACAACAAAAATAAATTATATCAACAAACATAAGGATTCATTAATCGATGATTACATTGATAATGATGAGATTGTAGTTAGGTGATATTATTTCAAATAGGCATGAATTATTTAGAACTAGCAACGCCCGTGACCGAATATTATTTCTCTGATCTATTCGGAGCGGAGGAATTGAACAATCATAAGGCATTGAAATTGTCAAAATCTCTGCGTAATGCATTGCGATCGGTCAATAGAAGTCCGTATCCCTCCACCCAGCATTTACGGACCCACCCTTAGTATCAGAGCCACAAGGAACATGGGAGCTTGCACCAAGCCAATCAAAGGAGCTTAGGTTTTACCTTATTAAACACATATTTATCTTACCTCGTATGCTCGACTGTGGCTATAAACTTCACCCCAAATTCATCGTAGGAGTATGACGTCACCTTCCAATCCTCGGTCAGGTTGTAGTCTCTTAAGTTCTGAAAGAATTTGTAATTTTTGATAATTAGTAACCTGTAGGCCCATCGCAGATGACAGACTTTTTGTGCGATCGAGTCTGCGGCGCACAAAAATTCGGTCGCGGATTGTCGCGGATTTTTGCGCGTCGTGTGCGTTACTGCATATAATTACATAGGTTCTATTTTCACAGACTAAAAAGTGCGTCACGGATAGTCTGTCGTCTGCGATGGGCCGTAGACTTCAACTGCAATAGATGTCTCTCTCTCTCTCTCTGAATAGATGTCTCTCGCTCACTGAGTATACAAGTGGCTCATATACCTACTCGTAATCGATCAGAATAGGTGTCTGAAGCTAAAAGACGTATGAAGATCTTTTGTTTGGAACCATGTCACCGATTTTAGGTACAAGAAGAAATGTGTTTATGTATTTATTATTATTTTAATTTAAAAAATGTATGTTAATTTAATCTAATCGTTCAATAAAACGTGATGATGAATACGGCTAATCCTCTTCACTGTACAAGATATATACGATGAGATGAGAGGATTTTGCCAAGCAGTGGGACTTTGCAGGCTAATATTACTATTACTACTAACTTGACCACGCCAAAGGATAAGTTTCATATTATTTATTTATTATTATTATACCCTTACTGTACTGTTTTCATTTACGTGTAATGTGGTATGAAAATTCCATTTTATGTTTACATAACATCATTATGTTTACTGAACTGCAGTATTTTTTTCAAGGTAATTTTATCTAATAGAGAAAATACTAATACCAATGAACATACATTTTATGCATACACACTGTTCACACATATTTCCCAACAGCCTATACTTGTAAGGTTAAATATTCACTTTCTTTTGTTGGGCAGGAAACAAAAACATGCTCTTCGTGCAATTTTTGTATGGAGAAAGGCTAACAAAAGGAAATGATGGAGCTGCCATTTGCGTAATCTTCTTATATATAAAATTCTCGTGTCACAGTGTTCGTTCGCGTACTCCTCCGAAACGGCTCGACCGATTCTCATGAAATTTTGTGAGCATATTGAGTAGGTCTGAGAATCGGCCAACGTCTATTTTTCATCCCGAAATTCCCGCGGGAACGGGTACAACGCGGGTGAAACCGCGGGGCGCAGCTAGTAATACAGTAATATTGGAATAAGCATACGTACATCATCGACGATGCAGAACTGGTGAGCGTTGACAGTGACGTTGTCATGTATCAAGGAATGTACCAAAATGGGTAATGCGTCTCTGAACATCTTGCTTTCTTGGAAACCTGGAACAGTCCTGACATATCAATAGTGAAAATGTGGAACTATTACAGTGCAACTATACCATTAAGATTGGTGCACATAAAACGATAAGCTGCATATTTTTGCTCGTTCATAGAACACGCATATTATGTATATAATAAAATGGTTACCGAGGCGCCGAGCCTTTAAGATAAAATCTAAATCTTGATTTTATCATTGAAATTTGGTTTTTAAGTGACTTATTACACAATACCAATCTTCACAAAACATTCTAAAACCGCTTTCCATGATAAATATCTACCATCTACTTAATGCTGATTAAACATGATCTGATAAAAAATATGGATTTTCCGATACTATAACAGCCCGCCCGTACCCAGATGTTGGGGCCGAATTTTAATCTATACACACTTGTCGGACAAAGAATTTGTGTCGTCGCCAATAACAAAAAACAGGCGACGATGTTTGTTCCAATTCTGCATGGACTGCAGTCATAAGCGAACAAGAACTTATTGTTCAGATAACAGTGATTAAAAGTCTTGTACATATTTTATATTTTACATTAAAAAAACTTGTTTCTAACCGTAAGCAAACTCAAGGTTTAAGTTTCCATATGAGTAGCAAGTGATCCTATTTTCTTTATGGCCTCTACCAGACGCCAATATAATTAGAAGTTCGAAGCCCAGACAAGTGCCGAAGATTGGGAAGTAGTCTCCTTGTTCGAACATCTCAATGGCGATCTCATAGATGTATTGACCAGCGTCTGCGTACCCGTTGGATTGGTTGAAGTAAGTGGCGCCACCTGGGATGAGGACCCTGAAAGAGGAAGGAGGTTAGGAAATTAAAAAGTTATACAAGTGATAGAAGTTCCTTATTTAAAAATATCATAAAGAATATCTTTTCTTAAGAACTTCTCGCGAAATCAAATAGGTATAAGAAGGTTGTAGGTATTTTTAACCCTCAAAGCATGCTTATGTTTTACTAATGACTTCGCTTTTGTTTACTAACTAAAGGTAAGCTAATGTATGTCATTATGTTAATGACAAAGACATCTCATGACAAAGTTGTTGCATGAAAAGTTATTGCGCTTCTAACGGGTTTCAAAAGGGTTATATGTACTACTAGCAGCGCCCCGCAGCTTTGCCCGCGTTGAGCACGTTCCCGAAGGAATTTTCGAAAATCCTTTCTTAGTGTGCACTTATGTCACTTGAAGAACCTTCCTGCCAAATTTCATGTTTCTAGGTGTAGCGCTTGAGGCTGTGCGTTGATTATCAGTCAGTCAGGACTTTGAATTTTATATAATATAGATTACTGCAATATAGCCAGAAATAGATTTCCGATCAATAGGCTTTAATTTGCGAAGTTTTATATTCAATTAGGGCCGGATATACTTATCCACATATTGCAATAAAGTATTGCTTGTCTAGAAGCCCCGAAAGCCGCCATCTATACTAATATTATAAAGAGGTAAAATTTGTAAGTTTGTTTGTTTGAATGTTTGAGGTAATCTCGGAAATTATCAGTCCGATTTGAATATGTTTTTTGTAATAGGTGGCCACATTCAACGGGAAGGTTAATTTCATCCCGAAATTCCCACGGGACCCTGCGGTTTTACCCGGGTAAAACCGCGGGGCGCTGCTATGTCTAAAAAACAACCGGAGTTTTACCGGGAGGATGAGAAAGCGCAATGTGCCTAACGAGTAAAATTATTCTCTTATTGATGAAATATTTGGAATGATAACGATATTGACTTTTCATGCTTTGAATCATATTCATTGTTAAATACCTTTATAAATTGGTAATGTTCTTATAAAATATGTTATTGTTTATAGGTAAAGGGTAAGTAAATGCAAAGAATTTTATTTGTTAAATAGGATGTACCTTGTTAGGTAATTTAGTTATCTAAATACCAATTGTGTTATCAAGAAGTTGTGATACAAAACTGAGGCGCGAAACATTATTATTACCCTAATTATTAACAGTTTAAGAACGAATTTTATGGTTTGTCCGATTTTTAACCAACATGGTAAAAGTTAAAGTACCTAAAACACTTGAAGGTTATGTGTTTAAACATGCTGTTTTGAGAAACAATAATTTTAATTTAATTAGTAAAGACTAAAGAATATGAAACCATCTTGCCAATAAACAAAAAAACCCTGGTTCATGTCCATATTCTAGATGTTTTTTTTTTAACCGTATGCAATTTGATCCAACTTGAAAGATAGGGTAGCTTACATCTCAATTTATAGTGATTAGGGTGGTCCACCCCTTAATTTTTATATGGCAAAACAACGTTTGCCGGGTCAGCTAGTAAATAATGGCTTTTTAGGTCCTAGCATGATGATAACTTTGCCAACCATCGTGTGGTTTATAAGTGTGCTTGTGAAGTACCTATCGTATCTAGATACCTAAGCATGCATACAAAAAGGAAACAGGTAGCTTGCTGGTGGGAGACTAACCGGACTACTCTAATAACCGTCGTCACAGGTAACCAGGCCCGATACAATGCCTGCCCAACTGACAGTCACAGGACCAAGCTTCCTTTTTGTATGAACACTGATTTGTATTTACAGACACAAGCGCATTTTATACATTGAATTAAAAAGGATCACATTCAAAAAATATCACCCATCTCAAATATAATATTATGTAAAATGGTCTTAAAAATGAAGGAAAAATATAAAGTTATGAAATTAACTTACCCATTTATTTTGTTCATAATGTCCCTATAGTATGCTTTGTTCTTTCCAATCCTGATGAAGAGAAAAAAATTAAAAAGTCGGTTAATAACATATAAGTGCCAATATCCTAAAAAAAAAATCAATAACAAAAGTAACTTGCATAATAGGGACGACCCTGGCTCCGGAAGACTCTACATCTTTTACGTAAGAGGCGGCAATGTAGCTGGTGAAGTTTTCTTCAGGAAACTTGGTGTGGAGGTACGCCGACTGCTCCTGGGCCAGCACGCCTATGATCGGCCGGTCATTAGGGCTCCCGAAGCTGGAATTCACCACCACCGCCGCCTCACCCCACGTCAAATACAACAATCCCACCAAAAGCACTGCCTTCATGGTCACTAGCCAATGCCAACTCTCACAGTTAACACCACACCACCTAAAATAAGTATTCACACTTATCAGCATAACTGTTCCATTACCACTAATCACATAATTAAATCTAGATAATTACAAGCTTTAAACATTACCGCCACATTCGTGTTTGTATAATAAAGTAATAATAGCTGAAAACAACTAACCTTAGCACAATCATATTAAAAACGTCACTCAATAAACAATACTTGATGTTTTCCATGATTCGTCTGGTATGCATCGTCTAAAAATATAACATCCCCTACGTAGTTGTAGTTGGCATACAATACGCAGCGATCGAGCACGACGTATATTTAGACAAAAACATACGTATTTAATAATTTTTAAAAATATTGAGGTTATGAGACAGTAGTTAATGAGTAATTAATTAGTTAACTGCCTGGGCAATTATTGCCCATTATATTTATTACCTATTAAGTAGGTCCGGTCTCATTGAAATTATGAGTAGAACTGTAGAAGTTGTCCTCGTCTTATGTATCTAAATAAATCCAACCCTCTTCAAAATCTAAGTACCTACCTACATAAGTAACTGATAATTTAATGAACTTATAAGAGTTTCACTATCTATTTCCTCTAATCTAAAAACAGTATCAAATAAAATAAGCTTCATTATAAGGCAGCACAAATACTTACGACATATAAAATAAATTTATTTTATTTGAGTAAAACCATGGAAAATAAACTATCTTATTCACTATGCCTACATAATGTTAGTTGCCACTTATTGAGATACTTATCTACGTAATCTTTTATCTCAATAATATTATCTACGTATTCTACGTATGGGCTTTTATGGCAAAAAATAATTGTAGGTAAGTAGGATTATAGTAGCTAATGCACATTAATAAATAAATAATTAAATGGAAAAAATCTTACCTTTTAAAATTATATTGATTCTATCCACAATGATTGTAGGCAACCAGCACATAGACTGACTCATGTAACTGAAAATAGACGATTATATTATTCCTCGGTACTTGAGATTAGAAAATATAATAGGTATACAGAAAAGAAATACACAATATTATGCAAAATGATTTCAATCACAAATTGACAGCGCAATGCTCGTATTATATTTTGCTCAGAGAAAAAGGAAAGGAGCGGAAGCAAGCGTCAAGGTTTTATCCACAGGTTTTATAATAGGGCTTTACAGTAGTATTGTGAGGTATTACGCAAGCGCATTGATTATTTTCTTCATTTAGATACAACTGCACAACATAATATTATACTTACAATAAAATAAAATACATTTGTTAATAACAATTAGTTTAGTTTCAAAATAAAATAAGTCATGTTTTAATATGTCTATAATTATTAGTTACAATACAACCATGGTCACGTTGTTTGTATGGATCAATCATCAAATAGGATTTAAGTATCGAATGATAACTCTTGTCTCTGGTTACAATTTTTTTATTCTAGCAACATTATCTTCTGTCAAAAGAAAAATGCCGCTGCCAAGACGGAACGTAATGATAAAGGTATTTTGATGAAAATCCAATTATTTATCAGAAATATCATTATTATTACCGAAATAATACATTGTGAGTGTAAACAGGAAAGCGTCACATCAAAAAGCCTCGTAAGTAACACAACGGTTGGTAAATTGTAATGAAACACTTTGTTTTAGGTTGGATTCCTGCGTTGACACCGAGATTTCGCGTATTATCTCTATTTAGCGAATAAAAAGCATCACAATGTTCGAAATGGTACGTAGTTGTTCATATTATTGTACTTGCCGGTGCACTATCCGTCAATCGGCCGGCCAACTCACCCAATATGGAATCCTGGTAATGTAGCTATTTACTTTGTTTTACAGAACGTACCCGAACCGATGCAATTGGACGTTCCACCTGAAGATAATGAGAATAATGAAGCCGAATGTTATGTGGTTGAAAACCCTACCCTGGATCTGGAGGCATATGCTAATGCATACACTGGCTTTGCAAAACTGTACAGACTGATGTTCGTAGCTGACCATTGTCCTACACTAAGGTTGGAAGCACTTAAAATGGCCATATCTTATGTCATGACAACCTATAATGTAAATCTTTACCATACTCTTCATAAAAAGCTGGCAGAAGCTGTAGCTTCAGCTGGGTTGCCCGATGTAGCTGTACAGATGGGCTCCCAAGACATCCCAGTCCTCGATACCATGTGGTTAGAATCTAAAACCAAAAAAGCTGCAATAAAATTGGAGAAGCTAGATACAGATTTAAAAAATTACAAAACAAATTCAATAAAGGAAAGTATCAGAAGAGGGCATGATGATCTTGGTGACCACTACCTCGACTGTGGGGATCTGACAAGTGCATTAAAATGCTATTCAAGAGCCAGAGATTACTGCACCAGTGGCCAACACATAATAATGATGTGCTTGAATGTAGTGAAAGTTTCAGTGTATTTGCACAACTGGGCTCACGTGTTGAATTATGTGTCAAAAGCAGAAGGTACACCGGACTTCAATGGTACTCAAGGCAAGGAGTCTAATCAGTCCATATTGACTCGCTTAAAATGTGCTGCAGGTCTTGCGGAGTTAGCCACAAAGAAATATAAATCTGCAGCAAAACATTTCCTGGCTGCCAGTATTGATCACTGTGACTACCCTGAGTTGCTGAGTAGCAACAATGTGGCAATATACGGAGGTCTCTGTGCTCTTGCCACATTCGATCGCTCCGAGTTACAGAAACAAGTCATAGTTAGCAGTTCATTTAAATTGTTCCTAGAGCTAGAACCGCAGTTACGTGACATAATCTTTAAGTTCTATGAATCAAAGTATGCTTCATGCTTAAGGTTACTGCATGATATACAAGACAACCTCATGTTAGACATGTATTTAGCTCCACATTTGAACTCTCTCTACATGCAAATAAGGAATAGAGCTCTTATTCAGTACTTCAGTCCATACCTGTCAGCCGACATGAGGCTGATGGCTTCTGCCTTCAATCGCACTGTCACAGCACTGGAAGATGAATTGATGCAACTCATACTTGATGGTCAAATTCAAGCCCGCATTGACTCGCACAACAAAATCTTATATGCTAAAGATGTTGACCAGAGAAGCACCACTTTCGAGCGTAGCCTTGCCATGGGCAAAGAATACCAGCGAAGAACCTCAATGTTAATTTTACGTGCTGCAATGATCAAAAATCAAATACATGTCAAGGTAAGAAAAACAATTGCTTTTGTATAAAAATTAGCATACATAAACAGCATCACTACTTCTGTCTGTCTGTCTGTCTAGTCACGATAAACTCTAATACCTACTACTGCACGGATTTTGACGCGGTTTTTTAAATAGATAGAGTGATTCAAGAGGAAGGTTTATATGTATAAAGATTCCCGAAATTCCCACGGAAACCGGCACAACGCGGGTAAAACCGCGGGGCGCTGCTAGTTAGGTTATAATAGTAACATGACTTTCTTTTTATTTATCGAATTATGGCATATTATGTTAAGTGTTACTAATGAATTCTCAGGATTTAATTAAGGTGTAATTTTATCTTCAGAATGCTGGTCGCGATACCGGCCCCCAGAGCGGCGAAGCACCCGGCTCCAGCACAATCCTCACACCGCGAACCTTTGATGCTGTGCCCTTGTGATGAATTTACTCTTAAGTAAAAGTAAAACAACAGTTTCACATGACAACATAACTATTGTGGTTTCCATGCATTTTGGATAGATAGTCCCAGCCCTTAGTACATAACTGCTTATATTGTCATGTGAATTGAAATAGTTCTTACGTTTAAAAACAACATTTGTGTACTGAGTAATACTTGCTGCTTTTATTTTCGTTTAATGAGACTGCAGGAGTAGTACCGCAACACTTCAACAGCATTGCTGTTGCAAGCTGATGAATATCATTTTAAGGGAAATGTTTATCAGCAATCACTGAAACGCTGGTGCAAGCATTATTTCTCAATTGTTTATACTGAACTATTCTATGTAACCACTAAAATATTATGTCCTACGTAATTTTTGAATTAAAAATTAAAGGCATTATTTGGTGTTTCATTCATATTAACTGGAACCACAATCAGGTAATTTGGAAAACTGATTCTTTTTGTATTATGATAAAGGCAAAGTCAAATAAGGTGCACATAGTGGCTTACAGTATCCCTTGCCGCTGACTGCCGCCGGTTAAGTACCGAAAACCGCGCGCGCCGGGTTAAGCCGGCGGACATGTGTGGAGGCACCATTATTACCACCATTACAATTTATCATTTACCATTACAATTTATCATCTTGAAACTATGGGGCGCCGCCAAATAAAAACCAACATATATTTATAAAGATTTTTAATGTTATCAAGTATTTTTCTCGCTGCATGTGATGGGTTGTAAACATGTAGGACAGGATCCTGTGGCTACACCAAATGCTGGAGGACGACTTCCGGAACACGCCACCAACCACTGAAACATTAAGAAACTGTCAATATTTATTACCTATGATCAGAAATCTTTAGTAATTGATGCAGATTCGAGATTTTATTTATTATAGAGGTAGATTTGATCTGAATGGAACAATTCCTCTAATCTTGTAGTATGCCATACTTGTATTCATTTAGATTTTTCAGATGCCAATTTCAGGCCAAAACTCCAAAATTGTGGAACAGTAGTAGTTATTCTATTTACAAAATTGTAAATAGAATAACTTATGATGTGACTGACCATCTAGTTCATATTTTTTATTTACCTGATACAAACATGTTCTATGGAAATAAACACCACAAGTGACATTTTGACAAAGAGGCAGTGGCAACGCTACATCGTCAGGCAGATGATCACACAAGCAAATAGCACAAGTTGGAAGTTCTTTAGTAGCTTCAGTCTCCTCTGTGCTGTTTAGACATTTAATGCTTGGTGCAGCTGGGAAATGTGATAAATCTGTAATAGTGATACAAAAGTGTGTTATGAGATCGAAATTTGAAGTTACAGTAGCAGATCCAGGTTTTACTTGGGAGGCTTGCATTTTGTTTGTTAGGGTGGGCATGGAGGAAATATGTTGGTATTAGCTTCTTAGCTCTTCCTCCCCCTGAACTACCACTAGAAATTAAGTACCTATTACAAGAGGCATTCTGAATTTTTCAAATTACAAATCTTGATAATTTTTTACCAGAAAAGTTATTCCAATCAGATCATATATTGGTACCTTCATAAAATATGAAAAACAAAAAGCATACCAAACACAGCCATGATGTTATCAACTATGTCCTTATCATGGTCCCATGACAACAAACCAGATTGTAACTTGTCTTGCCAGACTTCGGACTGACCAACTAGGTGTATATTTGTAGCTAAACCTTCGGAGGTCACCTCCACATGTAGCCATATTCTGTTATCTGAAAACAGTCAATGTAAAATAAAATATGTTTATAAAGCTAATCAGGAAATAACTTTTATAATAATGCTTAATCAACATATGTTTGAGTTAATTTAATTGAAAATTGCCCAGGCAACTAATACTGTAACACTGACAGCATTGGTTAAGCAATAAATATTCAGTTTTTGTATAATGGTTTTAGTTTAGTTTTTGTTTATTGTTAAAACATAAAGTTAGTTGAGAACAAAGTACAAACCTAAAAGAATCCTTCTGAAATCATCCTTAAATGTAGGATTAATGGGTTCGGTCACAGTACAAAGCTCATCTATCTTCTCAAGTTGATTGAAATATTGAGATAAATCATGTACATACTTCTTAAATGTATAAATAATTTCTTCCAATGTCCTGTACTCCTTATCTTGGAGTGCAGTGTGAGGTAAGTTTAAGGAAACTATTCCCAACTTCTTGGGTGACTTGTAAACTATAATAATTTCATGTTTCCGGTACCACTCATCTTGTAAGACTAATTTTATATCTCTTATTGTTTTTCCGAACAATATATCAACCTGTCCTTTACTAACAAACGTTTTAATTTCATTTAAAACATCTCTGTCAATAATGTTCAATGTTTGCAAATTGATTTCTTGAACGCTTTCTTCCCATATTGGTTGAATTCTTTGAAGGTGCTGATAATTAAACATATCCTCGATTAAATCACTCATTTTAGATTTAAAAATCCACCCAAATCCACCAACACAGAGTCCACCAGTCATATTTTTCTGTTGGTGTGTGTGTCGGGTGTCCATGTTTTTGTTTTTGGTTGATGATTGATTTGTTTGAATATTTTTTTATTTTTTTACTTTTACAAAAATATAGACTTTCACAAGTCAACAACTGTCAAACTGTCACAGTTCAACTGTCAAAGTTCAGTCAGTAATGTTATTTTGTTTGACATATCAATAGAAAATAAAAATAGCTCTGTGGTTTATTTAGCCGACTACAAAAAAGGAAATCCTTTCTTTATTAGCTGTGTTTATTAGAATTCTGTGATAGAATTCATCATTGCACATTAGAATGTTCAATAGTGTAGGTAACTAGATATGAAAGTTTCTTTTGAGCTTTTTAGTAAATTTAGGAATGCTTACATACTTACAGTTTGTTTGCATAGATAGATTAACATACTTATTAATCTGAATATTTCCAGAATACCTTTCCTGTGGGAATTGGAGGAGGAGGGAGGACACTACAATACAGTAAATCATACTATAGTATAGCTAATGCAACATAACATTCCTAGTTATGGAGACAACACAACAAACACACACCAAATACCACCTAAGCCAAAATTCTAAACCTAGATACAAGTGCAAGGGTCAGGCAACATCAGTTGATTCCTATATTACCTACTTATAACATTTCGCAAATAAAGTAAACCATTAAATACATTTTGTATTAATAAATATCTTATATTATGCCACATAAATTACAGTAATTATGACAAATAATGAAAGATACATTATACATAGGTTACTCTTATGAACTATCACTACTGTCACTACTTTCCTCAATTAATATTAATTTTCTATGCTTTTTAGTTATTATTGGCTTAATATCACTTTTTGATTTTCTTTTCTTCACTGGAACAATGTCATTATCTTTTTCAAATACACTTGGTGCCTTTAATTCAAGATCAAATGAAGAATATTTCCTGACATGCATTTTTAAAACAAAATCTGGATCATCTAAAAACTCCATGCTTGGACCCTTTTTGATATAGCTAATAGTGTTATAAGCAGTAAAATGAAAATCTTCTTCTAAATAATGTTCAATCATGAGGAATGCCAATACATCTTCACCCAAGTTTCTTGAAAAATTTGGTGCTTTATCTTTATTTCTAAGATTAACGGGACCTTTAAGAAACCATGCATCTAATATCTTTTGAGCTGTTAGCTTCACATCATTTTTGGTAGCATTCTCAATAATGTTCCCAAGGGTACGGCAATGAGATTCTACATTTATTTCTTTTACATTGTTCTTTTGGTTACAGCAGACATCACACATTTTATTACAATCACTATCGCCCCAATCTTCATTGAAATGTTCGGCGATTATTTGTCTTCTGCAGAATTTTCCATTGAGGCAATACTTTATCATAGCATATAGGTGATTCAAACTGCCAAGCGATGAGAACACCATAGAGCTGACTTTGAATACATCTTGCATCCTGTACAGAGTGACACATTCTGCTCTATTGCCATCACGGCCAGCCCTTCCACTCTCTTGATAATAATTTTCCATAGATTTACTGATTGTGTGATGAATTACAAACCTGACATCAGGTTTGTCAATACCCATACCAAAAGCTACAGTAGCAACAATAGCCTGGTATTCTTGATCATGCCATTTAGTGTGAACTTTAGATCGGACATCATAGTCTAAGTTAGCATGGTAGCAGGCCACTTTCAGGCCTCTCTTTCTAAGACCATCAGAAACATCTTCAGCATCTTTAATACTGTTCGTATAGATAATACCTGATTCATCCTTGTATCGGTACCTTAACAGTTTTTCAAGAAGTAATAAACATTCATCTTGAGAGGATGGCTTTTCTAGTATTTGATAAAACAAATTAGGTCTATTGAAAGTTGACTTTATAACTAAGCATCCTTGAATGTTGAGTATCTTTTGCACATCTGTTAATACATGTGCTGTAGCAGTAGCAGTTAATCCTAGTAAAGGAATCTTTGGAAACATGTTGTGGAGGACTCCAAGGAACTTGTAATCGGGCCTAAAGTCATGGCCCCATTGAGAACAGCAGTGAACTTCATCAATGGCAATCCGTTGTAACCTGCCTTCAGAATAACATTTTTGCAAGTTAGACATAAATCTTTTACTTTTTGCAAACCTTTCTGGGGTTGCATACATTAGTTTTATCTTAGTATCTTTATCTCTGAGCACATTGAGAGCTTCAGCATTTTCTTCTTTGCTACTGGCACTTGTGATCAACATGACTGGGATATTTTTCTTATTTAATGATCTCACTTGGTCTTCCATCAGAGATATGAGAGGTGAAACCACTACTGTAAGGCCTGGTTGAACCAAGGCAGGTAGTTGATAGCACAGACTTTTCCCAGCTCCAGTAGGCATGACAACTAATGTGTTTTGTTTGGAAAGAGTCGAGTTAATAGCATTCAACTGGTTAGGTCTAAAGGAATCTAGACCAAAAATGTTCTTCCTTACATCTTCTACTCTCGGAGACCACTCATATTCGGTTCCCGCCCAATCGATGGACGCTAAAGAGTCTGATTTGAGTTTATTGATTGAATTTTTAATTGATGTTTTTCGCTCCTGCAACTCTCGCTGGCGATTCCTTAGTTTTGCTATTTCAGCATCCACTTCACTCAACATTCGATCAACCTGTTTCAGTTCTTTTTCCAATATTTCTGATGCCATTTTGGCTGCCTTATTTATTTATCAGTAAATAATATATTTTTTATAAGTACCTAACCAAGAAAATTAAATCATCTTTTAAATGATACGCAGCTGCAATTTTGTAAATGCTGTATTGTAACTGAGAAAATAAAACCCCTTGGACTCGGATTTAATTAACACATTCTACAGTCAGCAATAATTTTTATTTACACAAATTAATATATAAAATATCAGTCCACAACTCCGCACTACACAGCTGAAAAATATTTATTTATTTTATTTTCACGAACACGATGACAAATGGCAAATATTACCACAGACAGACCACGATATTACACTGTATTGACGAAAACAATGTCAAAAAGCGGCCAAGTGCGAGTCGGACTCGCCCATGAAGGGTTCCGTAGCAGCGAGTAACATAATAAAGAAGTTCTTGAAGTTCGTTGTACTTACTACTACTTACTTACTTAGCGTGTGCACTCCGCACCCGCTACCGATCAGGCCACGCCCCGCGCGACTTATAATTTCTACTCATGGTGTATAAGTATTACAGATTACAGATTTATTATAAGAAAATAATGGTTCAGGGTTTATGCATAAGATTAATGTTTATTAAAATAAATGTTTTTTTATTTACATTTGAGTTATTGAATGAATAATCAGTATTTTTTTGCGGTTTACGATTTATGTCGTAAAAAAAAAACTACTAACTAGACCTCGTTCAAACCAATTTTCGGTGTTAGATTACATTGTTATGTACATCATATATTTTTTTTAGTTTTATCATTCTCTTATTTTAGAAGTTACAGGGGGGGGGACACACATTTTACCACTTTGGAAGAGTCTCTCGCGCAAACTATTCAGTTTAGAAAAAAATGATATTAGAAACCTCAATACCATTTTTGAAGACCTATCCATAGATACCCCACACGTATGGGTTTGATGAAAAAAAAAATATTTTTTTCATTTCTAAGTATGGGAGACCCCCCTAAAATTTTATTTTTTTTCTATTTTAGTGTGAAAATATTAATGCGGTTCACAGAATACATCTACACACTAAGTTTCAACAACATAGCTCTTATAGTTTCGGAGAAAAAAGGCTGTGACATACGGACAGACGGACAGACAGACATGACGAATCTATAAGGGTTCCGTTTTTGCCATTTGGCTACGGAACCCTAAAAAGCACAAAACAGTGACAGCATAGTGATTATTTTCTCTATTAGTGACAGAGGATCGCTGAATTCGCTGTAGGTATAGGTACACACGATAACAGACGTTTAAGGGGCTCCTAGACGGGCCATATTTTCACGAAAATGTTTAGCTGCAATAGTGTGGCCGGCATCATCAGCCATCATTTACGGCCAGACTCTGCAACACTTTGCAATATTTTTAGTATATCCGGGATATGTTGTCACATATTTTTAGTATGGCCGATGAATGTTTAGGGTCTCGGCAATATGGCCGGAGAGTTCGCTTCGCAATCGAAAATACTGCAATATTTCTCAGCCACTTTTATTGTTGTCTCGCTTTACGGCATAAGTGCGTCCCTTTTTCATGCTACGTAAAGTTTGTCGCGATTCGTTTTTTCTCGGAAATGTTCGTTTTTGTCTTACTACTTCACTCGCACTCAGTCAGTACCCATGGAAACATCGTCAAACGGGTAGTTTGACATTTGACATTGATAAATAAAGTATGCGATTTATTTGATACCTACACCATGGAATTAGTAAGTACTACCGGTAGTACTTACTAATTCCATGACCTACACGTAATTTAATAATACCATGGAATTAGTAAGTTGTACGGTAGTACTTACTAATTCCATGAATAATACAGTAATTCATAGACACATCGGCACCATTCGGGTGTTATCGTTGTTCCGAGTTTTGCCGATAGGAAAGGAGTATTCACTACATCTTTATGTGGCCCATGTAAAGACAAAATATTGAGCCATATACTGCATCAGAAATATTGCCGAGATAAACATTTTCCAGCCATATGCTGCATTAAAATGTTTTTAGTATTGCCGGGATATAGTCGGCAATTTTGTGGCCACATATTTCATCAAAAGTATGGCCCGTCTGGGAGGGGCTTTAGCTTAGCATGCCTGCCTGCCACATACGTGCGGAATCCGTATACGATACGTAAACGATTTTCGAAAGCGTTTTCCACGTGCGGAATCACAGAGCACAAATCAAATATGCGGAATTCCGTGGACCTAGCGCGGACGTTAGTTTTTGCATTACTGGCCGCATATGTGCGGCATCCGAATTCGTTTTCCGCATTCGGAGACCTGAATGGATCAAATCTATAGAAAATACATTGACTGCCGCACACATTCGTTTTCTTAATTTAATAAATTCCGAACGTACGTTTCGAATGTGGACCCGTGCGTTCGGAATCACGATACGGAAAAAATCTAATGACGTCACGCGGGAGGCAGTATTTCCGTGCGAAATTTAAAGGGGCTCCTAGACGGGCCATATTTTCACGAAAATGTTTAGCTGCAATAGTGTGGCCGGCATCATCAGCCATCATTTACGGCCAGACTCTGCAACACTTTGCAATATTTGTAGTATATCCGGGATATGTTGTCACATATTTTTAGTATGGCCGATGAATGTTTAGGGTCTCGGCAATATGGCCGGAGAGTTCGCTTCGCAATCGAAAATACTGCAATATTTCTCAGCCACTTTTATTGTTGTCTCGCTTTACGGCATAAGCGCGTCCCTTTTTCATGCTACGTAAAGTTTGTCGCGATTCGTTTTTTCTCGGAAATGTTCGTTTTTGTCTTACTACTTCACTCGCACTCAGTCAGTACCCATGGAAACATCGTCAAACGGGTAGTTTGACATTTGACATTGATAAATAAAGTATGCGATTTATTTGATACCTACACCATGGAATTAGTAAGTACTACCGGTAGTACTTACTAATTCCATGACCTACACGTAATTTAATAATACGATGGAATTAGTAAGTTGTACGGTAGTACTTACTAATTCCATGAATAATACAGTAATTCATAGACACATCGGCACCATTCGGGTGTTATCGTTGTTCCGAGTTTTGCCGATAGGAAAGGAGTATTCACTACATCTTTATGTGGCCCATGTAAAGACAAAATATTGAGCCATATACTGCAACAGAAATATTGCCGAGATAAACATTTTCCAGCCATATGCTGCATTAAAATGTTTTTAGTATTGCCGGGATATAGTCGGCAATTTTGTGGCCACATATTTCATCAAAAGTATGGCCCGTCTGGGAGGGGCTTAAAACAAATCAAAGCAAAGTGCCCACTGAACGTACTACCAGTTTACAATTCCTAATGTAATAAAACGAACGTCTGCGCTAGGGCCACGGAATTCCGCATGAAAACAACATCGGATTCCGCACGTATGCAACCACAGTTAGCACCGACTTATACCTTCTTAACTATTTATACTATTTACGAAGAAGGTTAACTATAGACTTAAACCTCCTTAGTATTTACAATGAAGGTTTGGCACCGACTCAAACCTTCTTAGCATTTACAAAGAAGGTTAAGCGCCGCCTCAAACCTTCTTAGCATTTACAAAGAAGGTTAAGCGCTTACCCAACCCTCCTTAGTATTCACAGAGAAGGTTTAGCACCAATCAAAACCTCCTTAGTATTTACAAAAAAGGATTAGCACCAATCCAAACCTCCTTAGTATTTACAAAGAAGGTTTAGCACCAATCCAAACCTCCTTAGTATTTACAAAGAAGGTTTAGCACCAATCCAAACCTCTTTAGTATTTACTAAGAAGGTTTAACACCAATCCAAACCTCCTTAGTATTTACAAAGAAGGTTTAGCACCAATCCAATCCTCCTTAGTATTTACAAAGGAGGTTAAGCACCGACTCAAACCTTCTTAACATTCACAAATAAGGTTTTGCACCAATCCAAACTTTCTTAGTATTTACAAAGAAGGTTTAGCACCAATTACCTATTTACAAAGGAGGTTAAGTAAGCACCGACTCAAACCTTCTTAATATTCACAAAGAAGGTTTAGCACCAATCCAAAACCTCCTTAGTATTTACAAAGAAGGATTAGCACCAATCCAAACCTTCTTAGTATTTACAAAGAAGGTTTAGCACCAATCCAAACCTCCTTAGTATTTACAAAGAAGGTTTAGCACCAATCAAAACCTCCTTAGTATTTACAAAGAAGGTTTAGCACCAATCCAAACCTCCTTAGTATTTACAAAGAAGGTTTAGCACCAATCCAAACCTCCTTAGTATTTACAAAGAAGATTAAGCACCGACTCAAACCTTCTTAACATTTACAAAGAAGGTTTAGCTTCTACCCAACCCTCCTTAGTATTCACAAAGAAGGTTTATCACTGACTTAAACCTCCATATGCCTGGCCGCATAAGTGCGGAATCCGAATTCGTATTCCGCATTCAGAGACCCGAATGCATCAAATCCACATCAAATCTATAGAAAATACAGTGTCTGCCGCACATAATCGTTTATTTCTGTCCGTACGTTTCAAATGTAAACCCGTGCGTTAAAAATCCACCATACGGAAAAAAACCTAATGACATCCGCGTCGTGCGGAAGGCAGCACTTCCATACATTTGCTATGTACCGCCGCACATGTTCGGAAATTTTCGTGCCGAATTAAAACAAAGCAAAGTCCCCACTGAACGTACTGGTTATCAGTTTACTAAAGCGGGATTTACATTACGAAACTAGTGTCATGCATGATGAAACTAGTTTCGTGAAACTAATTTCAGCACATGTGAAACTACTTTCGTTTAAATTATAGTTTCGTGAAATTATCAGTATCGCGGAGATAATGGCCCTGTCAATATCATAGCTATTGCTGCTGCTGTCTCTGAAATTCTGTAGCGACACTACTTTCGCGTCGCATTTACATGATGAAACTAGTTGCATGACACTAATTTCACCTAGGTAAAAATCGCGCATAATGTAATTAAAGGCTAAATTACATTACGAAATTAGTGTCATGAAATTAATTTCGTTATTTTGTTTGTCGTTGTTTTTCGTTAACATTAGTTTTAACAACAGTTTCACGTGTAATTTAATACTTTCGTAATGCATGCATTAATTTCATGAAAGCAAATCAGTTTCGTGCCCTGCGCGATTTTTAGGTGAAATTAGTGTCATGCAACTAGTTTCATCATGTAAATGCGACGCGAAAGTAGTGTCGCTACAGAATTTCAGAGACAGCAGCAGCAATAACTTTGATATTGACAGGGCCATTATCTCCGCGATACTGATAATTTCACGAAACTATAATTTAAACGAAAGTAGTTTCACATGTTCTGAAATTAGTTTCACGAAACTAGTTTCATCATGCATGACACTAGTTTCGTAATGTAAATCCCGCATTAGGCTTTACAATTCCTAGTGTAAAAAAACGAACGTCGGCCACGGAATTCTGCATTCCACGGAAAACGAATTCCGATTCCGCACGTATGCACGGCACGTTCCCATCAACCGCTCCTTTGATGTGCGATCCAGGCGTTTGAGTTTGATTTATCATGGTTTTACATCCATAACTAAACGAAATAAATAATAAGCAAAAGTTTAGACCCTAAGGCTGGTTTTAGAGTCACGCTGACCGTCGGCGCTGACAGCTCAGCGCGTAGCTATCAGCGCGTAGCTGTCGGCGCCACCTCGTTTCAGTGTTATTCTGACCGCTGCGAAGTACAGACATGGTCAATCCCATGAGCGTTACGCCCGGTATCAATATCGCGACCCATTTTTCTATTGTCTGTACTCGTCAGCGCGTGCGTTAAAACCAGCCTAAAAGCTGACAATAGTTTTTCACGCGTACGTGTATTGTCACAGTAAACTTGCCGCCATTAAAATCTAACCAATGAGAGCGCAGCTGCGCGTAGGGCCAATCAGGAGCGAGCGAGATCTTACCAAAGAGTTTTGTGTATGTAAGTTTAATAGTTTCGACGAAGTTTTCACGTATAACCCAACTGTTTTCAAAAGCCAGCCTAATATCAAAATTTTATACAACTTGTATGAGGATTTTGACATAAGGCTCGCCAGGTTAATTGGTCGCGTTATAATGATGTTATAATGTTATATTATAATGATATTATAACATCATGTGCAATTGCTTAAATTGAGTGTTTTAGTTGTCTGTGCTATAACAGTAGTAATTATAAGTCTAGTATTGGAATCATAAGTAGAATGTTACAACATTAGTGTAGATAAATGAGATTTTACGATATCGATGTGGATATTATACCATCATGTGAAATTGCTTAAATTGAGTGTTTTGTTGTCTGCGCTATAACAGTAGTAATTATAAGTCAAGTATTGGAAACATAAGTAGAATGTTACAACATTAGTGTAGATAAAATACAATAAACGCACTTACCAAAATCGTTTTTTTTTTTCATTTTCTTGCACATCATCAAATAGTGCGACTAGCCTTCAACCTAGCATCTTTATTTTTATACAATTGGTCACTGGCGTCCCATAAACATTTTCGCAGCCGAACTTCTTCTATCACACGCCTGGTATCAATATCGCGACCCATTTTTCTATTGTCTGTACTCGTCAGCGCGTGCGTTTTACGTGAAACAGTAACGATAACCGAGCTCGATAGCGCGTCGGCGCCGCGCGCTCAGCGGCGCCGACGCGCGGCGCGTACGGTCGCGTATGCCTCAGCGCTGACCGTTGTACGCGCTGAGCGGTCGGTGTCACTCTGAAACGCTTCTATAGTGACCATACATATTGGTCTCTCAGCGCCGACGGTCAGCGTGACTCTAAAACCAGCCTAACTGTCGTTTAATTGACAATGGATCACGTCAAAGCTGAATCTGGTTATGTGGCACTGTTATATTGTATGGAATAGCCCTTTTCTATCCCGAAAATTTCAACTGTACAGAGGTGCAGAGCGGGGCATTGTTAATGATTGTCACTGTCAACTTCTATCTAATAAGTATAGCAGTTTGTATGTTCAATAGTTTATAATTAACACAGTGGAACAGGTTGCATAATGATGAGCAACCGTAGCACGGTACTCACGGTACCGTAGACTCGTAGCCAGTCAGGCGTAGTGGTAGTGTCTTAATGACGGAGGACATAAGGGATATTATCACATATTCTAACGGATTGTGGTTGGAGTGTAGCAAAGGGTGTGGAGTATTATGCTGGTACTGGAGAAGTAGGTATATTTCTATCTAATGAGAAGTTCTAAAAATAACTTACCAAAATTATGTCTATACAATTTAATAAGATAAAACATAAACCAGAATACAACTGCATATTGGGATAGTTAAACCACCCAAATGAATAATTTAATTGTAAAATCACAAAAAACTCATCAGCCTAACTTATAATACATTCTCATGTGATTTAATTATATTAAAACAAAGATTAAAATCTTTTCGTAAATCCATAAAACATTATAATTTTTGATAAAATAAAAGGTAATAATTATTATTATATACATCAGAAGAAGTACCGATATTTACTTATAATAATAAATTAATGTTGTGCCAAAGGTATACAAAAATACTATACCTATAAAAATATCCTTGCCATTCTACGGCCTAACATATCAATGTCTGCTACTGTATCTCTACATGCATCATAATTTCAACTAGAACTAATAAATTGACAAACTAATAACATTATTATGGTCTAATTAGGGTAGTTTCCACTTTAGTCATGTCGTCGCCCTTGTGGAGCTGGACTTGTAGAATGGAGAATACTTCAATCACCTGATTCGCCTCTGGTTTATCTCCTTCAGCGCGCCATTTTAATTCCATCCGCGACATCTTTGTGCTGTCCTCGTTTTTGATGCAATTATATTCACCAGGGAAATCCTGAAAATACAAAAAAAGACTCAATCTATAAAATATATTTGGGCCACTATTATGTTAATGTATGAGTTCTGCAAAATAGCTTAACCGGAGCTGTTAAATTTATACCTATATATGATTATAAGTACACATTAGATAATTCAAATAAATATATTTTTAATAAAATATAAAACTACACTGATTTCTTGTTGGGCGATTAAGAAGTTTGATAAATAACAGCTGTCCTACAGATGGCAAAGACCTCCAAACTTTGCCAACCATCATGTACAAAAAAGTTCAAATAAAATATGAAAAACCTTACATTGTTGAAGAATATCCTCCTGTTGAGACCCATTGCAACCACAATGACGTCAATATATTTCTCCTTAACCTCGACAACCACAGCCTCGGTAATATAAGGTGTATTCATTTCAATGTACTTAAGAGTGTACAGCTCGGAGGACATTTCACCCGCTTTCTTAGCGTTATACTTCTGCTTGTTACACTGAGCGGCAATCATGCGCACTTTGTCAACCTCCCACTTAGGATTCTCTCTCCAATTAATACTGGCAGCTAGTAGTCTGTAATGAAAAAAATAAAATATAACAGTTCTATCAAATAACTTTTTATTTAAATATTGCTGAATATGGAGTATGATAATTGTTAGGGAAAATGGGTGAATAGATTTGGATTTTGGCTATCAGTTTGTTTCTTATAGCATGGTAAAGGGTACTATTTTAATCCTGAAATAGAGGCTTGAATCAATTAACATTGACTAAGGTAAAACAGAGAGCTACTAGTTTTAGTAAACTTAATAATTACCTATGAACCATTATGTCGGCATATCGTCGTATAGGACTGGTGAAATGAGTATATAATGGCACATTCAATGCATAATGGTGGAATTCATCATCGTCACAATTGGCGGCACAGAAATACTTGGCTCTAGTCATAGGTTTTGCACACAGCATGTTTAACACCATAGCTTTTCCTTTGCTCATTTCTTCACTCTCTGTATAAGGTAATAGGGACCGATGCAGGCTCCCAGCAGTGGAAATATCTAATTCTATACCTAAAGGACTCAATGACTTAGCTAATTGCCTCAACATATGACCACTTGGAGGTGGATGACATCTCAAGAAAGCCAACTGAGGATGGTCAAGATAGATTCGTTGGGCTACAGTCATATTGGCTAACAACATAAACTCCTCAATCATTTGATGGCTCTCTTTAATCTGGTAAATGCAGAATGAATCTGGAAGGCCAGTAGACGGATTCAAATGAAAAGCTACTTTTGGCTGATCTATCTTTAGGGCTCCTCCATCAAATCTGGCTGTCCTGAATTTTGCTGCCAGACCACCAATAGTCTGTATAGATGTCTTGATTTCATTATATGTGAAACCATTGTAAGTCTCTGGGAATATTTCCTCAGCATCAGCTCTATTTTCTAGTATAGCCTGAGCATGTTCATAGGCCAACTGACTACAGGAGTTAATAACAGTTTTTGCAAATCTGTGACTGAGTATCTTTCCATCTTTGGTTATTTCCCAAAATACTGAAAATGCAAGCTTATCAATGCCAGGGAAAAGAGAACAAAGCATGCATAATTCATCAGGTAACATGTGATAGGCTTTTTCTACCAAATATATGGTTGTAGCCTTTTCAGAAACTTTTTCATCCAGTATAGTATCCTCTGTTAAATAATGTGCTACATCTGAAATGTGCACTCCAATCTCATAGTTTCCATTTTCTAACTCCCTACAGGACATAGCGTCATCAATATCTCTGCAATTATAAGGATCAATACTAAATATGCAAAGCTTCCGGCAATCTTCCCTTATTTTGATTTCCTCTTCAGGTATAGTGTAGTCAAGACGAGGAAACAGATCTCTCACTTCAGGCCCATAAGGCGTGACGTCCAAATCGTTCTGTGCAAGTATAGCCATACTTTCTGTCCTCATATTACCAGAAAGACCAATATTGCACAGGATTCTTCCTACTGCAAATCTAGTATCGTACCAATCAGTTACTTTAGCCAAAAACAACACATTTTCATATGTTTTAGCATCTTGGTAAAAGTTATCGGGCCAGCATGTGAATGGTATGTTGAGTCTGGGGATCCGATGATCTCTTGGTATAAATAGGGCTCTTTGTCTGTTCTTGTCAGGCATTAACTTGAGATTACCTATGCAATTCCTTGTGTGTATTTTTTCCTTGATGTAAATAACTTTTCCCCTCCTTTGTTTCTCTTTGCTATTTTTATCAGTATTCTCTTGTTCCTCATTGTCATCACTTTCACCTTCAATAAGTTGCACAACCACAACATCACCTTCTAGAGCCCGGTTACGGTTCCTGAGACCATCTATGAAGACATCCTTCTCCTCACGGTCATAACTTGAAATATATGAATGTTGAAATTGCTTTGGATTAATTCTTATTACCCCTTCAATGAGGGTATTAGTTTTCAATCCTGTTTCTATATCCTCAGGCTTCATGTAAGCTTCAAACTTTTTGTCATCACTTTCTTTGTTATTTTTATTTTTCTTGTGTTTCGGTGAGTTGTTTGTATTAACAACTTGTTGTGGTTGGAGTTGGGTGTTGACCAACATGTTGTAAGAGTGACTCAGCAGAGGATGTTGTATTATATTTTGAAAGAAGAAATTGTGCAATGGCAAGTTGACCTGTGAATTCGAAGCAGGAGAGCAAGGAATGCTCACAGAGCCTGGTCTGGGTTGAAGATGCACCATGGGTGTGTTGGGGAGGCTCGCGGCGTGCATCCCCGCGCTCTGGGGGCTGCTAGGAATCGACCCTGAGTGTATCTGATGCTCAATCTCTTGAACACTCTGCATGTATTGAAACTGTGGGTGATGCGAAATATTTTCTAAATACCGAGGGTTGGAATTAGCATATAATGGACTTACATGATTCACAAAAAAATCATGAAGTGACGGTGAGTTCGGGGACGCGTGAAATACGGCATTTTGAGTAGGGTTGGTGACACCGTTTCGTGTGTTGAGGTGCAATTGCTTGTTTCTCTTTTTTCTCGCATTTTTTCCTTTGGGGCTATTATTTCCTGGTTGCTCCCGAGGTTGTTTTGATTCGTCAACTGTATTGTTTACCTTCAAGCAAGCCATCAACTCGTGAACAGAGGTCACTTCACAAATGGGTGTATTAGTTGCCACCTTAGCCGTGTTGCCTTTTGATGGTGTTTTAGACTGAGATGGGCATTGTTTTTCTTCATGATTTTTGAGATTTAACGTTTGGATCGGCTGTGACGACGTGGTAATATTTGTTGTAGATGGCCCAATTTGCTCTTGTTTGCTTTCAGATACATTTTGTTGCATGGTGAGCATATTATTGTAGCATTATATTATTCATTCATAAACATTTCATTTGTTTTTACACAAAATTACACAAATAATTTCAAGGTTCAATGCCCTATTTAGAAGTAATCGAAATGAAAGAAAGAAATTGATAATTTCATTCACTCACTCATTGTCATTCGTTCGTGGACTCGTTCACTCGTGTGAATTTTATTGATCTGAAAGAAACCCCACTACTAACGCCATGATCAACAAATAACATTAAGCTAGAACACACAGGTCCAAAATTGAACTAAAACTACATATTTACGCTACATAGAGGCATAGAAAAAGTAGGTAAACATATTTTTATTATTGAATGAATTTATTATCCAAAAATATATTTTTCTGCAATATACCTATTTCTTTTTCAAAGAACTAGACCGAAGACTTTAAAATAAGTTCATTAACCAAATGAGAAAGAAATCATGATAGATATGAATAAAATGGAACTCTGCTCTTCAGTCTTCACTCTTCGCGACACAGACTTCGCGACTTGCGAGTATAATAATTAATATAAATATATATAATGGCTCCACAGTAGTCCACAGATTATTTAAAAAAACACACACACATCATCTGTGTGCAGGTTTTCGACAGTTCTGTTGATAAGACAGAAAACAATCTGTGGTACAGCTGTAGAGTCTATAATCTCTTATCTGGTCTAGTTTGTATTAACTAGTTTATGGTAAAAATATTATCTCTGGTTTAGGATTCGATTCGACCGAAACCACTCTTGGTTTCCTTCCTGGTCTGTGGAAACCACACCGAAACGAGTATTGTGCGATTTTCGACCAGCCTGAATCGCAGTGCCAGATATCTTTAAACAGAAACGCCACAGGATCGTCCTAAAAATGGCATCAAAAGCCTTTTCCAGCCCTTTAGTTCGTCATGTTGCGGTAAATGTTGTAGTTTAATAATTAGTGAGTTTGTTCAGTTCAAGAAATGGTCTAAAAAATTAACTGTCAAAACCCTGATTATGTAAACCATGATTGTGTAGGTTTTTTCGGCTTGATGTGCAACTAATGTAAACTTTTGTGTTACAGTCCAGGGGCTTAGCTCATGCGGCACCCTCATTAGCGGCAGAAGCTAAGATCCAGACGAATGTACTCCCTAATAAAATCATTGTGGCTTCCTGGGATAATGGAAGTCCTGTTTCTAGAGTTACTGTGGCCTTCAAGTAAGTACTTTTGTTACAAACTGTGACTAGAGTTAGAAGTACCCGAAATCACAACTTGTAATTGTGTTGTAATTACAGAGCTGGATCCCGGTATGAGCCCCAAACTGACTTGGGTCTGTCCCATGTTCTGCGTTCAGCTGCTGGGCTCACCACTCAAAAGGCCAGCAACTACATCATTGCCCGTAAAATGGCACAAGCTGGAGGTTCCCTCAGTGTCTCTGGGGATCGTGAATTCATTTACTATACCCTTGAAGTAAGTGAGCAGGAAAAGTTAAAACTAAATAGAATTTTAATAACTCTTTATTCCAAATTCCTTAGTAGAAAACTTAAAAAAACTGGGAACTATTTTTTATTTATACATATTCTTATTAAGAATATGCCTGTCTCATTTGGATAATCCTGTCTATGAAATATTGTTTTAATGAAAGAATTTTGTAAAATAATAAAATAAAAGAATTTATTTATAGGCAGCTCGTGACAACATTCCGGCTGCAGTGGAACAGATGAACAATCTGATCAGCGGCCAGGAATTCCGGCCTTGGGAGATGGAAGACAATGTTCCTCGTTTGAAGCAGGACTTGGCTACTGTGCCTCCTCAGGTAAATAGTTCGTAGACTTTTTTATGGTCTATCTCATGTTCAAAGGTCAAAATAGGATAAAAATTATTACATTAGGAATGTATGATGTAAAATTTTAGCTAGTATTGAAGACTAGGAGCAACAGAGCAATAGTACAGTACTAAATGTACCTGCTAACATTGAACCACTGAAATCTAGATTAGTCTACAAGTACTAGTTTATAATAACCGGAGAGACTTCTCTTCCATTTACTAATCAATTAGATCCCCAATAAATAGTTAGTTTGAGTATAGTGAAAGTATAGTGAGGGCTTTTTGGAGGTGGTCTTAAGATGATAATAATAATAAATAAATGCAAGAATGTGTTTTCTCACTAATACTACACATTTTTTTTTAGTAACACCTTCTTATAAGAAGTCCTAGGTAATGTTAATGTTTGATTATAATCCGTTACTTCTAATTTGTCTCAGGTTCGTGCCGTGGACCTCCTCCACAAGGCTGCATTCCGCCGTGGGCTGGGCAACTCCCTCTACATGCCCAAGAAGAAGATTGGCAAAGTGTCCACCGAGTCGATGCAACACTTCGCTGCCAACACCCTGACTCCGCAGCGCTGCGCCGTTGTTGTTGTTGGAGACAGCCATGTATGTGAAATAATAAATTAATATCTTTTAGTTTTGAAAACTCGAAAAAAAATCAACATTTAACATAAGAGCAAAGGTGCATTTAAATAAAACGAATAAAGAGCTAGAGCTAGAACAAGAGCATTCTCTCTTGATCTTTTAGTGTAAACGACTGCTCGTTTTCAGTGTTTACACCAAAATATCAACGTGCAAGAATGAGAACACTAGAACACTTTGAAGAGACCGCTCCTGGGAGCGAGCACGTAAAGGTTGATTTACATGAAACGAACATAGAGCTAGAGCTAGAACAAGAGCATTCTTTCGTAATCTTTTAGTTTTTAATCGGACCAGTAGTTCCTGAGATTAGCGCGTTCAAACAAACAAACTCTGCAGCTATATAATATTCTTCATAAACTTAAGAGCAAGGCTCTTATCGGTGAGTCCGATGCAGACTTCTCCATCTATTCCTATTCAGTGCTAGCTCCTTCACATCTCTATACGACATGACAGACACTTTTTCTTTTTCTTTTTTTTTTCTTTAATCTGACCCATGTAACTGATTCTAGGCCTTCCCCTACCTTGCTAATTTCTTTCAACATTACCTTCCATGATTAATTTATGTATCTGTCATGACGTATGAGATGTATGAGATGTCCTATCATCTTCCCTCTCCTATAATTATTTTAGTATAGATTGAGGGTGCCTGTCAATTGATGCGGACCGAGGCTGCGGAGCGGAGAAACGGACAAATATTAACCAATAGGATTGCATAAAATATCTGACCGGGGATTTATGCTTATGCGGGAAGATGATAGGACATCTCATTGCTCATTCTCAGACACCCTAATTGTATGTATGTAAGAACGCTGGCAGAAGTATGTCTATAGTCTTGTACCAAAAAAACAAAACTATGTAATTATTTTTATTTTTCATATAAAATTTATATTATATTATTATTTTTCATGTAAAATAGCTACTTTAGCTACTAAATATGAATTAAATCAATCAAATATTGAAGCAATACATGTAAATAAACTTTTGTCATCTTTGTTTTCAGGAAAGGGCTAACTTGGTTGCACAGAACTTGTTCCTTTGCAATGGTGATGCTAAAGCTGAACCTTCCCCTTACCATGGTGGGGAATTGAGGTTGGTTGATGTAAAATATTTTAATTTCTTAAACTGAAAATGTCGCCTACCCTTTTAAAAAGCGAGGAAGTATTATTTACTTCGATGATACAGTGTAAACTCTTTATAACGAAACTCAAGGGACTGAGCATTTTTTGTCGTTATAGAGAGTTATCGTTATATGGAGTGAACAAAAAAACAACCGAATTAACAAGAATTTTTACGTTTACTGGCCATGTTAACAGTTTCAAAGTAGGTTTACGACTGATAATACGATAGGTACCCAGTATGCTTGGTCGAAGACCATCACTTCCGAGAAAACAATGCGTCTTACTGCACGTGTTTAAGGCAATTAAGGATAATAAAAGCTAGACCGACCTCGGATGTTTCGGAGTTTCAAAGTCTTTGTTACCTGATAACATAACAAAAACAATAATACCGATAATAAATATTTACTGTCTAAAAATATGAACACATTTCTTCGTAATAGAGAATGGTGTATCGCTATAAAGAGTGTTTCAATATGTGTGTTTTAACACAAACCAACCAAGTTAGGCTCACTTCAACGTTACAGGGAGTTTATTGTTATAAAGGATGACGTTATAAAGAGTTTACACTGTATTTTCAAAAGTTTGGGTATTTTTTGTGTCTATTAATATAATAATTTTAAAATGTTTACGCGATTATTTTACCTTTGATTTTAATTGGTCTGTGGTGTAAGGTATCGCTTCTTCACTTCACAGCAGAAGGCGAAGTTTCTTTTTGTAATGTTATGTACAATGATACTCATGGTAATATACAATAACTCGGTAAAATTACATTTATTTTAGGAAGGAAATGGGAGGCGACCTTGCCCATGTTGCCCTCGCCCTACAGGGTGCTCCAGTCGGCACTCCCCAGTCTCTCGCCTTGGCTGTTGCCGCCAAAGGTAAGGTCAACACTTATTTTCCACCTTAATATGACCATATTTTCAAATTCAATTCCAATTAATTATCAATACTAATACTTAATGAGGTGACATTTGTAAATTGGTTTGTTTGTATGTTCGGGGTAAACTTCGTAACTATTCACCCGATTTCAAAACTCCAAAATCATATGACGATATTAATCTGTATAAAAATAAAATTGGTAACTCTCTTAAATCAAGGTTAATTATTTAACTTTATAAATGATTAAAATTGGAAATTCAATTAAGGATAATAATATCAAACAAAGGAAAATAAACTAAAATGCGTCGCGGGCGGGCTGTACTGTATCTGACGATTTGAGGTGCGAGGGAATGTACAAGATAATTCATGAATATAATTTCAACCACCACTATGTTTCAAACAGCTTTTGGTAACGGCCCAGTCACCAAGTGGGGCTGCGACAACACCGCCTTGGGCAAGGCTATCGGCAACATCGGTCCGTACGCGGCCGCGGGCTTCCAGGTCGCGTACTCCGACAACGGGCTGGTCGGGGCTGTGCTCTCCGTGCCCAAGGATGAGGCGTGCGGCGTAAGTGGGCCTTCAGCATTGTTAATAATATTGATGTTTATTTATTTACAATTATATTTACGAACTTTTTAATCCCCAATGTAAAGTAGGATGATATAAGATTTTGTGTGACGTGGCAGTGGTAGTTTAAAAAAAATATATGGATGGAATTCTAAGCTGTGATATATACATATTTTTTTAGGCTTTTCAGGCTTTTTTTTACTCTGGTCGAAGTTTCGATCATAATTTTGAGTTATCACATTAAAGTCACTGATGTCATACACCTATGGACGTAAAGTGATCAGTTACTGACTAGTCAGCGACCATCATTACCTGACGTGAGTCAATAACCGAGTCGATCTCGACTAGCGCCCGCCACCGGCCGGAGAGCCCACAGCCTCTAGACGTGCGCTGTCGTAGTAGGCGCTTCACCACACACAAGATTGATCAAAATCGTGTACCACGGCTTCAAGCTTCTTTTGTTGTTGGTATTTTATTTATAAAACTACTTTATCTATGTTTCAGGCTGTCAGAGCAGTCGCTCAGGTCCTCAGGGGTTGCAAACTGACTGACCAAGCCATCATTGCCGGCAAGAACCAGCTGAAACTCCAGGTGCTGAGTGAGCTTGATGATGGCACCAGCCTCGGTGAATCAATGGCTGCCCATTACCTGTCTACTGGCGGAGTACTCTCGCCCACTGAGCTCGCTACAATGATTGACCAAGTTAATCCCAATGATGTCCGTAGTGTGAGTGTCATCATTATATTTTGTTACTTAAACATTGATTATATTTAATGAATACTTACAAAGTCTAGTGCCCCATGATTATCTCAATGTGGTCACTTGTATATGTTTGGGGCATGGACTTGTGGAGCTGGGTTGTTCTGAGCGAAGTGTGGAGCACTGATTGTGAAGGTGTTACTAATGTTTCTCCTGAGTCACGGGACAAGCCCGGTCTTGCAAGAGGCATGCAAAGGTTTACAGATCCAACTCATAGAGATGGAGATGTTTAATGTAATGGATCACAACTGCAGGGACACATCTCGACCACATCAGTACAACATGCCCGTGCAGAGGTAGGGACTATTGTAGAAAATGAGTGAAAAATACTGGACTATTAATGTAAAGAGGTCGGCACCTGCCTTAACAAGTGGTATACAAGTTCTCGGCGGCAAGCAGTGGCTCGCCGCCCACTGGATGGGTCCCCCGAAACAGCCGACGTAGAGACTGTAAGGGGGCAACATCGGCGTGGGCGTTACTAATGTTACTATTATTGGTATTTATCTGCTAATATATAAAACTAGCAGCGCCCCGCGGTTTTACCCGCGTTGTGCCCGTTCCCGTAGGAAATCCGGGATAAAATGTAGCCTATAGCCTTCCTCGATAAATAGACTATCTAACAGTGAAAGAATTATTCAAATCGGTTCAGTAGTTTCTGAGATTAGCGCGTTTAAACAAACAAACAAACAAACAAACAAAACAAACTCTTCAGCTTTATAATATTAGTATAGATTCTCGTGTCACGGGGTGCATAATTGAACTCTTCTGAAACGGCTCGACCGATTCTCATGAAATTTGGTGTACATATCGGGGAGGCCTGAGAATCGGACAACGTCTTATTTTCATCCCGAAATTCCCACGGGAACGGGTACCGTGGTTGAACTACTCTGAAACGGCTCGACCGATTCTCATGAAATTTTGTGTGCATATCGGGTAGGTCTGAGAATCGGACAACATCTATTTTTCATCCCGAAATTCCCGCGGGAACGGGTACAACGCGGGTGAAATCGCGGGGCGCAGCTAGTCTACTACATAAAAATAAGTCGGGTTTTCCTCCCTGATGCTATAACTCTAGAACGCACGAACCGATTTCCACGGTTTTGCATTCGTTGGAAAGCTCGGGCTCCGTGAGGTTTATAGGGAATAAAAATCTCAAAATTCCCACGGGAACGGGGGCGCTGCGGGTGAAACCGCGGGGCACAGCTAGTTTTCTATATATATTATATCATTCCCAGGTTATGTCTGCTGCTGCATCCTCCAAGTTCTCGATGGGCGCCGTTGGTAATCTAGCCTTCGTGCCCTTCACAGATGAACTATAATTTTGTAGATCAATTTATGTAAATTCACCAATTTTAGTGTATTCAATCATTTATAATTTATTGTTCAAATAAATCTGTTATTACAAAGAGAAGTGTTAATTAATTAAAAAATTTTGCAACCAGTTGGTCTTCAGAACACGATACTAATTAACAATTATAAGCTAAGTTCAGTGATGAAAGAAGGCAAGCTTAATATAGCCTGAAATAAGAAGCTTTAAGTTTAAATACAAGTGTGCCATACTGAAACGACAAATTGCTGCAGAGAATCTAATTCAATCATATTGTTATACTCTTTCCCTGAATTCATTCTTCCAATTCTGTTACACCCTCTTCATATTACACACACACACACACACGGTCAGTGGAGATAAAATATTACTTATTTCATAATTTTATTTTTATTTAATTTTGCGAGACGATGTGAACTTTTGTTATGTCTACCAGAGCAGGGGGCGTCTGAAAACCAGCGCTGTACCAAGACTTCGATCTTGATACAGCATTCGCTGAGACGTCTCCTATAGATACATTAAAAAAAATATATATTTTAATTTTGTACTTTGTCTTTTCATATTCTTGTACTTGTAGCAATAAATGATTATTTTATTTAGAACATAAACTATCAATCATGTATGTACATTATGTACAATGTGTTAGCATTGTAAGGAAATGGTAAATAATTGAACTTAATATTATCATTATTTTTATTGTACTTCTGCTTCGGTTAACAACATGTTTGGTATACCCTTTGATATGGGAAATTGTCTTCCTGATTCAGGGCATGTTAGGTGGCCTTCTTCAATTTCTACTTCTAACAATACTCGGTGTGCCCTCTTCAAGAACTCTTCATTTTCTTCAAACTTGGGCTCTATTGTCTTTGGCAAACCTTCACTGTGGCCGATGCTTTCCGCAGCAGTCCACAAAGCATCCCAGTCCAACTTGGGTATAATTCGAGACATGAATTCAGGATTGAAGTCTACTTCTGTTATTTTTATGTCTGTGGCATTGATAGCTAGCGGATATCCAGTAACCACACCCTTCAAGCATTTGGAAGTAAGCATATTGTGAGTAATTAGTTTCATTTCTCCAAAATAAGTAAATATTCGGAGTTTTTAGTTGGTGTAATGAAATATAACCAGTATAGCCCTGTCTTTACACCAAGTCAAGTTTTTATAAAAACAACCTCATGTGATTATATTTAGATAGCTGTTTTAAATCCACAATTGATAATTTTATTTGTTTACTTTTGATTTTATAGGTTACGTTTGGTAAGGTTAGACAAATTTCACAGACACACACAAATTTTGTATGAACCACAGTAAACAGTATGAATAAAATGAACCACAGATGAACTAAGAAATTTTAATTTACTTATTTTTTGATCGCTAAATTGACAAATTCAAGTAGGTTGTCTATATTTACTCTGTGACGAACAAAAAATACAAAAATATGTATTGATCATAAATGTCAAAATTTTGTTTACTGTCAAAGTCATGAATGCAAACAAATATTAACGTCCGTCAATTCATTTGTCAAACAAGCCTATTTATTTTGTTTAGCTGGTAAAAATGCCGCCAAATTGATATTATTTTTGTTGGTAGGTATGTATTTCATTCAGCAATTATTAGATTTAGGCATATAAATAGTGAATTAACGTAATTCAGTCTGTTATCAACGAATACTCCAATAGTCATAAAAGAATCAAGGTAATTCTTTGAGTTATATACCAAAGCATTCGGCCACATCATATTCGACGACTGTCATAATTTTAATTCCATACACTTAGGTTCTTAGTTTTAGTTTGTATACATTAATGCAATAAGATAAATATTTCTTCAGATTCAAACGAGTTTAGATTGAGTGAAACCCGTCATATATCGAGAAATGTTCTAATTTTCAGTGGAGCATGACAAGTCCGTCTGGTCATATTGAAGAAGACTCAGCGTATTTCGCAAATCTATACAGCCAGTTGAAACGTCGACATTGTCGTCATGTTATAAAGGTCAAAGAGAATAAATTCAAACCCAAGTGCAGTAAGTGTTATAAAAGAAAATTTAAGAAATATAAACTAAGGAGAGATGGGAAAGAAGACCAAGATGTATTAGACGTGTCGCAAATATTATTGTCATCACTTAGAATTAAATCTCCGAGGAAGGGGGATTACATTAATGAAGATCTAGATAATTTGAAGCCTCAGAACTATCTCTTCAAAATGGTGAAGCAGAAACATCTGCTTTGTATGAATAATAACTCAAATAATTCATTTGAGACCTCTTTAGAAGAAAAAGAGACACAAGAGTCTCCAGATAATCATGAAAAGAAGCACACAAATGCATTTAAGTTGTTGATGGATTCTAGAAATAAAAGTATTGGCAGCAACTCTCCCGGTAAAGAGAAACCAGTGGATGATGCTGAAGTTCAACAGTTACTTGAGAAAAAGAATGCAAAAGTGAAAAGAACTCTTATGCTGCAAAAAATGGCCGAAGGTAAAGGTTCGCTAAAGAAAAAAGCATTAGAAGAACAGCAGGATAGACTTATAAAGAAGAAAATGGACAAACGGGCAGAGAGATTAAAAAGTATGATCCTTAATAAAGAGCCCAAAGCACCTAAAGTTGATGAACAACAGAATTCTAAAAATAAATCACGTGATCCTCTGAATATAATTGACACTCATAAGAACAACAAAAACATTGAGAAACCAAAGAAAACATTCCAAATCATTAACATGTTCAGCGACACCATTACAAATGGAATCAGTCCTCAGAAACCCATTCCTAGAGAAGATGCTGAGTTTTTAAATAAGTTGTCACCATCTTTGAAAAAGAAGGAAAGCATGTTATCATATTTCAAGAAGATTGATAAGGACGAAGAGAAATCAATAAATGTTGATGATGAGAATGATAACACTGTCATAAAGGTTAAATTTACTCCCAGTATGAGAAAAAGAGGTAGGAAGAAAAAGAGAAGTGATAAGGTTAAGAAACAAGACTCCGATGATAAAACAGAGGACCCGAATCTACTAGTTGCAGATGACAATGAATTAGTAGAAGTGTTTGTACCAATTATAGAAGAAGATATAGCTCCCGTTAGTCCAGAAAAGAATGAGAGAAGAAAACGTAAAAGAGATCTAAAAGATATTATATGCATTGACACACCAGCTGAGAATGGTGAACGACCCAAAAGAAATGTAAAGAAACCTCAGAAATATGTGGATGATTTACAACTGACTAGTTCTGATGAAGAATTGCATATATTTACCCCTAAAAAGAAGAAGCATAGTGATAAAAAGATACCTGTCAAAGTAATTGATGTTAATATTAATGATAATAGCAATAATGTCAAAGAACAAAAGAAATCAAGTAAAATAGAAAAGAAAACTAAAATTAATAAAGAAACGGAAAAAGAACCAGTCCAACCCAAAACATTGGCCCCAATATTTAGAAAAAACCTGTCCGATCCTGCTGCAGTGGAAGCTAAACAAAAGTTTTTACAGAGTGGTGTGCCAGAACAGTTAAAAAAATTAATGACCAAACAGAAAAATACAAATGTTGTAAACAATGACTTTCTCAAAGTAGTCCATGTCCAACAATTAGACAGTCAAAAACCAGTCTACTTTGAATATCCCACATTGAAAGATGCAGATGACTCTCATGATGTGAACATATCTGGCTTAAATCAATCAATTTTTAAAGAATTGTTGAGCCCACAAATAAAAGAGGCAAGCTTAAGACATTCTTATAATTATAACAGTGTACAAGTAACCTTAAAGCATTTAAAAGATTTACATATAAGGTTTCCCGTGTATCGCACCTACCGACTACTTCGCAGCAAAAAGAAGGGGGAATTCAAAGATAACACCAGCTATTTAGACCTACATAATAGTGTAGAAATCGTAAACTGTTCCATTGATGAGCAGTCTGATAACCCAGAACAGTTAAATTGGTGCGACAAGTATAAACCACTGACATTTAGTCAAATTATTGGTAATTTTGACAGCAACAAAGAGTTGAAAAAGTGGCTGGTCTCATGGACTGAAAATCAAATTAAATCAAAAGCTTCTAAGACTGCTGAATCTTCAGATTCCTCTGACTTTTGCTACTCAGACACTGACAGCAGAGAGAATGTTAAGTCATCTAATAATAATCTTTTAATACTTTGTGGCCCTGTTGGTTGTGGGAAAACCTCAAGTGTTTATGCAGTTGCTGCTGAACTATCCATCAAAGTTATTGAGGTCAATGTTAGTAGTAAGAGAACAGGAAAAATCATGTTACAAGATTTACAGGAAGCTACACAATCCCACAAAGTTAATAGAGGAACAACAAGCACAGAAAATTCGCAGTCTTCACAAAAATCACAGGAAGTTGTTCCCAAAGTGAAGAAACGTGGGAGAAAAAAGAAGCAAGAGAATTTACCATTAAAAAGCTTGGCTAAAGAGTCCTGTAGCCAAGAGAATACTAGAACAGGCATGTCACTCATTTTAATAGATGATGCTGATGTAGTGTTTGACCAGGATGATGGCTTCTGTTCAGCTATTTCACAGTTAGTGTGCAGTTCTAAAAGGCCTGTTATACTAATCACTTCGTCATTATCATGTCTACACTTGCAGAAATTCATACAAACAAGCAAGATTTTAACTATGAACTCCTTGTTGCCAAGCATGCTAGGAACATGGTTGGATATTATGTGTCTGGCTGACAGCAGTGTGTGCTCCCCTGGCACAGGAGCGAAATTTCTAGATTATTTTAAAGGAGACATCAGGAAAGCAATAAATTGTTTGCAGTTTTATATAAGCAGTCGGGACCAACCATTAAACATTGAAGATACATGTTCACAAAATATTGAAAATGGTCATATGAATAATGAGGATGAAAATTCAAACATGTCTTGGATCGATCAGCCTCTTGACAGTATTAAGCAGTTTGATGAATCTTTAGACAAAGATTTTGTTTGGCAAAGTTTTAAGAATAATCAGATAAACACCAACACTTATAGAAGTTCAACAGAGTTGTTTAACATGTGGTGGAGTGTGCCAAAACTGTTGGGAATAGAAGCTAGAGCTAAAAAGGTTAAAAGAAATACCCATAAAAATGATATAGACTCAAAGCTCAATGAAACATCTTTAGAATCACTGAGTGCAGTACTTGATACAATATCTGCCTGTGACTTCCAAAGCTTAAAAGGATGGGAAAGTAATCAAAGTGTTTCATCAAGCCCTTGGTACAACCCGGAATGTGATAGTGTCTCCGAATTGGAAAATTTAACTAAGTATGACAAGATTATTGAGATTGAAAACGAAATATCTCATGAGCTATTGACAAGAACATTTGGTATAGCACAAAATAAACTTGGGTTGGAAAAAAGCTATAATTTGGATTTCCCCGGAATGTCTGTTCATAGGTAATTAGCATTATTCATTATAAAATAATTTGTGGTCGTTTAAATTGCATTAATACTAACGGTAAACTAATTATGGAAAAGTAAATAGTAATTACTGTTTCCTGTTTTATCCAGTTAATGATATTGAAATATAATCTAGTTCCTAGCTACTTTGCTCTGGTCCTCCCTTACGTTCAATAAACCACAGTAGAAAAAACTGGATAAATCTGCTCTTTATTGTCGAAATCAGATGAAATTTAAAAACTTTAAAATACTACAAGAAGTTGGTATTGTAATGACCCCAGCAAATGGCGCCACCGCGTATTGAACTGCAACATTGAACTCAATAAACTTACCTAATATTAATTGCTATTGTATTTTACAGGGAAAAATCCAAGAAAACTTCAAGGCACATGAGCCTGAATAGCGCCTTCAACCCTCAAGCAATACTTGATAGGAAAGCGCTGGCGTTAGACTACTGGGCCGCATGCCGCGCCATATGTAGAACAGAGAAAACAAAGACTGACTCCAACTTTAAAAGAAACAATCGTTTTTGCCATTACCTCAAACCCTTGGGCATCCACTGCAAGAACGATTCCTACGACAACCTTGCAGATAGCCTTTGTAACAGTGAAACTAACATCGACAAATCATAAATTATTTTTTACTATAGTCCTTAAGCTTTTTGTTATTATATAATTCAGTTTATTTCAAATAATTTAAACTAGCAAGTTAATGGTTTTAGTTATAGTTATTGTAGATCAAGTTCGTTAGTATTAATTTGTAATTAGTTGGTTTCTAAAAGTAAATCTATTGCAAGTATTAGTTGTTTTAATGTGAACACATTTTAATCCCGCATTAGAACAATTTAATATTTATTTAACCACTCGCAAAAAGAGGAATAGTATGGCATAGCATCATACCTCTACAGGCAAAGTTCTTATCTGGCTTGACTAGTTATTTAATTTAGAATCTAAAGATTTCTTATCTGTTTTAGAAAATAATAAATGATGCATGTTATTAAAAAAAAAATCTTTTTAAAAACTAGGACTTAGGGCTCCCACACAAAACCGCGAATTCGCATCGCATCGCAAATATCTGCGAATTCGCACGAACGCACCGTAAGGCTGCGTTTCCACCAGAGATGTGCCATGGAAATGTGTCGTGCGAAGATGTCTAGCTGTGCTGTGAAAATGTGTGGGGGTTTCCACCAAAGCTGTGCGATGAAAATGTGCCTACGAGGATGCGTTGCGAAGCTGTGAAATGTGTCGACGGGGGTATGGTGTAGTGGGAGCGGAGTAACGCAACACATCCGTTCGCACACATCTCTCGCAACACCTCCCTTGCACACATCCTTCGTACACATCCCTCGCACACATCCCTCGCTTGTTTTGTATGCACAAAAATCTAGCTCCGCTGATCCGTTTCCACCAGAGCTGTGCTGACCGAGGCGAGGTAAATGAAGCGATTCCATTGGTTCGTTACAAACACATCCCTCGCTACGCATCCTCGGTCATCTCTGGTGGAAACGCAGCCTAAGAATTTCCGATCTGCTTCGCATCGCACATTCCTGCGATATTACGTCATCCTTGGTGACGCCATTTCAGGACATTTCAGGACAGGAATTCTTCCCTTGTACGATCGTTTTTGAAGGCATGGTGATAATAAACTCAAAAGCTCCTCAAATTAAGATATTCTCATTCTAAAATAATCAAAAAAATTATCTTCTTCAGTTCTCAACGCATAGTACTTTTGAGTAAAATAGTTCCCATCAGAGTTCATAATCGTAATAAATGGATGAACCTAGAATCTTATTTTTCTTTTATATCTATTTAACAATAACAGCAGTGCAATAATCTTTTTGCGATCCATCTTACGCTCCCTAAAAACACGTCCAGTACGGCTGACTACACTTGAAGGAATGGTCGCCGTACCAAACGGTTTGCCGCACTAAATCGTATCGCAGAAATTCGCATCGCAAGTTCCGGCGATGCGAATTCGCATCGCATCGCATCGCAGATTTGTGTGGGAGCCCTTAATAATTTATTTAGGCACATAAATGCAAATAATAATGCTAGTGCAATCCGCCCTGTGTATAATTTGTTTTATTATATAAAAACAGGAAAACAATAACTTTTCTTAGTACAAAGTACGACATGCCTTATCACGATATTTTTTGTTTAAAATAAATTGAGCTTATCCACAATTTAATTGGTGATACAAATATCCGACAAATTAAGTAGTTATTAAATAACGTGAATGTTTTGCCTAATAACATGGTAACAGGGGCATCGGTATTCTTATCAAAGTTGGACGTGTCTGTAAGAAAAATAAATTATGTTGCTAATTATGTAAAAATGTTTTCAGATCTTCGCAAACATATTATTTGCTATTTTTGAATCACATTAAGATAATAATTTATTTTTGGTAAGTTATAAGTATATTATGTAATAGATCACACACGAACATTTAAATGGGCGAACGTTGTTTTTTATCCAGACGAATCTATAACATGTTTTCGAGAATGAGAATTAGAATTAGATCGCCAGAAGCTTCTGGCAATATCTGTCGAGTCTAATAACGGGCCTAAAAGTGCTCTCTGCAGTTGCATTTCGGATCCGAGCTGAACGCCTCCTTTAATACGCTATTGCTTAAATTAACGTTTGCCACTAGCAAAACTCGCTATCTAAATCTTAATCTACCCACAAATATAAATACACTGTAGATTAATTCACGTTTTTGACACACAATAGAGGGTAAAACTTTCATTAAATCATCATAATATGCCAAAATTCATACAAAGAAAAGAAAACGTTAATGACCGCTTATCGTTTTAATAAAATAATTACCTAATTCGCCAGCTTCCCTTTTTAAGCCGTTATCTCTTGCGAGGTTTTTTCCAATGTATCATCAAGAGTTAAATTAAGAACCTAGTTATTCTATCGTTAGAGATAAGTAACATTTCAGCGTAAAATTATTGAGGAGGAACTAATCGGGAATATTTGGATCTATTTCTTAAGTTTTTAGTGCCTAAGTAGGGATACAATACTATGGGTCTAGGTGCGTAGGTGCTTAGTGCACGCGTTATCTAAGAACACAATAAAAAAATAGCCAACTTGAATGAAGGGGATGCATTCTTTGAAGTCCCGATAGGCCTGGCGGGTCAGCAGTCAAGTTATTTGCGGACCTTTTATTAATAGCGTAACTTGTTTACTACCTACATGTCACTAAGTTGATAAGAGTCCACCAAGATGAGTCCAGAACGATGGACTTTTGTTGTTTTTTTTAGAATATTCGAGACAAAAGCTTTTATTTGGGAAACAGGACGTACCTAGTTATTTGAGAATATCTGACTGTTAATTAAATATTTAAAGAAGATTTCTCAGAATTCTCTTATTATTGTAATAACAACTGATTGTACATATTCCAAAGGTTACAAGTTTCAACTCCTCATTAATTGACACTTCTATTATAAAGTAGATATATTTAAGTACCATAAAAAGCTTTAATTATTGGATTATAACCATGATAAAGTACTTACGTACCCTAGATTAAGCGAAAGTTGTAGGTATTTAGGCAAACCTTAAATGCAGCCTACCAAGGGCGGCAAGGTAATATTTGTACTCGTAGTACTAAAGATGTGGCAAATAAGCTCCTTAGTCTAGTTCTATGGAAAACAAAACATTCTAAGTAGAAAATAAGTATCAAGATTAGTCAACAAACAATTTAGTCAACATAAGTGCATATTACCTTCACCCACATATTTGAAATCCTGCACTCTACAATAAATGTTAAACTTTGGAGCTACAATTTGAACAAGCAAGTAACGTCTAATACTTACAATATGTATAATATTGACATGACGCATTACAATTACAAGTGGTATAATGAGCACTAACGAGGTTGCCCGGACCAGTAATTACCAGTTGAGGATCTAGAGCAATCGGGACGTTATCTAGAATATTGTCATTTGCTTATCGTAGGTAACTATTTGAATAGTTAATTAGATCTATAGTTTGGAATTATTAACTGGAGCCTGTACTGCGTATAATTTTAAATTAAGCCTTTTTAGTTTTGGGGTAGGTACTTGGTCATCATACCTATGTTTGGAATAAAACTTGAACTGGTATTTAAAATTTCATTTCAATAAAAGTAATAGTCTTTTTTAAACTTACACGATTTGAACACATATCTACTTAGTTTAAACGTACTCACACGGGTTTTTTCGCGTTAGAAAGTTAATAAAGCAACAGCAAGTAATAACTTTTAAAAGTAAAGTTAACCCGTGTGAGTACGTTTAAACTATCAATAAAAGTATTTTGATTAAAGTGGTCTACTAATTGACACATACCAATCTGTGTTCTACTTAGTCGCTTTTTAATTAGATAATTACTAATGCCATTTAATGACAATATTTTATGGCTTTTTTATATTTTATTACTTTGATAATGTCTAATCGAATAGATTTATTACTTTTATATTATTTTCTCAACTAAGCTCGTCGCCTTCTCTTGTTGGTGTTGGCTTGGCGCCGGCGATAAGGTTATCGTGAGGCGCGTGCGACGCCAGGCGGGCCGCGTTGGCACAGGAGCTTAAATATACCACGAGTCGCTCGTTTGCGTCAGTTTTAATTGTAATTTGCGAGCGACAGCACTCATCATGGTCAGAAATCTTCTCGGTGATAATTGCGGTTATTGTGGCGCGTGCGTGCGCGCCCGCCTGAGCGCGGCGCGCGGCCGCAGCCCGGAGCCTTCGGTGTGCGCGTACCGCCACATCCTGGAGTCGTACGGGCCGGGGGCCAAGCCGGGCCAGCTGCCCCAGTCGCCCCGGTCGGCGTGCGCCTCGTGCCGCTGGACCTCCAACGCCCAGTTCCCCGAGAGCCCGCCGCAGTCCTCCAGCGACCTCAGCTTGGAATGGAGTTCACAATCCTCGCGCTCCTCCAGATCACGAAGACGCAAGAGATAAACGCACGGAACAGATCCCTCTGAGTTTCGTTATCGTGGATCGTGGGTTCAAGTCCAGCCGTTGACAGATGTCAGCTATTCTGATCAAACACCAGTGAGCCGGCACGCCTGAGTTCTTTGTAATGAACGTGCGACGTCATGGTGCTCCAATCTGATTAAAAATAATATGTTTTAACTTGCCTTAGTAACATAATAAATGTATTGTGTATATTTTAAGAAATAAATGTATTCACAAATTATTGAAAATATTGTTTTATTTCAATAGGTAAATAACTTAGCACTTGTAAAAATCTAAGTAGGATTCAGAGGTCTTATCATTGCCGAAGTTCAAAAATCCCATTGTTATCTGGGATTAATTCGGCTGAACAGGAGTTCCAAGGTTATCATAGAAGTCCACTCATTCGAGACATGATCTGATAGTGGCGACGTAAAATAAAAATCTTGAAGTAGGTAACTTCTAGGGTCTAGGTAGTGATCTCTCTGGAGCCTAGAACTTTCGCCCTTCATGGTTCCTTCTGAGAAACCTTCTCTCGAATCATTCTGCTGGACCAACGAGACCAATTTAACTTTGTGGCAGTAAAAATAATAAGATAATATATTCATTGGTAATACTTATATTTTTGAAATATTACCTATCACCTAACCTAAGTGTTATTAAACTTATTAATTACATTTTGTTCAGTGGGTACTTAAGCATAACTGCATTACTTGTCCTGCCTCAATGACACAGAGCTCAATGATAGGAATCAACGTTTCTAAATCTACAGATTATTGGTAAATTGCTTAAACTTACTAGGTAGATACCTACCAATTTACTATATGGTTCAGTTCTGAGCCAAGTAGAGTAGACACACGTCATAGAAAGCTTGCTCCTGTTTCGTTTAGGAAGGTACTATACCTACATACTGCACATCAAAATACTCGTTTAATGAGTTATGGAACTAGATATAGTACGGTTGTTAGCTTTTAGTAGGATTTTTTAGTTTAAGGAGAAAGTTTACGTATAAAATTTCAACTTCTTACATAATGTTAATCGATCACCAACTTCTCTAATATCTTGAAATTTACCTAATACCGACCATGCTGATCATTGTTATTTAGATAACCATCCTCTAATTGGTATTAATATTCTACATGATTGACATGTCCTATGACTAAGTCGGGGTAGGCTTTCCCAGCGGTAGAATCGAGAGGGATTCGAAGATTGACGTAACACGAAACTACGCAGTTTCTTAAATATTATACATATTTATACAATCGGCTTGTATCTTTTTCTACTATTTTTTTCTACCAAATGTTTTCTACTAAGTTTTGCCCAAACTTAAGAATTAAAGAAAGGCGACTGCTTAACATGTAGGTATATGGTGAAAGGCTGTAGTATGTATGCATCTTTAAGTGCATTATTTCATTATATACGTACTTAGTACTAGTGGTAGGTACTAACAGACTTATGAATGGTCAAAACAATTAATTTAGAATGGCATAAATGTCGTACGTCCATTGCCCTCGTGCTAACATGCAATACTCGTGTAAGATAACTCAACTTGACGTAGAAACAATACAATGGTGATGTGTTCACAGTGACGACGACACTGAAGGAAAAGTTAGCAAGTGTTCACATGTGGCTAATGTCCAAGATATCAGAACAGAGGGGAGAAAAATTATAGGTGATAAAAATCCTTCTTAAACAGTGCTTTACTACTTTTCAAAAAATGAAACGATTCGATAAAATATTTACACCATTTTATTATCATGAGTAATTTATAAGTAAACCTATTTTTATTCTTTACTGAAACGTTGTGCAGCGTTCAACTAAAAAGCCAAAACATTTTGGTAAGGGAGTTTTCAACGCATGCGCACGCACATAGTGTGTGTGTTTATTGTACTGCAAAATTGCCACTTATTAAACTTTCACGGTATTATAAGGTATGATATTATATTGTATAATGTCCATCTGTTAAAACCACACATTTTTCAAAGAGGCAAACCGTAAATCAATAAATGTATGATTGGCAAAGATCACCTGAACAGAGTTACGACATGGCATATAAAGCACAATTGGAATGGCTGTAATAGTTCAACGTCACCTGTATAAGACAGAGTTCAGCTTGTATTTTATTAATCTATAACATTGTTACTACATAAGTACATTTTATTATATTAATTAAAGTAGGTACAAGTATTACTATGGACAGGGAGATAACGATACGGCTCCAATCTACGCATGGATAGAGCTAATTAACACTTCTTGTAAAAACACTACTCATAAATAAAGATAATTTACTCATTAAAAGTTTAATATCCGTAGGTAGTTATATTAAAATTAAAATAATAGCGCCATAGTCGATACACGAGTAGTTTACATTAGTCTCTTCTTTGATAAATAGTTTCGCTTTCAATTATGAGTAACTTGAGCGAATGAGAAATAATTAACTATTTTAATAATAACAAATGTTCTAATTACAGTTATCTGCTTGCTTACAGTCTTTATATAGAGATTGTTTCTTTATCGCTATCTCGGTATGTTACTTTCTTCGTTCATTAGTTAGGAGTGAAGCTAATTTATCTTTGCTACACGTTTCATAGTAACAGTGATGTAATAATCATGTAATTTACTATATCCTTGGGTAAGCGCACTTAGGACAATATCAATACTTCGTTAACAACTCAAATGTGTTATAGTGGATTCACATTCCACATAGTCGGTCGGCATACATTTGTATGAACAACTGTATCCGTAATCAATTGAAAACTGCAACAAAATCAGCGGCAATGTTACCGGCATTTCATAAGAGTTAATATCACTGATAATATTGATTCGGTAGATGGCGTTTTTGCCAACTTCGAATAAGCTGTGTGGATCCATTATTAGCTCCCTTAATTGTGTATTTTCAGGTTTATTAAATAGTTAATTAGCTATTTCTTAGATGGTTGAGATTTTTCGGTCCATCGGTTTAAACTTTACAGCTAAAACTAGGACATAAAGCTAACAGTATTTTTTTCAGATATTTTCCAATGATTATGTCTCATTTTCAAGTGGTAATTAGCTCTAATCGTTTAACATATTTTAATTACGTATTGCATATAACTAGGAACAATTGAAAAACGGATATGTTTTATTGATAAAATATTTACATATAGTGCATTGTTATTTACAAGATATACCTATCTACATAATTATCATTATATTTTTTAAGCTTTAGTCATATAATTACAGATATATAACTAAGTATTAACGGCCTTATGAAATAATTTAGGATTAATGTTATGTAAAGTTTTAAGATATACCCAAGTAGGTATGTAGTAGTTATTGATTTAGAAGATTTTTTATTTAAGACAACAATTAGAAGGTTTTAATATTTTTATTAATTCTTTTAGAAATGGTCTGTTTGAGTATTTTTAGTCTTTTAATGGCTATTTAATGATTAGCCGCGTACCCACCTAGCGCACAGGCTCGCGAGCCATGGCTCGCGAGCCAGCCTCAGTAGTTTTGTTCAATTTACACGAGGCCGCCTCGCGAGGCAGGCTGAGCCATCATAAGTCGTGTATATTCAGCTGCAGCTATTTTCCTAGTTTCGCGCGCGAGCCAAAACATAACCGTTCCCACCTAACACACAGCGCTCACCGAGGCACCTTTGAGCGCGTCAAGTTTACCGACAACAGATGGCTCGGGGCCGAGCCGTGCTCAGCCGAGCAAACGCGCGCCCGAGGCAGCCCGAGGCACGTCCACACCAGCCGAGCATTTGGCTCGCGAGGCTGCCGCGCGAGCCTGTGCGCTAGGTGGGTACGGGGCTATTTATGTCGGTATTCATATAATGTATTATTTATTGTTGTTACAATTAATCTCTCAGTAAACTATCAATATGCAATTAAGATGTTGATTGGTTTTGCGTCACATTGGTAGTAAAGGAGATAAGATTGAGTGTAAAAATAATATATATTGATATACCTAGTATGTAAGAGGTTGAAGGCGTATGATGGACATGTCAACGTATTAAGAATATCTTTGCTAGACCGTGCTGAGCGCATTCTGTGCCCCGTAGATGCACGGATAAAAAAATCACTAACATTTTATATGACCGTGCAACGAGAACACAGTAGTACATCGGCAGCTGAGTTGCAGCCTTTTGCCAAGTGTATTTTTACTTGTATTTTTTCTTTGTGTATTTTTGGCAATATTATTTTTATCTTATTCTTAGTATGAACATGTAGCACGTACGTGGGTCGAATGCGGTACGTGTTCGCCGAGGATACCATAATTCGTTTTAAATCCATCGTTACATCGGAATGTTAGTTCTTATTAGTTGATTTCTACATTTCTGTGGCTAGTTCAGAATTTAGATGCGGTAATTTATCAAAATAATTCATATTTATGTAGATTTTTATTAATTTGTGTTAGATGTATTGTCTTTCGAAACATTAAGATGCAAAAACATTAGTATGCAACCCAAACCAACCCAATGCAATAAGAAAGATATAAAGGGCATACACACTAATACACAGCCTTGCACATACTCACGACTTTTTTTCTTCTTCGACTTCTAAAGGGAGTAAAGTGTCAGTTTTGTGTAGATTACTGTCACATGATACAAATGTGATGTCACGACGTCATAATACAACTGACAAACTTCACGTTATAAAATCTCCCACTAGCGGTCGAGAAGAATGAACGTTTACTTTATTACATGCTGTACGTTTACTGTAGGTACTTGTAATGCCTACTATGCAAATTTACTGAATCCACTGTACTCATACATGTCACATAATGTATACCGAAACCATTAATTCGGTGCAGTCTTTTGACATTTCTAGTGGTTTTACTTTTTTAGATATAAAATAGCCTGAACGAGAACATTTTACAAATAAAACCAATACCTAATTTTATACTATATAGGAAGCTTCCTATAAAATAAATACATCATTCTCTTCCAACATTATTGATTAGTATGTGGTAATAGTATGTGGTTTTGACATACCGAGATTTCAAATGACTGTATCGAATGATTTGTCGAGTCATAGATGACATTTGCCCCCATTAATGCATAGCGGCATGTACGTAAGTAGTGTTGGGCGGGATGGTGGGCGGCGGCGCGGTGGGCAGGATGGGCGTGGGGTAGAGGTAGCGGCACGGCGACGCGCGCGCGCCCAGCATGCTCAGCAGCAGGTACGACACCAGCGAGCCCGACAGCAGCCCGCCGTTGTACGACAGCGTCATCATGTTGCCTGCGGACGACCATTTCAACCTTTTACTAAACATCTCAAAAAATAACTTTGAGACTTCGTAGAACAAACAATACTTGATGTGAGGTGCGGTTCTGAGGTGAATTATTGTGGTTTGTTCTGCGTTGTCTAGGAGAATATTGTTTGGGACTAGCTCTATAAGCATTCCACTTAATGTGTCAAAACTACCTTCAGTAGGTAAGCGCTAGTTTATTAGACCTTTAAGTATCGCTTGAGACAAGCACTAGACACATTGGACCTAATGTGTCAAAACAATCCTTAGTGGATTCGCACACACAAACTTAAGTGAGGTTCATGCTATACCTTGCCATATTTAAGTTAAATTAAATTATTTTCCATTATCTATAGGGTTTTTTTTTATAATCTGTATATTTATACTAATATTATAAAGCTGCAGAGTTTGTTTGTTTGTTTGAACGCGCTAATCTCAGGAACTACTGGACCGATATGAAAAATTATTCAGTGTTGGATAGTCCACTTATCGAGAAAGGCTATAGGCTATTTTTCATCTCGAACTCTTCCTACGGGATCGGGCACAACGCGGGTAAAACCGCGGGGCGCTGCTAGTTCTTTATAAGAGCTTCAAATTACCAAATTACGTGTAATAACATCATACGAGTGTACCCAACTTCACACACTTCACTCGTAGGTATGTAACTTAAAATCATGACAATGTAATATCAATTATTATAACTAGTTGAAATGAAACTGGCTCGATATCAATATTAAAGTAGTGCTACAATAATCAAATAATAATTGATGTTTCCTGACTTACGTTTCCGCATCGATAAGTGATAAAAAGACAATGCGGTAAGGCCGATCGATAACAATTGATTTATTTTAGTTACGCAGAATCGGAGTCGTCAGACGCTGTGGCATGGGGAAACTAAACTAATTAGAAAGTACCCTTTGTACTCGGATTTATTCCGAAGGAAATTTGGGATAATAAGTAAAGCTTAAATATTTTCCCTCATTATTCTGAGTATTTTATAAAAGTTTATTATGTACTTATAGTAGTTTAATAAGCACCTTTGAATATGTTTTCATATCCATAGTCATATAGTGAAGAATATTATTACCCCCGAAAGTAACGGTTCTATTTATTGAATAAACTGTTCTGTTCTCACATAGTTAGAGAACACCTAACAAACATGGTCACCACATTACTTACATTACATTTACATACATTGAGTTATATGTACTGTACGTTAGTACATATAACTCAATGTTTACATACACACTTATTTAGTTTGACCCTATACAATTAATGCAAGCGTTGTTTCTCTACCTACCTTTCTTCATCGCCCTTAATTACATTGTGTTTTCTTCACCTTATAATTCCTACCCTTTTATCTATTACTTTATCTATCTTCTTCTTCTTCATCGAGTGGATGGTCAACCTGACCAATCCTGGTGTCAGAGTTATTGAGCCGCCAAAGGCCTCTGACATGGCTCATGTAACGACTACTATCCGTAGAAAGTAACCGGGACAGACGGCTTAACGTGCCCTCCGAAGCACGGAATCATATTACTTTTCGGGCAATCAGGTGATTCAGCCTGCAATGCCCTAACCAAACTGAGGGCAGTCTCACAAAGAGATTTTTGTGAGATATTGTTGTCCCCACCGGGAATCGAACCCGGAACCTCCGGGTCGTGAGCCGAGCGCTCAAACCACAAGACCATGGAAGCTGTTTTTATCTATTACTACCGCCATCTATCGTAACATTCTCAAACTAATTCAAAACAACAAACCATTCGCTTAATAAATCAATAACATAATAATGATATCTTACCAGCTATCTCGCGGTGTTCCCTGCCGACGCGAGAGGGCGCCATAATCATGGGCACTGAACCAAACAGGCCGTTAGTGAAGCCCAGGACTATGGAGAACATTATTGGGTACATCTAGAATTAAAGCAAACAACATCTTTATAATATAAAATAAAGTAGGTTCGTGTACGTTAGTGACCAACCCTGGTGTCGGAGTTTTAACAACGCCTAGAAGCCTCCAACTTTTTACGTGCCCGAAGCACGGTAGCTCTCAGATAGAAATGTCCCTATCAGCCACACATCCAAAGAAGGGGCCGAGTTGCACCTTGCAATCGCAATGAGCTAACATCGCTTGGTCAAACTACGCCACCAGCGCTACGTGCGCATGGGAATGTTGATGTTTCTTTGTATGTGGCAGGTAATTAAGCTCCAAGCGGCAGTGGCTCCATCTACAAAATAAAGATGAGCACAAGCCATCTTTGAACATAAGGTTCTTTGTAAGATCTTTGGACCCGTCAAAGATAGTGGTGTCTACAGGGTGCGAATGAACCTACGTCATCTTTGAACATAAGGTTCTGCGTAAGATCTTTACGCTTCCGATAGATAGTGGTTCTGACAAGATGCGAATGACCGTAGAACGTATGTGGTTCATGGAATAGAACGGTCGTTCGTTTCTCAACGATGTAGTGTAAGTACGTACATCGCCAACGATGTGCGGTGAATGCCGCGGCGCCGCGCACAGCAGTAGCAGCGGCACCAGCAGCAGCCGCACGCCGCTCGCCATCAGCAGCTGGCTGCGGCTCCACTCGTACGGCCACGCCGCCGCGATCTGTACCGCGCGCATTTGGTTCATGTGTTTGGAAAAGTACAGCTAAACTGTGCAAATGATTAGCACTTAGTATTTTGTCGGATTATATAATTAGAAAATTCTCATTGACATGTTGATAGATATTGTAGATTAGATCTTAGTAGTGGAAAATATGTATAGGTGCGACCACTAGATCTGATAAAACAACGTAAATGATTGAATCTATTTCAGAACAGCTAGTAAGATGCATGTCTCACCTTCCCAATAAAATCGAAGGCATTAAACGCCGACATGAGTACAATGGGCATCCAGGAGTGCAGGCGGCACGACGTGATCTCGGCCGCCACGCCGGGGTACAGCGCCAGCGTCGTGAAGTACACCAGCCCGATGCACACCATGTACGGGTAGATGCAGCGCGCCACCATCCAGCGGGCCACGACGCCACCTGCGTGCCGCATTGCACAACTATTACACGAATGTTAGTGATTGGACCGCTATTAAGTCGGAATTCGACAACTATTGACAATTTGGTGACTCATTTTGTGAACAATTTGCTATTTGGCAAAAATATATTTCCTAGGAATTGTAAATTTTACATCAGCAGCCTTTGGCAATTTCACTGTTGTCAATTTGACTACTATTGGTGATCCTCAAACGAAATGTTGACAATTTAGTCATAGGTTAACTGTTGTGACTTGACAACCATAGTCAATTTAACTGATCTATCTCTTAAGATCCATTCATTAGATCCATTATGGATTTACTGAGATTTTATTTTCCCACTAGATCTTTCTTCTTAAACCGTGGATCTAATGAGATGTTATTTATCATTTGATACACCATTACTTCTAGTCGCTACAAATGGATCTGAAGAGAGTATTTTTCTCATTAGATCTATTGATATACTCGAGCATGGATCTATATAGATTTTTTTCCCACTACTTCCATTGATATCCATAACAATGGATTTAGTGACATAATTTTTCCCACTGGATACATTTATACAGATCCATTAAGGATCTAAAAAGATTTTAGCCCCATTAGATCCAGCAATTCGGTACGTTAGGGTTATTTTTTTTGCTATGTAGTTTAATAATTATTAGCATCTTCTCACTAGATCCATAACAACAAGTTATATCTAATGAGAAAAATACGGTTTAGGCCCATCTCGTAGCCAGATTTGGTAGCTAGCTTCCAAATGGGAGAAATAATCCCGATTCGAAGCTGGCTACGAAATAGGAATTCGAAAGTCAAAGATTTAGGATTTTAACTAGTAAAAAAAAAAAAAAACCCTAACCTACCGAATAGATCGTTCCCATTTAGTAGCTAGCTACAAGATGGGAAAACACTTTTCTCATTTCGTAGCTAGCTACCAAATCTGGCTACGAGATGGGCCTAACCTAAAAATACTCTCTTCAGATCCATTTGTAGCGACTAGAAGTAATGGTGTATCAAATGATAAATAACATCTCATTAGATCCACGGTTTAAGAAGAAAGATCTAGTGGGAAAATAAAATCTTAGTAAATCCATAATGGATCTAATGAATGGATCTTAAGAGATAGAAGGAATTTAACTACCTTAGGTTATTTGCCATCTCTTAGTATCTCTTATTTGGGCATCTCTTTCATTTAGTTTCGCTTTTATATGGAGGATAAAGTGTTGTAAAGATTGTAAAACGAAAATCAAAAATAACTTACGTTTGAAAGCCCTCCAAGAAGTAGGTCTTTCTGGTGGTCCAAAGACGACATCTTCCACTTTGTAGGAGGGGCGCGGAGACGCGACGGAGGGCTCGGCGCTGGGCGGGGGCGGGGGCGCCGCCGTCGGCGAGTACACCGGGTTCGAGAAGCTGAACGCGGACTCGGGCTCACCTGGAACTGATGCGATGCTTACAGTTGGACACTCCGTTTCAAAATGATGGTTTAGATAGGTTCATAGTAGTGACAAAATCATACACGGTTAATGAGACTCAAACTAAGCTCTAAGCTTGTATAATGGAATCTAACTAACTGGTACTATTACATTAACAAACACAAATACTTCATATTTATATATAATTGACACCCAGACGTCATCGCCAACAACTATGTCTGCACATATTGTGTACTCCGGGCGGGAATCGAACCCGCAACTTCTGACACTGTAAGCGCTCTCACATGCCACTGATAGATGATAGTCACTTTGGCTCACGGATTAGCTTCTATCTATGTATCTATTCTATTCTATCATTCTATCCGTGAGCCAATGGTTTGTCAAATAGATATAATAAATAATATAGAATTGCAGTTGGCTGGTCATAAAACTTACATCAACTGGTTCACAACATATATATTTTACAAGGATTGCACATAAATCTAGGCACATACAATTTATAGTGGAATAAAAATGGTACCTTGACCAGCTGTAGATAACACGGGGCTCTGTAGCTTCAGGACTCCGTAATTCGGTTCTCCAGCCTCGCTTTCCATCTAGAATATATACATTTTAAAAAGCTAGTAATTTATTAAATCTGGTTTTTATTAGTTAGATATGCTACGTTGTTATGCTATACTAGAATTCCACCAAAGGTAAGCTATGCACGGTTAGGATGCACTAATCATATAAAGCGTAGTAGGTATATTTATTTTGAATGACTAACTACAATAACAATCATTTTTATAAAGTTATGCACCTCTAGCATCGAATGTTTCGGAGGGCGACAAGACATGACCCTATAGATACTGGGAGTTTATTGGTGACATATTGGTGGAAAATTCCAATTTAAAATATTCACCAAGTACAGCATTTTTCATAAGAAGTCTTGATACGCTTGTTGCGCTAGGGTGGAAAGTTATGGTGGAAAACTAGGTAGGGTGGTGCCTTTTTCAGTGTCAATAAACCAAGAATTTCCATCTTTTCTTACCAAAGTAGCGTCTTCATTAGGGTTCAAGTGCAGCTGTATACGGCGCCTGTGCCTCGACTCATTGGTCAGTCTCAAGTAATACTGGACGAGCGGGTTCTTCATCACCATGTGGTGTAACATGGAGTGGCCCAACAGGATCAGGATAGAGAACACGAAGAACATGAACGTGCTCCGGCGCGGCTGCTCGAAACAGAACTTCGTGAAGATACGGTCGATGGATACCCAGAAACCGGCTGCACCTAGAAATTAATACACCCCGACAAATTCACACGAGGAGCTTGGATTACGGAATCAAGAGTTTGGAGATGATATTTACATAAAGTGGACATAAAGGTGCGTTTCTGTAGAAGCGGAGCGGAGCCTGTGTTAAAATCTTTTGGTAATGGCATTGTTTCAATGGAAACGCACTCTAAGGTTGTCTCCTGGTGACCTAAGGGAGGCAAGTTGAGTAGTAGAAATATTAAATATAGAAACTAGACCTAAGGGTATCTAGAGGGGGAATGGGCCGTCTACTGAAAGGCATCAACGGCCCCCCTAATGACGCTCTTGAGTGAACAATTTTTGAAAGACAGGAGACGTTGAGCACTGATGTTCGTGAAGTGTGCATAAGCGGTGCGAAGCTCAATAAAATTGACATTGTTCAATTAATTTCAAACATTGCATAAAATAGAATGCTATTGATAAAATTGAGCTTCACTTTGCCTTCCCGATGATTACTTACTTTCACCCGCCATAACCGCTTGAGTATATCTCGGGGGCAGACACCCAGTGAAGCCATAGTAGGAAGCCTGCTGTACGGTACATCCGAACGCGACAACTGCAAGCGCCACCAGGTTGATAGTGTAGGAGACCGTAGGCGAAAACCCATCCCAACCGATGTTGCATACCGCCACGAACAGCATCGTTCCCAACGATACTAGGATACCTGGAAATATTAAGTAAGTTAGCATAATCGTGCTAGGTCTTAAACGTACCAAGAAATACTGATGTTAAAACATTAGGGTGACCATGAGGATGTTTATTTGAAGATGCTTGTGTATTTTAAGAATAACGGTGTTTTCGTTGCTTTGAACACGTTTCTTTTGGGGACAAAAAAATAATGTTTGGCAGGAAAGGGATATATATACTCAAAAACAATTTATTGCTCTTATTATAAAACTAGCAGCGCCCCGCGGTTTTACCCACGGTGTGCCCGTTCCCGTGGGAATTTCGGGATAAAAATAGCCTATAAACTTCAATACAAGGAGTATTCTCCTTACTGCAGCAGTAAGGAGAAGGCTCTTACTGAATGCGTTCAAACAAACAAAAACTAACTCTTCAGCTTCAATATCTTATTTTAGATAAATAGTTAATTATAAAAAGCTAAGAGAATACATAAAATAAGTAAATTGTATTCTCCGCGAGTTTAATTAAGCACAATCAAATCAATAAACAATGCCAGGCAAGGTGATCGGGTTATGCAAACGACTATGTAGTAAGTTAATGGGGACATGTCTTGATTGAGCACCGAGGCCTAATTGAAAGTATATTTCCATACATTTATACGCCTAATTAGAGGTAATTTGCATTATTAAAATTGCTGCTATTTAAGGTTGTATTTTTATATGTTATGTTTAAACTCTCGGTAATATCTCTTGGATATCAAAAATATTTTTAACACGCTTTTAATTAGCTCGGCCTGTATGTACGTATGTAATGGAATCTTCGAACATCATTTTCACCAATTTCCAGAAGTCTGATTAATTTGAAACTTTGCATACGTATCAAGGACCGATGACAATGCAATAATTTAATAACAGTTTCCCATTATCCTTAATGGATTTGCCAGATTTACTAATAAATTATTACTTCATATAAAAGACATCAACGGGTGCTCGGTGCCACAACTTCTGTTTTATTTTACTAAATGGTACTAGACACTAACAGCGTCCCGTGGTTTTCCCGTGATGGGCCTGTTCCAGTGGGAATTACGGGATGAAAAGTTGCATATAATGTTATGCTTACTAAAAAATAAAATTATAGTTTAAAAAAACTAAAAAACACGCTTTTTGCAAATTGAACTAAAAACTAGAAAATAATTTTTCACCTCAAATCAAAATTATAATAAAATTTAAGTTATTAACACAATGATTCAATTCAGAGTAAAAAGCGTGGGGTGCATTTTACTGTAGTTCATAACTATCCTCATAGATAGTTACCAATGATGATTGTAATATTTAAAAATATTAAGCACCCCACGCTTTTTTACTCTGAATTGAATAATTGTGTTAATAACTTAAATTTTATTATAATTTTTATTTGAGGTGAAAAATTATTTTCTAGTTTTTAGTTCAATTTGCAAAAAGCGTGTTTTTTAGTTTTTTTAATTGAATATGACAGTCACATTTTCGAGGAAGGTTAAAGCAGTTTATGCAAAAACTACTCAACGGATATGGATGAAACTTTACAGTAATATAAGTTATACCTACATCAAAATAACACATGGGATACATTTTATCCCGAAGTTCTCGCGGGTAACACCCGGGGCGCACGGCTAGTGGTATTTATAGTTACCAAATGTGATTCTCGTGTTGTAAGTGAAGAGGTCCAGGAGCATGTTGTTGATGACGACGGCGACGCACGCGGAGGCGATGTACACCGTCGACATGTCGAACATGATGGTGCTGTTGGGGTACTGGCTTTGGAAGTAGTCCACGGCCATTATGAAACTGGAATATAAGGTATATTGTATCATGGAAATTTAGATGTAGTTGGTTTGGTGTCTGTACTGTGGAGTCAGACCATAAAAATGTTTGGTAATTTAGAACTTTTTCATATCTTGAAATTTTCATTGACATGTATGTAAGTATAATAATATATAGTATAATCGTTCGAATATGACAAGATTCCACTTGAACTGGAGTTCAAGTGGACTTGGACCACATATTTTATGGATTTCTTTGACTTAGTGGAAGTAGAGAACTTTGATTGGGGAAGAGAAGTTGGGAAAATAACCATTGTACCTACTCTTTAATCTGTGTAGAAGATTTTGCTTTAGGGGGAACCTGTAGGTCCGAGTACAGAGTTGAATTATGTTACCTGTTAAAGGGCAGCAGGAAGGCCGCGCCGGCGACAAAAAGGGTGAAGTACACTGTATTGTACTTGTCCTGCGGCGGCGCCGGGTCGGGCACGGAGGCGGCGGGCTCGCCGCGCGCCGCGCGTATCGCCTCGATGCGGGCGTACCCGCGCCCGAGCGTCTCGTTCATCTTACAACCCTCTCACACGCCCCATTGTATCTACAAAGTATACCGAGGGTCACAACGGTCCCAACTTTTACAGTTTGATCTGATATTAATGGAATTAGTGAAAAAAAAAACCTACCATTACACATTTTAATAATAATATTATATACCCGGACAAATTCACATTACACACGGATAATTATCCTTGATAAAGTCATATGCGGTGAGATTGTTGGTAGACTGTCCTATTCTAGGGTAAAGGGTAGCTATAGGCCAAAGGAACGCTAATCATTTTAGATATTCAGTGAGTGGTTGTTATTGAATTCTATGCTTTTAGTCTCTCACTGTACTAAGGTCAAAAATAGAAGGATAAAATGTATTAAAAAGCGTATCAATCATTTATAAATAACACATTAAGGGTCTATGTTAACAATAAACTGTTAATTCAAATCTAGATTAAACCAATTTAGAATCTAGGTGCCTAAATAAGTAATTACTTGCGCAAAGGTAAAAATATCAAATAGAAAATGATAAAACAATTCATTTATTATTAACCAACAGTAAGAAAATATTATTGAAATAAAGAAATATTTAAATAAAATACATTTTAAAAACAATACAACCGATTTATTAAATCTCGTTACAAGTTATCCTTCAAACCAATGAGCGTGTCAATAAGTTAGCGAGTTATTTTACGTGCAATACGAAGTGACCTTTACATTGAACAAGGCTTTCAGTTTTTTATATTAAAAAGACAATTGGAAATGAAATCGACTTTTTCCTTATATAAGGGAAGATATATTATGAAGTATAAACTCGAGGAAATTAAATAAATATGTTGAAATGTAAGTAAGATGATACAATGATCTACTTAATTACCATAATAATTACTTCCCTATAACAAAGTTAAACATAATGTGCCTTAAATATTTTACTTATGAGCTAAATACCGTATTTATCAAGTTTAAGATATAAGTTAACATAAAAAGGAACTTATAACTAAACTTACCAATAAATCTTATAATGATTAAACTCTGAATTAACTGTCATATGTTTCTCATTTTGTGTATTCATGTAATACATACAGCCTTGTACGATAGAAAACACTATTGTAACAAATATTACACTGATTAAACTTATTTACGAAACCTTATATATTGTTTTATTTAAAGAATTATGTGTTAGCGTTGTTTATTTGCAGCATTTTGTTATTATTCCGTTATTTTATTAAGGAAACAACAATGATCACCGGCGCGATAGTTGACAGCGAGTGTGGAAGGTACGCTACACGCATGCGTCGCACGCATCGATTTTCAGTGCAGGGACATTGTGGTGAAAAAATTACATCGTAGGTACTTCGTGAATTTATTTTTAGACCTAATCTATAGTCTGCCTTGAATGTTTCAAGTTATTGCATAAAATATGTTGTTTGTTATGCCATGGGCGTTCAATAAATTCTTAAATGGTACGCCGATGTATAATTTAATACTTCCTTTATTGTACTTATATGTTCGTAAACATTTACAATCAGCTGATTTTCGGTTGTTTTGTTTACATTGAACTAATTTCTAAAGTAATTGCTACACTAATTAATTGAAACTATAACTAAATATGAAATACTGAATAAAATACTGTATTTAATTATTATTGTGGTTTCTTAAGTATAAGCGAACATTTTAATACATAATTATTATTGGTATATTTTTAGTATCTAGGTTCAAAAACAATACTGAAAGGTTTAGGCGACAGAGTTAATCCATTAACAGGGTCTAGTGAAGGCAGCGATTCTCCTTCGGGTATCTTCAAATTAAACCTTTGCAGGAGATAAGTGAGGAACATGAATAATTCAGATCTGGCCAGCCCTTCGCCTATGCAGCGGCGTTTACCTGTTAAAAATATTGCGTAATAATATCAAGTAGAGTCTTATATCAAGTAGGGGTAGGGACCATTATAGAAATGAATAGTTGACCACCTTAGAGGCGAAAATCGCTTGCATTTTAGTAAGCGTATCTTCTTCTATCGGGTCAGTAAAATCAGTCTACGAATATACATTTAAAATATTAAGGTACCTAATTTTCTTATCATAACTTATTAAATAATTATGTAAAGAATTATTATTGTATTAAAAAAGGCGTATTCAAGTTAAAGACATTAACAACAAATCTATAGGCAAATTAGGCAATATACCTATATCAAATAATTGGGATAAATAAAGTATATCTATAATAGAATCCCTCGGGAATTGGTTCTTATTGGGGTCGATCCCTAAAAATATTATAAATGCGATAATATTCGTCCAGGCTAGCATAAAATATTAGTGATTGATTCCCCAGTGAAAATATCAACTGCATGTTCTATCTTGCACTTTGGCGCCCTTTATTGATTGCGGGGGCAATCGCGTGGAACAGCTTAAGTAAAAATAATGAAATTGGCTTCTATTCCATCCATTTCAGACGATAGACACAGGTCATCCAAATACTTATTGCCATGTCCTTCAGAAACAGGTATTTAACCAAAAACTGAATTACTTAAATAAAAATAAAAGTGTCAACTTACCAGTACCAAAAGGCATAAGACAATCATCTTGTATGAGGTTCCTTTCCTTGGTGAAGAATCGTTCGGGCCGGAACGTGCTCGGGTCCTTCCAGTGACTACCGTTGTGAAGCTCGTGCAGGGAGAGCAATATGAAAGTGCCCTAAAGGATACAATCTCGTAAGGAGTAAGTTCGAGTTAGTCAGTAGCGAACCCTAATGTCATCATCACTACATAGTATAAAACAAAGTCGCTACTTTTGTCTGTTTGTTTGTCTGTATGCTTAAATCTTTAAAATTACGCAACGGATTTTGATGCGGTTTTTTGTAATAGGTAGAGTGATTCAAGAGGAAGGTTTATATCTGTCGGATAACCTCGATAATCATCCCACTTCTGATGTCGGTGAACACAGCGATATTTACCCTACTTCTGATATCGGGGACATGTCACATCAGGATAAGCACGAGCATTATAATATCACATCAGATATCTTAGGATTCTTAGGTCTTGATCTTGAAATAATAACTCACAGGACTTCGTTACAATGACATTGCTTGTATTTTACACACGGTCATCATGGATTACAGATTACAGTTAGGATACGTCTAGATTCAATTAATTGATGGAACCTAAACGACCTCCCTACTCCCCATAGTCGTCCTGTCCACGCCATAGAATCTTTTCCTAATCCTATACTCGATTCGCAATACGATCGTGATGTCGTCAACCCATCCTTCCTCCAATCTACGTTGCAATGTAATCGCCATCCAACCATCTCCATTCGTCCCATAACGTCTAATGTACGCCATCTTTTCTTATCATCGACTCACTCACTCACTCCCTGCCACAGACTACCAAACCAGCTCACATCCCTCTATCGAACAACTGTCATCTGTCATAGTGCGTAACACCACAGACTTAACATAGTCTATTCTCATACCACAGACTACACCACGAAGGTAGAACTCACGTCACGGAATAACAACACTACAGATTCCATCAGTCAGTTGAATTTACAAACTACTCTTTAACTTCTATAGCTCGATTATACATCCATCTCCGACATATCTATAAAAATTCCCGAAATTCCGACGGGAACGGGTACAACGCGGGTAAAACTGCGGGGCGCTGCTAGTACTTATATAAGTTTGAGTAAGTTATTGGCTAACCCTAGTGTCAGACCTAATTAAGCTCGAGTAGATTAGTGGCCAACCAACAAAGTAGTTTTTGGACCGCCTAAAGACGTCCAATATGGTCCAATGAATTAAACAATCTGACAGTTTTAAAAGAAATGAAATTTAAAAGGAGAGGTAAAAGTAGTGTCGCTTTCGTAGCACAATAAATAAACGCTACCAATCTTGTAATACATACGTCACAATGTGTAATGACATACACACGTTATGCAGAAGTATTCTACAGAATGTAAAAGGATTATATTTTTGAAGAATCGAATCTTTAATGGGTATGTACGATCATCTTGCTTGATCATCATCAACCCAGAGGAGCTTTTGATTCGGCCGTTCTAATCTCCAAAACTATAAGTCGGATTTAAATGTTTCTTCAGTAGGCTTGCTTCTCTAGTAAGAAGAAATTGATTAAGAAAGATTTACTTACCTTAGGTATAACATAGTTGTCGAGTGTCGCATCTTGTAACGCCATGTGCGGCACGCCCACTGCTGCGATGGTGGACATCCGCAGCGTTTCCAACATCACCGCTTCTGTGTACAGCATTCTAAAGCAAATGAACAAGGAATATTAATTCATTAACATATTGGAGGAATCATTTAGTCAAAGTTGATCCTATACAATTTACGAAGGATGATACTGATATTTTTGTATAATAATTTAAATCGTTCGGTAACATTTCTTCTACAAAACTGGCACAAACTAATATTGATATTAGTGTTCTGTTATATAAACTGAAAAAGGGTCTAAATATTCACATTATGCATCTTGATACTTCTAGACCTGGCCTAAGGCTACGTATATTTAGTCAATCTAACTATTCCCAGTGGTGGCGAATCATTTTGGAAATTTTGAGAAAACTTGACATTTGTGAATATAATTTTTATCAAGGAGACATGTTATAGGAGAACTAAAATTATTTTGAGGAGAGATTGAGCCCATTGTCTCCCCCTGCATCTGGCACGTACCTATTATGAAAGTTCGAGTAGGCCATGGGGCTGGTATGCCTGACTTATGCGAAAGGCCTTAAATTAATATATGTTTTTAAAAAAAGTTCAGGTAGGCCAATGGCCATCCCTAGTGCTTGAGATTTCCGTCTGCCTATACGGTTTCGACATGGCCATTCTAAATCAGTACTTTACTTACTTAACTCGGTCATTAACACTCGGCGCTCTCCTCCCTATAACCTCATCAATCTCGTGTTGGACCTTCCTCTGTATCTCCTGTTCTCTCACCATGTACAGGATCATAAACACGGCAGTGTTAGATACTGTTTCCATGCCGGCTTCGAGCAAGTCCAGACATACGGTGTACAGTTCTTCCATAGTGACTGTTGTTAGGGAATCAATGATCAGACATTATATTACATATTTAGACAAAAAAAACAAGTATAAATTAGGGTTTGAATGCACTTAGAATTTTTATTTTGAAATAAATTAATCTTTTGGCTATTATAAAATTTTTATAGTGTTTATTTATGACGTGCAATACATACATGTCTGTTTCTTCTCTTCCATCTTCATATCTATTAGAAATGCGTCAATCACATCTCTTGGGTTGTCCACGTCTAAAGTATTCTGATGTTCTTTAACTGTTTCCTTCAAAGAATAATACACAAAAAACTAATATAAGTAATAAATTAGTATCGCGAATTAAGTTAATAGGTGAATATGTTATTTTATTTAAAAAAAACGATACTATCGAACCAGCTTCCCATTTCGAATATATTAGCAAAACTTGTAAATAAGACGTGTAATAAGGTCAAATACAACAATTGCTACAACTACGATAATATAAAAAAATATGTTTTTGTTTAATATCGTATTAGTGACGCAAGTAAACAATGCTTAATCTTTGTAAGACGACTAATCGTGAGCATCGTGAACCATGAATATACTAACAATATTATTAACAAATCAAACAAATAAAAACATTTTTGCCAGAAAACCCCAGTTGGGTAAACGCCCCTCATTTTAGTACTTACTACACATTTTTAAACATCCTATACTATCCCACTTCTGCGCAAAGGTCTTCCTCAACATTTTCAAAGCGTCCCAGTGCTGGGTCAAAGGCTATAATCCCTTCAAGGTTATCTAATCGACGTGCCATCTCTTTCAGGGTCTGCCTCTAAACCTAACTCTCTAATTTCTAAAATTTCTAAAACTAAAAAATAATATGTACTACAATTTTATGTTTACCTTTATAAATGCATGAATTTCGCTATGAATGTTCTTTAGTTCAGTATATCCGATCCGGTCCGGTATAACGTGTCTTAGAAATGGCAAAAAGTTCAGAATGCCACCGCTCATATCAACGGCTTTGAACAACCTTGTGATTAAATCGCATAAGTGTTTTAATCGCTCGTCATCTAGATTATATCTGTAAGAGATAACCTTTTTAATAGATTATTATTTATGGTGTCTAGTCTATAGATGTTCTAGAATCTAGATACACTGATAAATAAGATGTCTATCTGGTCTGGTAGTTTTATTAACCGACTTCAAACACCGAAGATTGAGGTTCTCAAATCGGGCGGTATTTTTTCTTTCTTAGCATTTGCGTTTTTGGGAAGTTTATGGTAAAGATCGCCCATTTGATTTGATTTTGTGAACCATTAGCAATGTTTTCGTACATACTCCAGATAAATTATATATATTTCTTTTGAAACTTTTCGTTAATCACTACATATTAAAAGTCAAAGTCCCCGGCCGCGTCTGTCTGTCTGTTCGCGAACTCAAATACTATTGCACGGATTATGACGTGTTTTTTTTTAATAGATAGAGTGATTCAAGAGTAAGGTTTATATATGTATAAACATTCCCGAAATTCCCACGGGAACGGGCACAACGCCGGTAAAACCGCGGGGCGCTGCTAGTCATTCATTACATATATCGAACCCCATACTATTACATTTACTTATATCATTAATTTATTACGGCTCAGTAAGTTCATTTAATTGGATCAATATAGATATGTACTAACAATATAGTAATATGGTAATACTATAATAAGTATGTAAGTAAATATAATAGTCTGATGAAAGAAATATCGAGATAGAGATGACTCTCTCTTGACCTTTGAGATACAAACATATTATAAGTAGTTATTGATAACGAACTGTTATCTACTCAGTAGATAATACTTTAACTTTCATTCATCTGTCATAAATAAGATGCTTTGATTATTAGGTTACGTTTAGGAACGGGTGCAATGCGGGTAAAGCCGCGGGGCGCTGCCAGTTAATTATAATTAATAATAACCTAGAACAAACCGAGTCAAGCTTAATTTGTGGTGTAGTCAAAGCTTAAGGTAATCTTTTTTGAACACTTATTTTTATAGAACACTAGCTGTGCCCCGCGGTTTCACCCGCGGCGCCCCCGTTCCCGTGGGAATTTTGTGATTTTTTATTCCTTATTTTTCTTATATGAAAACCTTGTCCTAACAATAAGGAATACATTAAAAAAAGAATCATCCAATTTGGTGTAGTCGTTCTGAAGTTATGCGCTTAGCAACAGATTCAGCGATTCATTTTTAGGGTTCCGTAGCCAAATGGCAAAAACGGAACCCTTATAGATTCGTCATGTCTGTCTGTCCGTCTGTCCGTATGTCACAGCCTTTTTTCTCCGAAACTATAAGAGCTATGTTGTTGAAACTTAGTGTGTAGATGTATTCTGTGAACCGCATTAATATTTTCACACTAAAATAGAAAAAAAATAAAATTTTAGGGGGGTCTCCCATACTTAGAAATGAAAAAAAAAATTTTTTTTTTCATCAAACCCATACGTTTGGGGTATCTATGGATAGGTCTTCAAAAATGGTATTGAGGTTTCTAATATCATTTTTTTCTAAACTGAATAGTTTGCGCGAGAGACTCTTCCAAAGTGGTAAAATGTGTGTCCCCCCCCCCTGTAACTTCTAAAATAAGAGAATGATAAAACTAAAAAAAATATATGATGTACATAACAATGTAATCTAACACCGAAAATTGGTTTGAACGAGGTCTAGTTAGTAGTTTTTTTTTTACGACATAAATCGTAAACAACTTCTTTATTATGTTACTCGCTGCTACGGAACCCTTCATGGGCGAGTCCGACTCGCACTTGGCCGCTTTTTATATTATAGATTAAAATGTAAGATTTTTTTACAGTTTTGCAGTAAGTGTTTGACGTGTGAGTCTTGATTAAAAGTAAAAAATACTCACGTTTATGTACAAGATTACATTTTTTAAACTCCCACAACTAAATGCGTAACTTGAATCGTTGCGTGTTATTAACCCAATTTATCTTTTAAAAAATAAAACATTCGCAAAAGTGAGAGACTATGTGCACGTGTACAGACACGCGTCTCGAGATATTAACTTTGAAGGTGAACAGCTGCGGTCTTTAACTATTCGGTTTGATGTAAAACTAGTAGCGCTTTGCTGCTTTACTCGCGTTGTTCCCGTTCCCGTGGAATTTCGGGATGAAAAGTAGCCTACCTTCATTTTAAATATGTACTCGTATATCTAAACTAATTTTACAATGAGGAAGATTTGACGGCTTTAACAAAATGTATGGGTAAAATGTACGATCTCACTGATTCTGGAAAAATAACGTAATCGTGATCTACATAATTTTCTCACTAACGCCACCTATTGGATCGCGGGCGGAAACATCGCGTCGAACAGCTAGTTTATTCTTTACAAATACACTTTTTTCAAATCACATTGAAACGAACGAAATAGGACAAACTCTTCGACATTATTATTAGTATAGATAGTGGATTTCGGAGACATGTGAACGGGTCAGAGTATGAAACATATTTAAATGATAGCTTGATTATTATGGACATTCATTAAATTTATTATAATATGTGATTAGGTACAATAAAACAATCCAGTTTAAGATGTTATAGAGGATAGCATGCCCAAATAGGGAAGTAAATAATTGAGACCCAGACGTTCGTCGCCAACAACTATATCTAAATATATTCTAAACTCCAGGCGGGAATCGAACCCGTAACCCCAACTGTGCCAATGGGCTTGCACTGTGTATCATCGCTACGTAACGTTACCATAGCACATTTTAATGAACCATTCATGGACTTTCAAATCAGCGCAGCCGTTCTGGAGTCTTACCGATGGTAACAAAAGTATCAGTGCCTAATCACCACTTAGTGATCTCAAACCCTAGTCATGTTCGAAAAGTAGGAAACTTGTTTTCGCAGACAAACAAGATTTTTATTAAATAGATTTCCAAGAAACTCAATAGCAAGCCTAGTATTAAAAGAAAACATACCTTTTCCCCGCGACCAGGCGCCACAGTATATTAACTATCGCGACGTGAAACATATTATTTACGGGAACAGGCTGGCCCGCATCGGCCACTCGCAGGCGAACCAGAGCCTTGCACTCCTCTTCTATGTAATTATTCATGTTCCTGGAGTTGAAGCCGAAGTTTTTTAGATATTTTAAAACGAAACGTCTCGTTGAGGTCCATTTTGGGCCGTCTGCGAATATAATTCCTGGAAAATAAGTGGCAAAAGAATAAAGGAGCCAAAAATATAAATAATTAAAAAAATATACACAGAATTTTTCATAACATTGCTCTGCTGGGTTGAATGATAAAATCTTTCCACCTATCAGAACCATGTTATGGTAGGTGCTAAGTTTTGAAAGTATTAAGTAACGTAATGGAAAAACACCGCGCTTCCAAATCAAACATTAAAACATAAGTTTACTTACCAAGTTTCTTCCCGAAAGATCTCATTGTATAGAAGAAGCCATCCGGCCTGCCTTCAAAATCTTCCCTAGACGACACCTCTCTGATCAAATCCCTGCCCGTGACGACCACCACGTTGACCACCCCCAGCCGCAGCCCGAACACATTGCCGTACTTCAAGGCCCAACGTTTCCATAACTTATGATGATACTTTACATTCCTCAACTCAAGAATAACGGACAAAAGATTTCCTATCACAGGCAAAGTTGTAGGCCCTAAAATTTCAAGGGAATTAAAACAAATATTCTATTTTACTTAAGTATGTTTAAGTTGTATATTCACCTGGAGGATACGACGGTGACCGCTTCATTTTACTATGAATTATGAAACGTACAAGCAAAAGTAAGGTTAACATAAAAATGGTCCACATTGTGACAGTGCTTGAGATACAAATGAAGGGCCCGGTGAGAGTTTTGCCTTTTCTATTCCCAGGAAGAGGAACGGGCGAGATCTAATCAGATATTGTGATAACCTATCTAATTCTATTCATATTTTTTCTAAGACACATCCGCTTTCAAAGATCTTTGTTGGAAATGCATGTTACGCCGTAGGAGTATTCAGATGTAAATACTAAAATAAATATTTAGTAGATTTATTTTCATAATGTTTAGACTTTCTGGTAACTCTTTTATCTATCTCAATCGATTTATATTTTAGTGATAGAAAAACAATCTAAAAATAATGAAAATAAAATATAAGTAGGTATAATAAATAAAATAACAAACAGTCAACTTTTCTGACTGTATCAAATGCAATACATAATTAGGTACTTACGTACTTACATAGACAACACACACGTGACACACACGATCTGTAGGACATGTTTTTATGGATAGTTATTTACTTACGATAAACTTATCTCCGTCACAGGGGGCAGGCCACACACCACTTTATCAATATACAAATAATATAATTAATATTTGTTTTGTGTACATAAGAACGAATATAATATATTCGTATATATTATAATATTATTATAATAGAGAAAATTTAAAAATAATTTGGTAAAAATAAAGTAACAACAAAAGACATTTGAATTATTTTCATGCGTGCTGTAAAGTATCTATTTGCATTTTAGTAGTTCTACGAGTAGATGTTTATATAAATTTGTATAAGTTAATGCATTATGTATGTATTTTCACAGTTCAGATTAATTCATTTGAATATTTTTTCTAGTGAATGTCATATAGATACTCGTACAATAATAAAGTATCAACAAAACGTGTCCGGTTTATTTTTATGAATATCAAGTTTGCACAAGGAACCAGTTTTCATCAAGTTTTATTAGTTTCGTTCAATAATTACTAAAATATACTTTAAATTATTCGTACCCAATTTTTACTTGGAATCGATGCGACTTTTTAAACAGTAGCTTATACCTACAAAACTATTTAAACACAAAGTTCACTTTATTAGTTCTATACTCAGTTACCTAACTCAACACACCAAATTCGCTAATGATCGTTTATCTACACTAATGTTGTAACATTCTACTTATGATTCCAATACTTGACTTATAATGACTACTGTTATAGCACAGACAACTAAAACACTCAATTTAAGCAATTGCACATGATGTTATAATATCATTATAATTTAACATTATAACATCATTATAACGCGACCAATTAACCTGGCGAGCCTTATGTCAAAATCCTCATACTAGTTGTATAAAATTTTGATATTATGCTGGCTTTTTAAAATAGTTGGGTTATACGTGAAAACTTCGTCGAAACTACATACACAAAACTCTTTGGTAAGATCTCGCTCGCTCCTGATTGGCCCTACGCGCAGCTGCGCTCTCATTGGTTAGATTTTAATGGCGGCAAGTTCACTGTGACAATACACGTACCTACGCGTGAATTTAATGTTTCGCAATGTGTTTTGTTTTTAAAATTTTGTTTGATTAATTGCATTAAATAGTGAAGATAAAGTAGTGTATGCAACTGCATATAACACGGGTATTAAAACACTCGTTACTATTATGAAACTCGCTGCGCTCGTTTCATAAACTCACACTCGTGTTTTAATACCCTTCTTTATATGACGTTGCATAAACTACTATAATGACCTAGCTTGCAGAAGAATATTATGTCACTTACATACTTATTCTAAATCAGATTCACAACAGTTTAACATTGGTTTAACAATGAAAAAGTTAAAATATAAAAATAGCATCATCTATACTAATATTATAAAGCTGAAGAGTTTGTTTTGTTTGTTTGTTTGTTTGTTTAAACGCGCTAATCTCAGAAACTACTGAACCGATTTGAATAATTCTTTCACTGTTAGATAGTCTATTTATCGAGGAAGGCTATAGGCTACATTTTATCCCGGATTTCCTACGGGAACGGGCACAACGCGGGTAAAACCGCGGGGCGCTGCTAGTTTGTTTATAAAAATCAATCCTGCAATAATTAAGAGATGTTGCTTGCTATTCAGTCCTTGGATTTAAAAAATAGTTCAGCATTGTAATAAAAGTAATAATCAATTAACTTTTTTTCTTAATTTACATTATTATTTACAAAACAGATTCATTACAACTGATAACTTTCAATAAATAGATTAAAAAATGTTTTCGTAAACATGATGTAATGAGAGTAATATTCGAGTAATGTCCATCATAATAATTGTATCTTGCGTAAGTTTATAAAGCTGCGAGGGACTCGGATACGCGCATTGCATGTTTGGACATCGAACGAAGACGTACCTCTAGTTTTTTCTACATCGGTTCATTCAATCGAAAATTAAAATAAAAGTGAAGTGATGGCGCCTATTAACGTAGATCTCAGTGAAAAAGCTTTCGTGCCAGCAAAAAAAGTTCTGCCAGAAGTTGAAACGGAAAATGGAAACAGCAACGGAAAATTGAGCGGCAATGCGTGAGTTTTATTTTTAAATAATTTATGTTTATTACAAATGGCCTGGTGTTTTGAATAAATGGCGACAGTAACCATTATTTGATAATTTCAATATTTAATTAATTGAGTGTGCTACCATTCTGTGATTTTTAACAATGTTGTCTAAGTAAATGCAAACAAAGAATATTGACTTATCATTTAGATTATGAACTTTTTTTACAATGAAGCGTTGCTCTACTTGTAAGTGATTGATTATAGGTAGATAAATGCTAGTCAACATTTAGAGTTGTTTTAATCTTTCCCTCAATAGAGCCGCGTGGTGATTATAATAAAACCTCCTCTTTGTGCTCATATCTTCAGTGAATTGAGAGGCCTTTGCCCAGCAGTGGTATATAAGATTTTTTTAAATGTTTTTGTCATCGTATTATTGTAATATTATTAATACATTTCTAGAGAGATCTATTTTTAAATCACAAAACAACCAAAGAATCGCTTTAACAAGGGTTAATTGAAACAATCGTTCGTATTCTCGGTTCATAACAATATCATCAATCAATATCGTAACAAGTTGTATATCCTTGAATTTTCATCTTATTAATTTTGCACACGTTTTTACAGTATTATATATTGCACAATATTTCCTTCATCAAATTATTACTGAACAATCAGTTAAATAATTAGTATTGTTCAACATAGTAAAAATATCTCAGTTTTATAATACAAAAACGCTTTCATGACGTGCTTTACCGACTGTAATAAAATTAGTTTATTAGCTGTGAAGCTCAGTAATAGAACTATCTCGACAGTTTAAAGAATCCTTCAAATAGGTAAAGATTTTCAAAATGATTCTTGCTCTCTGGATATATTACATTGCGGAGAATATTCCTTTTGGAAAACGTAAACACTAGAAGAGATTTCCGCAAAACAGCCGGCTTGTAAGTCTTGCAACTTCGAGAAACTGGCTCTGTATTCTATACCACACGTGGCTAAGTATTTTCGAACAATGTTCCGATACTTGGCATTGGTTTTTCTTAGCTCAATGCAGGTGCAGAAACTTGAAGGGAATGTTGTTTATGATCATAAGATCGTTACTGCCGAGTCATTCACCTGTTGCCTGGTTGTAGACTGATTGCTACTGGTCTTTGTCATTTTATTTACCAACATTGGAAACTGGCTTGTTTTAATAGCTTTTTTCATTGTTTATTTTGTCATGAATTTGTAGAATCGAAACATACACTATAAGAAAGATACTCTTAAATAGCAGATAAGTATTGCGAAAATAATTGGACCAAAAAATATAGTAAGTCATTATTTTAAGATGAAACTTCCGTTCTGTTGTTTTTTGTCCTACTTACAAGAACACACCTTCACATCTTAACAAGTTTGTTTTTTACTTTTGCCACGAATATGACAATTGCACGTGTAATAAGTAGGTAGGTTTCAATGAGTCAGGAGAAACTCGAGACACACCTAAGTTCAGGACATCATTATAAAAGTATTTTTTAAAACCCTTCTACTAATCTACGATGTCTGACTTTGTAAATGGATTATCTTTGTGCCCGTGTGTATTGTTTAATATTGTTGTTTCACAGAACTTAATATTAGTACTCATAGCTATTGAAAGTGATCGCAACTTTTTAAGTTTTGGATTTGTACGGCCGATGGGAGTGAAGCTATCTTTTCGTTATCAGGAAATCAATTCAGGGCATAGCTTGCAGGTGGAACTTCAAAGGTATAAAGCTTAGTTTTTAATTGTAATTCGGTTTGTTTCAGGTACTCATATGAAACCCTACTAGAGATAGCGAATTTCCTCCTGGCCCGTATATCAGTAAAACCCCACATTGGAGTAATATGCGGCTCTGGGATGGGTTCGTATTGGCACGAGGGTATTTATTATACCTTTACATATTTTATTTTTCCCATTTCTAATTAAAAAAAATTATATACATATTCTATTCTTGGAAACACTTAAGTATAGCGCCCCGCATTTTGCCTACATTGTGCCCGTTCCCGTGGAAATGTCTTAATACAAAGTTAAAAAGCTTTTCATTACACTTAATAATTAAATTGCCTTCCCTTCATCAACTAATCTATTCTATGAAAATTAGAATCCCAAACTCCTCCAACCCTTCGTAGAACTGATCCATATTAACCAACGCCTCTCCTTGCCGCAGGATCGTTAGCAGAGCACATAACCGATCAGATCTGTTTCCCCTACGAGGAGATCCCTAATTTCCCTATCAGTACAGTGGAGGGGCACCATGGACAACTAGTGTTTGGGAAACTGGAAGGAGTGCCGGTTGTAGCTATGCAAGGAAGGTTCCATTATTATGAAGGATACCCTCTTTGGAAGGTCAGTTATTTTTGGTTATATATTTTTAATTTCTAACGCAGAAATAATTATAAGAGTTTAACGTCCATATATGTAGGTATGTATGTCTGTTAATGTCCCACTCCTGGGCAAAGTTCTTCGTCAACATCTTTCAGCATCTCTGTTCTGGGCTAGATTAGGCCAATCGTATTAAAGCGGTCTAAATCGTATCATCCTAGGTTGCATTGTTATTACACACACTAGTATTACAAAACGCATGACCAAAGCTTCACCTAGGTAATGAACGCAATAACTTTCTTAGAGGAAGTTAAGAAATATTTACAATTAGCTGTATTAATAGTAAGGATATTTTTATTTATTTTTTACCTCACCACTAGAATATAACACGCTATCAAAACAACCATATTCTCGAATCTTCCTCAAGATAAATGATTGACATAATTTTTGTTCATTAATATCAATCAAATGACGCCTATTTATTGTAAACAAACAACTCCAATTACTGACAATAAATGACGCAACATGCTGTATTAGTTCAACAGTTAACTGGCGGTTAGTTAAGCTATTGAGGAAAAACAAATATGGATTTGTTTTTGGATAAGAACTATCGGGAGTGGATGATGCAAGGAGAGCTTCGACCCCCAGCGAGAGGGTTATCTAACACACAGCCATCACAATAGCGGGGAAGAGAGATAACTGTTAAAGGTCTCAGCATCAATAATAACTTGATCTCATTATTTCCGTTTAATAAACATCTTTAATGACTTTAATGAAATACTAGATTATTTTATACAATCAATGTTAACAATAAGCCCTTAAGCGCAATTTTAAGTCTTTAACTCAAATATTTCTACAAATTTATCATCATCATGAATGGATCAGTAATCAGTTCATGGCTAAATAGTTTTTTTTATAGATATAAAAGCAATAAGCTATTTTATCTATGTGTGAAATCAAGGTTATAAGTACAGTACTACACCTTGACATGTACAATACTAATACTAATAATAGATATAGGGGTATGTTTAGGCTCAGATATTTCCTTTTTTTTTACTTTAATGTAAGGAGTTCTTGTTTTTAAATTTGATAAGCAATCTCACTTTATTTTTTTATCATCTCATATGATACAATTTATCAGGAAAAAGATAGTAAACAACCTCATAAACAAGAACCTCTTATCACTTCCAGTGTTGCCTGCCCATCCGAGTGATGAAACTCCTTGGAGTCCAAACCCTCATCGCGACCAACGCTGCCGGAGGTCTGAATCCTAACTTCAAAGTCGGTGACGTCATGATAGTCAAAGACCACATCAACTTGATGGGCTTCGCTGGGAACAACCCGCTCCATGGACCTAACGATGAAAGGTTCGGCCCTCGATTCCCACCAATGAACAAGGCCTATAATACGGAGTTCAGACGAATCGCTAAAGAGGTATTGTTTACTTATAATTTCTAATATGACAATCCAATTTATTAGGTTAGTGGTCTGGTGTCAGTTATTTTTTGTGTTTTTATAATTTTCGTCTATGATTTTTATAGAGGCAATGTTCAATCTGGATGGAGGAAGGGATCGTTAAAATATTATTTCGATTATTTACAATCTTTCATCTGTATTTTTTGTCCTGTTGATTCCAAGGGGACCCAATGTGGGTGAAATCATAGAACGAAGCATAACTTGTATAATATAAATGTTTTCTTAGACATATTTCCATTACAAAAGTATTTTTTATTCCAACGTTTATTGAAAGGAGATTCATTAACATGTCAACAGACAGGGTTATCTTCGGTCACGTTATGGTTTACACAGAACGTATAATTACAAAAGTTGTGATATACCTAAATAAGAGAATCATTGTATCCTAGCGTTTGCCTTTTTTCTTAATAAGTAAATAATAAATAGTTAGGCATAGCAGCTACATAAATTAAACTGCTTTTTAACGTGAATTTAACAGAGAACAATAAATAAGTTGCAGAAATTATTCTGAGATTAAAAATTAATTTATCTTAGATTAAAGTGAACATCATTTTACGGACTGGTCGATATGTCACCAATTTTTAACAATACTTGAAGTTATTTCAAATATCTCAATGAAATAGTTCAGTAAGTATGTTTGTAGTGAATATTTTTGAGATAACTATTCGCCCTTCACCTTTTCGTTATCATATTCGTACTTGTAGTAGTTGTAGTTTGTACCTAATGTGTCTATTTGAAGCAAATAATTATGTAAATAGATGAGATGACGTTTGATTTGGTCGTACATACTGCGGGGCATAGAATGTATTCTAGTTAATTTTTTTAGACGTAGCTAATAAAGAGTTTAGCATTCCTAGGACAGAAATACAAAAGAAAATATGTTTTTGTACCCCTTTATTAGGGTTCCGTAGCCAAATGGCAAAAACGGAACCCTTATAGATTCGTCATGTCTGTCTGTCTGTCTGTCCGTCCGTCTGTCTGTCTGTCTGTCCGTATGTCACAGCCTTTTTTCTCCGAAACTATAAGAGCTATGTTGTTGAAACTTAGTGTGTAGATGTATTCTGTGAACCGCATTAATATTTTCACACTAAAATAGAAAAAAAATAAAATTTTTAGGGGGGTCTCCCATACTTAGAAATGAAAAAAATATTTTTTTTTCATCAAACCCATACGTGTGGGGTATCTATGGATAGGTCTTCAAAAATGGTATTGAGGTTTCTAATATCATTTTTTTCTAAACTGAATAGTTTGCGCGAGAGACTCTTCCAAAGTGGTAAAATGTGTGTCCCCCTGTAACTTCTAAAATAAGAGAATGATAAAACTAAAAAAAATATATGATGTACATAACAATGTAATCTAACACCGAAAATTGGTTTGAACGAGGTCTAGTTAGTAGTTTTTTTTTACGACATAAATCGTAAACCGCAAAAAAATACTGATTATTCATTCAATAACTCAAATGTAAATAAAAAAACATTTATTTTAATAAACATTAATCTTATGCATAAACCCTGAACCATTATTTTCTTATAATAAATCTGTAATCTGTAATACTTATACACCATGAGTAGAAATTATAAGTCGCGCCAGGGTTTGTGAGGTCGTTAATCGATCACAACCCACACGCTAAGTAAGTAAGTAGTAGTAAGTACAACGAACTTCAAGAACTTCTTTATTATGTTACTCGCTGCTACGGAACCCTTCATGGGCGAGTCCGACTCGCACTTGGCCGCTTTTATTTGTTATAATTTTACCGATGGATAAAATCTGTTTATCTATCAAACGTAAATATAGAACCAAGAGATTTATTCTCTTAACTCTTTAGTTAGAGTAAGAGGCCTGTGGTCTTGCAGTGGTCTTTTACGTGCCATCATTTTACTTTATCGTCAACATATTTTTAAACTTTGATTTGTCTAAAGGTTGCAAAAGAATTGAACATCGACAACATTCTACGCGAGGGAGTGTACACGTGTTTGGGAGGCCCCAACTTCGAGACCGTAGCTGAACTACACATGTTGCAAATGCTTGGCGTTGATGCTGTCGGCATGTCCACTGTGCACGAAGTAAGAAATAGGATTTATAAGTTGTTTATTAAGTAATGTTAATAAACGTACTTTTGGGGATCCGTACTTGAAAAGAAAAAACGGAACCCTTTACGACTAACTCCTATGTTGTCAAATTAGCTCAATTGGTAAATTGAACTTGCGAGATTGACCAATGGTCGTATACATATTATTTTGCCTTAAAGTTTCATGAAGATGATATGCATGTGTTTTCCTTGCCTGTAGCCAGTTACTATAATTAGCAAGACGCTACAATGCACATGTCAACTATAGTCCTCATCAGTCGGCGAGGTATCACTTCAATTTCCAAAAAAGAACCACATAATTAACTGCTATAAAAACTTATTTCCAGGTAATCACCGCACGTCACTGCGATATGAAAGTGTTTGTGTTCTCCCTCATCACCAACGAGTGTGTGGCCAGCTACGACACGGAGTCCGAAGCTAACCATGAGGAAGTCCTAGACGTGGGCAAGATGAGACAAGACATACTGCGCAAGTTCATATCGAAACTAGTCGAACGATTCGCCCAATTCGACAAACAAGCGTGAAAATCATCTGTTCAAAATTTCAAATAATTAGCATCAAATGTAGTTTAAGTAATCTGTGACAATAATGACGTGAAGGAGGGAATTACACATACCCTGAAGAGCTAAGATGCCGAGACAATGATTTAGCCTTGTTGTTCTCTCTTCTCTTCAAATCTATATTATGTAATTATATATCTTTAGAAGAGGGGAAAGAAATAGTCTTAGCAATGTTGGAACACACCTTTTTTGTTTTGATTTATTTATTTTAAAAATAGTACAAAATTAATGTATGTCGCCAAACTGTATTGTTTAACTGGTGTGCCAGTGGCTTGACTAGCTCTAATCGGCTAGCATGCCAGATAATTTATCAACTTACAACCATTTGCATTTTGTGTCTTGCCATTGTAATTTTGTACAGAAAATAAAAGGGTGTTTCCAATTCACAATGTTATGTAATTCTTGTCAACTTAATGGTTATTAATTCGGAAACAAAAATATAAACTTTAAAATTTATAAAATAGTTTGTATTAGATATAAAATCGTATTGTATTAGACATAATAGATAAAAATATTTTTATAAGTAGTCAAGTATATAATTTATATTACGATATAATTATGTTCCTAATGACCTTTCCTAAAGTGCTTTCATATTATTGCTATGCATGTGTTTAATATATTAGTGCATACCAGTCTTAGAGAGTTCTGTTTTATTTTATGCCACATTCATGTACATAGTGTAATATGCCGCCATCATAATATAATAAATACTCTAGGTGCCAAAAGAGATATGTAATTACCTATATTAAGACATATTAATAGTTCAATTACATGCTAGTTATAAGAATGTAAATGAAATAACAGTAACTTTTAAAATATATATTCTTATTTTTTGTGTTAATAATATGGAGATGTATCAGATACAGTAATATAATTAAACATTATGTTTAAATAAATAAATATGTAAATACAACATTTTAATTTTTTTCATTATTAAAGTAATAAATACAAAGTACAGTACATAATGCATTTTTATCCGTTAAAAATATCTGGTTTTCAAAGAATATCTTTTCATTAAATTAAATTATCTACTTCATCTCTATCATTTCACTATTTTGTAACAATGTTTAAATTAAATTAATTATTGGATTATAAATCAATAAATAAATATAGTTTAATAATAAATAAACAACATAAATTAGATGAGAACAATATTTTGTACAACAATCATGGACCACATACACTACCTTGCATTATCTTGTAACAGCATCATTCAAGATTTTAAACAGACAGAGAGTACCAAAACAAAACATGATGTATTTAATTTAATCATTTTAATATATAATATTATAAAGCTGAAGAGTTTGTTTTGTTTGTTTGTTTGTTTGTTTGTTTGTTTGTTTGTTTGTTTAAACGCGCTAATCTCAGAAACTACTGAACCGATTTGAATAATTCTTTCACTGTTAGATAGTCTATTTATCGAGGAAGGCTATAGGCTACATTTTATCCCGAAATTCCCACGGGAACGGGCACAACGCGGGTAAAACCGCGGGGCGCTGCTAGTTTTAATATAAACCTACTTACCTAAAACAAGCACTAAAAGCTGCCTGGTTACTTGCAGGGATGTTCTTTGGGAGAGAGATGAGCAAACTCTTTGCAAGCCGCTTCAATTTTTGGGTACTCATATTTGAACCCATAATCTAATACCCTCTTAGGTATCACATGTTGACCTTTAGTCATTATCATAGCTCTCTCTGGATTCAGGAAGAAGTTCAGGATTGTCTCTGGTACAGGCAGTATTGCTGGCCGGTTTAGTGCTTTTGCAAAGGACTGAAACAAAAAATGTTGAATAGTCTACAAAGAGGTTTTACAGGAAACTATAGGGGTGGGGATAAATACCTGAGTAAATTCCTCATTGGTGATAACTTGTGGTGCAACACCATTTAATATACCATGTACTTTTTCATTTTCTATACTGAACTTGATCAACCTCGTAAGATCATTTATATGTATCCATGGTAAGTATTGACTTCCGCTTCCAATTCTACCGCCAAGACCGAAGAAGAATGGGAGAATCATGTTTTTAACCAAGCCTCCCCAGCGACCAAGGACTGCCCCAGAACGAATCACCACCTAGAAAAATAAAAAAATTAGAAATATGTTTTTTTAGACATGACTGATTTCTTCAGTGAGATGAGGAACCTTTCCCTTGCAGACACTAGTCATCAACACATTATGCACTTATAGGTATAGTTTTTGAAGTGAAATGATATGACTTGTTGGATAGCCAATGTAGTCTGAAATCCAATTATAACAGTCAGCAGCTTGACAATCAAAGGTTTCTTATAGACAAAGCTATTGTGGATATAGTGGTATAGTGTCATTAAAAATATACTCACAAGTCTAACTGGTTTGTCAACTGCAGCTGCCTTTTCCCATTCTACAACTAATCTTGAGAAAAAGTCATTGCCGGTAATAGAGCTGTCTTCATCATACTTCTGACTTTCAGAAGGCTCATAGGCTCCTACACCAGTAACTAGAATAAATACTTTGGGCTTCTCCTTAGAACTGTTGATTGCTTGAGCCAGTGCTTTAGTAGTTAACACTCTTGAATTTTGCACATTTTGCTTAAAGCTAAAAATACATGGTTCAATTAGATATTTAGGTAGGTATTACTTACTTTATTTATTTCATTATTTGAACTTCATGTTAATTTATAGCTTTTATTCTTACCCCGGAGACCAAGACTTGGTGAAATCCATGAGTTGTTGACCTGCAAGATTGACAACTGCTCGCGTCCCCACCGGTAGGCCTGATACTTCAAGATTAGACCATGATATGTTGTTGGCTCCAGGCATTCGGGTTACATTCGTCACATAGTATCCATTCGTTGTGAGGAGCGTACCCAAATGTCGACCAATAAATCCAGTTCCACCACCTGATAATACATAACATATTAGTTATATTCTGAATAGTCTCGTAAAGCTGTAGTACGGTGTGAAAGTTAGTTACGCACCAATAAGAACTTTTTTTGAAGCCATGTTATGTAATTTTATATTTCGGTTTAAAAAATCCGAAAACTTTCGTCGGTTAACTTAGAATGTTTATTTTCTGTTTATGAAATAAACACTTAAATTGCAATTTTATATCCAAGAGTTTTTGCACTAAGCTCAGCTGATTTAATTTGTTTTTAATTTTTATTGAATTTTGCGAGGTGCCGGCTAAATTTGCTTGACAGACAGCACAGTTTGACAGTTGACAGCCTTGACGTTGACAGCACACTTGACTTTGACATAAATTGAAATTTGACAGTGATAATAAGAATTTTAATTTAGCAGCCGACAGCGACATTAAAATAAAGTAACTCAGTCCATGCTCAGTCCAGCTTTCAACTTGGCAGCAAAAAATAATGCAATTTTTGGATTGCTAATCTGTGTTGCTATTTGCTAATCAAATAAATACCTACCTACAAAATAATTATTTGCAATGGATGGTGGGTATGAAAAAAAAATATTTGAGCAACAAACAAATGCAACAATGATTCCACTTTACGTAAACGATGGGAATGCTTATGTCTGGAATGCCGAAGGTAATTGTATACATTAGTAGATATTTTACGAGTTATAGGTGTGAAAACGATGAGATACTTATGTATGATTAAATTTAATTTACAGATTGGTATATTCTTCGGTCACAACACAGAATTAGTGGGGCATTGATTGGTTCTATAGCAACATATCCAAGACAAAACGATTTTTTGGGTAAATACGTTTAGTATGTAAACCCATTATAGACATATTGACCCACTGTTTATAAACAAACACCTTTTTTTAGGTTTGCCATTAGCATTACTGGCAGAAGAAGCAGCACTTTTAGTTGATAAAGGGATTTGCGAACTATACGTAATGCCACATCTTACTAAGGAACCTTCAGAAGATGAGAAAAAAGAAGTTATGGAGCTTCAAAACAAGTAAGTCTAATAATAACAATATCACCAATTATTTAAGAAGCACCAAGATAATAGAACATTTATAAATTCCAGTATAATAATTGAACAGGCAGAAGCAATGAAGAAAAGAAAAATTGAACAACTTTCTCAAAAAATTGATATCATTGTGGCTGGTAAAAAAAAGAAACTTCTTTCTAAAGGAATAATGGATGTTCAGATTGACAAACAGGCATTACTGCAAGAGGAAATTAGCAAACTCGCAGATTACTCACCGGCTACCTATTTGGTACACATGCCTACTGAACCAGTCATCAATTCAGGTAAATATGTAGGCACTTTGGCACTTTCATCTTAATTAAATCAAATCATTTACACCCCAAATAATAATTATGATACATTCTCTAGTACTTTATTAAGTATAGAACCTTTTTTTTCTAATACATAATACACAGGGACATAGGATTGACTCACTTTGTATGGCTCACCATAAGCATGGCCTGGCAAGTGTTGTAGACTAATATTGGCAATATTGTTTTAATTTTCAGAAAAATGTAAAGTTGACACAAGTATTCTAAGCCCAAGTGTAAGAGATGGCCCATGCTCTGTCAAATATGCAATATTTAAGGATTTGTGGGAAAAAGGTCACCATATAACAACTGGTTTAAAATTTGGTGTTGACTACCTTGTTTATCCTGGTATGTAATTAGAAAATGACTAGCAGCGCCCCGCAGTTTTACCCGCGTTGTGCCCGATCTCGTAGGAATTTCGAGATGAAAAATAGCCTATAGCTTACCTTGATAAGTGGACTATCCAACACTGAAATATTTTTTCAAATTGGACCTGTAGTTCCTGCGATTAGCACATTCAAACATACAAACAAACTCTGCAGCTTTATAATATTAGTATAGACAGACAATTTAGATATTGGCACATTAGGAAGGAGACAACAAGGTACTACTTATATTAAAAATATTTTCATTGTTTTAGGGGATCCAGTAAAATTCCATGCCAGTTATATGGTCAAGTGTGTGCTTAGTCAAGAAACAATGTTCAGCCCGGCATCTTTGGTTGCATTGGGAAGACTATCAGTATCAGTTAACAAATTAGCAGTTCTTGCCTACTGTAATGTTTATGGAAAAATAGAATACCAAACTCTGCAATGGCATGATAGTATCAATTAGATATAAGGACTAGAAATATATTTTTTACTTTTATGGTGTTATTTAATTTTATTGGAATTCATGATGAGTTAGTTCAAGACCAAATTGAAAACCATAATATTATTTATAAAACCATATAATATATTAACCCTGCACGACCTGAACAGGGTGGTTTGCACCATGTTGGCACAGACCGAAGCTGTGCATCAAAGTGGATTGAATATTACCTACATGTTATAAATATGTTAAGACAAGAGCCCAGCTCTTAAGTTTATAGAAGAAGAAGAAGTATGTTAAATTATTATGGAGGTAGGTATGTATATATGTTTGTTACTATTTCACGAAAAAACTACTGGACGGATTTGGATGGAACTTGTGTTCAATTCCATCACAGACCAGGAATTCCATGAATATTGAATATTGTTTGTTTTGTTTGTTATTGGTTTCTGCTGACACTTGACAGTGCTGACCGCTGACATTTCTTTCGTTGTCATTCCACAGTCAGTCGACGTACTACTGTGCTGACCTAACAATTATAATAGATTATAAATACTGTCACACTCGTGTCACATTGAAAGTTACATTAGTGTCAAAGATGACTCATGCATGACAGTAGAAATTATACTCTACCTACCTTTATTATTAATAAAAAAAAAAACATAAATCTGTATTTTTGGAAATTCCGGCTATTATATATTAATAATTAACAAAAAAAGCAACATGGATGATCCAGAACTAGATAAGATTAGACAACAACGTCTCGCTCAACTCCAAAGTCAACATGGGGTGAGTAAATTGCATAAAATTATCCAGATGTTGTGTAGTAGGTTATGTTACCAGGTCCTTTCTCATTGTTATATTTCTTATTTTCATCGATATTCATGTTATGAAGTACAATTATCATACATCATCATTGTAATCAACGTTGTTTATCAAAATTTCAGGGTACGGGCGATCCAAGCCATGGCAAACAAGAAGAAAGAAGACAGGCTATGGAGGAGGCAAAACATACGATTCTTGCTCAAGCACTCAGCCAGGACGCTAGAGCCAGACGTAATAATCTACTTTATTAACTTTACTCTTAAGATAAACCAAGTACTTGTATTATATGCACAATGTTTGTTTCAGTGAACACGATTAAACTAAGTAAACCAGAAAAAGGTGCTATGGTTGAAAATATGATCTGCAGGATGGCGCAAATGGGACAAATTCAAATCAAAGTGTCGGAACAAGAGTTGATCCAAATGTTGGAGTCTCTGAATCAGCAGATGCCTAAGTCGACTAGCACAGTCAAGTTTGACAGACGTAGAGCTGCATTAGACTCCGATGATGATTTCTAGCACTATGCCAACTTTTTGCTTTACCCATACTCACATTTTTTAAGTGAATTGTAAATTTTCAATTGCTGTGCTGCAGAAGTTTTGTTATTAGTCATAAACACTCTTGGCTTTAGTTTGCTAGTTCATGTGTTTGTACTAAAAAGACAATGTTCATTAGCCAGAGACTTGTTTTGTGGTTATCTATCACAAATAACTGCTATTTATATAATGTTCACTAATCAAGTGCTTTGGTTGGCAATAACTAAGAACAAAGCAAGCAATAAATGAAAAGCCAATTCAATTAGTGTCTTATAAAATTATATTTCAATAAATTTTACTCATCGACTGAAACTAGGTTTTATTTACATCTTATGTTCAATTCCTAAGAATATAATTGGCAGGTTGGTTAGCTAGCCATCCTATAACAACTGTACAGATATTGTTTGTCACTGGACAATTATATCTCTTCTTATTCTGTTTGTATAATTTGTATTAAAGTATAATTGTTTTTTGGTGTATTAAATTTTACTATTATATTTTTCAAAGAATGTAGCCCAACTTCAGCCTTGCCTTTTGTTCACTTTCAGTTGCATAAATTTCGATAAATATATCATTAAATTTATTCGTTTATTATGAAGTCAAATCATTTTAATTAATATTCTGGCCTCCACTAAACACGAAAGCTGAATTAAGTATGTACCAAACTGAACTGAAGCAAAGAGTCGCTAGGTGGATAATACCCTGGCGCTAAGATTATTATTATAGTAAGTAGCTCTCCAAAATCTATTGATCAAGTATAATATCACAAATGGGATACGATAGGCAGTGTTTAGATCCAGATATGCATTACCCAAAGATAACTTAACCAGATACGTTTTCCGGAAGCCTTTTTAAGTTACCTATCTACAATGAGCATCGAAAGTTTAATTTATTGGATTTTCAGAATAAATTATCAGCTTACCTGATTATTTTTTCTCTGCCAGTATTTTTGCTATCTGTTCTCTTCTCGTCGTTTGTAATACGTAAAAGTATGGGACGGTGGAAAGTTCAGCAATTGAAACTATCCTGACACATAAGATCCCAGAAAGATTTATAGGTATTTGCAAACAAAACCATACTCGAAAAGTGCTTCATGGTTATTATTATGTCTTGAGGTATTATTTGAGCAAATTACTTATGAGTAAGAAGAGATTTGCTCAAATATTTTCAATTTGTAATTCTTTTTCAACTCTAGTGTCTGAGCTTTTAGTAGGTTTACAAGGACTTTCATCATGGTGAACGTGGTACTAACTCGTTTAGTCTGATTGTAGACCGCGTCTAGAAAATGCTTTGGTCAGTAACGATTACCTTTAGACATAAGACTTTACACATAATAAACTAATGAGCATTGATCATTAGTTTAATATGTGTTCGTACCTAATGCTATAGGCTTTTACTGAAACTTTACCCTTAAAGTTGAAAAACACCGTACACATTGAAAAAACAACGGACGCTGCTCGATTTGTTTGGATTAGTTGGATTACTTACATTAGTAGAAGTACTACCTCATTACACTACTATCAATAAAGATTTTATTTACCAAGTGCTAATATTGATTGCGGTTTGATCGATTACAAGCGTTCTATCTACTAAGCTGTTTATCAAATCTGCGAGGAAGTTATAAAAGGTGATTCAACTGCTCTTGACATTGGAGTTTTGTAAAAATGTGGCGTACGTTGTTATTTTTGAGTGTTAGTGTCTTTATAGCGGCGGAGGGTTCCCCTAACGCTGCAGATGTTGACGCTTTGTTTAACGCTAAGGGATCACAGTATTCCAATGATGTGTATGAAGATGCACGTTTGGATGTGGTAAGTGATAATATTAATTATTACGATATCATCCGGATAAAGTCGGAAGAAGGTCTTTCGTGATCCTATAACGTCATACGTTACATCAAACATATAGGTACTTACTTATTTATATTATAGAGTAATACCGATCTGAAATTAGTATCTACCAAAAGATATAATGTAGACAGGTACCTATAGATAAAAAAAATGTTATTTAGTTAGTGCCTACCCATTACTCAGGTACCTACAAAAACCTAACTAGATTTTACTTACCTTTTTAACGTTTTTCGTTTTAGCCGGAACTGGTAGCTAAATACCGGTATCCAATTGAGGTCTATGACGTTCAAACTCCAGATGGATACATTTTGCAAATGCATCGTATTCCCCATGGTCGCGATAACCACAATACACCCGGCACAGACAGGCCAGTAGTATTCTTGATGCACGGGTTACTCAGCTCCTCTGCCGATTGGGTTATTGTGGGCCCGGGATCTGGACTAGGTAAGTCAGATGTTCAGCTGTTGAACATCTTAGCTAGGTACCTACCTAGTTAGTTGTTTCTATCCTTAACGAATTTATGTGGTTTCAGCATATATCCTCGCTGAGGAAGGCTATGATGTCTGGATGGGAAACGCGCGTGGTAACTATTACTCCCGTCGCCACATTACTTACAACCCTGATGGTATTCTAAACACTCAATTTTGGGAGTTCTCCTGGGATGAAATAGGCAACATCGATTTACCCACTATGATTGATTATGCTCTTTGGAAGACTGGTAAACAGAGGCTTCAATACATTGGACACTCGCAGGGCACAACTGCGTTCTTCGTCATGGCTTCATTGAGACCACAATATAACGAAAAGATTATTTCTATGCATGCTCTGGCGCCGGTGGCGTATATGGCTCACAATAATAACCTTCTGTTAAAAGCTATTTCTCCGTTTGCAGCCAACATTGAGGTAGGTAATTAGTCGTAGCAGCAACGAGCTTTAAGTTACTGTGTCGCCTTGACCATACTCTTACCATTTTTCAGTCACTGGCGTCATTGATAGGAATTGGCGAATTCATGCCTAACTCTTTGATCATGACCTGGGCTGGTGAGTCATTATGCAGAGATGAAGTTGTGTTCCAACCAATTTGCAGTAACATATTATTCTTAGTTGGCGGATGGAACGAAAACCAACATAACTCAGTAAGTTCTTAACGTATCCATAAGATCTACTAATTAATTGAAATTTTGTTCTCATTATCATTATTTTGCCATTACCAGACAATGATGCCGGCGATATTTGGTCACACCCCAGCTGGGGCGTCGGTGCGTCAGTTCGCTCACTACGGTCAAGGTATAACGAGCAAGAAGTTCCGTCGTTACGACCACGGCCGGCTCGCTAACCGAAGACTGTACGGATCTTACAGTCCCCCGGATTACGCACTCAACAAAATCACCACGCCAGTGTTTTTGCATTACTCCGACCAAGATCCTCTAGCTGAGGTACCGGATGTTGACAAACTCTTTGCTGAACTTGGCAGTCCAATTGGTAAATTCCGTGTCCCGATGGCAACTTTCAGCCATTTAGATTTCATGTGGGGCATCGACGCAAAGGAGCTGGTGTACGATAGAGTCGTCAACCTCATGAGAGCAATGGAAGCTAATACTTTTGAGAATGTTGTGTCTGATTAGAAACAGGATTATTAAATATTGAGACTCGTTTTTCGTGTAAAAGTATAATAACTAGTACCTACTTATATAATTTGCCTTTTAGTTTTGCACCCTATATGCTATAAGTAAATATACGATTGGAACCTTTCTCATGTATTTTTTATTTCTATTCATCAGATAATATCATGGTCAGATACCTACACGAAATAGAGTCATTACGCAGTAAGTAGGTAGGTACATCGCTCTTCGGTGGCTACTTACAAGCGTGCTAGTTCATTACAGTACCAAAGCTGACCACCTTCAAATACACTTTGAATTACATAACTACTTACGTAAGTTTATTTACGAAGTGGTCTACCTACCTACATAGTTTTACTTTGGGAGCTTCGGGGCGACTTTTTAAAAATTAAAAATTAATTTAATATTTTAAGACAAGTTTATTATTGAGTAACGTACAAAGGAATGAATTTTAAATCTAACTTAAAGTTCTACTGGGCTCGCAGGCCGCCCACAATGACCGTCTTATCTCTACCGGGTATTCGAGCCAGACGCTCAGTCAGCTATTCTGGTGAATACAACAGGGCCGGACTCAGGTCGCATGACTTCTCCCCCCTGAGATTCGAGATTATCCGAATTTACCTGATTCGGAGAATTTCGAAAGTTACATTTATAACCTAATTTTATTAATCTAATATAAAACATAACTCCTGCAAAAACTGCTATAATAAAATATAACCCAATGGTCCAAACACTGACACTATTGACTCTCACTATTTCACTTTCACTATTGGTATCGAACTTTACGGAATTCGTTATTTCTTGTATGTTATCCAGATTCATTTCTTCTAATTCTACTGGTTTTCTCTGTTCCGCCTTTATCTCGCTGATGTGCGGTAGGTTTACAGTTGGCAGTTTTTCGTAGTTCAAATTTGTTGTCCGATGAGGGCGTGATTTTAGTGAGTATTTGTCTATTTTCACTTCACATGTATCTTCTGTAGTAACGATGTATGTTCCTTGGATAATCTCTTGGTTTACTTCGTTTTGACAAAAACTGCGAATTATTGTCTTTCCTTCAGAAAATACGATCCATTTATTATTTTGTAAGCGCTGGACAAGGACACCTTTGTATTTGACAGGTATCAACGTACAGGAAGAGATGTTTTTAGCGAATTGCATCAATTCGGAGATGCACGGATCTTCATTTATTTTATCAAGGTAATCTTCGAAACAGACGAAATTGTTGTTATCTGTTCGCTGGCACGGTTTGGCTAGCGGCTCAGAGATAAGTCCTTTCACTATGAGGTAAGGATATTTAGGAAGGATAATGTATGTCATATGATCATGGATAATAGGGATAGGATACAATTTATAGTAAGTATATGTTTCTTTACATACTAATGGAATTTCCATTATGAATGTTAACTGGTTTTCTTTGATAAAAGATTTTACATTAATGTATTGTTCAATTTTCACAAGATTTTCAGGCTCAGCAGGGAAAATTAATCTTTCAGTAAGTTCAATTTCTTTTAGTAAAATTAATAAGGTATCAGAGTTTATTATAGAATGGTGTAGAGTTTCAAGCTTACTGAATGACATTGCTGTTTCTACTTCATTTAGCTTTATAATTATAATTTGAAAATTGTGTAAAATCATAGAATACACATTAATTATTATATTATTCAAATAATGAATCTTTTCTGTTTCTTTTGCTTTATCTATACCATTCTGAAACTCTTTCATTCTAAGATCAATTTGTATAACATTTTCTCTAATTTTGTGTGTGGTGTTATATAAGTTTTTAACTACTTCGGAGACCAGGGTCAGTTTTTTACTCAAAAATTCTTGTTTTAACTGAGTATTTTCTATAAGCTTATCGTATTTAATTGCAACGTTTTATCAGTTAAATATTTGTAAAGATATTTAGTTCTTTTCTTATGGTCTCGAATAAGTACTTGCATATATTCTTTGTCGAAATTTACGTTAAAGGGGCTTGCTGATTCGGTATGGCCGAATACCACCTCAAAAGGTGTAAAACCTGTTACTGAATGGATACTATGGTTATAGGCTAATACAGCAAAGGTCATAACTGATGAAGCGTCTGTTAACTTTTGCTCGTACTTAGCCAGTCTATATGTCTCTATTATAGTAGAGTGAAATTTCTCAATTAAACCCATTGAATTAGGGTTGTTTGGGGTTCCTAAATGTAACTCTATTTTATAAAAATCTAGAAGTTCCTTAATAAGTGCGTTGTTAAATTCTGATCCTGAATCGGAACTTAGTTTACTTGGGCATCCATAGAAAGAAAAGTATTTGATAAGTGCTCTGACTACTTCTGGGGCAGATTTGTTAGGAATCTCGAAAGCTTGACCAAGTTTACTAAAAGCGTCAATAATTGTTAAAAATGTTTTACTTTCAATTGTGAATAAATCTATAAATATCTCTTGGAAGGGTTTGTTTTGGGTTTGTGTTAATTGAATCTTAGGTTTGAGTGGTTTTCTGTCATATTTTAACTTTTTGCACGGTTCACATGCATTAATGATTGCTGCTACCGTTATGTCCATATTGTGCCAAAAATACGTGCGCTTTATGTGTGTTACAGTCTCTTTGATACCCCGGTGGCAGTTTTTACCTACATGATATTTTTCTACAATTGCTTTCTGTTCGTCCTCATTTTCTACGTAAACTACTCGCTCAGTACATTCTAATATATTAACGGTTCCCTTTTTAAAAAGTGTTAAAACAGCATTAGTAAATTCTAACCTATGCTGTGGGTCTTCGAAATAGATAAAATATTTAATTTTTGTACGAATGTATCTTTTCAAAAAGTCTTTTATTAAATCAGGTCTTTCTAATGGTAAGTGTACTTCCAATATTTTCTGTTTAACATTAGAAATATTTTTAACTGCTATTTGATCTCTGAACCAAGTATATACCAAAATTTGGTTTGGTTTGGTATCTATTGATTCCTTTAATATTGGAATTCCCGTAGAATCCATATTATGTGCAGAGTGTACTGTTTCTGCTCCTACGTGTGATTCTGACTCAGAGGCAGTAACAGTTCCGCTTGAAAATTCAGTGATTGGAAAGGGTGAGCGCAAACGTTTGGGGATGCGAACGGTACGCTCAGAGTCCGATGAAAGTGATATGGGTTTTTCCGATTCTGATGAAATAGAAATTGGACTATCTGGCTTTTTCTTTGCTTTTCCTTTCTTTTTACCTAATTTAGTTATTTCTTGTGTAATTTGTTCACAGTGCCTTTGTAATTCTAAGTCTTTTTCATCTACGTTTACTTTTACTGAACTATTATCTTTAGCTCCCTTTCTTAATGCATTGATCTTAACCCTCGACAACGCATCGGCGTTTGTGTTTTGACGTCCGTTTTTATAAATAACGTCATAATTATACTCCGCTAATCTTAATCGCCATCTCGTGATCTTACTATTGGGTTCTTCGAATGAATGAAGCCATGAAAGTGGTCTATGGTCGGTGTAAATTGTGAACTTTTTACCATATAGATACGGGCGGAAATGTTTTATAGCCCAAATTATAGCGAGTGCTTCTTTTTCAATAACGCTATACCTGCTTTCCGCATCGTTAAGTGTTCGCGACGCATATGCCACAGGACGATCACTTCCTACCGATCCTTGTGATAATACCGCGCCAATTGCATAATTGGAGGCATCGGTTGTCAGAATAAATGGCTTATCGAAATCTGGGTATTGTAAAAGGGGTGCGTTTGTTAGTAATTCTTTGCATTTTTCGAATGATTCTATAAACTCTTTATTGATTACTACTTTATGGTTTTTCTTTAGACAAACGGTTAAAGGTCGTGTGAGTTTAGCGAAATCCTTGATAAATTTCCTATAGTACCCTACTAAACCGAGGAAACTTTTAATCTCAGTTTGGGTTTTTGGAAGCGGAAATCTCAGGACTGCATCTATCTTGTCATTGTTAGGTTTTAGCCCATCACGCGTGATTGAGTGTCCTAAGTATAGAACTTCTTTTCTTAAAAACTCGGATTTATCTAGCTGTACTTTTAGATTCACTTTTCTGAGTGTTTCGAATATTTTATGTAGTTTTTCTATGTGTTCCTGAAGACTCTTAGAGAATATAATAATGTCGTCCAGGTATACTAAACAATGTAGCCCTATTAGTATGCGATCCATGGCCCTCTGGAAGGTGGCAGGTGCCGTTTTTAGGCCAAACGGCATGCGTAAAAATTCAAAATGCCCTTTTTGAGTGCTAAACGCGGTTTTCTCCCTATCAGTTTCGTCAATTTCGATCTGATGGTAGCCACTTGCTAAATCTATTGTGCTAAAATAATTAGCGTTTCCTAATTGGTCAAATAAGTCTGATATATTCGGCAATGGGTATTTGTCATCGGTAGTCAAGTCATTTAAACGTCTGTAGTCTATCACCATTCTGTACTTTTTCTCTCCCGAAGCGTCCAGCTTCTTTGGCACAAGATGTACAGGAAAGTTCCAAGGAGAAAAAGACTCTTGGATAACATTTTCACTTAGTAATTTGTCAACTTGTCTATTAATTTCGTCATTTATCTTCTGGGGTTGTCTGTAAGGTCGTATATAGATTGGGTCTTCGTTTTTGGTTCTAATATGGTGCTTTACTTTGTTTGTAAAAGATAAGGGTATTTTATCGCAGTAGAAAATGTCTCTAAATTCGTAACACAAGGCACTGATTGCTTTATTTTCCTCAGTGTTCATGTGTTCAAGTCTTAATTTCTCTAGGTTTTCTATTAAATGGTCATCGATGTCAAGGTCGTTATCAGGTACCGTATTAGCATTAACTTCACATTTATCAGGTGTGTATGGAGTAACTGAAACTAATTTGTTTATTGTAAAACAAACAGGTGTTTCTAAACTATTTTGTATAAATGTTTCGGCATGACCATTTTTACAATTAACAAGTGCAGAAGGCATTCTAACACCAGGTTCAAATATATGGTAATTAATAATTCCAGTACCATTAGCAAGATTTGTCGGTAAAGTAACTTTAGTCTCGGTACGTGGTTCTAATTTAATTGTAACTTGAGGATTATACACAAAAGGGATTTCAGTATCGCAAGTCTTTAAAATCAAATTTTTCATGTCAATGCTAGCGTTAAGTTGTGATAATAGATCAGATCCTATAAGTCCGTCATAGTCTTTGTCTACTTCGTAAATATAAAATGTGTGTGAAACTATAGATTTAAATGTTTCAGGAAGTGGGGTGTAAATTGCCTCATTATGTAAGCTTCGAGCATGTGTACTTATTACCTCAAATGGAGCTGGGAATTTATATTGGTTATAATATTCATTCGCCTTTTTAGGGCTGATAAAGGAACGAGAGCTGCCTGTATCAATCATAAACTTAGCGTTGATTTCTGGTAAGTAAATGTACGGAAGTTTTGCAACATTTTCGCAATTTAAATTAATCAATTCGGTCGATCTATATCCGAGGCTATCTGGTAAAAATTTTTCACTGTCTCGTTATTTACCTCATGTGTGTATTCCGGTACTCCACCGTTACCGTCATACAGGTAGTCATCTATGACTACGTCCTGCTCGTAATAATCTTGATCCGTCTCATAGGGTGAGTTTACGTGTAACTCGTTATGGTGAGCCTGATTTCGAACTGGTAATGCTGTACGCATAGTAACATCGGTGTCTACCTTTGGTTTATTCTGATGTGTTGGGGGTATCCCGAATTTAAATTGAGTCTGAGGGTTGACATTTGGTCTAAAAGATTGACCAAACGAAGGTCTATAACCTTGAGGAACTTGTTGGTTCACAAATTTAGGCTGATTAGTAAAACCTTGAGGTCTAAACTGATTATGTTGCATTCCAAATTTGAATTGTTGATTAGGCTGTTGCTGAACATGAGGGCGTATTTGATTCGGTATACCAAATCTGAAACCCTGATTTTGTTGTGAGTTAGTGGTAAAGAATGGTTTAAGACCAAACTTCTCTACATAAGGGTTACTCGTGATAGCTGAAGGCTGTGAAGGGTTTTTATTCATTAAAGGTCTCATTATTCTATTGCGCGACTCGTATTGAAATTTAAAATTGACTTCTTCCAGAACAATCCTGAGGGCATCTTCCAGTGTGTTAGTACCCTTAAGTCTCATTATACGAATAAGATCTTCCGGTAAATTATATAAAAATACATTAAGTGCCATATTGTCGTAAATAGTGATTTTACTTCTCCTAATGTGATCATCGGTGATTAAATTAACTTTTGCCAATAAAGAGCTCTTAACCTGTTGAATTCTGTTACAGAAATCTAGATAAGATTCGTTAGTATTAATTTTTAATGTCTCTAGTTGGATGGCTATACATTCTTCCGAACGCGGATCTCCGAAATGTTGGGTTAATACAGATTTTAATTCGGTCCAGGATTCTATGTCTGGGCGCTCACTAATTAAGTGGGCCGCTTTGCCAATTAATTTGCTCGACACTACATGAAACACATATAAATCCTGCGCCGGATTGTTTTCCCGTCTATAACACCTTATAACATATTCACACTTCTTAATATATAAATTTAGGAGCCTTTCATCTCCATCGAACTTAGGTATAATAGATGAAATTTCTTGTGGAATTGACACCAGTTGTGGTTGAGTCATTTTACAATTTAACTTAATTTAGTTGAAACTTATTAAAATAAAATTGTACACGATGTACGCTATAGATAATTGCCTATTTTCTGTGCAATTACCTTGAAAAGTTAACTAATAATTATGAGATGATTTTGAACCTCTACAATCTAGTTAATTTAATAGGAATAGAATATGAATGGAAAAGGAATAGTGAATTTGGACTACTCACAAGCCAGCCATAATCCTCCAGTGGTGATTCCTCTGCAGTTCACTAATATCTTTTTGCCCGTCCCGGAAAACTTATTTTCTTTGGTTCGAGGATACCGAACACAATTTGCCCAAAACCCGATTTTTGGAGTTTTTCACTAAGCAACACGGTTTACACGGTATCCTACCGGCTGCGCCAGTTTTACTTTGGGAGCTTCGGGGCGACTTTTTAAAAATTAAAAATTAATTTAATATTTTAAGACAAGTTTATTATTGAGTAACGTACAAAGGAATGAATTTTAAATCTAACTTAAAGTTCTACTGGGCTCGCAGGCCGCCCACAATGACCGTCTTATCTCTACCGGGTATTCGAGCCAGACGCTCAGTCAGCTATTCTGGTGAATACAACAGGGCCGGACTCAGGTCGCATGACTACATACGTATGCCACTAAAGTATTTACAAACAAAGAATGTAACAGCGGATCTGCATGTGACAATTTATTGGATTTTTTTATTGGTTGAAGCTGGGATGCCTGCGTAGCATCAGAAACTCTTTATTGGACTCAATTCAATCCAACTTTCCCTCTCTCAGTTATGAAAGCATACCCGTTTGATATTTATTATACTATTATTGCTACTGATGCATTTTATTGTTGACTGTATTTTTTTATTGCGGAGTATAGTTAACCCACGTAATGAATAAGTACCTAAGTAAATAAATATCTAAAGTAATGAACTCAGGAATATTCTACATTAGACATCAGCGTAACCGTAACGGCCTGGCCACGGGGATTGGCGGCGCAAATGGCGAAGCGGCGGGCGAGGCGACCATTGGTGCGGCACCGTTTGCAGGCCACGGGCAGTCGCGTTCGCCGACGCCAAGCGACCGTACGGCGCAAGCCACGCGGCGGGAGAGTAATGATACTCGCCCGCCGCGCCTCAAGTCGCCAGCGCGATTCGCTCGCCTCGCCGGTCGCCGTTGTCTGTGGCTTGATAAGTAGGTATCTACATTGCTATGCGTTTATTTCAGTCGCTAGACGCTTCACCGATCGCACCGCGCGAATATTCGCAACGGCGAATGTCCCGTGGCCAGGCTGTAAAGGCAATCATATATCAATCTTAAATAGGTACTTAACCGGGTACAAGGTATCATCCAGTATATAATTCTGCCGCGCTTGAGCATATCCCGAAATCCCCTCTTGGGCTCCCCTACTACAAAGGGAAGGAGTAAAAGCACTGTTCTCTATTATATACACACTGGACTGGCTGTTACCATACAAATGACAGCTAATTTTGTGTGGCAATTTGAAGCGCCCCAGCGAGTGTCCCGATAACTAATTCTGACGTTCACTGCAAGCATAGGGGTACACAGTCGACTTATGACATAACTAATTTTAGGTCCATGGACTTTCGTAAGGTAAAGTCACCCAATTCCGTGGGGTTCTAAAATTGGCACTTAATTCCGCGGTAATTAGAAAATCCCAATTTCCTAATTATGTCTTTGTTGTATCTTAATGAAAATATTTTTATTGAATCCAGTGTATATTTTTACGTATTAAAAATATAGAAAAATAACACAAATGTATTAAAAAGACACAATAAAAGGTCAGTATTGCGTCAACGGGTGGTCGAAGCGCACGCTTCATACAATAGTGACCCTTTGCAAGTAAATGTTTAGGTTTTTTAAATAGTGTTTTTAATACTGTTTTTCTATGTGGTGACTAGTTATTTGTGGTCCACTTGCTCGAGACTTTATTTTTTATGGGTAAGTACTAACCTTTTCTATTATTTTCTTAATAAATTAAGCTTAAAATTTGATTTTAAAATAACGTGGCATTGGGTTCCAAAATTTTTAGTCGGTTCCCAATTCCGTTGTATTACCACGGAATAGCAAACTCATAAGCTTGGTTTTGTTTCTTGTTTTTTTGTGTTGGTTATAAAAGAGTAGTTTTTACTTTTATAAGTACTTAAAGCAAAAAAGTCAGTTGGTACTTGAAACTAATTCCGTGGTATACTTTTAGTTTAATTTGAACAATAAAAAATGTTAAATCGTAATTCTTTTTACGAGTTTTGTTAATTTGTTGTATGGAGAACTGATGCAGGTAATATTAATTTAATTACAAATTGCCTGTGTAAATGAATGCAATTTTGTAGATGATTAAAAATATATTATAAATAAAAATTTATCTGTATGAAACATATTTAAAAAAATATATTTATTTAACACTCGGAAATAGGAATAGTGTTTTCAAAGTTTGAAATCCAATTCCGTTGCACTATGTAACTGACTGCAACGGGATTGGGTTGTATGAGCACCTAATTCCGCGGTATAATATAAGAAAATCACAGGGTGTTCTTTTTTATGTTTAACAATTTGTTCAGATAAACAATAGCTAAAAACACTTTTTGTCTGTGTATCGAATTAGTAAATTATGTGATACTAAAATATTCCCTTTACATTTTTTATACTCGGATTTAGGAACCACATGCCGCGGAATTAAGATTTTTAACGCGGAATTAGGTGCTTCGGACTTACTTCATTATTTTTTTTTTTAAACTATAAATCAATTTAAAATAGATTTAACTTTAATTTAGTTTGGTAGTCAAAAGAATACCGTTTTTAATGACACCAGATAAAGCACTGTTAAGTTACAGTCAATACTTCATATATTATGTCTTTCCTTGTTATGTTGAAAATACCACGGAATTAGGTGACTTTACCTTATCTGCCTACAGTGGCCTACAGCGTCAAAACGGCGACAGTAAAATGGGCACAAAATTATTATGACTGCAGCCTGTCCAGTGTATATAATAGAGGTCGGTGAGTAAAAGCCACTGGGAAGTGTCTAATCTAGAAGGTTCAAATACGAGTCCTAACTACTTTCTCAAATCACATCGTTCTCACATTCAAACTTTTCTTCTAGTCCGTCCCGTCACAGTTTATCACTATGACTATGACGTGGCCGAATCATGACATAGGCAGAGTTGTAAATTACAAAACATATCGTAACATTTAAATAAAATTGTAAACAAATTAATGAATTGAATTGAATATACTCATTAATGGACATAAATTAATGCATTCAAGTTTTCATAAAGATGGTGAAGTAACAATACGTGGCGTAACATATAAAAAGCACGTTATTTTAGGAGATGTCAACCTACCGTATAAGTTAAGTATTGATCGTAAACGTAACGACGTATTTTTCTGTATTAACGCAGACCAATTCTCTGATCAAAGTTTCCATTCTGTGCGGTTGTGTTTAGACGTTGAAGTCACAACGATTGTGCCGGGTATTCGCAACGGATTCGCCAGCGCTGTCGACGAAAGCACTGGAATTGTATACCTTGGAGGGAGCGATGGAGTTTTCACGTACAACCACCAAACAGGCGACGTAGATCAACCGGCAATAGTTCGTGGCATCGATATATTCGACGTGTATTACCGAAACAAATTATATTTCGTGGACACAGGCACTCAAACCCTACGAGCATACGAGTACGGTGCGACGTCGACAGTGCCGTATGTGGAAGGCCACCTGATACATCACTTTGCTGTCGATAGCTATAATAATATATATTTTGTTAATCCAAATGGCTTACACATTTACAGGAAAGGAGCTAGGTCTGTGCAGTTATTGGATGATACTGAAATCCAATACAGAGGTTTGACGTTTGATACGAAAGGAGTGTTATACTTCGTAGCTCGAGATGGCATATATGTGCTTGACGAAATGACCACGAGACCTGTGATTGTGTATCCTATAAATAATGCATTTGGCTTAGCGTTTGATAAAGATAACAATTTGATTTATAGTGACGAACGGTCGGTCTATATACTGGTTCATTAACGTGATCATTACAAACTGTTCACATATTTTTTGTTTCATTGCTTTCCACTTGGTTTTTATCGAGGTTCCTTTTTTAAGTAACGCGACGGAGCTTTCTCCGAATTGGTCCCTGGGCGACGACTCTTCGAAGGAATGGATAATGTCTACGGACATTTCCAAGTCTTTCGAAGATGTCATCGAAAACAGCAAACATTAATTAATATCATTGACATTTATATGACTTCTTAGATAAGATATTTACGTGTGTTTTTAAGGAGGTATCTAGGAAGATTAGGAGGTACTTGTATCATTAATTATCGTAAACAATATAAGTAAAATTTAACAAAGGTAAGATTAGCAGTATTATTCACTACACACTATCGCTACTCTTAAAAACAATACTAAAAAAATACTTGTCTCAATTTATTGAAAAAGAATTGGATTGAATGGTAACACCATTAATGACACCCTGCGCTCATAGTGGCATAACCGATCTAATTTATATTCTCCATGTTCGCTTGTGAATAAGACATCGGACCAACCACTGTCATAAGGAAAACGTGTAAATCAAATGAAAAATTGGATTAACTTGCCCATACATACATAATAATTTATTTACACATTATTCATAGGAACACTCGAAACATTGTTTTTGTTTGTTTATAAATGAGGACACGCAAATCAGTCGTTACTATCGTTCTATGATTGATTCACACCTCAAGTAATTATGACTTGTTGATACAAAGTAAATTACCAATTATAGTTTCACCTCTCTACACTAGAATATAATAAACTTTTTGTGACCCATAAGGGTGCCCAAATAAGCATCAGGAACATACATAATTTATAATTAAGTAAACTTTGGCAAACAATATAATATGTAAATGTACTAGAAACCAGCCAATCTCAGAATTTATGTAGCGTACGTTCAGAACATCACAAAGGTTTTATTCAAGGAAAATTAGAGCATTTTCCGCGGGAAGGAATCCATTCTAACTTATAAGCGAGGAACAAACGAGAAGACTTGAGAATGAACATTCGAGTCAACCAAGTGTAGGTTAGCCTACACATGTTAGATTCTACAAATAGTTCTGTTTTCATTAGGATATTTTCAGAAGCCTATTAACATGCACATATAACATGAAGCATTAGATCAATATTGAAATGTAAGACGATAACCTACGTACTTATTAAAATTAATGATAAGTGCTGAAAATTGCTTCATAAAACCATTTAATTATCCCGAAATCCCGAAATTTAAATGACAGATCAAGATCTTGAAACTCACTTTGATGAAACGAGGTCCTGTGAAACTGGTTTGCCTAAAAAGGGTTCGCATGCCTCCATTACTGAGTAAAAGTGTTCTGCATATAAATATACTTTTTGGTACAGACACCCTGTTGTTACGAGTTCTATTCTACCTTCCAGTTTATCTTATAAGTAGGTACCTACACCTGCAGGTTCACATTTTCTGGCACCTGTTTTCTATTATTTTTCACTATCGCGCTTACTACGTCAATAAATCCAAAATTTAACAATAACATTCGTACATTGATAATACTAGTAATCTCAGTAATAATAATGGATTAGTGGTGAGTAGATATCTAGAAACATATCTAATAGATAAATAGAACCTATCAAATACACGCCCATTAATTATGATTAACAAATTAAAAAGTCCACACGACTATTAGTGGTTATGCCTACTTGTCTTTAAACTCACATTGTTCAGTTAATAGCGTCCATATTGTGCGCGTTATTAAAATGAAACCTTACTGTTTTAGATATTGTTGTATGTTCCATCGATAGCTTTATCAGGAAGTTGTAGAGAGAAAATTGAATCTTGTTCAGGGCTCGGGTAGAGGTGATATTAAGTTTGTGCAGCCTATTCCAGCTTTACTGCGTTACCTGAACGTAGCGAGCTCTTTTGATGCTATTCCTGTGCAATGGTAACTAAATAACTTTGACGACATTCCTGTCGACGTTGAAAATATTCCTTGATCTAAAATTACATAGTTACTTTAGTTATATAAAAAATATATAGGTACCTATTTATTTGTGATTTAAAAAACCTAATCTAACCACACCTTGCGAATCCTTATCCTTATCTAAGATAATCACATTTAACAAAACAAGAAAGCCATTATAAAATATAGTATTTCATAGAATTTCTAATTTGCTATAAGCGTTAATGTGATTCCACGAACCAAGTGATATTGGTTTACATAGTTTGAAGTGTAGGCGTCTACAGCAGCCCACACGCGATCAACTTCCAATTAGTAAAGTAAGATCAACTTTTCCTAGTTCTTTGTTATCTCTGCCGTGGAATATCAGCCTAAGGGCTGCTTATCTTCGCTCATATAATTTCATGTTTTATAATAAACATGTTTTTAGGTGTGCGGAATTTATTCTTTTTATGTGCCTATTTCATTCAACACTTGTACGTACTCTTTGTACTTGGTAATACTAATTATAGCTTATCGAGTTTTTTAAATTATATTTTTGATATAAAAGATACCGTGCTAAAATTAAGTAAAAACTAAAACGACAAAAATCAAAGTAAAAAAAAATAGCAGTCTCTGTAATCTAAGTAGCACACCTACTGCAGTTCATAAAATATGCAGTTACCTATGAACATGTTGCATCTAACAGTACTGAAAGTCCATCATGAAATTCTTTGATAACTATAGCACGGACGGATTATAGTACATACATTCCGCTACGTGTTTACAGCCGCTCGAACTATGTAAACACGTTCATTAGTGCCGGAGTGGACCGCAAACACCTCTCGCTGATGACCGCTTGGCAGCTCGTTGGTTCGACATCACTTTTCGCCCTCTACCTCTCACTGCACACTCTATTATCTATAAGAATCCGCTTAGGTAGTCAGTCCATAAAAGTATTGGGAATACCTAGAACATTATCAATTGCTAGCTGCCTACACTCTACCTTGCGCTACAAGCCATTGTTAACGGATTTTATCGAAATAGAAGGTATTATGTTCGTTGACGTTAATTTTATAACGTAGTAGAACGAATATGTACAGCGATAAATTGATTATTTATTAGCAGATATTGTAATTAAATCTTGACGTTTTAACATTATATCTAAAGTACCTACTGACTGATAATTTGAAACAATAATTTTAAGTTTAATCACTATTCAATTCTACGATTAGATATTCATTGAAAGTGATTTAACATATTTTATGGCTATGGGTTGTCTCATAGCTCCAAAGAAACGTTTGTGTGAACCAAATAGAATTGAATTGAAATTATTGATTAGTTATAGAATTAGTATTCAAAAGTAGGTAAGATAATCCATCCAGATGATTAAAGCGCTCAGAAGGTGCCATCTGAGTTGGCTCAGAACTTTCCGCTCGTGTCATTTGGTGATAGCTTTCATAACGCAAAGTTAACTAACGAGCAAACGAGGCGACCGTTTCATTGAGTGCCCTCATTGATTGAGTTACCGTGACTATATCAATATAATCCATCCATTGTAGTTACTGTAAATGTTCATTTACATAGAGCAAATTCGTATGCAATAATTGTGAGTACATATTTAATTGAAAGCAATGTTTATAATTCCATTATCGAGTCTTAGAACAAGCGTATGATTATTAAATGTGTTGAATTCGTGTCTGCAATTTTTTAGTAATAGTTTCTACAATGTTCTCATTTCATTGTGGCTCGCCAAAACGTTATTTACTTACTTTTTTCATGGATTGCTTTTAGTACTTCGGTATATGCAAATGTTATGCCCTCTAAATGAGCTCTGTACGGGTATACAGACCGACGGCCCGAGCACACAATGGTCTATCAACTACCTAATCACATGCATGCACAAACAAAATCAATACCGCTCAACTTACCTTCACCTTTTCAGAAAATTGCGACACACTTCTTCGTAAAGTACATAATTAAGAAGAAAATTGGAATTTAGTAAAATAGGTAATACCATCATTATAAAAGTTGAATGGCAGTTTTATCTTCGATACTTCAAAGAAATTGTTTGACTTGGATGATATTTTCAATACGATACATACCTACATAATTTGTTCGGAAACTTGTTAAAATGAAATAGATTGACGAAATATAAAAAAGATCTCATTTTGTTTAGGTTCTTTATTTAAAGCCAGGAACACAAGTTTCATTGATACAATTCATCAAAATATCTAGCAATAAAACAATAAATCAGATAAGTAAGTAGGTACTTACATAAATTCGGTTTCAAAACAGGTAGCCTTTAGCAAAGATACATCTTAGGCTAGGCAATGCATATAATTTCAAACGTGGAAGAAAAATATAGGTCATTTGCATGACGTCACACGCATTTAATTAAAAGTTACACCGGTAAAGTTTCTATAAAATGTAAGATTGTTGAAGAAAACTCAGTTCCCTCTAAGTCTCTAACAATATTGTTTGCGCTTCAAAACGTATTGAACTTTCATCGAGCAAAAGTAAAATATTTCATAAGTATAAATATTCTTGTAAATTGGAACTGTATAAAATTTCACCGTATCAAATAATGTTATAGAAAAATTAAATATCATTTTTCAAAATATACATTCAATAATTTCGAGTGTACAATAATTTTGATAGCCTATACTTAATTGACTTTTGAATGGTCTTGTTCAGCCAACGTTTTATTAAAGTTTTCGTAAAAGTCGACACCAACAAGGAAATAAAAATATCATGAAGCGCATGTTGGCAGAGAGATGGAACGTTATGCCAAATTTTTTATTTCCTACGAAATTAGGTAGGAAATGGCAAACTGGTGACGCGGCGGCTGACGCTGCGGCGCGCGGCGCGACCCGAAACATGGTGACCGTATAATTTAAAACGCCTTACAGAGGAGTAGACAGCTCAGCGATATGAAATTAGGATATGAATTCGAGGTGCTTACCGTTAATACTGTAATCTATCGTTCCTGTACGTACATAGACACTGAAAATTGCATAAACCACAACACATATTACGGATATTTATATTATGAGGGGACATTTACTGTGACCGCTTACAACTACCAAGAATGTATAATAATAAAATGTTACTCTTTGCATTTGATCTTAACCACGCCTGATAACAACTAACCCACTTTTCATGGAATATTCTCGAATATTAACTCTCTTAATACTTAATCTTCCGTAACCAACTCTCCATCAAATATAACAAGTGCTGCCACCCCGATGTCGCACAAGTACTCGTCCAGTACGAGTTTTATATGTATACAATATACATTTACTATGATTAATACATCAATACATTTCACACTAAGTTGACTTGTATACACAAGAAATGTTAAGATTCTTTTTTAATATATTTTAAAATTTCAATACAATTACATTTATTTTCATACAATAAATATATCTTATGATGAAAATCAGTCGTTAAAGACTATGCAAGTATATAATATATTCAATGTTAACTATCTAATGTGTGACGGCTTATACAAAGCTCATTATGATTACACATTTTTACATAAACATCGAAAAATAGCTAGAAAACACCGTGGGACAAGCAATTAGGAAACATTAAGGGAGACTTTGATATATTGTCCTACTATAGAAGTACCTATTCTATTACTATATTGGTAAAACCGCGTTTTCACTTTGTGTTCTGAACAGTTCGGAGTGGTTTTTTTTTTCTTGCAGTAAATGAATATGTAACATTTGAGCGTGCGAACATATCTGTTCACTGATGATCGACTAGGTATAACTGTTGACTTCCTCATGGAATGAAAACAGGTATTTTACTTTTTGAGCGAACATCGGCAAAATAGTAAACATTTTCTCAAAACACAATGATTTTCAGAACACTCAGTGAAAACGCGGTTCAATCAAGAAACACTGATACGATAAGTACTCGTAGCCTGATGGCGGGCGAATGATATGACAACGTAACGTTCGTTAAATTCTTCATAATGTGTGTACATCGCATCCAAATACAAAGGTATAGAAAGAAGATATGAATTTGATAACATCGAGTCTTATAATACTTGGTCGGGAAACTCTAATAGAGACTAACAGCTAAGGAAGGAAGCTCCGAAGGGTGCGTACTAACTACACACATACAAAACATTTGGAATTTTTACACGTTAAGTACACATATTCATGGTAATTTCTCTCGTGAAGAGTTACACAGTCTTTATAAGTATTAAATACAATAATACTGACGCGTCACGTAAATCTTAAGTAAACATACTCAACATCAATATAATTAATATAAATAGATTTTTGAAATAACTAAATCTGAATTTTAAAAATCTTCATAAAAATTGTATATTGTCAACATTTTATTTGGACGTTGTGCGTAATAGTAAAAGTAAATAGCCAAAATATTTAACAGTTTAAAGATCTGTTTAAAAAATAAATATAATTTAAATAATTAAAATATTGATTCACTGTTCAGCAAACCGTAGCTTTTGTTTCTTGACGAAATCGATGGCCATTTTGTCGGTAGTGCGGGACTCCAAGATTTGTAGGATTGGATGATCTGGAAGATGTAACCACGTGAAGAAAACCAATAAAAACCTAAAAGTACCTACTAGTAGTAGGCATCACTCGTCCTAAGGATCTTGCGGAACTATGGCCCAAATGCTCAACAGTGATGAAACTCTTTTGAAGTGGGCCATTCTATGTCGATAAGGCAGTTATCGATATGTCGACGATCAACATGTCTCAGATTGAAATTTGTAATGTTCTACTGCTCAGCGAAGGCCTTTTAGCCTTTAGGCAATGTGCAGCTCGTCCCCTACTTGGATAGATGGCCGATAGTGGCATTTCTATCTGAGCGCTACGTTCTTCGAAGATTGTTAGACCTTGGCGGAGGCCTCTAGGCGGTCTAAAAACTCAGCCACCAGGGTTGGCCACTGAAATACTCGAAATGAATGAAAGAATGAGTGGTGAGGTGTCGGAGGTGTATGTTATACTCGTAGTAATACACTGACTGCGGTCGTGCAGCTGCATGAGCGGCAGCTCGACGGGGCGCAGCGGGTCGGGCGGCGCGTGCGCGCCCACGCCGGGCGCGCGCGCCAGCGGCACGAAGGCCTCGCCCGCGAAGTCGTCGGCCGTCAGCACGTCGCGGTCCCACACCGACAGCGCCAGCGCCGCGCCCGCCGCGCGGCACGCCTCCAGCCCCACGCCGAACTCGAAGCACTCGTCCCACACCGGGTTCAACGTTTTCTAACACCGCGCTATTCGTTATTTATGGCTCGTCTACATTATTGCCGATATATACTCGTAATATTACAAATGCGAAAGTTTGTGAGTTTGTGAGGATATATGTTTGTTTGTTACTCTTTCACGGAAAAACTACTGAACGGATGTGTATGAAACTTTACTGTAATATATCAGAATAACACATAGAATACATTTTATCCGAAATTCCCGCGGGAACGGGTACAACACGGGTAGCACCGCGGGGCGGGTCTAGTCAATAACACGCAATCACGATCGTATAAAGCACTAACTCGCTTACGATTCTTATGACCAGATAACCAAAGACTTCTTTGAACTTCTGTGATCTTTGCCATGATCAGTAAACTGGTCGATTTCGTACGTGCATCACGATCATCGGTGATTGTGTGAGGCTTTGGGTTAGGTGAGGTTAGCTTTGTTAACTAAAGCCGTACCTATTAGCCGTTAGCCGTAGCCGTAGCCGTTTTGTTAAAGGCCATAACGTCAGTTGAAAATGTAATAAAATTATAGCGATATTGTAAAAGTAGCTTCCATTCAGTTAGTAGTTATAATTCAATATTACGATAGGTAAATCGGACACCACAATATAATTAAACGTGCCGGTATTACTGCCAACAAATTAACAGCAATTGACTGATGAAAATGATCCCGAGATCTCCAATAAATTACAGTTCGCCGAAAATTCTCAAACAAGACTTAAATTTCTGGAGTAAATTGTTGTAACATGAGTTTGTTGCCTCCTCTATTAGTTTCCTATTTATTGTAACAGAATCCTTTTAAGCCTTTTGGCTTCGTAGAAATAACTGAGTTTTGCTGAGAGTTAAAATTAGGAACGAACGAACGTGTCACTTAGGGTAGGTATCGAGCAGTGTTATTGTTGGATGTAATAATGGAGCTGAAGACAATACATGTATAGTTTTATGACGGGTCATTTCAATTCACGCCTGACCGAGTTCTCTGCTTAATCTGTCTTTCCCATACATTTTTCATTTCCCGCGTGACTTGTGCTACAATACGTTGATTTACGGAGGACGTGACTCTTGTACATTATGGCCAATGATGATTTATTTCTTGAATAATTTCTTACTGAACTATTTCAGTTGCGCCATAAAGGGAAAAATATAAATCCGAAGAGGTTTTTATTGTATTACTAGCTGACCCGGCAAACGTTGTTTTGGCATAAAAAAATTAAGAGGTGGACTACCCTAATCACTATAAACTGAGATGCAAGCTATCCTATCTTTCAAGATTGCACACGGTGTGCAAATCAAATTTACAATCGGTTCAGTAGTTTAGGAGTCCATCGTGGACAAACAACGTGTATTTTTTAAACACGTATTTTTTTATATAAAAATAAATTTCTAGATGATTTCCCTAATTTCGGAAGACCTTTATTACAGTGACTTTAATTGACAAGGAGTCCAATAAAATATTTCAATTGGATTTATACTTCATACTAAATAATGTAGTTCCGGGATATCTGCCAATTTTAAATCTCTTGCCGTATAATTAGTGCTTAAACGTCAGCTTACCTTCTGCACATTAGTGCTTTGTTCGTGCGTCTTCGGGAAGAGTCGTTTGGGAAGCAGCTCGAGCACGACGAAGGGATCGCTCAGACCGTTCGGATCCAGAGGGATGACGTCACGAGCTGACAGCACCTCCACACACAGCGAGTCGTGATTGAAATACACCCTGTTTGATTTGAACAAAGTAAGAGTGAAATCAGTTTGGTTTCGTTTTCGCTATTCACTGCGCCTGTACTGGAAATATTCTGTTTAATCTTATATTTTGACTAAGCAGACCAATTTGCTCAAAACTACATTTGGCTGTTATTTCAGGCATAACTTTGTGCATCTGTTAAAACGTATTTTTCAGAGATAAAATGAACTGAAATATTGTAAGATAAACACATGGTAACATAAAATATGTGATATGTGAAATCACTAAAGCACTTATTCCACGACTTCCCGAGTCCTGTTGGCAGGGACGGTATAGTCTAGTAAGAAGCAGAGAGACCATCAGCTAGAATAAAGAAAGGGGACCCGTGAGAGCAGAACCCCAGAATTGTACCTAGTTCACCAACAACAGTCTTCTTCTTCTTCGTTGTGTTAATATGGTGCTAGTTAAAATTACATGGAGGCAGATCAACACTTTGCGGCATGATGGCTGTTACCACAACAGTGTGTTGTGACTTAACTCTGTTTCCTATAACGTACCAAATATCGATATAGGTTTTGTGAACACCATACCTCACGAGTATAGATCCGTAGGGCGAGGGCAGCGGCGTCCGCTGCTGGTCGTACACGCGGTCCCGCAGCCACAGCTCCAGCAGCTCCTCGGTGGGCGCCTGGTGGTACTGCATCCTCTGTTCCAGGCGAGTCCACTCAGAGTTATGGACTTCACTCATGGGCAAGCCTGGTGTTAAATTATATGAATGGGAGTTGTTATTGTGGTTGTAAACATGTACCGACCACAACCTATTATTGTGGATATTGGGGTTATATTTCTATTCGGAAACCAAGTCGGAACTGCAGGTGGTACCTTATACTTCACCACAAATGTGAACAAATCCGTGAATCGGCTGTGGCTGCGGTCGCCCATCGCGGACTCACTTGGAGGTAAAGAGGTACTCCTACAATCAATGAACAAATTTCCAAAACACCTGAGCACAAAAGATCATAAATCACTGAAGAAGGTCGTTTAGACGTGAATTGAGTAATGAGCGTAGGCATACCACGGAGTCGGAATATCTGTACACTAATATTAAAATGTTACTGTGTTCAACCCCCTTTGTTGGTGGCTACATGAAGGTAACCTACCTTTGCCTTCAGCATGGAAGAATTCAGCAAGCAGATCAAGCGCTTCACGTAGCCTATGATGGTATACTCTTGGCTTTTCAGCGCCGCCCGCGTCCGCTTGCGCCGACATTTCCTTGAGCACGGCGCTCCAGCAGCCGGCCAGCGCGCGGATGAAGGCGCGCGGCAGCAGCCACGTGTTCAGCGCCGACAGGTGCTGGTCCAGGAACTCCAGCAGAGGAGTTATGGCCTGGACAAGTGCGACAGTACTGAATATACTTTGAATTATTTGCTGACGGTCTAACATTAAGTAGTATTGCATAGACCATTAAATTATTGTTGCTCTAGCAATAAGAAGATACATGGGAACGGACTTCAAATAATGGAGCTAGTTTATTTATGGACAGCAATGTCTTAAGTCTGCCCACAACTGAGGCGGACTGCGTTAATATCAATGTTGGTAAATCAAATCATTTTTAATATTTTTTTAAAAATGAAGGAATACGTTCCCCTAAATAACGCGTATGTATATTATGGTAGTTGTCAGTCGATAAATGCCATTTAAAACAGACCTGTGGTGTAGGCAAAGTGTCCGGAGACCATGCTAGATGGAAGACTGCCTTTCGCAGCGGCGGGCGCGCGCGCGCGGCCAGCGGCGCCGCGGCGCGGCACGAGCGAGCCTCCAGCGTGCCCAGCGCACCGCGGACTAGCTGACGCGCATTCTCGTCGTTGGCACTGGGTTGGCACGTACGCAATGTTTATTTTTGTCGAAGCTTGTCTTTGAAGAACGGAACTTTAAAGGATTGAGGGTGCCTGGTCTGTTCGAAAGTTTCGACCAATATGCTCCGTTTATATGACAGGTGGACATTAAATTAAGCTTAGCTATGAAGCATATCTTGGCTACATTACATTGCTACGATTAGTATAGGTACATTGCATAGCATTACTACGTTATGTAGCAACTCTACTACTACTGCTACGAATACTACGTAGCATCATCGTAGCACATATCTGGTGGAGAGACGCCAATGGATTAAACTGTTATAAAACAATGTACGGTAACTGAAGAAGTAAACATCGTAATTCTGAGACTCTTAAGAGAATAAGGATACCTAATATCCGTCACATCGCAACAAGAACAACTTGATTGAAAAATGTTCCGTGTATAAAATGATCAGTGAAATGTGTATCTTCATTTCGGCATGAATAATAGACGACGATAAAAGGCGATAAATTAGGAATCATTTGAAGTCAGCTCCGTCTTCAATGGACGGAAATAAATCGACTTCATAATAACTCTAAGTATTGCGATAAATACTTAATCTTATTTTATACAAAGTGATTCGCCTATTTATTTAAATTGTACGCGCAATAGCTTTTCCTAAAATATATTCGATAGCACATTCATTCAAATTCTTCCTATTGATAAAAACATGTTTTTATATAAAAATAAAGCTGGAATCAAAATTATTATAGACAGCTTTTTCTTAACTGAATGTATGTTATGTAAACTGTGTATAATTGTGGAGAGGGAGTTTAAAAAAATGTTCGAATCACCAGATATTCGGCTTCTCATATCACTGAAGATTTCAGTACAGTAAGGAGTAGGCGTAATCACGCCAATAATAAATAAAATAAACTAGTTATGTGATACGTTTTACTGGGTTATCGATAATTGATAGCGTGTAAATAATCAGTTATTGTGTGAGTTTTCCTAGGTATTTACTAAGATTGCAATCTGGCGTCTGAAGTAAAGACGCCATTCCAGGAGCTACGGAGTCGCGAGTACTCAAACTTGACTCCAACCGCTCCATTGTTTGTACTTTGCTTGCTTTCACTTTACTAACATACTGTTTGATTTTCGGTTACAAACTCTAAACACAACAAATTGAATAAATAGCTTTAAATAACAGTAGCTGTTCCTCAGAATCCCAAAACTTTATGAATACGTTGTTAGAACCACATCTATTAGGTACATAATTATATATTGTCCTGAATGACTGATGGATCAACGCTGAACGCTGACATCTAAAACTGGGAGGGTGTCTTCTGTGTATGAAGTAGCATCCGGTACGAGAGGATTTTCATAAATTCTACCTTTAAAAGGATAGAAAAGGGGGATAAACTGTGTATGGGAGAAAGTGATTCCTTGGTCGAATCTACTTCAAATATTAGATTTTTCAAACCTTTGGGGATGCCTCATAGCTTAGGGGATGAAATGGACAAAAACCGGTGTATGAAACTCTTTCATTTTAAGAGGTACAGACATGAAACTCGCTACACGAATTATTCGCTTGCATGGACCTCCCAGCTTCGAGTTATTCCTTTAAGAAGGAGTGAAATAAGGAGAGGAGAACGAGCGCCCATTTCCTTAAATACTTTACTGAAATGGGTGGGATGTATTTGTGCTGGTTAAGATAATTACTATGGTGTTTTTTTTTCTCCCAGTGTAAATATAAACAGAGTAAGAAGTCGCACGAAGTCGCGGGTTAAAAGCTCGTCATTAATATCATTTTATTTGTTAAATGACATGAATATAAATCGCGAAATTTCTTCGTGTTTACAGAAGGGTTCGATTTCAGATGGATTGATACTTGTGTGCGTTTAAGCGTTGTAGATGTATCGGTTCATAAGAGACACTTTCTGAATGTCGCGGAGTGGGTGTCGTTTAGAACTCTATGCGCAAGACGTAAGAAGCATTTTTGAGTGCAAGTGAAAATGGAAAGATGATTCTGTTGGTAGAGCGAGTGTTCACGGTTCAGGGATTATATTGCACTTACATGTGTTCATCGTCGTACTCGGCCAGCGAACGGCGGACGTATTCCAAGTTGTTCACGATCGTACATATCTCCTCGGTCGTTTTATTCTGACCTGTAAATGATATCCTACATTTTATACGCTACATTTTTGAACATTCGAAATATATATATCAAAAATTCTTAGAAATATTCGTACGAGAGCTTGTACGAAACAAGATATTAAAAAATACTTGCTCGAATTCCTATTTTGAGGAATCTAATGTTTATAAACACGGAGTTTTATCAAAAGATGTTTCAGGAAACAATATCAGTTTCTGTATAAAAATAATTTGGATTCACTGATAGCTGCGGGCTATTTGTATAAATTCCTACGACATTGCTTTATTTGAGCTTTATGGAGTTTAGTTAATCGGAAGTTTTCGCTATAATAACAACGATTACCTAATGTTCGGTGAATGTTTGACATCAAACAGTTTGTTTGAGAATGTTTTTCTTTTATCATTCTTCGTGTATAACTTGGGAGTACTTAACCTTTAAGTTTATTAACAACATAAACAAAAATCTTTTTATTTTAGCCATAAAATTATTTTTAAATTAATAAAAGAGGCAACTTTGTGATTTTTTTCTATCGAGGGAAATTAATCCAATCGTGTACTGAAATACCTTTGCCACTAGAATATATCCTCAACTTTAATATATAGTTTTTTAGAATCAAAATTGTGACAATTTATATGAAAATAATTGGATGGAAAAACCACGTTTTGCGAGTTGCTGGACTCACGTCACCTTAAAATATTATCTTTCTCCCTGGATGGTTTAGGTAGGTTGGAATTGTATGCTTTCATTTATAAGTTCTTATTATCCCTTCTAAAGGGTTTAAAAATAACGTTAAGTTATATATTTTTAATGACTGTTATATTATTATAGACTAGCAGCGCCCCGCGGTTTTACCCGCGTTGTGCCCATCTCAAACAACAAACAAACTCAACAAACTCAACAAACTCCACAAACAAACAAAATTTACCTCTTTTATTATAATACTAGCTGCGCCCCGCGGTTTCACCCGCTTTGTACCCGTTCCCGCGGGAATTTCGGGATGAAAATTGATGTTGTCAGATTCTCAGGCCTACCCGATATGTACACAAAATTTCGTGAGAATCGGTCGAGCCGTTTCAGAGGAGTTCAACCACGGTACCCGTTCCCGCGGGAATTTCGAGATGAAAAATAGACGTTGGCCGATTCTCAGACCTACTCAATATGCTCACAAAATTTCATGAGAATCGGTCGAGCCGTTTCGGAGGAGTACGCGAACGAACACTGTGACACGAGAATTTTATATATAAGATTAGTATAGATGTATCTAAATTGTGAGTGTTTTATAAACATTGACAATATTGTAAACATTGAATATTTATAAATTGGAACTATAATAGACTATGATTTGTTTTACAAGCTATTTCCGAAAAAATCATATACAAACTTGAGACCTAAGGCTTAAATATTAAAAAAAAAATTAAGCCGTTTACTGCATAAAAGTGTTCATGTTGGGATGGCATGACGGTGGAGTGGTCGATTTACGGCCGTACTTACGATACGAGTCCTCAAATGCTTCCTTAGTTGAGATTTAATGAGTGATTTTCACATGTAATGTATTAAAATGTCTTCAGTTAGTTAAGACTCGATTTAGCACCAATTTCACCGTTTCTATCTCAAACCACATCTCAAATCAACTGGACTCGATTTTAGAGAATACATTTCATATTAAGGTTTGATCTCAGTTTAGCTCGTGAACTAGGATTAAGTTGATTGATCGAATTTCGATATAACGGTGAAATTGGGGCTTAGTAGAGATTTAATGTATGATTTTGACATGTATTATATCAGAATTTTCGTGTGTTAGTAAAGTGTCAATGGACGTCTCTGAGTGCGGTAGATAGTGAGGAGTAGTCCCGCACTCAGAGACACAGAGCACTGACCGTGGTTCTCGTAGTAGGCCTGGTCGGCGAGCGCGCCGTGCACGAGGTCGGCGTAGTGCAGCGCGGTGGCGCACGCCGCCTCCAGCAGGCGCGCGCCGCCCGCCGCGCTCTCCTCCACGCCACCGATGGCGCGCCACACCAGCCGCATGTGGTACAGACTGGTGCCACATACCAGGACATAAGACTCGGTTCTAAGGTGGCCCACTTTGGTGACGGATATTTTATATCGTATCAAAGCCTACATGGTATAACGATTGTGAAAAACGTCGTCACAATCCGCGATAGCGACAAATTTATTAGTTCGCAACATATTCCCCATTGAATAGAAACATTTACCTACTCTGACTAATTTATTCATTCATTAGGCTTATATAAAGTCCCAATGTAAAGTTCATTATTCTCAGTAGTGGAGGGGTGGATAAGCCCTCTTTACCACACCCACATTAACAATATTCATCATTACTCTGAGCAAAGAGAGTGGGTACATGATATAATAAAAAGATTTTTGCCTACCTAAGCTAATATACTGTATAATATAATAACGATGCTTGAGAGAGCTTACACAAAGTGCATTAACCAATTAATTACCAATATTAATCCGTATGCGACTTTGTTTACATTGGCGTTCCGTTATTTCCAATTATGATATTGCAAGCCAGTATTAATTCCGTACTAGAAGGGTTCCGTAGGATTTGTAAAGCCGGTGTAAACAGAATGTGCGGTAAACCTTTGTGAGCAGTTTAGTCTTCACAGGCTTTTCAGCGGCAAACATCAGGTACGAAGCGAGCTTTGATACAAAAAGCGGTCACTCAAAATAAAAGGGCCCGCTCTATAATTAATGCCAAATTAAGATTCGCAAGAGGGTAAATTTACTCATACATAATGCAAAATGTCATGCTTACATTTCGTTTAATTCTCTCTACCCGCGCACTTCCCAGAAAATTGTGAAATCGTAGAAATGAAAACATGCAATGGAAATCGAGTCCATTTGGGAGATTCAACAAAGCTTAAACATATACCTGTATTTTTAAATTTTGATAGTTATTCATTCAATTAATAGACCGGATAGGATCATTTTATGATTGTAATTATTGTTTCTATTATTTTGCATTGAATGATGATATTGATGATATAAATTGCTATGTCTAATTTCATGACTCTACCATTATTTCATTTGTTTGCCGATAAACATTCAATAAAGTTATACAAATCAATACCATTCGAATAAGAATCGTTCAAGTCTACTATTGTTCTTGAGAACCTTTGAATGTCTTTTATTCGTGAATGTTTTGTCTGTAAATACCTACTTATTGTCGGGAAGAAAAGATAAGTAAAAGTGGTACAACAATTGAACAGGATTTTCGATTATGATAAAACGTTCGTGTAGTCTGAGTAATATCATAGAATACTCGTTATATACAAGAACATATAGAAATCTATTTTGTTCCGAACGATTCTTTATCATATTCTTTATGTTGGTCGGGGTTGGGTACCTCTGTATGATAGTAGTTTATGTAACTGTCATATAATGAAGGGTATTAAAACACGAGTGTGAGTTTATGAAACTCGCTGCGCTCGTTTCATAATAGTAACGAGTGTTTTAATACCCGTGTTATATGCAGTTGCATACACTACTTTATCTTCACTAATACAATTAATCAAACAACAAGAGTAAAAGCTGAAAATAGTTTATTTATAATAATTGTTCAAATTTTGTATGGTACAATTTTGAAAGTTAATGTTAATTATTGATCCAGCAGCTGTAGCGGTCGCGGGGCAAGCAGTAAAGCTCGTAGACGGAGTCGGAATATTTATATTTACTTCATTCGTCTTGTTTTCTATACTGTTCAAGATCGTATTTGAGACTTGAATTTTATTCATTAAAGACTCATCAATGTAGCTTTCAGCCACAGTAGAAGACTTCCACCCCCCGTGTCGTTTCAGTGCGGTCAAATCACCACCGCTATCTATGAGAAGGGTCGCCGAGGTGCGCCGGAAGCAATGCCCTGTGTACAACGCTGGGTTAGGCAGATTCAAAAAACTTGCGATAGTTTTTCCCAGAGCACCAAATTTATTAATACCAGTTCTTTGATCGAAGCAATTCCCTGATCTATAGCTCAAGAAAAAGGCAGGGTTTCGACAGGGGGTGGATCGAAGTTCCATGTATTTTTTACATACGGCATAGCAGTTGCCCGTCACAACGAAAGAACGATCTATTTTCGTTTTTGTTTTCGAAACTTTCACCATGATTGTACTGTCGTCTATGTTAGAGACTTCATCGAACTGGATGTTGTATAGCTCTTGCCCTCGGCATGCCCCCATTATGCTGAAGATTAGTGCAACCTGTAACAATAAACGATATAATAAGCTTGATGTACATAGCCAAGGCAAAAACTATGATTTATGAAGTAGTAAAGTGTAGGTACCTACTACCAAATTTATACACAAAGCGCTTAAACGGAGTGTCTAGATAACTTGCGTATGTAGTACGTAAGTACTAGGTAGATTAAATAACAGGACTAAAATACACTTACCTTTTCAAAAAGATACAAAATATCTGGTGAATCTTCCAGGAACATCTTTATTTGACCTGATGTAAACGTCAAGGACTTTTTTTCCTTGTGTCCTTCTGAACTGCGTTTCAGGAACGCTATGACTTTTGAATACTTCGTGATATCAATATTGTTGTAGATACTCAGTGTGGACTTGAGCATAGAATATTTAGCCCACATAGAAGATGGCTTGAATTTGTCGGAGAGGTCTTTGAGATACGCAAGAATGACATTTTCAGAAAATGATGTAGTTTTCTTTTCGATCTTCCATGCCAAAAAGTTATTATATTCTTTTTCATATAATTTTCTAGATTTTTCTGGCAAAAGATTGTGAGTTACTTTTGTTGCCAATTCTAGAATATCCGGAGGCGTACAAATATCATCGTCGCTATCCATTTTTAACTTTTAATTTGTATTTTAAAAACAAAACACAATGCGAAACATTAAATTCACGCGTAGAGTACGTGTATTGTCACAGTGAACTTGCCGCCATTAAAATCTAACCAATGAGAGCGCAGCTGCGCGTGCAGGGCCAATCAGGAGCGAGTTATTTTTTTATTTAATGGGCACAAGATCTTACCAAAGAGTTTTGTGTATGTAAGTTTAGTAGTTTCGACGAAGTTTTCACGTATAACCCAACTGTTTTCAAAAGCCAGCCTAATATCAAAATTTTATACAACTTGTATGAGGATTTTGACATAAGGCTCGCCAGGTTAATTGGTCGCGTTATAATGATGTTATAAAGAGATTTTACGGTATCGATTTGGATATTATACCATCATGTGAAATTGCTTAAATTGAGTGTTTTGTTGTCTGCGCTATAACAGTAGTAATTATAAGTCAAGTATTGGAAACATAAGTAGAATGATACAACATTAGTGTAGATAAATGTACATATTATATTACATATGCCTACTTTGTTGCTCGGCATTGTGGTGACGGTGACAGTAATAAGATGGTTATACCGTATGAATGACGATATAATTTAGTTGGGTAATAAAAGGGAAGTGCTTATTTACGAGACTCACCAGGCGGCAGTATCCACGGACGATGTACTGTGCTTCACATATTGTTCCCCCTCCACGGGGCGATCTATAAAAACGACATCATCTTTAATAATATACAAGACGGCACATTCCAAGCGTGTACCTACATGGACAGCTGTTATGGTAATAAGTTACATTTTATTGCTGTCATCATAACCAATATCATAAATCTGAATTTACTGAAAATCCATTCTGTTTCGACTCAAGAAAGGATGGCAACCGCCTTAGATACTGCTAACCAGTCAGTCAACATCATATAAGTAAACAAACAAGTGAGTACGAATTATATTTGTCTCGGTCCAATAAAAGGTTTCGTGTTTTGGCTCAGTTAAAGTCCGATGGTTATCTAAATGGCGGCCCCGCGCGGGTGTGAACCTTTGCCTTTTGCCTTCTCGATAACATTATATCCTCTTATTGTAAAATACCTCCTCTTTGTTGGACGTTACGTTACATTTTCACTCGACACCTGTTCCAGATCCTACATAAGAGATTCGAAGCAGGTTCTTTACATCGACATCTACTTTCCGATATAATGGAAGTAGTTTTAATGCTTGTCAAAAGTTATACTTTCTGATTAACGATACACCGGTAAAGGTCACGCTCTAATTTGTTTTATGGGTATCAGTATAAATTACAATAATTTGTTACCTCTCCACGTAGCCAATAAAGATAGAAACATTTCCAAACCGGGAAATATTAAAGGAATTAGGTCGATTGGTATCACTCCTCGGTGCCCCCTTGGTATAAATACGACTTTATGCAGGGCATTCCATTTAAAATTATAATTTGTGTCTGGTTCAGTGCGATCTTTACGATTTGGAGAGTATTGTTAATTCAAGAGGTACAGTTAATTGAATTCCAATTCATGGACTTCGGCACCGAGTTATTGGACACGTAATAACTTTGAAGTGGTGTTGGCTCGAGTTCCGTGCATCCGTTGTATTTGTACCAAGTATTCTCTGTAAAGTGTAGTTTAAACAATGACTTACCGAGATCGAAAGCATATCGCACCCTCTGCAATGCCATAGTTTTGGTGACTGCTAGCCACCTGTCGATTAGAGGTTCGAACCACCTGTGACCGTAAAACACATTGTTATGTTTATGAACAGCAATAAAACACTATCATAATTGCCTACTTAACATAATGTACACTGATAAGCACAACACGCAGTAAGATGTTCGAGCCAAATAGCTGAATTACACAAGCTTTCGCATGTAACAGTAATTAGCGCGACCTAATTGGCTCCTCGTGTGATGGGCAATACTCATTGTACCGAGCAATTCTTGCTAATACTTTTTAATGAACAATTATAACAAGCTCTTTAAACGTTTCACCACAGTAATAACTTTTATAGTACAAGCAATAAGTTAACGATAACAATTTTAATTAACAATCTCGCAACGTTTTGGTACTTACAGGGTTTCAATCATTAAATGTTATATCAATTTGGCTTTGTTGTGTATGAATCAAAGGAAAGTTTCAATCGATGCGCGATGGTTGAAATTATGGTTATAACGTTTAATTATTTTGTATGATTTTTATTTTAAGATCACTAATGAAATTGAAGACAAAGGATTGTTATTGGTACAATTATGAAAGTATCTTTAGGGTTCCTTCTTCGGTTTGGTACTAGTACTCGTATAGTACTTATTATAAATGTCCTCTTGTGAGTACTTATAAATGTTTCACCGTTTAAGTTTAAAAAATCGCTTTAAGAATGTTAAACATGATAAGAATGTATTATCTTATGAAATAGGATTTGAATAAAATCATTTTTTGAATCTTTTCACATGTTTTGGTTGAATTATTTGAATCATTTACAATTCAGCGTTAAACCATAATAAGTCTAAACGAGACGAGACACACAGAGACTCATTTTATATAAAAACTTTCATTTCACCCCTTTTTTATTTATTTTCCTCGACAAAGTAACTTTTTATAGATGAGTTTTCCAACGAGCTAAATTTCCATTTATCTGTGTGGTCCTATGTAAATTAAATGCATATCAAAAGGTTATTTTTGCCTCTGAACGTGGCACGAAAGAAAGCCTCGCAGGTGAGGTATCGCAGTCTCTGAGCTCCACTACGATTGATAGTTGCTCTATTTGTGACAACATATTATATAGTTTAATACCTATGGTATTAAATGCTAATACCGTCGCGCGTCGGCCTGAAGTCTACGTCGTATAGAAGGCGAAAATGGTTCTAATTATTTTTTTAATTTATTTTTCACGTTATGAATTGAGTTGTTTTTTAGACCCGTTAAATAATTAATTTCAATAAAATACGCACTTCTTCCCTAAATGCTGATAAAGAATGTAATAAAGTAGATTTAACCAAGGAATCACATTGTCCCATACAAACGTTTCCCATCTTTTTCACACCTTATGGGGTAGAAGTTTGAAAAATAATTTCTTATCGTATGCTTACGACATACAAAGTTTCAGGTCTCTATTATCAGCCGTTCACTACAATGCATTTTATACGTATAGATATTTTTTTTGGAGTTTTGACATAAAATATAAAAGTATAAGTTGAAGGACTTAATACGCATTAAAAAGTGCTTACAAGGTTAGGTACTACAGAGTACTTTGATAGAGATGGATTTGCTTATAACGTGGAAAAGGTAATACGACCTATACGTAATCGCAGAACGGCTTGTAAAAATGTAGATTGGGGATAAAATTACAAGCGGTATTTATAAATCTGACCCAACTTTTATTCGACATGCGGGTGGCATGACGTAAAGATTACGCAAACTCGTCTCGTCGGCCCATTGTGTTCAATTCGTTTCAATTGTGTACACTTGACATCCAATGGGAGGAATGAGTGGAAAATGTATAATTGTCTGATGAACAGACGGCGTCGCTGCGACGGAGTTTCCTTTCCGATCAAAGTTGACATTACTTAATACGTCGGAAACGTTAGTCGTGTCTAATCAAAATTGATACATATTTTATGTGATAATCACGAATGATCTTGTCATAACTTCATAGATAAATTGATGTGGTAAAGTACATTTTGATTATTCGTTACCTAACCCTAGTTTAATATCACTTTCATTGGTTTATCGTTAACTTACTTATTCACGTTAAAAAAGCGTGTATTTACATGAAAAAATATTAATATTCCCTTGGCTAATAACTCCGGCGCCAGTTTCTTGTATTATTACGTTGAGGGTGTTCGTAATAAAATATCTTGGTACATTAATAAAATAAGTCTGTAAACATTTCGTTCCCGACTAATTCTTTGCGAGGAGTTATTCTTTATACCACCTAATATCTTCCTTTAAGTTGGATCTTTTCTTGCAAGTATTTTTTTATGTTTGATTGAAATTCTAGTCTGCATCTTTGTAGTTGAAAGATTAATTCGAAATGAGTTGATTCGGTGAACGGTAAAAAGTTTGCTACGAAAACAGTCGCGCACTTACACGTCTTTCGTAGTAATCATTCACCGGCATTAGTTTGAACGCTTGCGAAATTCGTGTTAGTACGCACTTATCGGAGTATCTGTTTTGGAGAGTAATTCGTAGTTGGCCTTCGATAGATGGATCTATTATGCACCTACATAATTATAGAGGTACAGATAGTTTAACTAATTTTACAAAACTTATTTTTTGCAAAAATAGTGATAAGGAATAAATAAAAAAGAAGAAATCAATGTATGTGTATTGTGTATTTTTTATTTGTGTGTGTATTGTGTACATATGTAGTTTCTGTTTTTGCCAATGTGTAGTGTACTCAGACTCACAAGTAGACGTCATAGAGCTGCGGCACGGGGTCGGTGGGCGGGTGCGGCTGCGAGGCGGCGGCGGCGCACAGCTCGCGCACCGCCGACAGCACCTCGAACGGGAGCGTCTTCGTGCTCACCACGCACACCGCTACCACAGCCACGGGAAACGAAGCCATCGTAAATGAATTATAACAGACCTCAAACAAGGAGGCTGGTTGAAATGTTTTGAATACTTAAGAGGGTGTCAATCATTTTGTGATCGGGTCTGTGAACTTGAGATGTTTGGAGAAATAATAAAAGTAGTTATTTAGGTGAAATACGGCAGATTTATACATGATTTCAAACACGCTTGGGAAAGAAGATTTAAATACAAAACACTGGTCACGTGCGAGTTGCGAGGTAGGCGCAGTTATTAATGGAAAGCCGAATAGTGCCAGGAAGTGTAGACCCAACTGTATATTGGACGGGACATGACTACCCCTTAGTTTTGTTATGCATATGTGAGGGATATATTTTACACGCCGTGTACATTTTATCAGTATGTACTAGACTTTACCAGTATCCTTGACCTCATCATAGACCTCCTCCTCCACGACTCCGCACCAGCCCTCGGAGATCCAATACTCCACGCATTGTCGTACGTCCTCCGTCACCTACACATTATTATTATAAGGAAACTTTTCAGACAGATACCAAGTGACAACCTCAACATTAATTAACAAGTTGATATCGGAAAGATATACATCGGAACTATACTCAGTAATATTCCAAGAAACAGTCATAGAGTTGCGTAATAATCGTTACAACTTACCATTTTGTCTATTTGCGAGAAAACCACGCTGAAGTACGGAACATTATTGGTCCTGAAACATTAAGGTTAACGTTATCGCCCGACTTTTATTGAATCGGAAAAAGTAACGGAAAATATAAACATCACAACTGCCGAGGGACTTTGAGACTTTACGCTTTTTACTTCCGATGCTTCTCGAGAATAGATATCCGATACAATAACTTATAGAAAAATATGTGATTTCTTGAGGTCCACCGAGAATAGCGTAAAACTTATTTCTTTCAGAGATTTTTCTTATGTACTGAGGGAAGTTCAGAAAAACAAGTAAATGGAGAATTGTATTTTATATTATCTCAATATCTAAGTATTCTTATGTTCATAATGGATAAGTATATTCAAGACAGTTGGAACCAAATTATGAACATAACTTATTTATGAAAGGGATTTGTACAACTTTATAAAAACAATGCGAGTGAATTTTAATACGAAAGGCTTTATTGTGTTCTGTAGTCTACCCCATAAACATTTTATTTTGCCGGGAACAAAGCTGTGAATGCTAATAAAAAAGTAGTAAAAGGAAAATTGTTTATAAATTGATAGATATTTCAATAGAATTTCTGGGTACAAAATCCAGACAAATTGTTTTATTATCGGCAGCGAACAATAAATATTAAATAAAAAATGGTTTCGAATTTTCAAGGCGTAGATATTTCAAGTTAGTACCTAATTGATAATACATATTCATAAATTCAAGTTTTCTTACATCCATATGCGATTTTATAGTTATTGTTGTCAGTTTAATAATAATTCGATAATATCTTTTTAATTTGAGGCGTATTGTTTCATTAGAAGTGTTAGACAGGCTCTCAAGCTCAGGAACTACCAGTCTGATTTTTATAATCGATAGCTATATTTAAGAGGATGATTATATAGAGGAAGGCTATTTTTAATTCCCACGGGAAATGGCACAACGCGAGTAAAAACGCGGGGCGCTGCTACTTGATATTATATTATATTTCATGAAAATATGGTGAAAAAAAAACACTTTAATATTATTTCAATCGCCTCATTCGCTGTTCTATTTTATGTCTTACCTTAGTAGACATAAAAGTCTTAATAAAAGCAATACGCTTTGAATAGTGTGATGTATTATGCTCATGTTATTCTACTTATTGTTGTGAAATGTGTTTGACTCGTGAGAGGATTGATTGATAATCCTTCGGGAGCAAATGGAAGGCGCGAGGGTTGTCCAACTGTTTCCATGCCGAATAAAAAGAGCAATATATTACGGCCTTTTCTCACTTTAGTTGCGCTCTAAGATTTTACTCACACATCAAATGTGACAGTAAAATGCTTGTAAAATGGCCCAATGGTATATTCGTAAGTAGGAACTTTTTTTAGTACTTTGTCACTTTATAACATTTTTAAATTTTCATTGACATGTTAGTAGGTACATATTATAAAAGGATGAATATGATATGGTTCTAAGTATGCACACATATTTATTAATTATTCTTACATAAACTCATCGAAAAGTTATGAAATTGTCAATATATGTAATTATGTTAGCGAATTCTCTCTCGTAACAATTGGACAAGGAAAATGAACAGGCAACAGTCCACTTAATTAAAAAATCGAACGGCGATTGTTTCTTTTGTTTCATATCGAATTACAAGCCCCATATCACGTGCCAATTGTATTCGCATCGATTTCAACGTAATTATCATGTGGTGTACTTGTGTACACTCCGAGTTCAACAAGAAAGTATTTTTATTTTATTTTGAAATATATTTTTGTAATGTTTATTATTACAATAATTAATGACTTTTTCAGGAGTTTTGAATGGAGAAGATACGTAAGTTACAAAATATATTACAAAATTAATAACACATCAATATGGGAATGTTTATTCATCAGAGCTGATGCCGAACGTAGCATCTACGTAATATATTGACTAGTAATCCTTTATTTTGTCAACATGGGTCGGTAGTTAGTTATGGGTTATGGGTAACATACATACGTATGGTTAATACATACGTAGAGTTTTCACTATTATTTATAAAACCTATCTCGACCTATGAAATAGCATATAGTAACAACTCATCCAGCAAGTGAGTACTCACGTCTCGAACAGCGGGTGGTAGTAGGTGAAGCCCTGCTGCAGGTCGATCTGCACGAGCGTGATGAGGTTGACGAGGTCCTCGCCGCGCTCCGACTCCGTGTCCTGCGCGCACAGCGCTTCGTACCACTCCGCCGTGCCCTTGCGCAGCGCGCCCACTATCTCGCTCCTGACACACCCAAACAAACCGCACATTCAAACAATCACAAACCATCCAACTGTTATCAAAATATCAGATAGCTATAACGCGGAAGCTAATACAATACGCAAATAAACTATTGGTGACCTTACAGTAATACTAATAAATACTAATAAGAACCTCCCTAAGTCTGTTAAAAAGAAGTAAAGCAATAACAGGCAAAGGTCACTCGTTCACTAAGTAAGTTCATTCACCAAGTAGTGGCCTACTTTGGTGTTGAGTTTTAGACCACCCTAAGGCCTCCGACAATGTCGTTTGAAACAATCAGGACCAGCAATTTTACTCGTTTTATTATTTATTAACTGTTAAGTTTAGTTCAAGTACGTCTAATGTTATAAGTTTTAAGATAAATTTAGACTCAAACATGTTAACAAAAAATTCATTGTTGTAGTTGAACAAACATTCTGTAGATGCTAGTTAATGTGGGAGTCCATTAGAGAAAATTGTTTTGCCGACTCAGTTTACTGCGTAGCGGATCCAGTGTTTGAACAAAGAAGTGGTTTCACACTCATAAATAAGATGGCTGCTCGTCACCCGTCAGGTAAGCGATATTGTTTGCAGAGGTTCAACACTGTCGTAATAACAAAGCAAATAAGCAGAGCAAACTCTCGGATACCAAAAGTTAACTAAAACTTTAATTAACATACCTGATCTCCTTATTGAAGGGACAACAACGCCAGAATGCTTTCATTTGAGACAACTGACTCAAACACCGCAGCAGAAACTCTAACCTGTTCGAGGAAACAACTTAATTAGAGCCGCCTCTTTAATTAAACACAATATTCAAAGAAGTTACACAACGGTTTTTATAATTAGCAATATAAGAATATAAGCTTCCATTTTTAGAGGATTATTCACAAAATTTTCCAAAATCCAGTAATGTTTTGTCAAAATAATCCATAATTAATGACGACCCTCTTGGCAGCGGCATTTTGAAATCAATTACGCTGTCATTTAGAATTTGCGACGACAGATTACTGAAGGTTTTCTAGAATCAAGGTTTTACAAAAAGATTTGGGTCGTCTCGTGTATTAATACAAATCAGAGTAATTAATATTGGCATTTACAGCGAGCCGAAGAAGGCAATATCGGGCCTGTGATTAAACATCTGTCCGAACTCGTCGACGGCTAGTTACAAGCTTCTTTCATATTTTATGGAAGTCAGATTAGCTATCAGTCGAGTCGGTATCTTTAGTATACTCGTACTTATGATTTGCATGCAAGACGAGGAAGTTAGGAGTAGAAGCGGTCGCCGTGGCCGAAATCGGCTGGAGGACTATTAATTAATTAATACTTATGATTTATTAGAAGCGAAGAGTATAATCATTGATTGCATCCAATACCTACGCCAAATAAAAAGTTAATAAACAGACACGAAGTATTTTATATTATCTGTAATTGAATGTAATTCAAAGAAAATTTAATTAGCATTTAGTTTTGTATCAGCCCTTTTACATGATAAATATTCATGTGTAGTTTTTTCTAAAAACTATATCCGTATTTTTGATATTTGCTCGCAAAGTTCTTTAAAAGAAAGAGCATGCAAGCAATGTGTTAGGAGCGTTTCAGTAAATTCACTGAAAACATGGCTTTGGAAAGCGTTAAAGCTGCGTACGGGCTAAGCATTCTAATTTAAGCGTATTGCATAATCTGGTGTACTTATAGTCGTTGTAGGACGGACTAAGCAATCCTTGGCCACTTCTCTTAAATCAGACGCTCAGTTTATTCCGTATTTGGCTTTTACTGGAATATAGTTACAGTCTGTTCCCCGTTCTGGGTCCGGGTTTTAATCGGATCCTAGTACATTTTGTATGACACTTGTCCGATGTTGTGTAGGCACCATAGAAAATCACAATCCGGGTCCAAAAACCGACAGCTGGAAACACGTTACGGGCGTAGCTATATATTTGTCTTGTAGAGGGGAGGGGCTAAGACACTTCTGTCACACTACTGTGACGGATCACACTTCAGTGATGTTGCAATTTTTCCAATACTAAGGAATGATAACGCGTAATTCTCCTTACTGTACTAATATCTTCAACGAGATGAGAGGCTTCTGCCAAATATTGGGACATTATAGGCTAATACTTTTTTTAGGGGACTCCCTTATTATTGGCCCAATAGTGGAAAATTATAGGCAAATTATTTTTAAGGGATCCTCTTGGCATCGGAAAAAATGACCTCTCCAGAGCACCACATGAGAGAGGGCTATTTCTCAATATGCCATGGAGCAAGTCCTTACTTACTGGTTTCTTAAGTTTAAGCAAAAACTACATATTTTTAATTGAAACTACGTTTACGGATACACCGAGGTTACAGAAGACTTCAGGTCAGTCTTCTGAGACCGCGGTTCCTGTAAAGGGACCGAAACGTAAAATATAAAAATAAATCTATAATATAAAAATGAATCGCAAAATGTGTTGGTAAGCGCATAACTTCAGAACGACTGCACCAAATTGGATGATTCTTTTTTTAATGCGTTCCTTCCGAAAAATAAGGAATAAAAATCTCAAAATTCCCACGGGAACGGGGGCGCTGCGTGTGAAACCGCGGGGCACAGCTAGTATAAAATAAAAGCGGAGTGTATCCGTAAGCGTAGTATCGAGTCGTCACTTGTTCAAGCTGTTGGCGTGCAGCACGGGGTAGAGGTCGCGGTGCAGGCGCAGCTGGTGCAGCGCGCGCTCGACGAGCTCCCCGAAGCAGTCGGCGAGCCAGCGCTCCTCGTCGCGCGACGCGCCCGCGCCCGCGTCGCCGCTGCCGCCGCCCGAGATGGCCTCGCTCGCGCACCAAGCCTTCTCCAGCTCGGTCAATAGCTTGTACATGTACCTAGTAATACACTCAATTATAGGCAGGGTGGCTGAATCTGAGGCTTCGCATCTTTTGGAGTCACCACTGCTATCATGGCGGTTTTAATAATAAAACTAAAATGGTTTTTTTTTTTTCAGTTGTTTTTAACTAGTAATAAAAAGCATCAGTAATTGACGTAACTCATAACATTAAACACATTGTTTAATGTTAGGAGTTCTCTTCTGGTGTGTTTACTTGTAGTGAAGTTGTCATAAACCCAGTCCTATTCTCATTTCAACCGACTTAAACAACATACTTAATATACTTCAACATACCTACAGATGACTTATACCACATACATCACGAGTAATAAATAACAATAAGAATTACTGTCTATTTCTGACCTACCATTAACAGCCCAAATAAATACTCCGTTATCTGGTTAAATGTTTTCCTTGGCGAGCTAATGTCGAGCTAATGTAACGATAACCTATCGGATAATCTTTTATTGATAATAATGGACTTAACTCTACTATAGCTGGATTTATTACACTACTTCCTGAATATCTCTGCATTAGGACTGCTAAGGTGAAGATAAAACGTGGGTATTTCTATCGTTTGATAGACTTTGGGGCTTTTTAGTCGATTGAAAGGTCCCTCATTTTTAAAGATTTCGAACCAAAATGCCATTGTAGGTGTAAGCCAGTAAAATAAGAAAATAAACGAAATGGAATACGGGCACGGCTTGGTCTCTGCGTTTTAAGATAAACTGTGCCAAACTGAGTTTCAAAAGAAAATGTCAGGTGTAACACATTTATTCCGAAGGTGAAATAAAATTACGAGTGTAATCCTAAAGCTTACTTGGGCTACACAAAGGGTTCTCTCATCCATCGAATTGTAAATATCAGTAAAGTTTTTCAATAAACTTGTAGTTTCTGCATAACAAAAGATAGCCTTGCGGATTGTTGGGTGTGTTTTCTTTACAAAACGATATTTTGTGAAAGGGATTTAGGTATCATCTACCATTCAGTGTATACTTTTATTAACTTATGCTTTTAATAGAGAGAAATATCGTATTGAAACAGATTTTAGCAAGACACATAACAGAGGATTTTAGAGATCCTTAGCGCTTAATAGAGATACTCACTTGGGGTCTAATGGTGCTTCGCTGTTGAGTCTGCAAGCGGCTGCGAATCGTGCTATAGCAGCTTGCAGCGCGCTCAAGTCCCCTTGAATAGCGTGTTGGTGGAGCAGAGTCTGCGCGGCTCCACACAGCTCGCCCTCGAACCCACTGGCCTCGCCGCCCGCTTCGGCGCCCGCTTGGTGCGCAGCGGTTTCCACTTCGTGAGACAACAGCACGCCGAACAGACGCTCGTGGTGGCGAACCTACACGAAAATATCACTCAATAATGTGCTACATGTCTTCTCCATGTTGATATTCTGAATAACGGCTCACTTAATCTGCACTTAAACATGTATCTCATTCGTAAAGTATAATCCAATAAATGCATGAAAAACCTCGAATGGTATTGGCATGTTAAAACTTGTGGAGTGAAAAAATGCCAGTCTCACTGAATCACACTGAAAAAGCACCTATGAGGAATGAATTGGATTTATCGTGTAATCGCAATTTCGATTCACTCACTCGCTCACTTGATTACGCGAGGCAAAAGAGATTGACTAACTGAATATGACGCGGGTATCATGCCGAGGCGCTTTCATTGATACGTTTGTCATACATTTTAGTCAATATACTCTAAAATACACTTTTCATCATAAAATAAAAATAAACAAAGCTTTCTGAACGTTTTCGCTGCATCAAAGGTAGTTGTAGTTCCATTACTATTATAAACGGATTAAATCCGTATAAACTGTTCAGACCGATAAGATAATCCAGTAATTAATTTAATCTGCCTTCAACGTAAAATGCACGTTACGAGGGATCGAAATCAATTTTTTTAATCTTTCAATTTTACAAAGGCTCTTTGGGAACAAAACTAAGAAATCTTTTTATATGAAAAAAACAACATTTTGGGCTGGTGCTGATCGACAGTCGGTTAACAAAACACAAAAAATGGTTCAGTAATCCTGGTAAAACCCGCCACCCGCGATTGATTGGATTTTTGGACATTTTCATAGGCTTATGTACAATATCTAAATATGAAATAGTAGAAACATGATTACCCAACGAATATTATGTGTCTGCGGTATTTTTTTAGATTACATACTGTATTATTAAAGTTATACTTGTCAATTTATTCAGCGTTCTATGTCACCAAGTTACGGGTTTACTGTGTAACATCGATATATGTAAAATTGACTGACCATAATATGTACATTTTGCAATAATCCGATATTTACAAAAATGGGAAAGTATACAGCGCTTGTTTTAGAATTTTGCGGTTAAGGCCGAGCGATAATAATAGGCTGATCTCAGTGTTGATAAATATATTACCGGTTATGGGCTGTTAAGCAAATAAAAGAGGCGAAATAACAACAAAGGCGTTGGACCGTGGTCGAAGCGGGCCGTCCTGCCGATAGCGTTATATTCCCGTCAACACCCGCTGTACAATAGCTCATACCTTTACATACATATAGCTACGAGTAGAGAGCTGCAAAAAGCCAATAAAATGTTTTATGTAGGGTGCAGCGGGCCAGTATTACCGATATTGGCAGTTTGGCAGTCACTAAGCTTTACCGCCTCGTTCTATCAATTTTAGGACGCGATGCGAGGTAGTGATCATTTGATCACAGGGAACACAAGGTGTTTTTCACAGGGTATTTAATCACTACCGTGTTATTATTTACCAAGAATTTACCATTTTTGACCAAGAAAAGATGAATTAGAAGTAAACTAAACCATTATCGACCAGGTATCCACTCTTCTATGTATATTGTATACAGTAATTCCTCTATTATCCGGAGCAAATCCTAGATCATTAAGCTTAAGATAAGTACTAAAGTCCAATCAAACGAGTCTATAACAATAGATTCACTAGAACCAACTTCATTAAACGTATTAACCAGACATTGTTATGTGAGAGTAACAAAATGGGGTCGTCTCGTACGTTATGTCACGGGTGTATAATATATGTACAATGTTATGTTTTATCAAGGACAGGCCTTATAAGGTAAAGAATTAATTGATAATTCAGCCAAGTTTAATAATTCAAAACATATTTACCGTTCCATTGCCGTTAATTAAAAAGCATTTTGTTGAAACTTACAAAGTATCTGTGTCTGCATGCACTTACTATCATGAAAAGCAAATAAGTTAAAACTTTTTCTAAAGCGCTTTGAGTGTATATTCTTTGAAAGGCACTCAGATCGTAGTTTGTCGTACAAAACCTTAATAAATGAAGCAGCACAAAATTGTATTATGGAAGTGTGCTCGTACTATTCCGGTCGGAGAAAACGTTCGCCTTCCGAATTCACTTCCGCGCGTGTTCGTGGCGAGGTGCGAGGTGCGATTCACCTGTACCCAAGGGTAAGGGAACTTAACTACTGCCTTATTATTTGTAACCCAAAACATATACTATAAATTAGTATGAGTAAATACTTAATGTAAAAGCATCAATGCATATTGAGTGATGATGTAATATGGTGTAGATATTAATAACCATATTTAAGCCATGTTGATAATAAATTCGGATACGTACGTAACCAATTATGTTTTCATTGAAATCCACTCCCAACATTTCACCAATAACTATTGAGTAACCCACAAGTTGGTTAAGTTTGCCTATTTTACACATCAATAAAAGCAATTAATTTTCCGACGATGGAAATCAAAATTACAAACATTGTAGGACTCAAGGCAACTTCAGGGATTCAATCTAGAATAGTTAGAAATCACGTTCTTAAGTTATTCAAGTTTCTTCTAAATTAAATACAAAATCACCTTATTTGAATTCTTGTAGGCGTTACAAAGTTACAATCGATTTCGCAACCGTAGACCGTAGCCGTGGTTGCGTAGCATCGTAGCCGGTAGACGTAGTTCGTAGTCGCGTAGTATTTACATTATATAGGCACGTTTCGTAGCTACATTTATTTGTTCGTAGTTACCGAGCGCGCTAAAAGGCATCCAATCTATAGCTACACTGCAATTTTATAGTGAGGGGAATAAATAGTTTTCTTTGAGCTTTTAAAGTAGAAATGATATCTCAACATACCTGTTGCCAATTATCATCGTCATGACGTCCAGGCTCTCTTGCTGAAAGCCACAGGCGGAGCCGTATGCGGCCCTGCACCGACGAGCGCTGCGATCGTGCTTCTAGCTTGTACCAAGCTTCAACACCCGTCGAGGGAATCTCACGTAGGGGGACGTTGACACAACCTGACCAAATATTATGTGAGATTAATTGTTTGACAAAAAATGTCTTTATGTGATAAACATATACGAATAAATGAGATTGAAGAATCTAAATCTGAAAGAAAACCTGAATAATCTCGTATTAAGGTAATTATAACAGTTTAGAGATGTTGTTTGTTTCGATTCAAACAATATAAATCTTGATTAGACATTCATTATCAAGACGTATGCAACGAATGGTTATTAAAAGGAAATGAGAAGGAGTTACTGTTTATTAAGGCAATAGCACAAAAATGGACTCTGGTATTCAATGTTTATCGATCAAAACTTTTGCTTCTAACTTCTAATAATAAATTATTCAAAGTACAAACTCATTATCAAACTAATCAATATTTAATTAAAATATGTTAATTATTTTAGACCGCAATAATAATTTAATATTTCTGAAAATGCTTTGAAAATATCCGATAATTCTGATCCTGTCGTTGGCAGATTACGCTCGCTCAGTTTAACCTGTTCCGTTATAAGTTAATGGATGATAGTGGTTTAACCAAATAACAGCAAAATTTCGAGCTGAGTTTTCGTTTGATTTTAATGGAAATATGTACAACTTATTTAGACTGAATCGCTCGTGTTGATACCCGTGAATAAATATTGAAAGCGCGATCCGTCCAACCAATCTTATTATATCAAATTTTTCGACACGACTCTCGTCTCATCCCATTGCCGTGAAAGGATTCCAAAATGACAGCGTCGTAAAACAGGCTCCGGGGAACGATGCGGATTATATTTTACGAAAAGGACGCGTCCACGGCAATTGGATGGAAACGTTTTATAATTGCATTAAAATGAAAATGTATTTAAAAGAGAAAAAAAATAGTATTTAGTTTTTTATTAAAGTAGAAAATAGCTTAATTCATATTAAGCTATCGCTGAACTTTTAATATCCAAAACATGAAGAGTCATTATAACACATATCTTTATAGTTTGTAAGCAATAAATCCGTAACGTCCGCTGTGTCCTCGTTGACGTCATATTTCCTGGTGATTACATTAATCCAGCACACGACAACACTGTTATCGGCCATAAACAGATTTTATGTGAAATGAGTGCACGAGTGCTCTCTATGATAAAGAAACAACAGCCGTTCGCGCGAATGGGCTTTACAGAGCCGGGATATAGACAATTTAATTAACGCCGTTCCTAGAACTCCCTGTTGCATTCGACGCGAGATATATTAGATTGTACTCAAATCCTGTAATCATGTTTGCGACGCACGCTCGCTGTATCATACGCTGGCTACATGGAACTTTACTTTAAAACAGTAATGGTGTGTTCACGTTACTACGTGTGTACTGTCAATTTGTCAACAAAGCTAATTAAGTTTGCCTTTTATCTATTTCGGTAGTCCGGCCGCCTTTACTCCGCAAACATTGTTCCGGAAAATTAATTGGAATGGAACTTTGGGTTAAAAGAGATCTTATTACAAAATAGCTTTATAATGGGCTCTTAACTTAACACATGACTTTGGTTAATTAGCTCCGGTTTAATTTAGGGTTATTAATAGAAATTTCGGTATGAACAAACTTCGTTTATGTTGTAAATATGTTTATCTACACTAATGTTGTAACATTCAACTTATGTTTCCAATACTTGACTTATAATTACTACTGTTATAGCGCAGACAACTAAAACACTCAATTTAAGCAATTGCACATGATGTTATAATATCCACATCGATATCGTAAAATCTCATTATAACATCATTATAACGCGACCAATTAACCGGGCGAGCCTTATGTCAAAATCCTCATACTAGTTGTATATAGAATTTTGATATTAGGCTGGCTTTTGAAAACAGTTGGGTTATACGTGAAAACTTCGTCGAAACTACATACACAAAACTCTTTGGTAAGATCTCGCTCGCTCCTGATTGGCCCTACGCGCAGCTGCGCTCTCATTGGTTAGATTTTAATGGCGGAAAGTTCACTGTGACAATACACGTACGCGTGAAAAACTATTGTCAGCTTTTACTCTTGTTGTTTGATTAATTGCATTAGTGAAGATAAAGTAGTGTATGCAACTGCATATAACACGGGTATTAAAACACTCGTTACTATTATGAAACTCGCTGCGCTCGTTTCATTAACTCACACTCGTGTTTTAATACCCTTCCTTATATGACAGTTGCATAAACTACTATTAAACGTCTTAAACAGAAGATATATAACCAAACAAACGTTTTTCTGAACGAATTTTAACATAAAAGACAACGGTTGCCAATAAACTTACAATTCTAACTGGATTTATAATGAATATCCGTAATCTATCTATCTTGGAGAACTACAATCAATCCTACATTTGTAATTAACATTTTCAATCTGCGTCTGTCGCGAGCGACGCCCAGTAATTGCCAGAATGCCTACGACATGATTATCCTCCTCTATTATACTCGGGCAATTGTACTGTATGTATTAGGTATTTATTTATTTATTTTATTAAGGTACACCAACAGCGATACATGTACATGTTTCAGGTATACTGAAATATACATAATCTATAATATAAAAATGAATCGAAAAACTGTTGCTAAGCTCATAACTTCAGAACGACTGCACCAAATTGGATGATTCTTTTTTTAATGTGTTATTATTGTCAGGACAAGGTTTTTATATAAGAAAAATAAGGAATAAAAATCTCAAAATTCCCACGGGAACGGGGGCGCTGCGGGTGAAACCGCGGGGCACAGCTAGTACCTTATCTAACTGAAGCAAACCAGAATCATGTTTCAAGACGAAGATGAATCTTGTTCGAGTAATAATAAAATTATTAATAAGTAAATATCGAGAAGATTTCACATAAGGCAAAGGTTAAATATGAACGATTTGCTAGCTTTTATTTCTACCCCAAATATATATTTGTATGAAATAAACGTCAATTCAAATTTGAATAAACCTACTTCTTAAACATTTCGAGCATAAGTTAAAAAAGTAATAATAATTTGTTAGCTTTTATTTTTACCCCAAGGACATATGTACATATACTCGTATTTTTTAAATAAACGATTGCATTTGGCTGAACGTCACCTTAATAATTCAAATTAGAATAAACCTACTTAATTAACATATCCAACATATTCGCGTATAAAACACGAAGGAATGTAATTTATAAGGTTTATAAGGCTATCAAAACATTAGTAAACCCATTACAAAGGGCGTGTAAAACTTTAATTGTGCCATAACCGTAATATCCATGAATTCATTACGACCGAATTTATTGATGTTGTCAACTTGTGCAAATTATTAAACCTTGCCACTTTCTCGGCACATTAACCTCCAAACAGGCTATCTGATGAAAGCCTCTGCATCGTAATGACTCGAACATGCGTGGCTCAAAGTAAATCAATGAAATGTAAGCCTCTGAAACGTATCGCATACATTTTCCTTTGAATTCATAGTAATTAATATAATACCCTGCGTCGAAAACTATCGTGTATGATGTAAAATATGATAGTTTTCGGTTAATATCTAGTATTATGGTATTCAAACTACAGATAAATGTTGTTTCCATTATTTTAGATTAAAATTTATGTATGTCGTTAAGGATGCCACCACACTTATGTACGTTTAATGTTGTTATATGGTATCTATATGGTATGATATGATTGAAGAATACCAACTGTAATATAGGATAGTTCTGTTGCAAATGGTGGAAAATCAACAAAACCAATCTCTTGTTAATCTGTTATGTGAATAACAACTCACTCAACCCAACTCCAAGGAACTTTAAATTGGCTTACACGCGCACCAACAAATAAAGCACTCAATACTCGCCGGACATACGTTACTCAGTTACCGTGTAAATAAAAACATGGACCCAAACAGCTACGTATAAGGAAAAAAACGGTAAAAAATGTTCGTATCGTAAGTACATAACTTCTGAACATTTTCTCAGATTAAATTTCTACGGTGCCTTTCTTGTTTCTTCTTTTTTACGTTATCGGAATATTGTGTGAAGAGTTCCGAAGTTTAACGTACTGAGTGAAGCCGCGGTGATCAGATAACACTACGAGTATAGACATATGTATATTATCAGTAATTTGTTGAATATACAGAGATATCTTGCTATCATGTTTTTGTGTGGGTATATTATGAGAATAAGAATTTGAAGTATTTGGTTGTTTGTTTAAAGTTTAATAATATAAAGTATCCATTTATCATTTAACTTTATCAAAATCGGTTAAGTGGTTTTGGCGTGAAAGCCTTACAAACAGACAGACGAAGTAATTTTTAGTATTAATAGATGACAAAATATATAAGACTAGCAGCGCCCCGCGGTTTTACCCGCGTTGTGCCCGTTCCCGTGGGAATTTCGGGATTTCTTTACATAAAAACCTTCCTCTTGAATCACTCTACCTATTACAAAAAACCGCATCAAAATCCGTTGCGTAATTTTAAAGATTTAAGCATACAGACAGACAAACAGACAGACACGAAAAAGAGACGACTTTATTTTATACTATGTAGTGATAGTGATGAATCGGAGAGTATGGAAGTAAGGATTTGTGATTTGGTACGTAAGTGGTTTAAGGTCTTCTATAAGTACCAGACCCAGCCGGAGGCACTTTAACCCAATGGAATCTTTTGTATTCAATAATACGAACTATTCACTAGTTAAGAACTTAAGATAATATAGGTACCTACTTACCCATTGGTTAAAGTTGTTCATGTATTAAATCGTAATGAAATACGCTCATATACATATTTAATTGCCGATTTCAGTCTTTTCAAGTGGATTGTGTTGGAGGCTTTAGGGTGTGTTTCCATCGAAGCGGAGCGGAGCTGTGCGGAGCTCAATCGGCCAATTGAGTGCATTGTTGCAAAAGACAGCATTGTCGATCTTTTCGCAGTGCATTGTAATTATTCGATTGAGTTCCGCACGGCTCCACTCCGCTTCAATGGAAACGCACCTTAAAGTCTCCAACATTATCCACTTGAAAAAAACTGAAATAGACATTCGAAATTTCAAAAAATATCCCTATCAAAGTGGATGATGATGATGGTTGGTGGTAGGGAGAGCGGTACTGACCCAGGAAGTCGTCCTGGCTGCCCTGGCGCGCGCTCTGGCACACCTGCTTGAAGAAGCGGCCGAAGCCGCGCACGCCGCGCACCTCGTTGAGGCGCAGCACGGCGTCCAGCACCGAGCTCTCGTCGTCATGGTCCCAGATGTCCAGGTGCAGCACGTCCGACGAGATGTCGTCGATGTCGCTGCGCACACCACACTCACTCTCACTCCAATATGTACGAATATGTTGGCCGGGCATTCGTTGCCATTGCCGGGCGTAACTGAATCAAACTCATTTTGCTTGCTGCAGGTCAGCTGTATTGACCAAATATCGTCGACGCCACCGTCTATGTCTGTTAGATTCGCCCTATACATATGTATTTGGGCCGGCATTAATTGGCCTTGCTTGGCGTAACCGAACCAAACATATATTGCTTCTTGTCAACTTTTTCATCCGTACGGGTGTAGAAGGGGGAGGGGGGTGATTTTAAATGCTAGGGGACCAATGCAACCCGACTTTTATCTATGCCCATGCTGTCACTTATGAAATGGTAATGTAATTGTACGGCGAATTCACAGACCTATTGAAGACACCGTGTTGACACAAAAATTGTGATTGTCCCCTGTGAGGCGGTGTCAAATTTATTTTACACCAGCGAGTATGTCCAGCCCCGAGTACCGTCCGGGAATATTACGTCAGTTTTTTAAATGACGTAGTTAATTAGGTTACATCCCAACTTTTACCGATAAAAAATACCCGGTGAAGTGGCTACATAATACCAAAGTAATAAAATCGTATCTGGCATAAAGTATGTCAAAACTTTATATGTAACTTTAACTTAGTTTACAACTCGTAGTTACAGATAGTGCTAAACCCGGTGCTAAAGTGCTAAGTATTCAAAGTACCACTCAGACAGACGTATAATATAGGGCGTATAATTTAAAGTAAGATGTGTCAAAGGTCAGATATACGATTTGCTCCAAGTGATACAAAGTTAGTCGGTGGAACAGATTTGAGGGGAAGTTCATGTGGAGATTATTACCCAAATCATACCCACTGACAGATTGGTTCCACCAGATTGTATTCAACTTTAGATTTTAATACTTCGTTACGTTTAGAATTTAATCATGTGTATTTGATTTAAGTTCAATTGCCTACTGTCGCTTTATTAAATTTGAAATATGAATTGCTGATAATAAATGCGGTGATTGAACTCATTCACCGCACACGAGTATGACATGGATAATAATAATGTGAATAAAAATGTTCACTGATTTAAACAGGGTTTAATTGGAAACCATATTTAACATACCATGAGTAACCATTCAACCGTTCAGGGCAAATCGTATTGGTTTTAATTTTATGTTCATTCATATAATAATATATTCATTATGCTGAGGACACACGGCGACACTTGACATTAGACACTCAATGTATACATCGAATGTCTGTGTGTGTCCACTGCCGCGACACTTAGTTGCAGTTGTTGTGGCAATGTCTGTCGGTGTCTGTGTTGCAGCCGTGGAGACAGGTCGTGCGCAGTGTCCGACACAAGTGTCGCGAATTTCGAACTTGCGCGAAATTTTTAGCTAGACTAATAACCGACCAAATGTTCATGGCGAGGAAATGTACCACACTGAATTGCAGTGTCTCCGTGTAGACAGCTAACCACACATAACCGGGACATTAAAATGTTTACACCGATGTCGACACAAAAAATTGCTTACCATGAGGACGCAATCTACACTAGTGTCGACATTTGTGATGAGTGTCAGTGTCGCCGTGTGTCCTCAGTATTAGGAATTGATCATTCGTTATTTAAAAATTTGTACTGATTAAATTGGTAAAACCATTTTTGAATTCGTTAGCTAATCCGCTCAACTAAAAACCGAGAACTGAATTCAATTCATCTAAATTCGTCCGACACTAACGAGACATAAAAATCAGAGGTGTAAAACTGTTTCACACGGATTTTCCGTGATTCAGTAGTCGCATTTATTTTAGGAAACATAGTACAAGAAATCAAATTAAAACAATGGTAGATACTTTTATTGCGATTGTGCATAGCGAATATAATGCCCAATCTAGGTATGCTATAAAAACAACTCTACAAAGGTATTCAAGAAACAGATAGCAACTAAATATTAACCAAGTAATACTACGGTTTATGCTAAAAATCAACAAGCAAAATGAGACTGGATTTTTCATGAAGAAATGTGGAGAAAATGTTAACTTTAGCTTGATGAAAACACCGTGTGAGTGGATGTTAAGTTAAACTGCGAAATGCACAGCACATTACAATTTATGCAAATTGAAATGTAGGATACGATTTCAGACTCATGTGATTATTATCTGATTTCAAAATGTACTAAAGTAGGTTTTCACGCTAGGAATAATTAATTATATCTATAACTGCTTGTACATGGCTCATAGATACCCAAATCACAATTAGCACATAACCCGTGCGTGCTTGTATATAATACAAAAAGAAAATTGAAAAATGTAGTCCTCGGTCAGTAACAGTCTCTTGATAAAAAAATAAATAGAATTTTTAATGATAAAGTCTGCATAATATAAAATGTACTGTTCCTTTGGCTTTGCCGACGAAAAAATAACTACGTCACAGACAAAACAAACGAGATGTTAAACTTATAATTACAGCACTGTTCTTTGCTATCGAAAGTTTATTATCCAACGTCGATTTGGGACAAAGCTACATAAGTTTACACGTAAAGGTAGAGGTGCTTACAATTTGAAGGTCTCATTCCATTTGGGCGACAGCGTGTGCGGGCGCACGCTCGTGGCGCGGATGTAGCGCGCGGGCAGCCGGCCCAGGCTGTCGCGCTGCTGGCGCCCGTCGCGACGCTTGAAGCTTAACCTGACGGAATGAGGCACATTATTGAATGACATCTAAAATAGTATCAAAAGGAAAACCAGTGATAAAGCCTCCTGTGGTACCTGAATGACGACTATGTATGGTCCGCATTTTGCATAGTTTTTTGCAATACTCCGTACTCTACTCATCTTCCTTTTTGAGACACCCTGTATTGTATACTCAAGTAAAGTAACGAGTATTCTGTAGGTATATTTTGTATAATTACTACACTTTAAGACCAACTTATTTACGAACTTTGACAAGTTAACAAGTTCGTCCAAATAGTGTAATCAATTTCCGACCCATCGTCCAAATATATAATGTTTGGCGTAAATAAATAAAGATGGAGGAGTCGACATAAATGTCAGGCTATTAAAAGTACATTTGAGTAGGTTACTGATCAAACAATTACGGAAGAGTTTTGAGATGGCTTCTCACATGGTCTAATTTGCAATAACCGGGACCGACAGTTTAACGTGATTTCTGAAGCACGGTAGCTCATCATATAGAAATGCTACTGCCCATTCAAGTAGTAGCAAAGTTGCACGTTGCTTAATAACCGCGGTGAGCTACGATTGAGCGACTTTGTAAAACGTATCGAGTGCTTTTTTGTGCAGTAGATACATAATGCCTCAGTCACGAAGCTAGCTGGAGCGAAGCGGCAGTGCCGCGGGCCGACAATTAGCCAATCACAGAGCTTGAAATGTAAGTCAAAATCGTTGCAAGCACTGAACAGTGCTGGCCAATTCCTCCGCCCCCGATCGCGCCCGGCTAACTTCTTGACAGGCCTAAGTGCCAGACAGGTGTAAGCGCCGCGGTGGTACCTGAAGCCGTGCTTGCGGCCCTCGTCCTCGGAGGCGCGCGGCGAGGCCGGCAGCGACGCCGGCTGGATGCCCAACATGCAGTACGGGTCGCTATAGCCTAATAACAAAAAAAATACCAATCTTGATTTCATACATATATATAAATTACAACTAAAAAATCGGTAGAAATGTTACATGACATCAATTTGGTTAAAATTGTACTGGAATAGCAGCTGTTGTTACATAATACTTTATTGCAAAAACAAGGCAAACCAAAATCGGTTGCCCACTTATGAGCTACAATGATTTGAAACCTGTAAAACATCTCTTTTTGAAAGTTAAAAATGAATATCAAGTTTAATACGCACATGAAAATGCTGTAGTAGCACACTAATTACACCACCTACGAGTATGTGCACCTGGCACGTACTGTCATGTGTATACGTTAACTGGCACGCCTGTGTCTGGTAGATGTATTGTATTCGTATTTGCCGATAACTAGCGTGCAAGTTACAGCTCGGTTAACAGGCACCCCTTTGCAAACGTCGACATTAGATTATTCTTTTAATTAATTAGTCTATGAAGGTATTTGTTAGTTCAAAAATAAGTTCAAATAAAACAAGTTACCTTCGTAAAACTCAATGAACCTTTCCCTAACGATGATTTAAATTACATACGCACATCGTACAACATGATTAACGTTACATTACGTTTCGTGAAATAAAAGCTTAACGTATGAACGAAGGGTAAAGTTACAACCATTATTCGCAGCGAGAAATCCCTCACACACAAGTATGCCGGGCTCGTCATTTACCTACAGGTATATTTAAAACATGTAATATCTATTATACGGAGGAACATTAAAATTCACCTTTGGGCGTTATTTTATTACGCTGCTCGAGGAAGTACCAACACAGGTAATATGTTTTGTTAAACTGTCAGGAGTGTAATTGAATACCGAACAACTTTAACAAACATTTGCTAGACCGTCGAAACAAACTTTTTAGTCGAATAGGAATTTGATTCTCAACTTTTTCGCTGCATTTATTCTGCAGGAAATATTCTTGTTGCGGGTAAACATCAAATGTTAAGTTCTTGTGATGGCTTGTTTCCAACTTTATGTAACGCGACAGCTACTGACGTTTGACATATGACGAGGCGCGGAAAGCTTTTTACAGTTAACGGAACTGTGAATACCGGCCTTAATTGAATAAAACAAGCGCTGACTGAGCTTCGGTTCCATCCTTTCAGTCGCCAAATTGCTTTTGCAAATTTTATTTTTTACGCCGTTGGTCATTATTTTATGAAACTTATTTTCCATTTCCATAACAAAGCCTGAACGCCATTTATAGAGGTAACACATAAAGTAAGCCCTGCAGGGTTGTGTGATGCTCATCATTTATGTATATGCTTTAAAGACCCATAAAGAAAAGAGTCGTGTGAGCAACAAGCAGTCACCATTACCGCAGGTTCACCTTCATATCTGCCGGGCGAGGCGTTATCAACTATAAACGTACACAGAATGAGGACGTAATAAAATTTACGAACAAATGTAATTTACTTAAGGATGAATGCGTGGAAATTATTTAACGTCGTCTTAACGTGGGATAAGCTTGTAATGTTATTCATAATCCGTTTAAATCTTTTGAAATGTTTCTTTTAAGAATTTGATCCCGGAATGAAGTGTTCCGGGAATTAAATTTGATGAGTGAAGGTAAACAATCTGAATTTCAATTATGTATTTCTTTGCCGAAAATATGATTTTAAATAAGTTTTAAATTGCGGTATAAAATAGCGATATTACTTATTAGTAACAAGAGGAAAATGTCTAGAAAATGGAATCAATTTTTTTCAAATTGAGTAACACAATCAAGTACTTTTGAATTTTTGCTAAATTATGTATTCGACCGACACTACTATCGTTTATTCAGTTTCTAATACATATGAGAACTTTGGGGCTTAAGTTGTATCTACTATGTTAACAATGTAATTTAACCTCCAAAGTCACCATATTTACATAGTTATCAGTTAAGATTGAGCAAGTTTACACGCTGCGTGCTGACTCGCATTTAAGTAAAAAGCAAAGATTGAAAGTATGTGATAATGTGACTCGCCTTTTAGTAGAACTTTGGTATAAAGTATCAGCCACTTGCCCACACTTTGTAAACTGTCAATCTTAACGACGTCGATTCTATCTATACATATGATAGATATCAAGAATGTCTGAAAATAAACAATTGAATCGCTACTTACCATTCGCATCTTTAGCTTCAAGTCCGTCGGCCTCCAACACGGTGCAGCCCAGCACGACCGTGGGCGGGCGCTCGCTGCCGGCCGAGCGCATGGCACGCGCGTGCGTCTCGTGCGACACGCGGAACGCGCGCTTTGCGTGCTCAATCACCTCGTCTTTGTATGAGCCGTATTGGCCGTCCGGAGCCGGAGCACCTACAGCGTTCTCGATGCAGCGGAGTACCTAGGAAAATATATTGAGACATTATAAAAAACTTTAGGAGGAATATTGTGTTGTTTCAACGTGCAATTCGGCCACTCGGGTAAGTGGTCGATAATAGTACACTACCGTGTTACAGGAGATATGTTTCATTGGCGGTCCTATTCTAAATGATGAGCATTTACGTAAAAAGACAAAATACACCAACATTTTCTGTAAATAATTGTAAAGTAAACCAAGATACAACTTGTTTGTCTGTAGTCTTCTACAAATTGAAAGAAAATGGTGTTTCATTAATCACATCTTTATCCCTGAAAAACTGGCTTCAGAATTATTTTAAGGACACTGAATTACCTTCTATTTCGGATGGTTCAAAACAGACAGTTATAATAATACCTGGACAAATTACTGGTTTTACAAACCTCTATTGACCTACGAATTACATTTACGGAGTTAATTAGTACGGAAACCGTTCTAATTAAAAACAATAGAAAAGGAAAACAGTTTTCGACCCAGTAATGTGGGTTCGCCGTAGTTGCAGAGACAAAACCACAATTAATTGGTATACAATTTTACACACAAAATGAAAACAATACTGTAAACATGGCGGTACCAATATGGTTTTATCTGATCCATATTTTGACTTCATTTGTTTGAAATTGAAATAATAACTATAATTATTTTGAGAATGATTTCAATTAAAAATTATTTCCATAATTGAGTATTTTATTTAAAAAACGCTGAGTAATTTATACTATCAAGGAAATAATGTGCAAAGGTCGTTTCACCGCGCTGCACGCTGGTATAATAATAAAATCTTGTTGAATTAACATAACTCTGAAAAGTGACGATATCTCAGAGGTAGCAAGTCTGGAAGCTTATCCGTGTCAGCCATATTTCTAAGCAAAACGGTCCGCCCACCTCACGAAATGGTCCAGTGGAGTCTGAGGAAACTCTAACGTGAAGGAATGTACGTAATAATGTTAAGCGGAAAGACTTCGCATGTTGCGACCTCGTTACACTAGAGACTAAATATTCAATTTACTAGATGTACTCGTAATAGATATACCTCCACGTCCCAAATGGATATCAAAAAAGTTTTACGTAACGTTATTTCCATGGTCGCAATACTTTTGTTTGAAAAACTGAATGAAATAGTCCACACTAATAGCAGACATAGTAAGTTCTTATCTGTAGGTACGCATGTCTGAATTATATTTTACATTTTCATACAAAGTACGTACTTCAAAGGAAGTTCTATTCTATTTATTTCATGTTTAAATATAATCGCAGTTCAGCAACAGAAAATGACAGAAAATAAAATGGAAGAGAGTTTAATTCGTGGACGCTGCAGAGCAGAGTTGAAACTGAATACGGATTGTCGTTTCCGGCTGAGATTCCTTTCATTACGGCTCAGATGACAAAGATTTACATTTCACAATAGTAGGTGAGTATATCTAGGAGTAAGATTGCTTGGTGTAACACTGAAATGCAATATTATGCAATAACCGAAGGAAAATGTGGAAACCAAAGTTGTGTATCCGGGGTCGAGCGAGCTTGTTTGCATTTTGTAAGTACGCCTCGTTTGTTCTGTTTCCTTCAACTCGGCGGATACATTGTGCATCGTATATTGTATTAACGTTTGTACATTTCATATTTGCAAATATTGTTCGTTTGTGTATGTACCAAAAAGTAATATTTGGGCAAATTGAATTTCGTCGGTTTTCGCAGTTGGTAACATAACCTATACATATATAAAACGGTAGATATAGTTACGCAAAGTTAAAACTGTACAAGAAAAAATCGAGATTTGGACTGGATTTGCCCATCCTTCTTTGTCACTTAGTAAGTATATAACTCGGATTAATAGTTTTATGTCAAACGCCCTACGGGTTCAACGTGAGTGGGAACTACTACTAAATAGAACTACATCTTTCCCTACTTACTCAGTTATAGCAACACCTAGCAATACAATACAATAACGTACTTCAGTGTACAGATTCTCATGTTCCTTGTGCGAGAGCTGCGCGGACACACTGGGGAGGCCGAGGTCCTGCGGCGCCGGCGGCGGGCGCTCCGCCCTCGCCTCCGACAGCCGCAGCCCGGCGAGACGTCTGTTCTCCTGTCGCCACGACAACGCCGTGAAGTTCTCGAAGTATGATCCGTCGTATTCTTGCACACTGAACAAAATAAGTCACGTTTAGTAATGTTTAGTTACAATTAAAAAAGATAATGGTGCAAATATGATCCTGATTGCTTTGAGCCGACCTGGTCATATAGACATAATAGACTTGAATTCGATGGGCTTCTATGCCCGACAGAACAGTACCAGAACTTATAACTCAACATTGTACTTTAACTTAAGTAAGGCTAAAGAGAACCGTTTTCCTCCTGCGTCATCGTTACATTCACTTTTTCTTCCGCACTTCATCTCTCACACAATCCAACTCGTTTCGACTCTCCTCGCCTTTGTATGTCTCCACATTTGTATTCATCACTATTTTCGTCACATTTTTACCCTTTACAGTTAAGTCAGTCACTCACTTTACAGTTAACGTGTAATTTCAGTACAAGGAAAGAATATCAAAAGAAGATAGATTCACTGGAAGTTAAGACTAGAAATAGTCTTTGTGATTTTATTCCGTACATCCTGTTTAAAACAAACGAGCTCTCGAAATCTTGTTGAAACTGTTCTCTCGATGAAACGTTTCTTAAAACATTTTAATTATGGGCATACTAATCATATAATAAAATAGTACTTTTCTCTATGGTTGTAGAATATTTCACGGCACTTCCCACAAACGCGACAATATTTATATCTTCCCCATACACACAAACTTTTTACGGTATTCCAAAATATGCTTCACAGATTGATACATAACATAAAAACACATACCATATTGAACACAGGCAAGTTTCCTTCCCATGTATTTATAATAAAAATGTGAAATCGTTTCAATATGGCAACTTGTCTACATGAATAATGCAAAGTAGCGGTTTTCCTCGTTGCCTCAAAGAAACGTTGCGTTGTCCGCCGTCTGTTCTATATAGTTAGCACAGTCGCAGCGAGCGGGGACGTACACAACCAACAAAACCGGTAAACCCTAGTAAAGAGAAACAGTAATTCCACCGAATTTATGCGTCTAAATTTATTGATGACGTTATATTTACCATGTTTAAAATACTGCCGGCTCTTAGATGAAATTCAAGCTACTTATATAGAGTTTGAAATTAAAATAAATAACGGTAGGGATGTGAGTGGAGTCTTTGTTTAAACGAACTCACTCAGTTTTCCTGTTTTCTGCATATTCTCACATATTATAAAGTCCTTAGCTGCGTCTAAATTTTCGCGTCGCGCTAAACTCAAACTAACAAACTAACTAAGTACTAAAATTATTGTCATGTGGGTTTTCGGCGGATTGTATGATTTATGATTTCATAATAGACTAAAACATTATAATATGCGTTAGTTTATATACTGTCTATACTGTGGCCATCTTGCAGTAGTATCACGTTCGCTGGTGTTTAATGTTTCCACATGACGTATGTACCAACACGAATGTCCGTCTGTTATACGAGTATATCTATCACGCCATATACGAAACCTAAGGCTGAAATAATCATCGTAAGAGGAAAGAGGATAGTGGTATTATATTTATTATACAAGAGACATTAATCTTCCCCTTTTATTATTATATTGCAACACTTTGTAATTATGTTAGTAGAATGTTATTATAAAAGGGTTTTGTCCCAACATTCTTGTGGTAATAGGTAGGTAGGATAGGTAGTGGTTATATTTTATGTGAGACATTTTATATAAATAAATAAATCAGTATTTACATGTATTTTAATGTTTTATTTTCCCTTCTCTAAATAATAGTTGTAAAAATAGTCTTTAGATAGTAATAAAATTATAAACTTGTTACATTTTAAAAGTGGTTTGAGTAATGGTATGGACACAGCAATATCCATTTCATCAATTACAACCTACGAACAGGAACGCACAATGATTGATAGTTAACTGTGACGTGGTACGTAATGTACACTACAGATTTCAGGGATATTAGCTATGAAACGGTATGAACACCGTTTTTGTTTTGTTATTTAGGGAATATTTTGTAGTGTAGCTATATCACTACATAGTATAAAATAAAGTCGTCTCTTTTTCGTGTCTGTCACACTGTTTGTCTGTCTGTATGCTTAAATCTTTAAAATTACGCAACGGATTTTGATGCGGTTTTTTGTAATAGGTAGAGTGATACAAGAGAAAGGTTTTTATGTAAAAAAATTCCCGAAATTCCCACGGGAACGGGCACAACGCGGGTAAAACCGCTGCTAGTATAGATATAATAGTTTAAAAGCTTTGAAAAGGAGTCAATCGGCATACTACAAATGAATCATGCAGAGTTAGAAGAGTATGCCATTCTACGCGCTAGATTAACCTTATCAAATATCTATTCGTGTTTAGATAATATTGTTTGTAAACAAAACGCAGCGATGGATGCCACTCAGCCAAGTCCATTGGAGCGTGACGACCACGGACCCGTGACGAAAAGGGATATATAAAGGCGCAAAATTGTAGGGCCGTGACAGATACAAAACCTTCATCACACGAGGATGCCTGCTGGTTGACGTTGAGACGCTTTTACAACTTATCTCACGAACGTAGGGTTCATATAAGCATAGTAAGTTTAAGTAATTTGGTTGATCTACAAACGCTGTAGGACTAAGAAGCACTAACACGACGAATACATATCTCTTTCAATATTTTATCTCTTTTTTGCATATATTCGAAGAAATAGAGTTTGAAATATGTTTAGAGAAGAGAAAAACGAAGTCGGAGTTAAATTGTCGGTTTATCGGTAATTCATGTTGGAAGCTATCTCTATCTTATAAATGAAAAATATACCACAGTCGTACATACATAACTATCTAAGTTTAATGTAACTTTTGTATAATACCACTCGGGTGAAAACAATAATTCCGTTCACGCCAGGGCGTAGTAATTAGAACGTTGTTTATCGTATAAAACTATCGACTAATGCACCTTCCTTTACGGTAATCGCCTTTGTGTTATGATCGCATGCGGTACTAAACGAAATTACTAAGATTATGTATCCGAACCATCGGTTCACACGAATTTATTGTAATAATAGGAAATGGGCTTCACTTTATAACACAGGTCTAATAAAATATTTATAATGGATCACGGTTATTTTTTATTATAGTAAAAGCCTTTTATTTTAAATAGAGCAATTTTACGTCAAAAGAAAAGATATAATTAATTTTTTTTTTATGAACACTGATAACCTGGAGGCGGAGTTTTGATTTGTGACCTTCTATGGTCTGCGACAAAGTTCAATCTACGGGCGTACGAACCATAGACTGTTAACATCATTATTAACACGTTTTGTATGTAATATCTGCACATATTCAGCGGTGGCGACCACTGGGGACTCAAAAGTCTACATTAGGCAACGCGCTAGTTGTGGTTGGTAATCCGTTTGCGCGGAACCTTTGAACTTACTTCACTACTCTTGAATACATAGACAACTGTAACGTTAAAATTAATTATTAATGTGCTAAAAGCACAACACTCAGTTTTGTACCTATCGAATTGTATAATGGAAATAACAAAGATAAATTCACTGCAACGAATAATATTCCCGACAATAAGAGCAAATATTTACTTTTCATACACGAACTGGATTCGGAACCATTTCGCATGAAATCCATCAAATCTTTATAAACATGGTTGTTCGTATTGCTTTGCTATACTTCGCAATAATGTTTACTGAATTAATATTTAAATAATCAGGGCCAACTTTGTATAGCAAGCATACTTTGGCAGGAATACGTAAAGCATTGGATTTTTCTCTGCATATTCGATTATCTTTTAAAATAAAATACGAATGTTAAATATTCTTTTAGACTTCATCATCTATAATTCCACAGTAATTAAATAGTAGTACTTTCTCTTCAGCTACAAGGGTAGTTGTTTAAGAAAATTGAATAAAGTATGTCTTAGGAAAATGTTTTCCTTTTTAAAACAGTGATCCGTGAATAAACAAATCTCGGGGGAAATTGCGTTAGCGCTTTGTACAGAATTTGCATTTGAGAATGACACTGGTACATCTAGATCTATCGCTACTCATGTTGTTGGTATCAGTTCAATACTGTGTTCATACTGTGTTTGTAGCAGTAAAGCTATGAAAGATATGTGGAGATAAAATGATTCCTGCAATAGTTAGAACCCTTAAGTAGGTAATTAAACAATCCGAGAGTCGACGTTTTTAGACCGCCTTAAAGATTTGGTCCAATTGAAACTACGGGGAACGAAATGTTAACGTGCCCTCAAACTGATATTTTTAGTAAAAAACACATTATTAGTTATTTGGCATGTATTAACCAACTACTTCTTAGTATGAAATAATAATCTGTAAAATTAAAATGGTGACTAGCAGCGACTTCTCGTAGGTCCTCGTAGGTATGTTTGCAGAAAAATTGGGATCATAAGAAAAAGGTACTTTCCTTTTAATAGTTTCCTTACATTCAGAGCAGTTGTATCCTTATGCATAAAGTAAAGTATAAGTAGTAGCCTGTAATTTCTCTGTATTGTTTATTCAAAATTTATTTATATTATAATATCGACTCAAAAGTAGGTTCGAGGTGTGCTTATCTTTGATCCCCGCTGTGGCATAGAAGATCCCAAAACGAATAAAACAATTTTGACTAACTAGTCACTACTAATTGAATGCTTTGTATACCGTTACTTATTTGAAACACAAAGCAACCGCCACAAAAAACAACCAAGTTATTCACTAAAGAGGTTTAAATTCAATTTGTAAGTTGGCTGACGTTATCCGAGCGCACAGGTATGAACGAGAGTATGATGAATGGCGCTCCAGTCAGCCTGCCTGCACGTAACGGTTCCTTTGAATAACTGCTCAGGTGTAACTGCACCGTGACACATGAAGACTAATCACAGCGAGCCCGACGTGATTGATGTTGTACACGGTTTCCGTTTCGGACCGAAACAATACAGTAAGTACCTACCTCACTACCTACAATGCCTACTACCAAATATCTACCTTTGTTACATCAATCATGGTTAGGTATAGAAAGTTGATAACGTAAAGGACTTGTAACTTGAATTGGATTAGAGTGCATGTGTTAGCTTTTTCTTGTATTTACTACTTATTTAATTATATTTAGGTAGTCAAACTAACTATTTAGTTGACAATTATAAACAGTAAATGAACATTAAACATTATGTAAGTACTCTATCTCTTGAATATATTATTACATAATATTACATTAACAGTTAGCATCTTATTTCATTAAATAATATAAATTTCACTTAACATAATTAATCTAAAATTAAAATGTAAGTACTAATGGTACATACCTACTAAACTCCTAAAACAAAAGACAGTTCTCCAAATTGTAGTTCCCGCTAACCGCTAATACTTATTTTTTCTTTCTTCCATACACAACAAATCATTTACTTTTCTATATCGCGCTTTGGCACAGATTGCTATATCCGTGGCTACCAAACGCCGCTCCAAGTATTTTCTCTCAATGTTGCCAATACGAGAACTTCTTTTCTTTCCATTTCATTAATTTAAAATATTTTATTATCATAAATTGTATTATCATTTAGGCATTCACTTACGTACGAGTGCTTTTTATGCAAACTATTATTCCATTTAACAAGTCTTACTAAACTTAAGACCGTTTGTGCAATTCACCCTTATTCTCTTGACGAACGCACATTAAACAAACCGTAATGTTTCTTGTTTTCCCACATTCTTTACTCATATACCTTCTGGTTCATATCATATTTACTCTGACTCAAGGTAAGTACCCTACGTACCTGTTTAAAACAAAAAATATAAAAGAAAAATCATTCCTCTCAATTCTGTCAGTAGTACCTCGCCATGAAACATAAGGGACTCCGACAGCAGTTATGTAAATAATAAGACTTTGAAAACTCAATAAACAAAAACAATCGTGAATATTGATAAGATAACTCGTTTACCAATAACCGATATTGGAGGATATTGAATCAATTAGCATAGTTGGCCCTGTGACCTTTCCCTACATCAAATCAGGCGGAGTAATTGGTGTAAACTGTATGGAGATTAATAACATTATTGTAAGTAGGTCACCTGTTGCACGCCCTTGCACGCCCGACTCGCCGCCATATCCCGCTCTTTCATAATAATTATAAACTATATTGACAGCTTTTATACCTCACGCGTCAACAAGCTTTACATACTAAAAGATACGTAAAAGTACTATCTTACGTCTCTTTCAGTATTATTCAGAGGCATTTCCATGTATCTGAGCGCTGCCGTATTCAGGAGAGCACGTTAATTTGTCAGTCCTAGTTGTTTCAATCATTATGTTGAAGACTATTAGGCAAACTAAAAACTCCATCAGGATTGGCCACTGATATACTTAAACTTACTTATTTTAGGTATGAGTTTTTAATAACGTTACTCACTCTGCTTTTGATGTACAAGATTTACATACATTTTAAAACGAATGTCGTAGTTTGATATTGACGTACGAAATTGATTTTGAACTATTTGAGCCACAATTCAAAACTAAGAGAGTAGGACACAAGATGTAATTTCGTTGGAAAGCTCTGGAGCTAACCTCTCAGCTAGATGTAAACAAAAATAGATTACATTTCAAGTGGTTAAATAAATAAGAGGCAATAAGCACCCACCGTTTTTAATCAAATTTCGTGTTCGACCAAATGGGACTCCTGCTGACAAATCGCTCCGTCTAGCGATCGCACGTAATCGCGTCTCTCGCTTTGTTTATCGATACTATTAAGAAAATTGAAGACGAAAGTCCAACCATAGTCCCCGGACACCTGCGAGGGCAATATTCAACAATTTGTGGACTGTTTTCCAATAAACAGTGAATCACGGGCTTTTGTTTATCTCTGCCTATGACAGTGATAGAAAATTTCCTGTCGCCCGGTCCTACAGGATGCCGTCCATTGGAACGATTTAGGTGAAGTCAACATTGATAGATACAATTTTCAATTATACCTTTATCCGTTGGACCGTGGATGATGATGCACAAGTTGAAGGCATGATACTCGGACAAGATAGATAGATATTAGACGTAAAGATGACTTTGTAAGTGAAAAAAGCAAAAGTATAAGAATAATAATCTCATCTTGATCAGATTTAATGTATAAGATTAAATAGAGAAACTGAATTAAGTTATGTAACACCCGAATGCATTGAGTATACGAATCGATCGATGAGGTGTTCGGTACAAGCGGGAGCTGCCAATAATTTGCAATTCCCTTTCGTAGAACAAGTTAATATCCTTCGAGTGCTGCTGATTTCCTCAATATCTACCGTTATTTGTCTTGATGGTCTTTGTTGCGGTGACACTGATAGAACTTCGTAATGAAGCCCCTATCGTAGAGAATCTCTAATTTTCAAAGAAACAATTTGTGCTGAAGTAATTTCAATCTAAATAACTTTAAATTAGTACAGGAATAGATTATGTCTTTGTGTAATATCACTATCAGGTTTTCGCAGGTATCGTTATGTGCATTTTTCACCTGAGTTTCTAATGTAATGTTAAAAATACGGTTAATCTTATTACGAAGTCTTAGATGAAATTATAAGTTCTCTTGGTCAGAACTTTTCTTTGAGTATTATCTAAAATATAGATTTGGAATTATTATCCGTGGAGGCAAAGTAATAAGGAAAAATCGTAGATTCAGAGTTTAGTGGCTGACTTTGTTATTGAGCTTCCTTATTGTTAGTAGCTTTCATTCAAAAGTTTAGGGAAAGAATCCATTTAGTCGCCGGTAGTATTGTAAATTCAATGTGACCCTCAATTACATTTACATAATTGAATTTACCGTAGCAATACGGGCTAAAGCAGAAGAGAGGAAGATGAATGAACTTAACTACGAAGATATCTAGTGTATAAATTGAGTTGATGTCTCTTATATCAATGTTGTGGAAGTGTAATGGGCAAATTGTGACCAGCCAGTCTTTCGAGACGAGAGGAGAATAATGTTTTAAACTTCTACAACAATACTCGTATTTCCGTTTCGCCGTAACCAGGACTAATTTGTTGCAAACTACTTTATCTAGTTGTCATAACACAAGTTACAGTAATTTTGCAAAGTATTTAAAAGCATAGGATTCTTTAGTAATTGTACTGTAACCGTCTAAGCCCTGTTACAATAGGCTATTTCCAATTCAATCTCGTTTTGTCTGTTCACTGAGTTAGATTGCTGAATTTACAAAGTCCTAACTATCTCATCTGTGATCGAGTTGTAAATGTGCGTTCTAGTGGTTAAGCTTGATGATTGCATTAAAGTTCAGAATAGTACTGAGGTCGTACGGCCTGATTGAAATCGTGTGTAGTCAATGAAATTAGAGTGCGGGTAATGCCAATTGATCGATCAATGTACTCGATCAAACATCGATAAAAGTCGATCGATCGATACATTACCATCTCATACTGCATTTAGTTCAAAAACCTAATACAAATACATCTCTTCCCATTCCTTGTATTTCTACTAATTTTTATATTTTTTGGATTTCTATTTGATAAGCGTAATAAAAACAACTGTGTGATAACATCCAATCTATCAAATTACTTACCCAGAGTTGACATTGTTGTCGACTTCTGGCCAGGAGAGTCGTCTCTTGCAGAAGGCCATGGTGGGCGGCTTCTCCGGCGGCTGGTTGCGCGGCACGCGGAGCGAGCCGCCCCGGCGCGGCGGTGGCGCCGGCGCCAGGCAGTCCAGGGTGCGCCGCCGCGCGCTCAGGGCGGATGCGCCTTCGGTGGGCAACACGCGTGGGAACCCTACATCCATGAAACACTCTTGAACAACTTATACAATACTTTGGGTAAGGATAGAATTTGTAATTTAGGTATGGGAGTCAAGTGGGACCTTGTATTTGCTCCACAGTGGCAGAGCAAACGACGCCCAAAATTGTTTAAATATGAATGGCATGAGAAAGATTATCTAATACACCTAACCAAATTTGAATCCGGAACCGTAAAAATCTTCCAACTTTACAGTATTAATGTATTAAAAGATTAAATATTCATTTTATTCTTGTATAAATCGTATAATAAGAGTTTAGGAACCTTTTAAAGATCATTAACAAAAACTTTTTGTGAGTTTAGCTTTGGGCGGACGGCGCGGACGTGAGGCGGGCGGCGGGTCGGCGAGGGCGGCTAACAACGGGCATAAAATCAGTGCGAATATACCTACAACTAAACTACACCTCATTTTAATTCGTTTTAGAGCGGTTCAGACACAGCAATTAAAATCTCTAACTTGTGTAAAAGTTCATTAAACAAAGCTCGCCGGGAATAAAGGCCGGTGTGCGAGTGAATTGTCCTCGGTTTGAGTTTGGAAGTGCTCAGTATAGTGGTGTGTGAATAGTTACCTCTCATGGTGGCGGTGGAGGGTTGTGGTTTCGGCGCTTGCGTGTCCTCGGAGCGGTGGCGCGCGGGCGGCGCGCGGCGCGGCGACAGCGCCAGCCCCGCCACGCTATCCGCCACGCCCGCCACGTACTGACCGATCGACGAGAAGAAACTCATGACTACTGTCCCACGCACGGAACACTAACACCACCCCGACAACGCTATGTCCATTGTTCCAATTCAGACCACTGAGTACCGCTCCTCTCTTGGCACAAAACTTCACTCCTCGCAACACATACTGGAACCCACACTAGTACCTGCAACAAAGATATTTATATTAAATTGTATCACAAACATTCCCACATTCTTCGGGCGAGGAAGCTATTGAAAAAAGTTAAGGGCAGATGAAATAGCCGCAATATTTTCTTTTAATAAGTTCATAGCAATAAACAATTTTATGTCGGCAGTGAATTTTTCAAAAGGAATCCTTTTGTTATGGTGTACGTTTTATGGTGGCTATTAGGTAGCACCGAAGAATTAGAGAGCTACGATATATACCAATAATGTAATATAAAAGATAATATTAGGCTTTCCGCAAGGTGTTACTCGTACATCTATACTTAATATTATAAAGCTGTAGAGTTTGCTTGAACGCGCTAATCTCAGGAACTACTGGTCCGATTTGAAAAATTCTTTTTGTAATGGATTAGTAGTGCGGATGGATTTGTAACATTCAACGGATAGCTTAAAGGCTGACTACTAAAGGTTAACTTTTCATCCTGAAATTCCTACGGGAACGGGTACAACGCGGGTAAAACCGCGGGCGCTGCTAGTTGAAAAATATAGCTGTGCCAACTTCATTTTAAGCCACTATGCAAAAATAAGTTTTGAAGAAAAAGCTCTTTTAGGTTTTTGCTTAAGTTAGCCTTTTCATAGTTTTATTTCTTTAGCCACCACTTCCTTTGCTGCAGAAGGCTTTCGCTCATAAAGTGACTTCTTATTCACATTTCTTTTCAGTATTCGAGGACAAAATTTTATCTAAGCTTTTAATAATTTATTTGTCCTTTTTTTAGTAAACCTTTACATTCGATAATATTAAATTTCAATGAATCCCAGACTAAAGAAATAAAACAAAGAAATAGTTAAACACTGAATTGCCTAACATTAATCAAAGCGGCCCTATCAGTCACAATTAAACTTGTGAATATGGGGTGAATTAGTGGAAGCGACCAGTAAATCCATTAAAGCTGAAGGTCGGTGTTTGAATGTAATCCGTGCGGTCCGTGCTCGGCCCCGGTGTCGGAAGCTGGGTCGTGCTCGTGCCAGTGCACTAACAACGGACACACGACAACGCGATTAGGTCACCCATTGTCATCTCAGCCTTACGAGATGCATTGTCGCCCCGAACCCTTGTCGATGTCAATGATGTAAATTGCATGTTCGTTACAATGTGTCAATATTGTTGATGAAAGGTAGTAAAAAAGAAGCTTTTTAATTAGAAAAAGTCAGTATAGTTTAAAGGAAGTAAAAGGCATTTCTTCCTACACGTAACGATTTTTTAAAGAAACGTGTGGGTTTAATATTGATACTCGAATAATATTTGATATATTGTTGTTTGCATATTTACAATAGTATATATTTATGTAGTTTAAACAAATTACGACATAGCGGTATGTAGATCTAAAATAGATCCATCAATTGATATTGTAATGTATCGATAAATATTCTGGAAGCAAACAACGGCCCGTCGTGAATATGTGACCAAAGAGTGAAATATCTGTATTACGCCGAAAGCGAGAACAATGTACGTGCACACTACACTTAGAATTCCGTTGCGACATCAATTACGCTCCTAAATTTATTAGCAGCCCGTGGGTATTCGCCTTAAAGGCCAAAGTTCAGGAAAAATAAACCTCAACTGTTCTCTCAACTGATCGAGATTTATTAACTGAATTTAGGTAAGAATTTAAGTCTTTCGATTATATTTGTCTTCACTGAAGTCTTTTAAATAAGATTGTGTTGGCTTAACCTTTAGCTTAGGCACATTTTAGTCTTGAAATCTTTAATTCCCTCTGTAATTTATTTAAATCATCTATTGGATTTGTTGAATCTTCTAAAATGTAATAAATAAAATCCATAATGGATTTTTTTGTTTTACATTTCACTCATGCGGTTCGGTAAGGCGCCTTTATTACATGTAGTCAAAGCCTCGCGGCTGAAGGTTCATATTAGCGATACTCTATGTGGCGTACGTGCGCGGAAAAAATAACGTTCTTATTACGACGTAGGTTGTACATTTACAGGTTCTAATATTAGCACGCCCTCCTTAGTGATCCTAATTTAGAAAGAGTGACCACTTTAATAAAAACCCTACATATACCGAAGGGTTAACAAATTAATGAAGCCCTATTGAGTTCATTGCCTTCTATTTCGGATTCGGTCATAGAACAGTATTATGTACAAATTACATGTATAGTGTAAGCGATGTGTCGTGCTCGTCCACATCTGAAGTGAGAGATAATCAGCTAATTGCTGTTTTGTAGAAGGTTGACTGTTTTCCGCTATCGGCATGAAATTAGTGATAGTCAGTGGTTGTGTCAATAAGTCGCTCTACAAAATCAATATTAAATTACTCTTCCTCTATGTGCCGAAGATAATGACATTGGCAAGTTTAGTACTACGAGTATAAGTACGTTATCTGAAAGCTTTTTAAAATGCACCTATGCTTGCTCGCAGCAGCGTCGACGACATTATTTTACTAATATATATGCAACCAACATTTTACTTTTTATCAAAGAACCGTGTTAAAATTGTAAAATAATTCCAAAAGCAACTAGTTGAAAATATATGGTTTTTCCTTTGTTTCAGCTTGCTATATTTGGTTATTCTACAGGGTATTATCCCCTTTGTAGTGGTTTCGATGAAGTTACAGTGCCAGGATAATTTATTGAAACTATTCAATTACAAAATGACGGCAGAGAAATCATGTTTTAGTGATTTTAACTAATTTTTAAGCCTCTAAAATAATATAAGGTACCTAATAAATTGGTTTTAAAAGTTAACTTAATTTTTAGGTTTTTGAATAATAAGACTTTCATGAATGACAAGTGGGTCAAGTTTCATATCACCAATCCAAGGCAAGTAGGGAAGCGTGGTGATTATGCCTAATCCTTGTTAATTTACTGATATCATCGGTGAGATGTAAGGAAGTCCGCGTGGGTTAGTGGCCAACCTGATGTCGGAATTTTTAGACCGCCTAAAGGCCTGCGACTTGGTATATCGATTTGAACAACCAGGACCGTCAGTTTTAAGTTACTTAAACACAGTAGAGCTCAGATAGAAAATGACAGTAGGATATTATAGGCTGATACTATTAATGAATGAAAACAAATTTAATTTACTGTAACATATATTACTGTTATCAGAGTTATCACAGCCTATTTTAATTAAAATCGTGTGGCAAATGGTTCAATAAAGATACTAGCAGCGCCCCGCGGTTTTACCCCCGTTGTTCACATTCCCCGAATTTTGTGTCGGAAAAATAGCCTATAAACTTTCCGTTGAATGTGGCTATCTATTACAAAAAGAATTAATCAAATCGGACATATAATTCCCGAGATTCGCTCGAAAGTACATACAAACAAATGTAGAAATGTTACATCTATAATATAAGTATAGAGCTATCTGATCGCAGGGGGAATGGCTGGTCGATTACGAAATAGAGGAAGTTAATGAGCTGCCTCTTTATGAGCTGTTGGCTATCAAAACTTGCAATCTCCTGTGCACTTGAAGTTATCTTTTGTAAGAATGTAAACAAACAAACAATAAAAAAAGAATCACTACAATGTACAGATTTATACAAACTTTAACTTTAATTACATTTATTACCTCAAAAGTTTACATTATTATGCGCGTAAGTAATAATAAACTATTGTGGAAACAAATAATTAATTTACCGCGGTAAACATAGATGGCATTTGAAACTTGCTGATCATAAAGATTGTCAAGATTGGTAAATCTAATGAGATCTAATATATAAAATTCTCGTGTCACGGGGTGCGTGGTTGAACTCCTCTGAAACGGCTCGACCGATTCTCATGAAATTTTGTGTGCATATCGAGTAGGTCTGAGAATCGGACAACATCTATTTTTCAACCTAAAATTCCCGCGGGAACGGGTACAACGCGAGTGAAACCGAGGGGCGCAGCTAGTAACCACATAAATAACCAAAATGACCAAAGCAGTCAATTGAAGACAATTTTAATTTATGGTTTATGGGGCTCTTTACTAACAAGAAAACATGTTTTAAAACCAAAGACATCTACAGAATTTTTAACTTCTTTAGTCAAAGCTATTACTATAATTTTATAGTCTGTTTCATCTCTAGTATCTAAGTGTCTTTATGTTTGCATCACGAAATATGCACGAAATATTGCGGAAAAAAAATTGATTTACATAGATTTACATATAAATACATTTTTGTTGTAATCTGTATGACGGGATGTGGTGTTTGTGATTTGTTATTTTCAGTTTGTGAATAAAAAATAACTGACTTTCGACGGAAGCAGTACAGGGTGTTACAATATTTGTAACTGAATATACTCATAATATCCTGAAACAAAGTCTTAAACTTCAGGATGATTGTGGCTTAGGACAGGCTTGACAGTTTTCATGATATTTAAGTTTTATATTTATCTCAGGCTGGAATAGCAGAATCACTATTAAACCTATTAAAATATGCTTCAGTGGAATTGCGGGTGAAACCGCTGGGAACAAGTAGTATTATTAAACCGTACGCCATTAAATTATACTCCCGTTTACCATCAATCATTATTAAGTTTTGTTCTTCAATCAACATATTGAAAAGTAAATAGATACCAACACTTACCATGTATGTAAAGTATGCTGTAATCAGCTGCTCTTATGCTCTTCTTCTTCATTCAATGTACGTACATTGAATGAAGAAATAAAAGACTAAAATTATTCAAGAAAAACTTGAAACAAAGATGTTAAAAAGTAAAAAAATATTTTTTCACTCGAGGTTGTGTGAAAAATGAAAAAGAAATATCTCGTTGCGTACGTGCTACGGGCTACGAGCTACGTGCGTAGCGCCCTCGTAGCACTAATTGAGGAGAGAATCCTGTTTTCATACCCAATATAATATAACAGAGAACAAGAAATTAAACGCTGTAACACTTGAAACATTGCTTATTCAAAAAATATAGTCAAGTTTAACGCAAACTTCAGTTACAAATGAAATCTGAATAAATTATTTCCGAACAAGTTCTAACAATGAAAATAATAATTCGTCGAAACAATAACTGCGGTAAAGTTAGTGAAACATAACTCCGAAGGAAATTGAAGGCTCGTGTTGAAACTCTGATAGAACCTACTGGGGAACCGATTACCACGCAGTTTTTTCAATTATTCTAAATGTTTCGTATCCCGAGGTCTCGGTCGGACCAATTGGTACAGATTTAATATAATTACTCTAATGGTATCTTCCAATTATGATGAGAAAATGTTTTAATTTGTTCAGGAATATCGTATTTAAAATGATTATTGTCTAATTGATTTCAAAATTATATCCAAAGCCAACATTTTTGTTTCCCTCCGCAAAGTAATGACCATATTTTTATAATAATCGAATTAACATAATACCAGTTAATAAACTTAATTAGCTTCTGTAATATTAGAGTGAAAGTCGATGCAAAACAGTCTCGAATTCTCTTGAATTCAAATGATACCTTAGTAAATAATAACAAGGTTCTGCCCCGAGATATCATTAGGCATGATAATTTAATTGTCGGTTAATTGTCCCTTGTTAATATGTAATGAGTGTCGGGCGTGTGAGCCGGCGCCTACAGCGGATATGGAGGAATGAAAACACTTCGGTCAGTGATTATTGCCGCGCCGCAATCCCGGTTTGTTTTTTACATTTCCTAACATTTCTGTTTGACGTTTTCATTATTGTTCGGCCTCGAGCTGCGTCCAACTTCAAATTAAACGATTTCGGGCCCTCAAAAATTTGAAGGATTTTCAATAGAGGAATGAATTAAACAATGGATTTTGATGTGCAAATGTAACAAGATGGGGATTGTGAATGATTGCTGATCAAAGCGCACCGGTGCCAATTCCTGTGAGGGTATTTCGATTTAGCGATAAAATTCTGTACTTTGTGAAAGCATCATGATGACAAGTTTGTAAAAGTTCTTGTTATACTCGTAGTAGATGATGTCATTTGAATTCTGTAGAGAAAAGTGCAAAAGAACAAGATTCAAGTAAGTATGTAGCGAGAGCCCCGCGCGGTGTGTGGCGTGTGGACGTGGCGCGGCGAGGCGCGGCTCCGACTACAAACAACAAATTAAAGTGACCGTCCTCCCGCGCCATAGATCCTACACCTAAGCAGCTTACCAAGTTTTTATTCCACCATTTTGGCATTCAAAGTCCGCCAATATTCAGAGGGAGATTTTCCGAGAGATCCGTACAAAGGGAAGAAAATTAAATTCGCTATACCGAACGCGTTCAGATTGCAATTGCCTGAAACTTTTATGTGGCGGATCTTTAACAAATTTTGATAGGGATTGTGGGGAAATTAATATTCAAAAGTGAAATGAATAGGGCCGCAATACATTTCTGTGGTGTTTACCGAAATTTATTGTAGTCTCTCATTAAAATTTCGTTTCTACATAAGCCAAGTTGATACGCACACGCGAACCCTAATATATCTTGGTTACCTTGTATCATTTAAACTATTTGCAGTAAATTACCGTGAATACCTATTAAAGGGGTCATATACAATGGACCTAGGGTAAGGGTCGGTGGTTAGTTTTACCTCCAGTTGCATCAACAAATGTATCTCATTTCCAGAACTACTGTGGGTACATACGTCAACTTAAGTATAATCAGTCTCTTATCTTCTGTATTTTAAAACTTAAACACTCATAAAATAATCTACATATATATTGCTTGTTAATTTTTTATTTCAATAAGCAACAACAAGATATTTTATTAATAATATACTCAGATATAATTCTCACTAACTCACAAAACAATCAGCAGCCTCGAGATCAATAGTCAATAATCATTGGAAAACATTTGAAGCTAGTTAAAAACTTACCGCATCCCGTGACACGCAAAGGGCCCGAGGGAATCCTTTGGTGTCAGCTGTCACTTCACTGAAATGTGTAGAGTCCTCGACGTAAACACGTATAAATAGTCTGTTATTGTTTAATTGTGTGCAGTGTTTGCGTGTGTATAGATATGGAGTATATGTGTGCGTAGTGTTGGGCGCGGGCGGGCGGCGCAGGCGGGCGTCACGCTGGGCGGCTGGGCGGCGACTGGCGTCCTGCTGCTCCCTGCGCCCCAGCCTCGCCCGGATCCCTTCCTGTTGATCGTGTACGCGACAGGTGATCCCTGCCTTTTTATTATTTTGTGTTTACAAATCCATCGATTTTAATTATACTTTATTATGAGATTTATTTCGAAGATTATACATCTATTATCGACGTGTATCTTTGTTTTTCATAACCTTTTGACACGATTTTTATCTTTTTATTATAAATATAGTTTGTATATTATGTTGTTGAAATAACGAAAAAGTTAGAACATTATGTCGGCGTTTCGGTACATTAAACGCATTTCTTTAGGCACATAAACTATTTTAATAGCGCGTCAATTTCCAAGCGAGTGCGAGTAATGGTGCGTTAAACTTGATCAGGTGTCTATATTAGTCATGTTTCAAGGACGCTGCGAGGCAACTTACATACTAGGTAACTTAATTACTTTATTACCGCGAAACTTACTCGTCGAAATTTATTCTTAAACGAGTGGCCATTCGAACAATGATTAGCAAAGTTTCTCACCACATTGCCCTCGCTCTTGAACAAAGGCAACCTGAATCGGATTTCCATTTTAATTTACTATCATAATTGTATCTCTTTCAATCATAGCTTTCGGAGTAAATAAGTTAAAAAGTAACGATTTCGTGTGGAACGTTTGACATATTTTCCTTTGATACACAAAGAAAATGTTGTCATGCAAATGACATGTCTTAGATGTAAATGTTATATAAATGTATCTTAAAGTTGACAGAGCTTCGAGAACGAGTACTTGTTCGTAAGTTGAATGGTGCCCGACGCCGACTCCCAGTGACCTTATTTAATAGAATGTCAACAAGGACAACTAACTACAACAAACTGTCGATCTCTTGTCAGAATGTTTTGTCGGCCGGTTAAATATTAACGTGTTTGGAATAGTATTATTATTTTCAAAGTATATGTTACAGACTTTTTGATTGTTGTATTAACATTGACAAAATACGTTTCCATATTCCTACGACTTTTAAAATGTAAAACGGTATATTTTCGTTGAAGTAACAACAGATCCGACTCATTATGATGTAAGTTGTTCAAATCCCATGATCGTAACGTGACGCCATAAACTTTTCGCCAACGATGGCAATATCACGGGCAATATGCATCATGTATTCTTAACTTGGAGGGTACGTGCTGGGAATACAGCCTTAACAGCCCATCATAAACAATTAAAATATAAGCCTCTGCAAGTGGCGGCACTTACATTATATTAGGACATCTGGGGTTCCAATGCATTTTACTTAAGGGGTTTCTCCAATAAAAGTTTCCGGCAGATTGTTTTCGAGAACAATAACGGAACTGGCGAAATTCGATAGAATCGCAGATTCAATTAGTGAACTAATCATCAAGCTCTGCACTCCATCCCGATCGATTACACAAACCCATACCGCTCAACTTCTAACCTTAAGTAAACCGAGTTTCAAAGTTAGAGACTTATTAAAAACATGTTTTGAAGGTGGTGGCGGGCGCTTCAATGTGAACCTTAAAACGTTCATTAACAACTGACTCGACTCATTACTCGTGTCAACTGAGTGCATACGTGCGTACTTGACTTTATAACTATCTTGAACTCCGCCTTCAAATATTGAGACTAAGATTTTAAAATAATGGTACTAGGTATTCAAAATGAAGAGACTATTCAATTAATTCATTTCATTTGTTACCAATAAAATACCAAATGCTACATCGCGCCAATTAAAACCACGTTAGTACTTTATATTTCCAAATTGATGGGCTTCAATAATTGCCAAGGCGTATTCAAAAGACGTGGGAGTCCTATTAGAGAGCCATATAGATTGTCTTTCACAGTCATTAGATACGTCCGATGTTACCATTACGTTCGTAAATTAACAACGGTCATAAAAACTACATTAATTACGAGAATTTAGCTTTATTCCAACGTCAAACGTAACGTAACGACAGAAACGATTATTGTACGCAATAAATGTTAATATACTCGTAGATAACGCGTAAATAACACCCGGTAAGTACCTAAAATGTTTTATTATATTCGGCGATAAAAGCTCTTAATAAATTTTATCTGTTATCTATCGTGTTTGATAGTGCACTGTTATGTTTCCCTAAATTGAATACACCGTTCAATCTGTGATTCAGAAGTCAGATAGGTCAAAGCTTTGTCTAGGGCGATGAACCGCTACCACCTGCGACCGACCATTATCGTTGGTGAACTAAAAACGAGAAAAATACATTAACTTCTTATTATATGGGGTTAAATATTTAAGTATATTATAGTACAGCTGGACAAGGGTAGCGGTAAAACGCAGGTCACAAATTCAATCTTTTAAGGGTTTCATCCTCTAGGGACTAATTTGTTGAAAAGCACCTCACCGCTGTCTGCTGACTGACAAAGGAGGGACCACTTGAGCAAGGGCGTTATTGTATGAGATCTTACTGTATGAAATTATATTATGTTTGAGGAAACTAAAGGGGAACGCGTTGCTGTAGGGTGGGTCGGTGAAGTGTTGATTATTATCGATTGAAATCAGGAAATAAATGCGGCGAGTGGTGGCCGCTACGGCTGCTACGTGCCGATGCTGACGTACTTCCGGAAAGCTAACTACACCAACTGCTCAAAGATTAGTCGTATACAACTCCACCTAAACAATCAGATTGTAATCTAACTTCGGGACTTCTCACTCAATCTATCAACCGTCTTGGGAAGGTTGCGGTTCGACGTTATCGAAATTTCGGAAAATTATTAGACTGTATAGAATGTTCAGGTAGAAACAAAAATTGAAAGTCATGTTATACCAACGGACCAAAACTGGTGCGTTAAATTACGGTAAAGGTTCTCTTGAGATCATTTTATTTTATAGATATGTCGAAGTAGGTTCGTACATTCTGAATACTGAGAAACTTAAGAGAAACGCAGAAACGGTAAACAATTTTTAGACCCCATAATCTTTTCTGCCGCACGTGTTTGTTTACCCTCTTATTATTGAAGTATACTGATAGGAGACGCAGTTCAAGTAGTTAATACAAAAAGTATACAGACAGGTAGACATTTTAAGATGAAAAAAGCTGTTTTTTTATATTAGAACAATTAACTTAAGTATTTTATCCCACGGGAGCTTTATATTTTCCGCTAGTTTTATCAGCTAGTCAAAATAAAAGCTAGTTTTACTCGGATAAAACCGCGGGGCGCAGCTAGTACCGATAGAAAAGTCTTAGGGATTTAGTACCGGAGTGGCAGCACTGCACTTAGAGATCACTGGAGCCCCAGGTAACTACTCCCTGCAAAATAAGCTTGACCTATATTTTATTGGAACACCGTAGGTGGTACGTATTGATTAGTTAGACTATATACCTACCTTTATTGCACTTTATTTCACTAGTATTGTTAACTTCACATTATGTCTATTCTATTAATGATCGATACTCTCCAGAATGTCTAGAAGTATTGTTGACCTAATAAGGTGAAAAAAACATTTTTGAATTTTTTTATACTTAGTACTCGCATCAAAGAGAGAGTGCCCTAGTGTTAAAACATATTTAAACGCATAACTATATATCATTATTTAGAAATCATGAAATATTCGTAACATTTTTAAGAAAATGGATGTGTCAAACCGCCAACAGATAAGCAGTGAGTGTCAATCTATACGAATTGCGTGTGAATTAGTCACTGGCTGTGAATAATGAGGACAAACCAGTCGTCCGCTATCAGGTGACCCACTTACAACGTCCGAAGAAAACCATATCTAAGTAATAAAACATTCCCAGGTTTTACAATGACGTCAAACAAATCACGAAGTAGATCTACCGACTCGGATGAATGGTGAAGTTTAGAAAATAGAAAACGGAAGTCTTTGCATAGTCTTTGCCCTGCATTTTGTCATAAGTTTTGATCTTTATTTTATTTTTTACATATACGTAAAATGTTATGTGTTTTCACAAAATGATAATGATACATGAATATCTTGGTGAACACAAGGCATCATCTTTTCAAGTAGCATTTACTTAATCAAAGTAAGTCATTAACTGTATGTAAGTAAAGAACGGAAGGGGAATAAGTTTTTGTACGTTTTTGTTAATTTAAGAGATTTAGTTTAGAATTGCAATTTACCTTGTAACGTCATGCTTAACCTACTTGCTAGGGTGTGTGGTTAAATGATTAATTTTAATGTTAACTCACCTCAAAACCTCTTCCCTGCACTTAATAGGTACAGTGACAAAAACACACGAGTACCTACCTTTTATTAAAAAAAACATAATTGTATTAATTTCGATTCATTAGTAATTCATGAGAAAGACGATTTTTTGTTTGCGAATCTATTAATTTGTTTACAAACACTTGTTTCTGGCAATTATTACCTTGGCATTATAATTAATCATGTGTTACGTGTAATTTAGGATTGTCATTTGTTCATTACAAATTCTTTTTGTTATTGCTCTTTGTATCATTACATATAAAACAACTTGAGAGGTGTCAAGGGACACACGGATGGAACGAAGTTTATTTATTATCAACAAAAATAATCGTCGCGACACCACACTGTTCAATGCGAAATAGAAAGACGAAACGAAAATATCTAGCTTGCTTTCTATAAGAGAGAGAGAGAGAGAGAGAGACAGAGAAACTTGCGCACGCCAGAGAGAGAGACAGACACAGAAACATGTGCGGCGCGCATGTTTCTGTGAGATACCATAGATGAGTAAAGTGAAAGTAAGAAATATATCTGTGCCCTTACTTAAGAAAAGCATGTATAATAATTTCTAGGGTTATTTTTAACTTATCGTTTACTGATTTGATTACGCTTACTGACTCAATGAAGCCAAATATATTTCTCAAGTCACTTTCAGATAAATAACTCCACCTCAATTTTGTCGCCGATCAAAGATACCTCGCAGGATATTGAATTCCTTGCACAAGAAAATATTAATGTACTTCATAAACTTGTACCTATATTAGATGGTATTTTGACACCGTGCGACAACATTTTTTATATAAAATATCTAGTACTTATTTTCCTATACCTATTTAGGCTTGTTAATCAAATTCACTGCCGAATCGTGTGGTATCTCCCATCCGGTCCAGTCCAGTCCACTTTCCAATCCTTGAACCAGATATACTAAAAATCGGGTCGTTGTCTGTTTCAACTTGAAAAATAAAAATGCACCATCATATTTTTAATATTACTACAATATAGCAGTGCCCCGCGGTTTTACCTGCATTGTGGTCATTCCCGTGGAAATTTCGGGATAAAAGCCTTTCCGTTGAATGTGACTAATTGACCATCCATTACAAAAGGAATTATTCAAATCGGATTATTACTTTCTAAAATTTGCGCGTTCAAAAAAGAAATCAAAAACCAAACTCAGCTTTATTAGTAAACATTTAATCTTATCATAAAAATATATAATTTTCAATTTTTTTTTTGCTACTTTTGATCTCGTAAATTTTCAGTAAACTACGAAATTGTTATAAAAATTGTGATTAAAACCGCGAGGCGAGAAGTAAGTAGTGAGTAGTGAGAAGTGAGTAGGTACTGTATAGTTTGAAAAAATAGATCACTGTTTACAACACCAACCACAAAGGATTATATTAACACAATATCCTTTGTTCACATACTTGATAAAAGTAATGAAATGAAACACAAGTAAATTTTACTAAAACACTTATTATCTACAATCATGAACAATGCGATGATTCTCCATTATATTTAAATGAATATTACGTAGACGGGTATTTCATGCACCTACTGCGACACTCAATGACGGCATAAACCGCAAATACCAATAAGTTGTTGTATTACTCGTATTTACCTCAATGAATGACTGATATGTTTACTTCCCACAGTTAATATATACGTTGGTTTGCGTCGCCATAGCCAGTATGACCCGCGACACTCTGCCAATACACATGTCCTTTAACTGTTTTCTGTAAAATCGTAATGTGAATTTCAAAATGACTACAGAAACAACCCTGTTCAGTGATATAACGACGTTAGCGTTTAACCATGCCAGTTTGGCCAACAGTACGAGCCCCGAGCAACCGTGGACCACCGAGAGCGACTACGACGCGATGGGTGCATCCTTGAGATTCGAAGAAGAACGCTACGCGCTCAGTGTGTCGCAACAAAATGCCGTATTCGAAACATTCAACATACTCGAGATACTAATGACGTCCCTGGAAGTAATCATATGGATCCTAGCAGCTATCAAAATGCCAAAATGGCGAAAGAAATACAGAAATCAATTGCTATTACAAATAAGTGTAGCTCGTTTCGTTAAAAGACTTATATTTACGTTTATGTACTTACAAAAACATCAAGAGTTGTCCGGTTGGTACCACATGGCGACAATTCTGAAGACTTTACAAATATATATAGACTTTGTTATAGTAGTGCTTGTGTTCTTCTTTGTAAAGCATATGTATGACAGCTTGATTATAGTAATGGTACAAGTAAGGAAACATAGTTTTTATAAGTTAAGTCTTTATGCGTGGCTGCTGCCCGCTCCTATGAGTGCAGTCTGGACTGTTATCATTTTGTATAATGCTTTAACAGAGTGGGTAGTCTACTTGCTAATATGTTGTCTGTTCAGGTGGCCGCTCATTTTGATGGGTACTGCCGTGTATATAACGGTACTATACAGGGTAGTGTCTGATCAAATAAGGAGATTTGCCAGGAGTTTGACGATAGTGACCTTTTTAATGTGTTTGGTGATCAACGTGTATCTGATTACTAAAGATATAATCTGGTTGTGGTGCATCGAATCCTTCGAGACTATCCTGATCAGTTACATTTCGGGGTTGGTGATGAACGCTCTTATCATTTGTTTCTACATAATACTGATTGTTCTAGAATACAGGCAGGCCCAAAGCCAGTTGAAACTTAAAACGCTGCAGTCGTTTCCAGACTTCAGTGTCCATGAAATCAATAAAATATGAATCAGTGCTTACTAGTTTGTTGTGGTCACTGTTATTGTGGTATAATTACTAATACATAGTTATTGTTATTTATCTCGCTTGTAAGTATTTTAATTAATATCATGAAATAGTTAACAAACATGTTAGTAAATTAACATATCCGTCTTTCTTTTACTCTTTTTCCGCCATCATCCCTACATAGGTATATGTGTTACATACTCACCTATAGATACCGTTACAAACAAATACTTAGTTTCCTCATTTCACAAGTTGTGCAACAAGCACTGAACGATGGATTTTCCAATAGCGCACGTGAAACAACCACTATTATTTATTACTAACATAGAATTTAAGTAGCTAGTAAAGAAGTGAAGAAGGAAAATTTTGCACAAACTACACCGGAGTTAGAACTACCTCATATAAGGTATAATATTATGTTCTATAGCTAAAATTCACTTATGTTTTAAAATTAATTATTGATCTGTATGTTTGCTAAAGCTTAAGATCGATTGAGGCGATATATCTAATTTTAGTCGTTACTTAGTTTTAGTTATTTGCGGAGGTACTGGGAAGGTTTAAATGTTCAAAAATAGTAACAGATTGAATGAGGGTGAAATCACGGGACACGACTGGTCTATAACTATTTTAAACTTGTTTTTATAATATCATCGTAATACTAAGTGTGTAAAATGCCATTCGTCAACATTTCAATACCTTATCTACCCACAGAACAATAATACCCACTCCAAGCATTGAGTTATATAGTTTAGTACATATAACTCAATGACTCCAAGAGACATTCAGTTTCCAGGGGTATTCTTATTACTTAGGGATATTTATTAACTGACTTCAAACACCGAAGGCGAAGGTTCTCAATTCGGCCGGTATATTTTTTTAAGATTGTAATACCTTTTTTATATGTTTTTTTTTTATTGTTTATTACCAATTAAGTTATTTTCTTCTTCTTCATCGAGTGGAAAGTCAACCTGACCAATCCTGGTCTCAAGTTATTGAGCAGCCAAAGAATGTCGAAGACGATAAGTGAAGTATTCTTTTAGCCCTTTGTGTCTACTTACGAGTATACGCCTCTCCATCATTTAATTAGAGCAATTTGTTTTTATAAATAAAACGTTATAAACAACGTAATCCTCTTATAGACACTTTTACAGAACTAAGCCTCATGTTTCTATTCTATTCCACCCCCGCGCTATGAAGCTTACTAACGATACCACCTACGTAAGTACTTTTGAGTTAAGCAAAGTCGTATTTTAATTGAAGTAATTTCATTAATTGATAAGATTTTATGTAGTTTAAGATCTGTTTTCGGATTGCATAGTTAAAATCTTTGCCATAATAATAAACTTTTAGATTAAATTCAGATTGTTTTAGAGTATTATTTTAAATCGTTTGGAAAAGCATGGGTACCTACAGTAAAAATCTTTCTTTTATTATATTAGTACCTACACCGTGTTTTAATGTTTAAATAAATATAATAATACCTACCTCCAATACCAATTTTTCTTTATAAAAATAAAAATATTTGAATATTTTGATATACCTTTCAATTTTCAATTCATAGAAAATCTGTTCGATGGACTCTTTGATAGATCACCCTGTGACGACCATCGGGTATTTATTATACTGAAAATACTCTGTTTTTCACATTTTATTTCAACATGCTATCCTAGTAATTGGAAATCCAATACAAATACTTTACTACCGCCTACCCTCATGTTATGTGTAGGCGTTGAAGTATGTGCATTGCAAAGCCGCGTTTTCACTGAGTATTCTGGGGAAATATTATGCAACACACTTATAAAACAAAACAAAGTTAAATGCTCAGAGCCGAAGTTCGCTGAAAATAGCTCATTGTTCCCGGCCGTGCGAGCGTACGAATGTTCGCTTAGAACACTTAGTGAAAATACGGTTTAGTGGAACTTACCTACATCGCACGCATTACAAGCTCATCCGGCGAATGAGCGTCAGTCAATGATTGTCTGAAATGTGTGCGTAGTTAGAAGATTTCGAATATGTACCTACTTTGTGATAAATTCTATTGATACATTGAATATATTGATAGATCTTTACAGACAAAACTTTTAATGAATGTTTAAAAAATTAAAATAAAAACACATCCATTTTATTGTCATATTCCAGACAAAGCTAAATAGGACAAAACAAAAATCATAGAATCATCGGTACAGTTGTTTTCGAGTTACAAGTGGTGCAATATCGATTTTTTCCAATTGGGAGAAGGATATTGTACGTTATTACGTATCTATTTCTGTACTGTGTGCATTTGTATTTCTATGTAACCTACATCCGACACTAATTAAATAGACCACAGATGAGATAATAGGCACTCCCTTTAGTGCTGCGAGTAATTTAATTTGAATTCCAACACAAATACATGACATAAAAGAGTACATGTGAAGCATTTAATTTAATTTCCCCGTTGTATTCTACACTGTATTACATTAAGTGTGAAAAGCGCATTTGCAATATCTATGTATAATGTACCTATACTTACGTACTTTTTAATTTGTTGCGTATTGAATGTCATCTACGAGTATGTGTGTAGTTAAGATTTCTAATATGTACTTTGTGATAAATTCTATTGACAGATTGAATATCGATGTTTAAAGACAAACCTAACATACAATTGGCATCTTTATGTCCCACAGCAGAACAAATGCTTTGATAATACATATGTAGTAATTATTTAGATGAACCCATAGTTTTTGTGATCTGTAGATGAACCGCTGAAACTTTTAAATATATGTAGTAACCTAAAAAATAAATAAAAACAAATGAATATTAAATAAAACTAACGTTTAATAATAGAAATAAAATTTAATTAACGATCACAATAGAGGAATGTAAGTTAGTAACGATCTTACAATATTTTAAGCAATGTTCACAATCACTTCAGTAGGTACTAAACGGTAAGCAGACGTTAAGTAATTAAATATCATACATTAGACTTTGTACAAATAAACGCAAAGTAATAAGATGCCGTCAGTGGTCGTAACGATATTAAAGGTTAAATCCCAATCGCGTGAACAGAACCGGAACCGATACGTTTCTTGAAAATTTAATCATCCGCCGACGAGTGGACGCCGCGACGCTACAAGAACATCTGCATACGGTCGTACTAGTACAGTTAAAACTTAAACTAAACAACTAAAACATGTATACCTACTGCCCTCTTAGGAATAAATAAAATCGATACAATATAAAATAATATAATTTATTTAACAAACATTAAAATTCCCGTAAATCAGTACCTCGTCCCGGGCAATTAAACGGGTTGTGTGGTTGAACGTGTTTATTTACATATAAATATATCGGGATCTGTATATTTAGTTTGTTAGTGGTGTGAAAGCGCCTACAGGCAGTCGCAGGAGCAGCGCTTGACGCGCTTCTCGCGGTGCAGCAGGCCGTCCACGCTGCGCACCGAGCGCGGCTGCATGTCTGCAACACAAACAATCACTCGTCACAAATCAACAATATCACATTTATAACACAATATAGACATTTTGTATTTTAACTTACAACCTATTAATTACCTTATTATTTATTTAATCGGGAACTTACGTACGAACGAAACTATTGTCGAGAGTTCCTCAACACGTTCCCGATTAAATCAATAATGATGACATTAACGTACGTTTCAATTAATAGTAAAATAACTATTAATTACCTACATTTTCTTTTAATGTAGGTAAGCAGCAGCTGCCTACTGATCTATGTACAGTACAAGGTAAAGTATATTCGTGGCCAACCCTGTGTCGGATTTTAGACTCAAGGTCTCCGACGCCGGTTGAAACAACCGGCGGTGAGCACAGTAGCGCTCAGATATTAATGCTAGTGTAGCTAACACAACAAATACATCGAAAAAGCTTAGTTTTTTGTCCTTAGTAAGCAATGGTTGGAGATACCAATTCAATAAAACTATAGTTTCAAGCTTTACGACGGATCAAAAAACTGACCCTAAGACTAAGATTATCAAAAAAAGTCTTATTTGAGTGTACTTATTTGGGTGTTTAGACCTAAGGTTCTTAACTAAGTCATTGCTTATTCAGTAGTATAAACAACAAACTCCAAAGTACTTAAGACTCGGTACGAATGTATCTATTCTGCTAAGTAGTTCGGCGTAACAAACACTAAAATCATCAAAGTTCAAATGGCAGTTGTAATTCTCCAAATTACTGTTATGTTCTATCTTCTTAGATTTGGATTCTATTAGCATAAGTCAATGAAGATAATAATACAAATAATATTTATCTTGAGTTCAACTGTTTCACACTGAAGTATAAACAAAACGCGATGTAACTAAAAATAAATCTTGATAAAGATTCAATCGAATCTATTTGACAAATCGTAAGCCTTCTTTGAAAATGAAATAAATGAAGTATTCAATATTTCATAGTTAAATACCTATTAGGAGTAATTAATCACTGGTGTTTGCCATTGAAAAGTGAAATTACTTAAGTACAATTCATCGTGATTTGCAGTTTTCAGTCGGAATGAAGGCAATAACGAATAAATCAACGTTTCACCCCCAGACCAGTCTCACTTTCACATGCCATTGTAAAAAGGGCTGTTCCAAACTTAAATGAGATCTTTTAGTCTTATTTCCTTTGGGACCGATAATTTTGTTTGCTAAGTTGAAATAATAAAAGTTTTATATTGCACGTTATCGTTGTTTTACTTTATTTATACATATTGGTAGTATTCGTAAGTTTCTTTGACATCATTGCTAAGCAATGCTCAACTTGCAACTAAATCTATTTAAAAGGACTTATAAATTACAGATATCTAAGACCATTTCACTTCTTGATAATTAAATGCCTACAAATAAGTAGCTATAAGTATTACAATAATGTACTATTGTGAATGGTATTAATTACTGAACGTTGAGGCAATTCTGTAGTCGTAATGAATTAGACAATGTTCGCTAACGAAGTCGCGGCGTCGACCACAATCGCCTCTGAGCCGATCATAATTACCTCTCCGTGACTTACCGCATTTCGAGTCGCAACCTGCGAACTAACATCACCATTTCCATGATACTAACAACTTAACAAGAAATACAAAATAAAGTCTATTTCGTATTTCAAATTGACAAGTAGGTCTAGAAGTTGCCAGGAACGGTTTAACTGCATATCTCATTCAATATTAAACCGTAAGTATTTGATATTGAAATACTTAAGTTATAGTAGATATTGAGAAGTTATTGCAGACGTCTTACTAAATGGAAAAGTACACTTCTATCTTCTAATATTTGTTATTCCGAAAATAACTTTATAAATAGTCGTTTAATAAGAATCTGAGGAAAACCTTAAGTTAAATGTTACTTTACCAACACACGAATATAATCATATAATTATGTTATTAAACAGATAAAACGCACGTTTAGCGAGGTATTAATTAAACGTATAAATTGATGTTAAGTGGGTTACGGGGTCTTCCCTTGTCACACCGACATCGACATAGTAAGCAGGTGCTAATATAATAAGGTCACGTCTATAGACTATATTATATTCTGCGTCTGGCATTAGTAGGAACGCGTTTATCAGAAGGTTAATACGATATTAATATTGCAATGTCAGGAACATCTGTTTAATTACCACACCTAGAGCTAGTTTCATAGAGAAAGTTCGAAAACAACTAACATTCATGGCAATATCATTTGACACATGAACGGCTATATTGAGAAACTATATTATAGAGATCTAAGTACACCAGTATAAAACTGGGTTGAACGAACAAACTCAAGTCTATGAACCGTAGTGGAACTTTGTCGTTTTAATATAATTCTATAAACTAAGGGACTTGTCAGGACTGTTGTTCGTATGCCAAAGGGCATTGTAAGTCTAACATAGTTGTTAGTTTCCTGTTGTTTTCTACGTCATAATGGAAAAGTGCGACGTATGTAGTACTAGTCGTTTTTAAAGGTACTCAAAAACTTGCCTTAAAAGAATTCATAATCCGTTCCATTGATGTTTACTGAAATGATTTATGAAACAATTATTTATTGGTTACACCTAGTACTGAGTACACTTCCTTACAGATAAAGTGTAGGTATTTGTTTGGTTAACCTTTCCATTTTGTAGCAGTTATATTATAGCTATCTAACTGCTGGATTTAACACGAACAAAGTACTATGAACTACAAAAGTACCGATGATGGTGTAGTGGTTCAGTGAATATAATACATCTAGCCAATTTTCCTACCACGACTGGTTGTGCAATTTAATACCGTACAAATGAAAAAACATAGAGGGAATCCCTCCGATTCAAAATTTGGTTGAATAGGCCTGCGGTCTATGTGTGTGTGCGTCTGTTTTGATTAGCGTTTGTTAGTTAGCTACCTATTCTGTGTGTAATTAATTAATTATTAACAGACTTCAAATACCTTCCGAAGGATTTGTGTGAATGCTTTTTTTATTTAGTTACCAATACCCCTGTCGTTTATAAACCAACTAGCAGCGCCCCGCGGTTTTACCCGCGTTGTGCCCGTTCCCGAGGGAATTTCGGGAATTTTTTTACATAAAAACCTTCCTCTTGAATCACTCTACCTATTACAAAAAACCGCATCAAAATCCGTTGCGTAATTTTAAAGATTTAAGCATACAGACAGACAAACAGTGTGACAGACACGAAAAAGAGACGACTTTATTTTATACTAGATATGTAGTGATTCTTTTGACATAATATGAAAGCGCTTATGAATTTTAATTAAAGGGCTTAGAAATTTAATACGAAAGACTTTCAGAATGGACCCATTTCAACCGATTTAAAAAAAGTGTTGCTTGTCATAAAAACCTATCCCATTAAAACTTACTTTGAAGCTTAGCTTAAAATGTTATGTACAGACACATAACACCTGTTTCAGACGAGTGTATGTCGTGTATCCTGTATGTTGTGTGTCTTGTGTTGTGTGTTGTTTTATGTACTTATATGTTGTGTTGTGTGCTATATATGTTGTGTATTGTATGTTGTGCACTGTACACCCGTGGGTGGTGTGTGCGGTGACTCACAGTGCGGCCTCTCGTCCGCGGGCATGTCCTGCGGCAGCAGCAGCGTGCGCGGCGCGCGCGGCGCGGCGGCGGGCGCGGCGCGCGCGGCGCCGGCGCGCTCGTCGCGCTCGTCCTGCGCCGCCGCCGCCTCCGCCTCCGCCGCCGCCGCCAGCGTGTTCACGATCGTCTTCATCTGCAATGCAACCACAACCGTCAACATGCGTTTACACTTATTCAATAGCAGCGCCGTGCGGTTTTACCCGCGTTGTGCCCGTTCCTGTAGGAATTTCGGGATGAAAAATAGCCTGTAACCTTCCCGTTCAATGGCTATTCATTGCAAACAATTATTCAAATCGGGTTGGTAATTCGCGAGATTAGCTCGATCATACAAACAAACGAACTTACAAATTTTACCTCTTTATAATATTAGTATAGACGTACGATTAAAACTCTACTTATAGAATACAACCCTATTGTGAAGCTAAATTTTCATTCATACTCTATTTATGTGAAACTAGCAGCGCCCCGCAGTTTTACCCGCGTTGTGCCCTCTCCCGTCGGAATTTCAGCCTTACTGTTGAATGAAAAGAATTACTTAAATTGAATTGGAAGTTTCTATAATGAGACCGTTCAAACAAAAAATAAAACTCATCAGCTTTGTTACGAGAGATATTACTAAAATTAGAATTGTTTTTGCAACGTGTTTGTCTGTACGTTCAAACACTTTGTTTTATAACATGTGAGGATTTCCAACTTGTCAACTTGGTGACCTTGCGATTATTCGTACTTATCTGTACAATGTACACAACAATGAATTATTTATTATTACAATGACAACCTCTAACCGCAGGGTAAGTATCTTCGCGGCAACGTATGATTTTAGGAAGAGAACACCGCGTCACTGGCATACGGGAAGTCCGCGGTCCGCTGTACTAAGTATATACCTATACACACAATGATTGTTATGCTACAGTTTTCCTCGTAAAATTAACGAACATAATTGATATTATACTGTCATATATAATAAACTAGCCGCGCCCCGCGGGTTTACCCGCGTTGTGCCCGTTCCCGTGGGAATTTCGGGATTTTTTTTACATAAAAACCTTCCTCTTGAATCACTCTACCTATTACAAAAAACCGCATCAAAATCCGTTGCGTAATTTTAAAGATTTAAGCATACAGACAGACAAACAGTGTGACAGACACGAAAAAGAGACGACTTTATTTTATACTATGTAGTGATAAAACAATAGTTCAATAACAAAGGCCTTTTGAGCAACTGAAAATTGAAATTATCCAATGACCTAAATATTTCTTTTGTAATGTATGTTTAAAATAAAGTATATTGAAAACAAATAAATGTTTTATTTTCGTTTGATAAAAAATTAAGTTCATTTATTGGCTACTTCTGATCTTTTTACTGATATTTATTAGGTACTGGACTGGAAGCAGGTAATTTGCCATTAGACTGCCATAAGTTTTATAAAAAAATACTATTTATAATTTTGTATTAAAACCATGGGATTTTACTTTCTTTGAACGTTAGACTATCTATCCATTCCTCCCAATCTCACTCCCATCCCGACTCATTCACTTGCACAGATGCCTTTTACTTCATTCTCCGTCATTCACTCAGTCACTCCATAGTACAGTAAAGTGTAACTTACGAGTACCTCTTGCATGTCGTTGTCGGCTTGCTGCTGGTTGCGCTGCGACGCCTCCTCGGCAGAGCGGTGGATCGCGTGCAGCTCTTCAGGAGTCAAACCCCAGGGGAGATTCATCTGGACGGGACTGCCTTCCATTTGCATCTTTTGCACCTATAGGCAAGTTGGTATAAGTATGAATAGATAGCTTCCATAGAAATAGGAACTTTTTCATTTAATTCAAAATTCAAATGCAACTTAAAAAAATAATGTTTGGCATAAATTTAATTATGAATGGATAGATTGAATGAATTCTTTGCTCATTCCGTATTCTAAATTCAAACTTATTTGGACAGCCGAATTTTCGTTTAAACTTGTTCTTAATAAAAATAATATATGTTATCAGCAAAGTTCCTACCTTAAGTAATAATATGAATAAATAATTATAATAATTGTCTAGACTCTCAGTAGTGCTGAACCAAACCAAAATCTAACCAGTAAAAACCTCCAATTAAATACATACACATGTTTCACAGGGTTACGCAAAAAAAATGTTTTGTCCGTAGATATAATTATAACTGATATGTTTTGAAATTTGTGAATAGAAATGATAGATAAACAAGCTAAATATTATTTTAATATAATTTAAACTTCATACTTAGAATCTTATTTATAAACACAAATTAGTATGAATAAAATTATTACGGCTTCAATGTACAAGGCCATTATTATTACATTATTACTAGCTCAGTTTAATTTTAATTATTCATAAATACGGGCTCGTAACGTTATAATTAAATTTAATTACATTGATGCACGGTTCTCTCGAATTTCGTAGGCTATTATAAAAAATAGTTCAAGTTATATTCTTCATCTAAAGAATACTTAGGTGCCAAGTTAAGCTCATTATATACATAGGAATGTTAAAACTTGAACTCCTGGTTAAATTATAAAGACTAGTTGACATTAGAAGAGACACCATAGACTTACTCGATATCAACCACTAAACGCTAGAGCTAGACAAATGTTATTTATGTTATGTATGACTTGCTAATAAACTCAACCAAACTATAACAATCACGGCCCAAGCATCGAGGTATCCGCGTAGGTGTATGTACTCCCTAATTTTATGAGAGAAAGTGAACTTAAAGCGCTATAAATGTTCATTTGTTACGTTCCGAACAAGTGAAATCGAATGCAAATGTATGGATATGAGTGTATTTGGTAGAAAGCAGTGAAATTTGAATAAATCTTACTTCAGGTTGTTCCATCTCTTGAGTGGGCGCGGACTGGGGCACGAACTGGTGCATCACGGACAATTGCTGGAATAGAAACGACTTCTGTGATTAAGTGCTTCTGAATAGAGAAATAAATGTCATTACTTCACACCGATAGCGTCATGCAAACACAAGAAAAATGTAAGACCAAATCTAGAGAAAGAAAGTTCCTTTTCACCAAATAGCCACTACTCATAATTATCAATTGTAGCATGGCAATGTTGCAAAGCATGCCTCTTGTGGTGTAAAGGCGCCCTAAGCCCTAACTAAAGTGTTTCAGAGGTGCACAGGTGTTAAACAAAGAATAAATTGTTTTAAAAACCCCAGTGTGGATAGTCAGATTGAATAAAAACATATAGAGTGCAGTTCTTTTGTTTGAACGGGTAGAGTCTGTAGTAACGGTTATTTTAGATTTTCCTATATACATTTTAATATTTTAAGGTTTATTTTACCTAAACAATACCCACCGGCCTAACTGTGTTGACTCACAGATGTAAACTATTGTAAACAAACGTGATAACACAACCACAATTGGACACACTAATAATATTACGCACAGTGCTTTAACCTCAAATTTACAATTCCAAACAATGAAACACTAAAAGCGTAGTTTACCAACATTTTTCAAATAGGTTTTTTAAATAATTTAAAAATTCAAAATTTTAAAACAGCTTTGAAAACATGATGTATGATGTATGAATTCTGATCGATCGCTAGATGTATACAAAACTTATAGAAATATTTAGTCAAAGCAAGTACATTTAAATGAATCTCTTTTGTTAGTATTCGTTTGATCCTACTATAAACATCAAGCAACTCCGAAATATTCAACAAAGGATTTATTTGACAAATAATAATATAAAGAGAGTTGCGTCCATCGCATTTATTGTTTGGCTATCAATTGAAAATGTGATTACTACACGGTATAATAGGATTTTTTATGGACACATGTACCTGGAAAACTTTATGACAGTGGAATTGAGAGAACCGATTTATTGCATGAAAGTTTTACATAATTAATTATATTCAATACCCCACGTAAACTTTGTTACTATCTTAAAAACTGGAACGATTTGTAAGAAATTAATGTAGGCATAGCTCGAATAACAAGATTCCCAAAACTCCTACGAGTTAAATAAATAGTAGTCCAAACAAGTTTATATTTCGTGAACGAATTCGAAGAGTTGATTTTCATATCACCGAAATGTTACCCAATATTAACATGTTCATTAAATCGTTCCTCTGAATACTTCCTTATCATCATATGTAATTTAGTGTTCGTTATTGAACTTGTAAATTACTTAGTAACGGAACATTTTTTGTGAGCTTGTATTCGACACGACATGTCGGGTTTAAATTGGATGTAATACTTAGATTATCATGAAATCAAAGTCAATATTTGGGACGTAATTTAGACGAAGTGTCCAATCATTCTACGCACCTACATAATATATGCAGTGTTTGTTGAAGCAAGTTGGAAATTAAATTGATTAAGTTCAAAAGCTAAACTATATTGTTACTACTAGAAAGGAAATAAGAATTAAATTCCATTTCCTACTTGGTTGCTTGGTATTAAAGATATTACTTATCATTTATTTATAGACTTCATGTTTTCTTGGCCAAGTAATTAATCATGAATTAGAAATCGATGCAGGTGTGTTGTATCCGATGTGAATACATTCGGAAGAGAAACATGCAGCCGATTGACCTCCTACTATAGTCTATGTGTACCAACTGCTAACTATGAAATTATGCACGCGTAAGTATGTATTATAATTGAGATATCTCTCACTAATCATTATAATTCACTACTTATATCGTAAATGCGAAGGTATCTCGGTATGTTTGTCTGACGATTACCCAATTGACTCACAGAACCGATTTCAATGACATTTGGTACACAAATATAGGCACAGAAGAGCAAAGTCTTTTACGAAAAATAGATACACATTTATTTAAAATTCTGCAATACCATAAGATGAATTAAATGCAGATGAAGCGATCTTGGTTATAACTTCATCTAAATCTTATATATAAAAATATAAAATTCTCATGTCACAGTGTTCGTTCGCGTACTCCTCCGAAACGGCTTGACCGATTCTCATGAAATTTTGTGAGCATATTGAGTAGGTCTGAGAATCGGCCAACATCTATTTTTCATCCCGAAATTCCCGCGGGAACGGGTACAACGCGGGTGGAACCGCGGGGCGCAGCTAGTAAATGATAAAATAATCACATTGCCATTTTTCTCTAGATTGGTTATCGTGCCACAAAGGGCAAAGGCGCCTGGTTTATTCCGTTACCGATCTACTTTGTAAGACTAAAAGCTTTATGTCTACATCGTACCGTCAATTTTCATAATAAAAGGATTCACTCATGCACTCTTAAAAGTCCCGTAACATGCTATTAAGTTTTAAAAGCTCTTTGTTTACGAAGCACTCTTAAAGCATTGTTCCAATAACCTACCCTTCGGGTCATACCTACTCTTATTACATATAAAAGTCGTGTAATTTTGTAATAAAGATTACAAACACGATATTAAAATACAGTTACTCACTTCCTATTGATGGTAATTTGAATTTTTTTAAATCGTTTTTATTACCATCAATACACTCCCTTGAAATTTTTCAAGACCTGCCACTTAGAAGTGCGTTCAAATCGAACATACATTTATTTAATATATATTTATACCCTTAAATTATGTGTAGACCTAAACCTAACATAACTTCATTTGCCCTGCACCAAAATCTATAGATACTCATTACATTAATGAGACTAATAAAAACGATAGTTACCTCGTTCTGGTCGTTCTGGGGCGGCAGCGGGGGAGGGGAGAAGGGGCCCATGGTCTCCGGGGGAGAGGGCATGTTCTGGGGCGCGGGGGGCATGTTGTGGGGCGCGGGGATGGCGATCACTCGCTGCACGTGGATGCGCATCTCGCGCGGGCTGCCCATCTGCTGCTCCTCCGACGAGTCCCATGGCACCTGGTGACAACAAACCAATCATTGGGACGATGGAAACGAAACAGTACAACGAACAGTTGAATGCAATCATGACTCTTTATGGCACCCTAGGCTACACACGCCAATCAATACATTTGAGGCTACAACGGACAATCAATCGTATATATAGTACCTCATTTATTGGAACAGCTATAAAGGCATGGATTACTAAGCTGCGCAGACGAGAGACTGTTTCTACAGAGATCCAGAGGGCAAAAATCCTCGATATTAAATATTTTTGTGCTGCGTACTTTTTGTCATTCGTAAACTTTACTACAGAAACATTGTAATGTCAAACATACCCCGCTGACAGTACATACTTAACTTCTTTATCGATGTTTAATAAGAAACACAGTTTTTAATATAAGGCTGTTTGGTAGTTCCATTGAGTGCTTACGGAAGAGTTATTAAACCAAAAATAAGTAGTAAATTGTACTCGTAGCTATTTGAAAACTTATTTTATGTACCGTAAACGTATTATTACTAAATCCATGTAGATAAAATATTAAAGTAAAATAAAAGTAAAGTAGATAAAATATTATATACAAATATAATATTTGATATTTACATTATAATATAACATAGAGCACTTTGTAAATTGCTAGGTTCGTGTTAGTTTAATGTCAATCACCTTGTTTGTTTAACAGTCTTTTCGCTTAACTAATTTACATTTTGCGATAGACATTATAACGGTGTCCCTTGATAATTGTTCCTGTTCATTGTATATGTACCTATCTCAGTACTGTATCCTGTATCTCAGATCGGAATGCTTTTGTAGACACGTATTGTTATCATGCTATTGTTGATACAAAAACAATATTAGAAGCTGGTTATGTCGAAGTGTCATCTAATAAATTAAAATAAATGGATTAGTATTAATAGAACATGATATTGCGGAGTTAAGAACAAAGGATAATAAAGGTTCTATAATGTCGAGTATGAATAATGCATACGAATGTTGCGCAAACGCAGCGAGAAGTTGATTAAAGCGCGCGGGGCGACGCGACCCGCGCGATGCGAGATAAACATGCGATGCGATGCGCCCATCAGGAAGCAATGACCGCTGACACACGGGCCATCGCCACTGCACCGACACCAGACCCATACACATACGCACACTCGCATACATTAACGCTACTCTTTATATTCAGAATTCAGACCCTAAACTTACTACCCACCAACCAACCTATCACTCAAAACTGAACCTTGACAATTAAATACAGAATCGATCGACAGCCATCTCGATTTCATCCGTAACCAGTACATCACAGACCGAATCGATTCAATCTTCCAAATGTTAAATTAACAAAAAAAATATACAAAAACTATGTGATAAAAACAAACAAAGAAGCCGTCGGGTATTGACTTCGGTTAACGAATATTAATATTCTAACGATGATGCTGCGAATGATGCGGAACGAAACAAATACACGGAAGAAGTGACGCCGCGCGCATTGTCCATGCGCCCTTGGACGGATACATGCTGGTGGGTGAGCTCCAGTCGAGACATCAACTTAATATGCAGCCCAGCGACATTACAGCGTCATTTGTAACCCATTGATGGAATCGAGATGATTTAAGTTATCTCACTTAAAGAACCGGCTCCCGCCACTTTTTCATGGAGCTTATACTCCGGTCAATTTAGACATTCGAGGTTACATAAAGTCCCAACAAGCTGAAAATCAGGAAAAATTTTCAAAACATAATTATAAACAATGTGTAAAAGTTCCCCATCATTCCCGTGTATGAATTTTTTTTTATTCAAGGTCAAAGGTAAAAAAAAGTGTTTTTCGCGATTTTCAGCAAAACGGTAAGATTTATCATAAAAGTACCTGAGAAAAAATGAAAGCTTATAAAATCCTCTGTAACTTTAATTCTATCCACTTTTTCCATATTCCAAACCGTTATTGAACTACACGCTCCAGAAATGTAAAAATTAAAGACCTCGGGCAGGTAACTATGGAGCCTGCCCCAATGCTCAACAGTGACATGACCTATGTCATTTGAAAGGTCTTGAAGAGTTGTACAAGTTACTCCTAGACGGCCGGATATCGAATTCGACGGCCAACTCGGTGTTTTCGACCACCGAAGAATTACCACTGGAGGTGCTGTGGAGCCTGGGCAGAATGCTCAACAGTGACATGACTTATGTCATTTGAAAGCTCTTACAAGTCACTTTTTGATAGTTATATCGATATCAACCGCCAACGCGGTGTTTTCGACCACCGAAGAATCGACACTGGGTGTATGTGCAGTTGACCCTGATGGTATTGCTCAACAGTGACATAACTTATGTCATTTGAAAGCCATTGAAGAGTTGTCCAAGTCACTCCTTGACATGTATATCGAAATCGACGGCCAACTTGGTGTTTAAATCAAATTCGTTAATATAACATTGTTAATATTCGGAAGCAAAACAAGTCGATCCGTTTCCATTCCTCGCCTTGATTACTTCCAATGTGTAACTACATCCTATGTATACTTTTAACTCGTAACTCGTTTGTGGTTCTTCCGCCAAATCCCGCTTATTTCCGTACACAATATAACCAAACTTTTATTAGGTACCGGATCTTCAAATGTGATTAGTTTAGTAATTTGTATATTTACTTTAACATAAATACTCAGATATTTTTATTTTTTTTTGGATTAATTACGAAATCCGTTATCTATTCTCATGGTGCGCACTTTTTTTAAACTAAATACGGACTATATCTGAAAGTATCGACGCAAGTTTACACTCTCGCGCTCTCGACTCCCCTACTCACTTTCCTTGCCAACAGGACTGAATGTAAACACAACATTACAAAACAAGCTCAGTTAATTTATGTAAAAGCATTTAAATAACTGTTTATCAGTTTGACTGGTGTTCGACAATATTGAATATTAATGACAATAATATTTATTAACACTACTACTACACTATAGAAGTGATTTTAATAAAATTCAAATAAAGATGCAAGAACATGTTGTCGGTTTACTTTCTTCTTAAAAGTATTATTTTAATCAGTTGATATATTGTTAGAGAATGGGTAACCTTAGTAGCGTTCATTGTGTAAAAGAACATTGATGTAGTGGATACTAGGATAGGGCTTTTGGCACTTATAAACATTACCAAGCAAACAAAATAATGAAGCCAAGAATCACTGGATTTGATATTTCAGTAATCTCCAACAATGTCATATGAATTCGACCCCGGAACAACAACGGATCTTAATGATCTTAAAACTTGTAATATTTGACAAATGTGTGAGCCGTTAATTAAGTTAATCCGTTGAACAGTCAGCGGTGCAAGACATCGGAAGGCCGACGCGGTGTTTCCTGTCTTTTAGTCTGTTATATCTTAATCTGTTTAGATCGACCTCCACAACATACATAATAGTTCGACCTATCAACACTTTCTATTATTTTAATCCAACATTAAAACGGAAGTTCAAAACAATACCGGATTTTCTATGATTGTTAAGTGATATATGTAGCTGATATGCTACAACACAAAATTAAATAGTGTTCATTTTAATATCTTTATTTTAATAATAATATAACGAATTTCTAAAATATTGAAATTGAGCTCGAAAAGTAAGATGATTCCGTGCTTCGGAGGACACGTTAAGCCGTCGGTCCCGGTTACTTTCTACGGATAGTAGTCGTTACTTGAGCCATGTCAGAGGCCTTTGGCGGCTCAATAACTCTGACACCAGGATTGGTCAGGTTGACCATCCACTCGATAAGAAGAAGATCGTTAAGAACGCTTTAATGTTCCAATTACTGAAAAATAATATACTGCGAAATATTCAACGAAAACCGAGCCAGAAGAGGATCGTTTAAATGAGTGGTAAATGTAGTTAAATAATAATTATCATCCTTGAAGAAATCGTGTTGTATCTTCAAATGCGCAATTTACAGTTATTATGCACTATGTCCAATTGAAGATAAACCTACAATTTTAAAATGTTCAATCCTAAACCGATTACATGTCTAATTTGTCTAACCATAATGCGATGTTAAATCACAATGGAATCTAGATCCAATGCTTCGAGATAACTTGAGTTTTAACCATCGTATGTACTTAAAATTCACATCGGTATAAAACATAACCTTAATACAATAAATATTCATATAAAGGCTGTCCTTACTATGTGTGTGTACTTAATCCGATTGAAAGTGTAATTAGACTCGTTAGGTAAATCACTACTGAGAGTATGTCCAGTGAGGTGATAATAATCCGTTAACATACATGCGGTGGTCACCTTGTGGAGTCGACAGTCGCATCATTTAATATCAGCTAATGTAAGTGGAACAAGGTTCATGAGCGGTCGTAGTCACCGGTGCATCAAATTAAACAGTAATTGCAAAGAGCAGTCCAGCTCGCCGCAAGTTCCCGGCGGGCCCCGCGCGCCCGATGCATGATACACCAAGTTCAAGACCGTCTCACACAACAGTATACACAAAAAATATGTACTCAAATTGGGCACGAATAGTATCGATCGGTTGGATATATAAAAATGATGTTGTGCGCGCGCGAGTCAAACAGTCTCCGCACACCGCATCATGCACGCGTTCCTCGCGCTCGCACTCGCGCTGGTCGCGCCCGCGCTCGCCGCCGCCGCCGCGCGGGACCGTCTCGGCTACGAGAGGGAAATAGACTCCACCAAGTACAACCAGGTGCCCAAACTGCTGGGCTACGTGCTCACTAACGACTACCTGCTCTTACAGAAGAACAAAGGGAAGTTGATAACCAAGCTGAAACAAGATGAGCCGATCGCAGCCGACAATGTGGTGCTGGAGTCGAACGTGGTGCGGATAGTGCGGCCGGTCCGGAGCGAGGTGGAGGAGGGCGGCAACGAGGTGGTGCGGCGCCGGCGCGGATACAACCTGGAGAACGTGCGCGTCCCGGCACGCTACCCGTACCTGCCCGTGGCCAACTTCAACCGCTTCCGCCGGTGGGGCTAGTGCCCGCGCGCCGCACGCCCGCGCTCTAAATGTCAAGGCTGCGCACACGCTGCCCGAGCTATAAACAAGGAGCAGCCTCGCGTTCCGCCTCGGGATATTTTGTCCCAACCAGTGTATCAGACTCTACTTATTTTTAGCTATAATTCTATTTATATAAAGTGGCTGTGATCGAACGCTCAAGCAACGCCGTCACCTTAACGGTTAGAGAAACGATTGACAGATAATAGGAGTTCGAGAGTTAAGTGTGGAACAGTAATTACTTTTATTTAAGAAAATATACGGTTATCACATTATTGTTTTGTTTCTGTGATCATTATACGGCCTGGATCGTACATGACCTGTAGTCGGTATTCCTGTATATTAAAATAGTAGGAAAGATGGAGAAGTATTAACTACCTAATTGGCTTTTAATTCTAGAACAAAATTATAAATGAATAGAATCATCGATAGTCTCTTGTATTAAATGAAGGTGTTGCGTGTAAGCACGAACACGCTCGTACTTAGAGAATATTACAGTAATTAGACCCTATCATGTTGTAATGGGAACAATGTAATTTAATGTATGCGAGTTTAAAATACAGTCGACTTAATCTGTGTCAAAGGAGTCGGTTATTGAGCATTATATTCTTGAATTAATGCAAGGATCATAATACGTGATATTGAGTGACAATGATAACCGAGCAATTTGTATACAAATGTTAGGCAATCTAACATTTGTATAATATGTTACTAGTTTGTGGCATTGATTAGGAGCATGCAAATTATTTTAAAGCAAATTCTCAAATTCGTTCTGTACATCAATGACAATCTCGTTTTATAATAATTTATTGATTCAAAAAAGTTTGTTTATCTGTAGCGTAACTTTAACTTTGGATTAAAGTTTTGTAAAAAAAATGGGACACACAATAAGATAATGCTACCTCATACCTAAAATAATGAAAAACATACAATATAATATTGCTCAAACCACTTGCCGAAATGTCAACAATCGAGACAAATGACGTGAAGATGTCTTGGTCTTTTTTGTAGGCTAACTGGTTCATGACTAAAAAATAGGTAAGTCCTAAAAATAGACTACAAAAAATGCATCAATACTTTTCAAGGTGAAGAAGAAGGTGAAGATTTAGCAAATATTCACATCTTTTGAATAAAATATTTAGACACAGGTAAATAAGTGATAAGCGATTACATGGTTTTCATACATGACAATTACGTAGAAGTTTTATGACAGCCATGCCAATTGATTTACTTGTTATTGTTATAATCCACTCATCAATGAGCTTGCTCCATCAAGTGAGCTTGCTACAATTGGGTTATCAAGTTGGCAGGTTGTGGTGACGTCACGGGACGTGCAGTCTGCGCCTCGCCCCGTCCTCACCCGGCCCTGGCGACCGGGGCGGTTACCCCCTTCACCTCCTACACAATTACTGTCAGATGCTGCTCTCAACTCAACGAACCTACTAAAACATCTTCAAACTTTTGATGAACGATTTCAACGAATTAAAAGGGGTGAAATCAAATATTAAAATTGAACATTAATTCAACAATGAGTTACAAGTACCTATAATTTGTATAAAACGTTTCAGTTGTTTGTAAAGTTGTTTGAAAAAAAATTACTTATCCCATTAATAACTTTTTGAATTGGCATGTTTACAAAGTGCCTACGGAAACTTATCTTGACAACAATAACTGTAAAATATACTTTGAAACATATACGGTAAGTAATAGAACTTAACAATAGCAAACTTACGACAAATGGAAAGTAGAATCGACTTAAGTGACAAATGAAGCCGCAATACATCATACTTTCCAACTTTCTCGAAAGTTGAAGTACATACATTAAAGTGATGTCATCCTAGGATAACTTATGACAAGAATACATGAGAGAGGTCAAATCGATAAATGTTTCAAAACTTTTAAAGTCTTTCTGATATCATCTATTTACCTAATTTCAAGAAGTAAAACTACCTAACTAATCCAAAAATAATAAAGTGAGGAATCAACACTCGATCGCCAAAACAAGCTTCCCAACGAAACAAAAAACAACAAAATTAATGACTGTAACTAATATTTTAAGAGGCTCAAGATTTTCAAGTGTCAATTACGAGTCATTACCAGCAGACACCTAAGTACTATCGAGTTATTGTTCAGTTGTCGAATGTGTGAGTTGAGTGTCGAGTACAGTTAGCTTTCTATTTGAAATGAGTGATTATCCGAGTGCATGCCCCACTAACATCTAATTGTCCTCTGCAGCCTCACGACGTGTACCGCTATTGGCAAACATCAGCCTAAATAACTCATCCCCCGCATTTCTATTCAATTTCTAATAATACACGTACGAAATTGAGAAAGTTCATCGCATCATTATACGATACACCGCCCGTTCCGAATCATAATAATTATACGCAACTAGCTCAAACTGAACCGAGTTCAAGTTAATAAATAAATAAATCCAGGTGGGAATATTCAGTTTCGATCGATTCTAATCAAAATCCAATACTGACGGACGCAACGACCAACTCAGTTAACGGAGAGTCAACAAGCAATAAAAACATATCTGGTCGATATATCGGTGCATGGTCGATATATCGGTGCATGGCCGAGGCACTCGCAGGACGGGATCTCGTTACCGAAGCCAATAACACTCGCTATATTTTAATGTTTATTTGAGAAAATATTCGACACCAAATCTGGCAATTATCACAGAGTAAATTCGACAGTTACCTTTTCACGACTCACTGGTGAACCGTACTTTATGAGACAAAGAAATCATGTACCTATAGTGTCTGAAGGACGTAGCCTTTTTCCGGTAGATGACACCTTGCCAATGTAAAAAATACAAGAATCCGATGGGACGTGTTAGCTTGCCGCAAAACATAAACAAATATTCATTTTATGATCCTTGGAAGATGTAGCCCTCAGTTATAAAAACAAGCGTTTAAATGTCATCGTAGGTATTTGACCGACAAATTCACACACATACCATTGTAAGTTTTTGTTTTGTTTACACGATATAATATGCGCATCAAACGAAAATATTTGTTTGGCTCATAGACTTACAATTATAAGATATATCTAGAATAATAATGTAATTTTAGTCATCGTTTCATAATAATAATTGGATAAAACCTGATTTATAACGAGTCCTTCAATATCAACCTATAGCCGCGACCTAGAGATCGTAAGTCGGGAGGTTAGGTCATCGTGTCTCCGCTCTAATCACACTTTGACGTAATGAACCGGACGAATTCGCTTTCTTAGGGCTCCCACACAAAACTGCGATGCGATGCGAATTTCTGCGATACGATTTAGTGCGGCAAACCGTTTGGTAGGGCGACCATTCCTTCAAGTGTAGTCAGCCGTACTGGACGTGTTTTTAGGAAGCGTAAGATGGATCGCAAAAAGATTATTGCACTGCTGTTATTGTTAAATAGATATAAAAGAAAAAGAAGATTCTGGGTTCATCCATTTATTACGATTATGAACTCTGGTGGGAACTATTTTACTCAAAGTACTATGCGTTGAGAACTGAAGAAGATAATTTTTTTGATTATTTTAGAATGAGCATATCTTAATTTGAAGAGCTTTTGAGTTTATTATCACCATGCCTTCAAAAACGATCGTACAAGGGAAGAATTCCTGTCCTGAAATGTCCTGAAATGGGGTCACCAAGGATGACGTAATATGGCAGGAATGTGCGATGCGAAGCAGATCGGAAATTCTTACGGTGCGTTCGTGCGAATTCGCAGATATTTGCGATGCGATGCGAATTCGCAGTTTTGTGTGGGAGCCCTTAATCATTTTAAAATGAAACACCAATTTAAATGCCCATGAATATTGAAAAAGATGCATTTGATTTTCAATTGTTTGAAATATTAATGGAATATTTTAAAGTGCCGAGAGTTGATCTGCTGCATTCCTATTACTCGTATGACTCTTAGATTTTTGTAACTTTATAATTATGGCCCAGTAGGTAACAGAATCTGAGCCTATTATAAAACAAGTCGACCACATTTGAAATCATGTTTTTTTTAAATTATTTAGATTAATTTACAAACAGAGAATATTAATTTTATTACTTCTTTAGCCTTAAAAATTCAATGTTACGAATAATTTTGTTTCATTTAATTTAGTGTTGTAGTTTCGCAACTGCATCATATACAAGACTGAATACCACTGAACACTATCATTACCTACGACTTGAAATTGAATAACAATCATCAGATAAATAATGCTAATGGAATTATACCACGTATGTACATACCACGATCTGCAATAATAAGGAGTTGTCATTTATTACGTTATCTACGTCTTCCAAGATTACATTAGTCTCCCTAAAACCCTCCCCCCTGTTTTTTGGTAAAGATGAAAAGGTTAAACAAATAAGTAACCGGAAATGGTATCGCCATGACAACGAGGATACCTTTAGAACTCGGTTTGTTTGTTACGATCAAGAACGTTTATATTTATTTACGTCCTCGGTCCCGCCGTGTCCAAACTCCGAAAGCTTTCGATTCCTCTCCCGCCCATGGCCCGCCCGCCCCCACCCCGTCCTCGGCTCCTCACATTGTTTACTGCAGATAGAACAAGAGAAAGACACTCTTCAAACTCAATCCATCTTCACAACAACATTATGATGGCGGCGGAAGTTATTAACGTAATACTGAATTGGATTCCAGCACGCCGCGGCCGTGCCGATACAAAGATATACCAAAAATTCAACTTCAATTTTATTTTTCTATGGTATAACTTTTTGCACTTCGTTTTTTTGCTATTCCACGATTATTTCCAATTTATTAGGGCACAAAAAGTTTTCTTATATTAAGTATTTTCTATGTCAAGGATTTTATAATAAATAACTCTTTTAAAACCTTCGAAGTTGGACCAAAGTGTAGGTAAGTTCTTGTTCTGGTTATTGTCCCAAGTGTCGGAGTAATGATAAATGGAAGTAGATGGAAGGGTAACCAAATAAGTTCAGTGTGGTTGTCCAAAACCGGTATGTAAGCGGTTGCATAAGCACTTGCATGTTGCAAATAGCCACAAGCGGCCAATGACCGTCCGACCCTGATTTTGCGAATTTTTGCAACAGGATTTTAAGTGCTTTTAAACATTAGTGTTACCTGTTTAAATACTACAGCTTGCTTCGTAAATACGCACACCTTGTAACTAAGTAATGATAATATATTCGTAAAGAGGGATCCAATCATTTATAATTGCCATTGAATGACGTGGCATCACACAGAATGAATATATTATATCCTCTCCTTAGAACACCGCGATGTAATTATCAGATAACAATTGATGTGAACTTCACAACAAAGGGTCTGGTATCATTATAAACATTCTATTACAATGGTCCTAGACAACCTTTTACAGCGACAAATAACTTGAAGCCAACAAAAAATCTTTACATTATAAATACGCACTTTATTTGATATTGTGTAGGCATTGGTGCCTGGATTGTATTTATACTAATATAAGGGGAAAATTCTTTGATGAAAAAACTTATAAACAAAGACATATCTTATAGAAACACAGCTTGGACCTAATGTAAAGTTAATCTCAATTTAGGAGTTAGTGATCATGTATTCTCTTATATTCTGTTTTTTTTACTCTACTTCAGCCAACTCTGTTAATAAAGGTTTTACTAATGTATTCACTTGACATTGGACTATATAAGAGACGTCCTTGTGACTTTGTTTTGGATCAAATTCTATTAAAATACATAAAAATACAATCCCGATAGATGCAAACATTGTTAACCGGTATTCATTAGATCCCAAAATCAAAACAAACCGAAACCCTAGTGGCGCCAGCATATTTATATGGGTGCAAAATCCACGTAGAGAACTGTCTAGTAACTTGTTATTATAGTAGTTAAATAATAGTATATTTCTTAGCACAATATATCCTTTATTGATGGAGATACTACACTTCCTAGAACATAGATGACTAACATGCTTGATCGAAGCTAACATGACACCGAAGACAGATTGGTCTTGTCAACAAATATCTTTACCGGTCGAGAAGCCGAGAACCTATTCCGTTTAAACAATGTCGATGTAGAATGATTCCTGTATTGTTAAGTTAAAACTATATTTTGTCGTGATATCTCGAAATGTAATCTATGTAAAAGCTTATCAACAAAGTTATGTTTGTAAAAATGTTTCTACTAACATAATTTAATGTTCATGTAAGTTATATTTCATGCATGAAATATAACTTACATTTCCTACATTATAAACACAACCGCATTCACCAGTATTATGTTATTTAATTGCCTTTGTTAAAGGTATCATCAATCACAATAAATACGGCGCGTACGTACAAAGGAGAAGTATACAACCAGCTTACTTACATTATAATATATTGCAGCTTTTGTTTGCATATAATGTGTGAAATCTCACAGTTATATGTAAACACGATTTTGAAATATAAACAAAATAACCAATCACCCAACAGTTATATTGTTCCATTTCAGACCAGAATTCCGAAATGAGGACTGACCACATTTGGAAATATTTATATGTAAATTCAACTTCATCGAAATAATGGTAGCATTCTATCAACCGAATCAAACGTACCGCCCGGGTATTAATAACGTTATTTGAAATGTAATGACCGATAACCGGGTCAAATAATAATTGGAACATATTACTGGTTCCTAATTACGTCCCGTGCAGTTTATAGATTGGAAAATTGAACCCCTAACTAACGTTATTGGTTTATGTAACGGGTGAAGACGCAGCCATGTTCGGTCCAAACATTAATGAACCTAAATGTCACTGGACGATATAAAATATCAAAGTGCAAACACGATATTTCTGCTAAAGGATTAACTTTTTGTATCAAACAATGTTAGGTATTGTATGTTGAACATAGCTGAACAATTTAATTAACTTTGGGTCCACCTAATCACATATTCCTTGCATATTCCGTATCTCACTCAAATCTAACGAGGAATTAGAACTAGGTTGTCCTCGGCGAGCTTACACCATACACGCTTCGACCAAGTTATTACAATAAGACAACTGTAGATACTTAGACATGGTTATATAATGTGCTGCTCGGAGGTAGAGCTGTAACCATGACGCAGTTAAACTTCGACTAATGTATATAGTAATATTAACACGCTAAGTACTCGTATAACATTGTAGTTTATGAACTGGAATACTGAAATATACATCGATTTACTACAAAATTAGTAGAGCATAAATCGATACCTAGGTAGTTTGTTTTATATTATAAGAAGTATAACAGTTAGTCCGATATCCACACGTAGAGACGCGCTCCCTGCAGCCGCACACAAAGCAAGCCATCATACGATTCAGTCAGAAGGCCACGTCGTGATACACAGATTAGAACCGATTAGGGGGATCGTTAGGCTGAATTACCTGCTCGCAACCAATCTATTCTTTGTCAGATTTAATCTAAAGATTGCCGCGATTGTTGTTTGTTCGGAAAATATGGTAAGTATACTTATTTGAGACGTAACTATGAGGTCCAATTTGTGCGCGCCACTTCAAAGTGAGCAGCGATATGAAGAATAAGTAGAGGCTTACTAACGAACCTATACTTGTGCTATAAATAGATCGGCTGTACTCGTACACTATTAGCACCTAATTGACATGAGTAAGGTGAACTATTCATTATTTTGATAATAAAACTAGTGTGGGACGCTCATTACTTTACATTTTCATAATAGATTTGCTTTTTGAATGGTTAGGTGCCGAGAAATTTATAGCTGCTGATATCAAAGCTCCCACGCTTTTTATGAATCTCATGTATAATAGTGTTATCGTTCATATAGTTCTTAATATGTTGAGGGTAAAAATCGATGTAGCTAGGTCCCCGCTCGGAGACGACTCGTTATTCATATGAGTTCACATGTTACTTCATATATACGTGTACACGTAGGTACAGCGCAACATGCACTTTCGAGCGCAGTAGGTTTTATTTTTACTGAAATACTTTTGTTTATACCATTTCTGAAACATCGTATTTTACTGAAAACATTTGCGACTACACGTGTCAAACAAATCTACCTCGTGTAGATACACAAGGGTAGGAATTTATATGAAAGGTACTGAATGCTATTATATTTTAGTGACTTTTCAAGTTGCGGAATGAATCAGATTTTCTCACGATATAAATATGACCGCTATAAACTGCAAGGTTAGTGAAGTAATAAGTACTTAATATATTAATATTAACAACATAAAAATTATGGAGTCACGCGTTTAACGTATGTTATGAACTTTGTTTTATTTTGTGTTTATAACATTCAGAAAATGATTTGCAAAATTTTCCTCAGCAACTCTACCTCCGTAGTTGAAATCAAACAATGGCAAAAATAATAAATAAAACATTTCTGTAAAGTTGGTAAAATGTTCTTCAACATAAATGGCGTGCTCGAGCGCTATATTTGGCCACTTCTCTCCGAGTGTAATCCCTCCGCCCCTAATCAAGGTCTCTTGACCCGCTGATCGGGATTCATCGCCGCTTATTGCCCCCGCACCGCCTCTCAGCCACAATTACTTTTTACAACAACATTTTATACCATTTCTTAAACCTTACTCCAGCCAAAACAAGATATTAACTTAATTAATTGACGCAAATAACTAGAAAAGATACTAATTGCTTTAATGATGCTATTATTCCAATTATTATTCTTTTGCTATAAAAACAATGTTACTTACAAACAATGACGGTATTAGGTTTCAAGCTGGTTGTTTATACACCTGCCGGTAATGGAATTTCCCTTCTTTTATTTACTAATTAGAAACTATTATTTTTATGAAAAAAAAAGTTTCTGTTCATATAATTATTGTTTATTTTTCCATTTACTTATTTGCTTCTGTTTTTATTTACCTTGAACATTCATAGTTAGATATTATTTTAATTGAAAAGCAAAAGCAAGGAGATATGAAAATACGAACTCTTATTAGATGTGAACTATGAAACTACTATTTCGGAATAAACCTAAGTAATTCGGACAAAAAATATCTTTTAAAATATGTCCGAACATACACAGAAAACATCAGAATTAAAAACCTTCTTCTCAGAAGACTGTACACCACCTCTACCTATACTAAGAAAATTATTCTTCTCTCAGTACGATCAGCCATCACCTATGAACTTACATATTAGAAGATAACCTGTTACGAATAAGTTTTATAATAATAGTCAGTAGCCAAGTAGAGAAGTATGACAGATACTTAGTCTATAATCTCTGAATGTAAATTAGAAAATATCGTATTTCTATCTCGAAATTCCACCGGGAACGGGGGCGCTGCGAGTGAAACCAGGGAGAATTTATATATACATACAAATATGTATATGTATATTTATATATATATATATATATATATATATATATATACTGTTCTATACAATATACTATTATCTATTCTATGCTATCACTTACCGGCACAGGGAAGGGAGCTGGTCTGTGCTGGGGCAGCGCGGAGAGCGGGGCGAAGGACGGCATCCGGGCGTCCGGTGCGCGGTCCGGCGCCGGACGGAGCGGCAGCCGCACGGGGCCGGACAGCGGGAACGCGAACACTTGCGACTGCGGCTCGGGGATCATGGGCATGGACCTAGGGGAAACGTAATAGGACACACTTAGTATACGTTTACACTTACACTTAGTATCTAATTTTCTCTTGAATTGTCACAAAAAAGTATTATCATGGGTTGTTTCAAACGGTTGGAGATCGTAATATTCGTTCGTTAAAAAGTTTACGATTTTTACACTGTTAAATACTAAGCTTTATTCCATTCCTTAGATGACAGTATGTTAGTTAATGGGGAGCAAGAAGAAAGCTACGATTTTTAATTTTCTTATCTCTATTGAGACTGACATTTTGTGTTAATGTTTACTGGCGCTTGATCGTAAGCTGAAGCAACCCGCCCTTGGTATGTGATGTCATTTAAGTGAATTCATTCTGTATTAAATTGTACGTTAAACCCCCTCTGCTGGGCAAATTACAGTGAGTACAGTGAGGAGGATTATGCGTGAAGGTTGGTGCACATGTGTTTGGGCCGGCCCAAACACTGTCGGCTCGGCTATATTTGCCGAACGACAAAACTAACCCGAAGGCAGTTCGATTAATATCAGCCCGTGTGTTGCTATCCCAATAATTACGCTTGTCTGCTTGTTGGTGAAGCCTACTGTATAGATACTGTATTTTATCCACTCTTAGGATGGTAACAGCGCAGTTTAGCATGCTCTGGATTTACAGTCAACTTATTATTTATTTATTACACCAAGCAATTGATTTTTAATTTTACAGAGATATATTATACGAATGTACGTTGGCTGTAACAGCTTGTTAATCATTCAGGAAATTGTTCAAAAGTGGGCTAAATTATTCATACCACTTTAACTGCTCCTGAATATTCCTGAAGGTATATTCCAATTCGCGACATAAGAAATTCAACCTAACGCGACTTGCGAGGTCAAACAAAGTACCAATACGAATTTCATAATAGCAGGTAACAGTAAAGTTTCAGCGCCACTTCTGTTTGAGTAGGGCAGACAACAGACAGGTCCCCGATAAATTACCTCGTAAACCTTTCTCGTTAACTAAAGTACTTAACTAGATATACTGATCCTATATAAAAATATGGATTCATGAATAAAACCTATTAAGTATTGGGATTAGGTTTATTCCTCGGACCATAGATATATCGATATATCATTTAATTAGGTTTCTCAACAATACCAATAGATCAATACCAGCTCGATCATAACTCGATTTTAATTGTAATATAATGCGCGTTGAGTGAGATCACAATGGCGTCGTATGATATTCAAATGCGAGGAAGTCGATCGCGTCACTCAAGCCGCCGATTGCCACCGATCCAATTATTACACCGTGTAAGTTACACAGAGCAACACTTTATACGTTTACTTAAGCGTATCACTCCACGCGTGTCCTCGACGTCCTTTGATCTAAATCAAACTTGGATCCTTGAATGTATTTTCAAGCACGCTAGTTATTGGGATTCAAATTTAATCCATTATAGACGTTGTTACTCTTTGCTCATTTTGTAAAGCTATTTAAGATGTTTATCAAACATTTCGATCTGGTACCATTAGCGACGGAAACGTAATCTTTACTTAGCCATCTATATCTATTTCGAAATATGATCGGAATAGTACCAAAGTAAATTATTATACAAAATGGAGCTTTCATAAATGAAAAACCTCCTTGTGAGTTGTGGTTCAGTAAATGCAGTATGAAAAGTGAAGTCCAACTATTCGCGCTAGTTTGTCACGTTTCCTTGCATAAGGTGTTGAATTTGCATGAAAATTCAGCGGTAAGCTTGAGCGATGGTAGTTTCAGCGTTCAACGCGAAGACCCGCGGCAAGGCACCATTACGAATACAAATCGTAACATGTAAATTAGTTTGTTGTGAAACAAAGTATGTAGTTGATTCCCACAGGCGCGGGTTATTACTTCGATAAACTTAACCATCCTATTCTCGAAGGTATTCGTGTTCATCGCGAAGAAACTAAATAAGCTTTCATTTCACAAGTGCGAGACTAAGTTACCTCCACGTAATAATTAATGTTTGGTAACATTAAAGTTGTGGATAGTTGAGAAGTATAGTTTACCCAACAAAGTTATTTTATTAAAGCGAGGTAAGTATTTCTAATTTATTAAAAAGTTTTGTATCTTTATTTCTTTTATGTTTAAATGTCTGAACAATTCCATCTGTAGTTGTACAAATTAGACAACACACGCAAAGCAGAGGGGAGGTATCATCACTACATAGTATAAAACAAAGTCGCTACTTTTGTCTGTTTGTTTGTCTGTATGCTTAAATCTTTAAAATTACGCAACGGATTTTGATGCGGTTTTTTTGTAATAGGTAGAGTGATTCAAGAGGAAGGTTTTTATGTAAAAAAAATCCCGAAATTCCCACGGGAACGGGCACAACGCGGGTAAAACCGCGGGGCGCTGCTAGTTAAGTATAAGAACTAACAGTGTTCTACACGTGTACCCATTTTTACTCTGTGTAATGTAACAAAACGATACTTAATAAAGCAACTAAGTGGGTATAGTTTATACCCACTATAGTTTACTGCCAGCAACCACGAATGGTAGAATGGATTCAAAACCTAATGAAATAGTGAGCTTGTTTAAGTACGTATACCTATAAAAGTATAAAACCCGATATTTATTCATCTACATCTAACTAACAGATTTATATTGATAAAATAAAGCTGAAGAGTTCGTTTGTTTGAACGTGTTTATACTAATTAGTTTAAAAATAAACTTTTTTGTGATAACCTTTAAGAGAAAGCTTCTTAAGCTACTTTGTATCCAAAATTCATGATAAAGCTCATGCAACTTAGTTTCGGTCCCTGCTCCTTTCAAGTGTTCTACAGCACGAGTCTACTGACATGTTACCCACGCATAACGCATGTCGGAAACCGATTTTTTGTCTCGATTAAAATCTGGACATATTATGTCAAATAGGTCTTAGATTTAATCGAAAATAAGCTACATATTTATTACGATGGTGGCCACAGCAACATGGCGGCGGATTATGTCTGTATTGCGACTTAACTTAAACCTCCTAAAGTGGAATCAGACGTTTCACTCGAGTGAATGTTCACACGAGTGCTTCATTTTCTTTTATTCTAGTAAGATGAAACAATGAGGTTAAAACAGAATCATCTGGTTCCTCTTGTAGATAGAGAATATGGTCAAGTAAATATCAATTTTCCGTAAGGAAAGTTAAAATTCAAACCATCATGCTATGTTTCAATTAAAACCATTGAGGAAAAGGCTTCCGTGATAGGGTAAGAATGGGATGAAATCACTAAACTGTTTTCCTCCCCACAAGTATTCGGCTGGAAAATCAACCACATTAGTACACTCGTAAGAAAAAATATAGTGCATATGGGCTCGTCTCCCTCGTAACATATGACGTTTGACTACATGTCATGTGTACTGACCTGGCCTCGTCTCCGCCGTGGCAGATGATGGCGATGCGCTCGGCCTGCGCGTTGCGCGGCGCGAAGGCTCCGAGGATGTTGAAGGGGAAGCGGCGCTCCATGGGCTCCTCGCGGCGTTTCTCAACAACGCAGTTCATGCGGCCCCTGCGCCAAGGGCACGTGTTACAAACAACGTTAAAGTATTATTATTATTATTTATTAAAATGATGATGAGCGTTCTGCTGAGGAACGCCTAACCTCCGTCGTACGTAAGTTCCCGTTTTAACAAATAATAATATCATTAACGTACGTTTCAATTAATAGTAAAACGTTAAAGTTTGTATTATGAAATCTAAATGAATGCTTGATAAAAAACAAAATGCTTCTTAAAATCCAAAACACAGGATAAACCGGGTCACTAGTTTCGAAGCTTTGCCCACGAGACATAATTATCTAAACACATCCATTTATACACACACATACTATTACCACGTTGTGTTAGCATGAACCTTAGAAACTATCAAAACTGATAGATAGCTCAAAGATATACCATTCTAGTCTCCTAGTATTATTATATCTCCGATAGGTATAAACCTTAATATCTAGTAATAGTTAAATAATAGTTTTTCATATCAAAATTTATGTTTTTTTGACTTTGTGAAGCTCGGCTGAAAGCCTTATTAGGCTGAAACTAATTGTATGATCCCGCTCCACGTAAACGTAAAAATCTCATTTTTTCCATATTACGAAAATACATGTAACGTTCCTTTTAACATGATTGAAGTGCAGACCTCGGCACGAGGTACCAGCTTACCTATATTTTTACAAAGATTGAAATGAGTTAGTATCCCTACTTCAAAAACCTCTCAGTGGGGATTATTTGAGCTTACCAACGAGCAAAGGGTATTTCGGTACACATCTACGTAGGTACAAACATTAAATATAAGAGTCCTTTCTCTTTGATGGTATTATAAAATTCCCATATTTAGTAACATTTATACTTTATTGATAATAAAATCTTGTGGCTTGTTTTAAAAATAAACAACAATTTACAACAGACGTGAGTAGGTACCACGTAATGGAGCTTTCTCGTGTAAGTTAGTATTTACAACATGTAATGGTTGGTTGTGAGTATCCGAAGTAGTTCTACCTCCGTGGCAGGCCTCGAGTCCCTAAGGAGGTTCGCAACAGCCCTCATAAGTGGCTTACGTAAAAACTTGTATTTCCTCGTTTCCTCGCCATAAACCTATTTGAACGAACGGATATTGTCAGGTGATTCTCGTGAAATCAGACCTTTATGTGGTACTTAATCGCTCTTACATCACGTTCCTGGAATTCTTTGTGGAAAACCTTCTTTATAGAAAGTATACGTTGAAATGTCCCTGTAGCTTTGAATAATATTATAGAAAATATTTTTATAAAAACGTTACATAATTGACACGGCAACAAGGGATCATTATAAGAATTTTCCTATTGAGTTCAACGATACGAGTCTAACTTATTTATAAGGCGCTAACATTATAAATACATTTAGCCTTTACTTTTGTAAAGGTATTCATAACCGCCTACCATGATTTTAGGAGCAAACTTTACTCCTACTCTCGATATGTGTTTTGTTTGTGCAATAGGTTTTATCCAATATTATGATCTTTAACACTTCAACGCCTTGAAGAACATAAAAATATATTTCTAGCTTTGGAACTTTTTTAGGAAAAATACCTGAATTTTATTATTCACATTTTAGTATTCAGCCATTTAACAAAAACATTCATTACCTAATGCAATTTTTTTTCGTATTTGTAACTCCCTGTGCAAAAAGGGGTGTTCTTTTTTAAGCTGGTTTAACAAGGTAAATTAGCACCCAATTTTTCAAACGATTACTTCTGAAGAGGAAAAAGGTTTAGTAATTTTATTCTTACCCTATCTCTAAACCTTTTTCCTCTTCAGGAGTAATCGTCTTCAGCTGGAAAATTGACGACATTAGTCTACATTTGAAGACTCGTAAGAGTGTAACTTACTTCTGGCTGTTGGCGAGGAAGGCGCCCGCGAGCTCGTCCAGGTCGAAGTGCACGGGCAGCTTGAACACGGGCCGCAGCGCGTCCAGGTCGTCGTCCTCTTCAGCAGAGCTCTCCGACTCGGAGCTCTCATCGCTGTTCTGAGACTCGCTCTTGTCGTCATCGATTTTCTGCAAAACGTTGATGTTTATCATTATGGAGACATTTAGATTTGTATCTTAGCGATACCGTGCTTTGGAGGGCACGTGAAATTGTCGGTACCGGTTGTTTCAATCGCCAGACCATGTGGAGGCCTTGAGGCGGGCTAAAAACTCCGACACCAGGGTTAGCCAGTAGCCTACTCGACGTTATTTACTTTTATGGAGACGTGGGAATTTGGACAGGTAGAGAGTATGCTCAATATTTCGTAGGCCTGAGAGTGACATTACAGTATATTTTGTATATCCAGTAATAATTTCGAACGACGTCATGGCATATAGCATATAGACCATTGGTGGCAAAGAATTCTAAAAGCAACGAATTATTTAGAAGGTATTAGGTAAAAGGGGTAACTCGAGAACGTCGTAATATTATGAATACCATATTTTTCTTTTCTTACAACTAACATATTCAGTGACCTTTAGTTTAGTAGGGAAAATTACATCCGCTACTTATTTTAACATTTTGTAGGTCCTTTGTAATATTGTAATACCCCAAGCAAAGTTATTAAAACAAAGGTCTGTTTGAAATATAAGCAATCCTAACTCGATTCAATCCGTTTATGTAATCGTGTAACCCGGATAAGCCGGTACTGACCGGAGGGTATAAAATCGTTCCATAACTATTTCCTCCCGCACTTTCAACATTTACACTTCAGTGAAGCGAAAGTATCGCTAACGTGACATGATATCGAAGTCATCTTTCACCGCCACTTCATGTCTGTAACGAGCTCCTCATCAGTACATATCTGATGCATCGCACACGTAATGTTCCGTTGTTTCACCTATAATTGAGTCATTTACAAATCTATTGTTATGAAAAGGTATTAACGATGCCAATATTGCATATTAATCAGTTAGGAATGCAACGTGAAATAAGAGCTAAATAGATCTCGTTCTGTGCTGTTTGCGGGGCACAATGGGCTCGGACATCCTGCCGAGACAATGCGCTGGCGCACCATTGTTCCAGCCCTCCATTTGTAAATATATCGAAAAATATATTCATCGTTGATGCATCTCATTCATCATTTACGCGATCATCAAATAAATCATAGTTCGATTTAAAAACAGTCGCTGCCATTGGAATTACATCAGCTCAGCTTCAAGGCATGCGTCGCGTTTCAATAATATTTTGGCTTGGAATGTAAATGTTTTATGTACGAGAAAGTATTCTTACTAAATGATGTACACGGCATAGTAATTGTATTAACAACTGTCAGTAATAAACAAATGATTTTAACTGTTTAATTGTTTTGATTGTCGGTTGACGCATATACCGCGGGTGTACTCGTATCTGGGCAATCCGTATAATAATAGGTGTCCGCTTTCTCGCGGTGCAACGGTCGCCGCCGCGCCGCCTCCGCCGAGTGAAAGCTGGTGACGTCACCCTTGCACCGCACTACTCAAATGCACAAACAATTTATTATTGGCACATACTGAATTGACACTCAACTCATAACGTAATCTATATATTGATACTTTATGCTGAACGTATTGCACAATGTCCATATAATATGTATTAGAAAGTAGAGGATATTCCATAACTTATTCGATCCCCCGTTCCCCTTGAGTGTATTATGTGCTAAACAATATAAGTTTGGTTTAGATTCTATAGTGAAGTTATCAAAGTTACAGGCACCTTCACCTGTTGCGGTTAACTGTTGACTTGCGCCGAGAGCAACACCTCAACAGCTGCATTAGACACATTCTCATTTTAACTTACTTCGTTTGCAAATTACGTGTAAACATAATATAGAGCTTGCTTTACTTTCTCTTGTGTTTGTGTTTCTATTTTAAATCATAACATCGTAAAACCCGTGACATTTTGTTTGATTTTAATATCGCGTCGACTCTACTTTATTATTTTTATTATGACACAATCCGCTTCGAATCTAGATTTGCTGCACTGTATTGATTGAGCACGGTTAACTCAATTAAGCGGACATCTTAAATTAAATTTAGTTGAAAGTTATAATAATTCTCTGTTTACCGATCAATGACACGTTACGCAATTGCATTTAGTTATCATTTTAATCATAAACACAATAAATGGGCGCAATAAAATTTCTCTCAAATTGGTCACGCACGCATATTGCATATTTGCTCTTTTATATAATGTTTCGCTAATAACAAGAAATTGCTACGTTATAGAAAGGTATTGGTGCGATGCTGCAGAAGAGTAAACAATAATTTGCTGTTAATAGGAGTAGCAGCAGATCAGCGATATTAGACATACAAAAGGTGCAGACGATTTTCATAACAAATATTCGAAAAATGAAACAAAATTCACCGTGGAGTTTGTCATTACCTGTAGTTTGTCCTCATCGACCTTGGACTCGGCCTGGTTGAGGGTGTCTTCCTTGTGGCCGGGCGCCGCGTGGCTCGCGTCCGCGGGGGGCGCGGCGTGCAGCGCGTGCGCATTGCCCACTGGCAACGGCTCGTCCTGAAACATACCACATCATACTCAAAAACTATCATAGAATACATCAACACAGCACAACAATAATACACCTTTATGTGACCACGGTGAAAACACCGGAAGCAATCACCAATTACGTAAAAACATAATGATAGGAGCGCATTGCGAATAACCTAAGTAGGTGCCTTTGTGAAAAGTAATTAAAAGTATTTACTCAGTTGCGTTTGCGGTTATGCAGATGTTATTGCAGTAATATTTTTCATTAAAAAAATATTATAATTTATGTTTTATAGGTAGGTTTAATAATTAACCTTATTTTTAAATAATTATTATGTACATAATATAAGACCAAAGTAACTAAAAATTAATATTTTTGCAATAGTTAGTAGGTAGTGGTAGCGGTAATTTCTTATTTCTAGGTAAATCATGATATTCTTTATAAGTTACGTCTCCAGATTACCGAATACCGCTAGCGCCGTTCACTTTAACCGTCACCATCAATGCTCATCGCAAGATGGCGGATGCGTTTAGCATGTAGGTAGAGCTTCTTACGTAACGCCACTTAAAACATCTATTATAAGAGGAATAATACGATAATAATATAATTCCTACAGTTTGCAGTTGTTTAAACTTGTCATTGTTCGTGTCTGTGTTTTGATTGCGGGCCGGCTGGGCGCGCGGCCGCGGCGTCTGCGCAATCATTACACCGAGAAAAAACAAGGTTGACGTTGGCAACGCACAACGTCACTGATAATTGGCCTTTGTTAAACTTTCCTACCTAAATGCATTCATATAAAGTGCTGGTATCATTTGTAATGGCCGCTCGAACGGTCTGCGAACGTGACCATACAAAGAAACTAATCACCGCATCATGTTTATGTAGTAATTTTTTGTGCAAATTTAACGAGTATTATTGTGAAGAACAGACATCCTTGTTTGTTGTATCATTTATCATCGGATGACATTCAAAATAATAGGAGACAACATTTGTAGATGCGTTGAAGAGTCTAATGATGTTTCAATCCATTGTGATTGTGACCATGTGGATGTCTAGAAGTATAAGGAGTGACGGGCCCGTAGAGCTGGGTGGGTAGGTGTCGGTAGAGTGTGGTAGAGCTCGCTAGATGTAGGATAGCAGCGGGCAGCCGAGCGCTAAGTGTTCGCGACCGCAACAGATAGAAAACAACGATTACGTCGCCGACTATTGTCGCATTGTGCGCTACGCCCACAACACTTTTACTGGATTTACGAAACGTTTTAAGTATTTTATAGTCATTGTTACCTTTACCGTTGAACATTGCGTGATAAAGAGGAAATTACTCCTCTTGTAAAATACAGAAAGCAATCATCTATGGCTTGATTGCGTTTCAAAAGTGATTGCGTAACTATTGTTTGAAAAACACTTAATGACACTTGTTTACATTTTGGTCAAAAACACTGAATTACATGTTCCTAATATAAATAACAATAGATTAAATTTCCTTTGCAGGTATTTGGTAACAGCTGAAGCACCTACTTAACAGTCTACACTACAATTTATTAAAAAAATATCGATATACTAAAGGTACAGCTTCAAAGCAATTTTTACTCAACAAAATATTATGTAATATCATCAAAATATAGATTAAAATACAACTCTGAATCACTGCGCCGCATTATACCTTGAAATATATTGTAAAGGTCAAATGGGAATATTGTTAAAAATACGAACGGTTGAATGCTTTATGAATTTTCCGGTTTACTATAATTACTGTTCCCTGCACCCGTTTGGTACTCATTCCAATTTCGGAATTAAAAGTAGCCTGTGTTTGATCTAGAATTCGTTTCCCTACAAAATTTCAGCAAAATCAGTTCAGTGGTTAAGCGGTAACAGTTTTACAAACTGATAGACTTTATAGTACTTTGTTGTTTAATAAATATAAAATAAGGATATAATTCTATTTTTCAACGTAAATTCATTCATCGTTTGATGAAATGATTTCCATGTTTTTCTTCATCATTGTATTTATTTACCTAACAGATATTGTTACAATCGTCAGACCATGTCGAAGGCCTTCAGGTGAACTAAAAACTCCGACACAAGTGCGGGCCACAATTTATTACTTAACTATAATTTCCAATTTTGGTAACAGATTTTGAGTGTTCTAGAACATTATGTTCACTATTACGTACAAAGGTTTAATTTTATTAAATTTTATTCTTTTGTCTTTCCTACCGTAGAAGGTATATAATCTCTTCACTATCACTACATAGCATAAAATAAAGTCGTCTCTTTTTCGTGTCTGTCACACTGTTTGTCTGTCTGTATGCTTAAATCTTTAAAATTACGCAACGGATTTTGATGCGGTTTTTTGTAATAGGTAGAGTGATTCAAGAGGAAGGTTTTTATTTAAAAAAAATCCCGAAATTCCCACGGGAACGGGCACAACGCGGGTAAAACCGCGGGGCGCTGCTAGTGAAATTATATAATAGCAGCAGTATTTTGACTGAATATGAAATTGACCTTTGCATGGAATATTATTTTTCTTTCTACTCATTTAATAGATTCATTAAACTAAAATATTTATGACAGTTACTTTTTCTATTTTATAAACAGCAATCCTTTCTCTACTTACTATGTTTCACGTCATCTGTTTCTTCTGTCATGCAGTTATACAACCCTGTGTTGTTATTTATTTGTTTTCTGTTTCTCACGTAAGAATTGATTGTTGAGTTTAAGTATTTTCAAATGACAAGTTATTTTTTAACTCTTGTCATGTATTTAATTCGCCGGTGGGTGGAGAGCGCGGGTTGACGGATAGATTAATATCGGCGCGTGCGCGGAAAATCGCCCGCTTCCGTTCCACACGCACACATCACAGTCGGTTATAGACGAGCACGTGATACAATATGGACGACTAATTACTTGTTATTACACTTTAATTCGAGATACGTATCCGTTGGAGAAAAATAATGATAGGATGGATGTACAGTCGAGGGAGCTAGCGATCGACGAGTTGTAGGCGAAAATCGCTTGCGTAAATTGATTCTACGACGTACTGAGCAATGTGAAGAAAGACCAATATAGAAACATTTATTCATTTCGCTAAATAAGAAGTTTATTTCGGTAACTTAATAAAGTACGATACCTTGGTAAGGGCCACGCTATGGATAGCTCTACAGCTGACGGATCTCAATTACTTCCAGTACGATTGCCACTGACAATTGCTTCCGATCAAACTCATGAATTTTCATTATAGTTCACTATTCCTGTTCCGATATTTTTTGTGCAATATATTTTTAATTAAATTGCAGTTTTAATATCAAGCAGTGCAATTCACGCGATTTGAATTTTAGTTTAACGATCGATTAAATTGTTGATAAATACTTTATAGAAGCAGTACATCACGACATGAAATGGAGACATAAAATAAATGCTAAGCCTTTAACAAAGCCCTAGATACTTATGAAACTGCTAAGACCTTTGATATTTATTCAATATTTACCTGTAGATATTTATTCAATATTTACCTCCCGCTTAATTGCAGCTGTCAATAAAAACATGCTCATAACTGCACTATTCATTGAGAATACCTTGTAACAATTAAACGTTAAACAGCTAAAGGCCTAAAGTACAGTGGGTGTAACAAGAAGCGAAGAAAGAGCTCTATTGTGTGCCCACTGACTGCTACGTGTTAATTTACAATACGGTCGGTCACGGAGATTGACTCAAGGACTACTCGTATTTTCAATGTTTGCATTCCAACCCGCCGAGTTACTTGAAACATTGCTAATGAAAACGATAAAATAGTTATGCAAAATATACGATATGAGCACCCAATTTAAATGATGAAATCTATTCATGAAGAAAATATCTACAAATCTTAATAATGTATTGAAAGAGCTTTCACTAAGCGCAGCTTGATAGGTAAGGAGTATTACCGGTGTAATTTCTAGGATATACCTATGTAGGTACAAAACATTTGATAAAACAGAATAAAATGAAGTCACACATAATAAAGTCTGAAATATGTCGTTGAGTAAACGAACAGCGCTGCCATCATCTTCGAAATTGACTCAGCTGGTGTTTGAATACACAAAAACATTCATATTTAATATTAAAAACTTGTTACATGAATCATGATAAATTCGATCAGCTATTTCATATTTTAACAATTCACAGAATAATATTTAAATGCTTTATTTACCAATTCATATATTTACTTTATCAATATATTTTGGCCTTCATAATGTATGAATACTTATTTGATATTATCTGATGTTTAGTTTTGTGTGCGTCAGTACCCGAGCTCCGTTCCGATGGATCCTTTCACTCCAAATCTAGATCATCCCAAAACCTGCCCTGACACAACAACATCTTATGAACTCTATACATTGTAACATTTTTAAACAAGTATAGATGATACATGTTATAGTTTCTTAACTTTTTCTTAAACGTCCCACAAAAGATGTCATTATTCCTACAGCGTTGTATACCTAGGCATATTTTACATGACAATTACTTAATATTTGAACAAACACGAAAATAGTACATAAAACACTATTGTAACGAGTTAAAGAAAATATTAAAAGAAATTTTAGCGAAATAGAACAAAGAAAAAGAAAGTGTAGTCTTTCTAATGCACAAACAATACACTATAGTTTTAAGAAGTTGCATATATAAGATGATTCCTTCAAAGAGAGAGTAAATAACGGTCCGCTTGTCACTGTGTCAACCAACAACTAGTTGCCGTTTAACCGATCGCAAATAAAGATGATTCCAACAAAAAGTTTTACCGTGTATTTTGACATTCTCAAAAGTCTATTATTTTCATGGCTAAACTTAAGTGATGGATGATTTCTTAATAATATACCAAACATAGCCAGTCATGGTCATTTGAAACTATTATAAAGCAACATAAAGTAAGAATAAAGCAAAAAGGAAAATATCAAAGTGGTCGTTAGAAAAACTAGCTATTAAAATATCACAGTTGGTTGTGCCGAGTAACAAGTGAATGCTAGATATTGCTATTGGAAATGCAACGAGATTCATCCGCATAGAGTTCAACGGACGGACAACTTTCGCTACAAATACATAATGTAATCACCCGGTAAACATTAGCGTAGGTACCGGCTCTATTATATAGATATTCATAAAGCATCCCAGATGAATAGAGCGCCGCTGACCTCTGAACTACCTGACTAGCATTGCAATTCTACAGCCAGTTTACTATTTCGTAACCTACGAGTCAACAAACTCTTGCAAGTTAGGGTAACACGCCTTGAACACCGTGCTTTTCGACACAGACAATTTATTTAATTGTTTTTAAGTTAAGTTAGGTACGATCATTGTAAAGCGGTGAATAAAGAATAATGTTAATTGAACCTATTCATAGTAAATCGACGGATAAGTCAAAGAACTTGTTAGTAGGTCAACTTATTTCCTTATAAAGATTTAGCAAGCTCTATGTTTATAAGAAAATTGAAATTTATCAGGATATACTTTAATGCAATATTAATGCAATATTCAAAAGTTACAATAGAAACAAATCTTGAAAGCAATTTATGAGGTTGAAACTATTGTAATTACGACAGCTAACAGGCTTTGTTTTATAAAGTAGGATTAAAAACCTTTTAGCCGATATGCGCTGTTTTTATTCGACACGTATTAAATCGTGGTGTTGGATCACAATAGCAAATACAGCGCTCTAGTAACAACTTTTTGTTTTATTGAAGTATTAATCATTGAGTGAAAATCTCAATAAAAACATTTGATTACTCTTCGTGCCACATTACATTTAAGAAGAAAAACACTGGTTTCGAACTTAAATTATAAAATTATGTAAGTAGCTTACATAAATATTGTTTCGAGACGACTTTTGTATTTGATTGTTTTATAATAGCAAGAGGTTTCACAAGTCTATCGAGACTTCTCGGTATGAACGAGTATACCTACTGGAAGGTAAATAAAAAACGTGACAAGAACAAAGAGCCTGCTATATATAGTTGTAGTCAACTGAAATCAGGGTCGTCCGAAAACCGTGGGAAAACCCACATTGTTGTGCACAAGAATAATAAGACATACAAATTATAAATGAACCGAAATAAAATAAAAAACATCTTTATGTTTATAGCCTGCATGTTAATTACTAGTTCAAACTTTAAATAAGATACAGTGGCTAACATTCTGAACAATCCAAAAAATATATAACTACTATGTGGGTAGTATCTACCTAGGTAGTCATAACAATTTACGTGATTTGAGAGATAATTAATAACAAGCTATTCATGTAAGTTTAAGTAAACATAGTTGAATTAATAAGTCGCACCAAAACAATACAATGTCGATTAATGTTTTGGTTTGACATGGGATTGCTCTAATTGATCTCCAGCGAACGCAGCTGAATGATAAACCGTTTGATGACTACGGTGTAGGTTCTCGACCGGTTTTCACCAGATCCATTGTATTCTGGTATCAATTCAGTACAGGTAAACCTGGTTCTCTTAGGCGAAATTAATTACATATATTACTTATAATTCCTATTAAAAAAAGAAGAGAAGATTATTTGGCAGATGCAACTTTCTATCTTTGTTTTCAGAACCAAAGATAGAATTAGGCGAAATCACTGCATCTACGTAGTTTAGTATAACGGTGCCATAGTTTTTAGAACGCCAGAGGATAAACTACGCCCGGTAAACTCTATATTTTAGTTAAAAGTCTGTTTGGTGGACGGTCGAGGGTAAATAACGTTAGATTAGATCGACTACAAAACGAAGCTGTGTGTTGTGTTGTGATTCAAGGTGAGCCGGTTCCATGCGACGTGGCGCGTCCTCAGCGCTGACACAATGCTTGAAGTTTACACTCGAAACTATATGAATTATTTTTTAGCCAATTTGGACTTTACTCAATACTGCACTTTCTACTTGCTATTATGGTTTATATTTCAGAAAAACATTGAAAATTATTGAAACCTAACATAACAATATTTTTTTTAGAAATAGGCCATAGGCAGAGTTAAAAAATAACCAAAAGTCTAGATAGAAATACGTATACGAGACGATAACGTTAATGATCTAGAATATACTATTCCTTTTAAAGATATTACTAAATAAGTTCCAAGTAGTCTCTAACATGTTACATACATTTTACATAAGTTCAAATGTAAGTGTTTAAATATTTACACGGAAATATAACGACACAAATGTAATGGTTACATAAACATACAAGCAAACATTATGTCTTCATAATAGGTGAGACTTGGCGGATGATACAAAGTATAAGCAGTTTCTCAAACAAGTTCCCTTTTATAATACATGGGTACTTATTACAGCATTATTAATAAAACAAGGAAACGTATAGCTTCATTATAAATCACAAATGTTGCAGTATATTTGATTGGTAATGATAGCGCAGTAAAAGCCGCACACGATCTGCTAAGACTAGTTAGTAGTTAGTAGACTAAGGTATTTTCCATAATGGATGCTTCCGTTAGTCATAGTTAAAGGAATTTAACATTTCAAACGCTTCCTATATTAATCCAGCAGTTCTATTATGGACCTTTCGATATAATCTTAATTACTTTCAAAAATAAATGTGTTGGGTTGATAATTGATATCATCACGCTACACACTTTAAGCGATAATCACTTCAGATCGATTGATCGTGAGCCCTGACTATATTTAATGATCCTTACAATTAAGTAAAGCTAAGAGTGAAAGGCTGAAAACGTATATATACAAAAGAGAAATATCATTTTGCATTTGGTAAAATTATCAAATCAGGCTGATATTGGTTTTTTAAGTTTAAGTGGACGCTACTCATTTTGAATTGAAACTACTAGCACATATTATTATTTATCAAGGATATTATTAAAACTAGTGTTCTTGTTTGTTTTGAATATGTCTGTCACAACACAAGGTGTGACTACTTATGTAGTTTATTGTTGGAATTACCGAGAATCGAAGGGTGACAAGAATAAATTACAATATTTATAACCGTAGCTCCTTTGGTAACTAAATACAAATCATGTCTCACACTGTAATTTTTATTGAACATTTTATTAATGTGGGGACGTAAAACGTAACCTTTAATTTACCGGACACAGTCATTCACACAACAAATAGCAAAAAAGAGTTCCAATACATATCGTACAATGGACATCCATGACCTGAAACGATCTCAGGCCGCAGGTATCCTAGGCTGCAAACAATTCATTGCATATGTAGGTTAATGTACTCGTATTACGTTCGACACTGACTCTACATTCAATGTTTGACTAAAATCTTAGAGCTAATTGCCTGTAACTTGTTTAAAATCAACCCAATGAATATGTGGCAACTTTTCACGGCTGTTGAAGTAAAACAATAACAGTATTCATGGACGATTTTCGATGAATAGCTGAACTGAATAATTACCTCATTATTTTGAATGGTACTGTATAAGTTGTAATGAAAATTACTCATTCTGAACGAACTGTAAAAGTAGAGTCAGTAATAGATGTTAATTTTTGCCCGCATACTGTATCTATAAATAACTCATATCGATATAACGAGGTGTTTTATTAAGAATACGTATCCCTAACACAACATACAAAATGTTGAGTACTTACGGGTAACAAGGCATCGTTTCCATACGCTCTGCTGTCGATGGCGAGTTGTTTGTCGAGCATGGCGTCAAGCTCCTCGAGCTGGTGGCAGGAGGCGCGCGCGGACACATAGCTGGAGGCGAGGATGAAGGCTCCCAGGATGAAGGAAGACGCCACTATGGTGAGCGCCGCGATCCTCGCGATTTGCACTGACGAGGACACTCGCTGTCTGTATGCCTGTTTAGGAAAAAGTACTTTATTAATACAAAGTCTTGCAAATAGTTATGTTAGGACTGCCCTGATATTAGCTTTATGACTATTCTAAGATATTTTTTTTGTGTAATCAGAGTTTGTTTTATATTCCCTATTGAAATAAATACTGCATTACGTGAGTAGGAACATTTTCTGCACGACATGAGTGTAAAATGTCATTTTACATTCTCTTTTAGGAACGAGGAAATGAGACAATAATCTAAGTACTTAGGTAGATAAGTATCACCGCGAAAATGTTAAAGTATCTACATAAAACTTTGCAACAATAAATAGAAAACATGTTCAGATGTTGCAAGTAATAATCCCATGACCATAAAGGCCGGATCATAATCCCACACCTAATCGCACATCCAAATGAATTGCAACACTCCTGCAATACCGTGTTGACGGTAGAGTACTAACGCTGCGTTTGGTCCTTAGCGAGACGCAGTTAATGAAGCGGTGGTTTACAAACTACACGACGAGGTACCACAATTACATAATACTTTAAGCGGCGCTGTGCGGTCGGTAACGCGGAGAAAGTGCCTCAACGATTGCATTTGAGAAACCCATCTATAAACAACCGATGCAATGTTGCGAAATTACACAGACTTAATCATTTCTCCACAGTTTACTGTTAATTTTACTTTATTAACACTTAAAGCGTCGAAATTGAGAATAAATGCTAATAAGAAGCTAATGGTCTTTACCGATTTTGGTTTTAATTAAATGAGTAAAATGTACTTTCTTTCTATTGTTACGTACAATATTGCCATTAAATTAATGTTTGTTTTGTGTGTATTGGGCCACCAACTATTTAGCTAAAATAATGTGAATTGTGACAAACAAAAACTTATCATATTTCACGTTAAAGAACCTAGGCTTTAACCCGGGTTTTATTTTTTAAATCTTTGGTACTCACTCCCAAATATCCAGAAAAATAGTGGTATTACTATACTTTAGCACCTATTTATAGATATTGAGTTAATTTTTTACACACAATTGAAAAACATATTAACTCAAGTAAAGCTTGACTTGAAAGCTTGTTAAATAGGTGTTGGTTGTAAAGAATACCAGTCACCGCGAGCTGACTAGCATCGCTAATGTACTCGTATTCCTGTCCCAAACACTGAGCCGGCGCTGACACAATAACTCAAAACAATATTAGGTATTCCATTGACATCCTCGATTCATAGACTCGCATGTCGATATTAACGTATGCGTACGTACGACATCCAATATCAATAGACCGGTATTATAAATACGAATCTGACTGAATAATTCAAGTTACAACACCTTTATCATTATATTCCTATTGTCGTAAAAATAAATTCAACAAAACAGATTAAACATATAAACAAAGTGATGACAAAAGGCTATTTTCATATTCTTCATTAGTCATTGTGCTAAGTGTGTTTTATATACAATTTTCTGTGTATATGCAAATCACGTCTCGGTTCCAGTCACTAGCCGGTACGAGTGATCAGCGGCCACCGGTATCATTAAGTAACAATTAGAACCTCTTGTTTACACCGTGACCGCAGACGCGAAAACATCACAATTACTAGGTACCCTCATTACATTATACATCAACTTTATAGTCATCGTGTGGTACATTGGTAAAAACTCGATAAACAAATTGGTTCCAACCTGACTGAGCATTTCTTTAGCTACAATTAGGAAAACTTACAATCAAGTCGCTTTTCAACCTATCTGTATAAAAATCGGGAGCGACGATGCAACCCGAAGGTGCACCAAATAGCCACAAGTCAAAATAACAGCACCTATTTTTACGTAGTGGTGTAAAAATGTAATTATCATTCGTTTTTTAACGCTATCATTACTGGTCTGATTGAAGTGTCCTCCCTGAATGAGGGATACAGATTAGTAATCCATCACGTGGGTCTAGTGCGGTTTCGACGTTGGCATGGGTTAAGTTTCTAGTTTACGTCGGCTCCGTACTTAGTACCTTCCATTCTACGAACTTATATTGCATTATCAAACTCACTAACTTGTCTGAAGAGTCTTATACACGAAGACTTTATACAAACTTAACAAATATTTTTAGCAGTACAGTAAAAACATTAAGAAAAAGGACCTACATTTCCACAATGACTTTCTTATCCAAATCTAGTTTCAAAACGGATCATTATGAACAAAATACATATACCTAATATGAGCTTTTTCTTTACTGTCCATGACTTTCCTGTCTTATAAAAAAGTATTGGGTGTAACACTAACACCACTCTGTAACGTACTGTCTGTATGCCTGTCTGTAACATGGAGTTATTTCTAAACGAGTTGAATTAATCTAATTTGAGTACCTATATCCGCTTAAAAATAACTTATTTGTTTCATATTATTATTCTAAGTATATTTATTTGAAAAGTGACTTAATTGCAGAAGTTTTTAGCGATGATTCAAGATAAATAATAATTTCAATTGGCATAAAATGTTTTAATGTTCGGTTTTGTAGCTCAGCTACTTAATACCTAAGTCGTTTTTTTAAAGTTAGGTACTCGAATGACAATAGATAGAGATCTCTAATAGTTTGCATGTCTGACTGACCGCTTCTAGGATATGACGTAAGCTCATTGTGTCCACGGGCCGCCAACGATTTCACTGTATTTTGTTTGACGAACCTATATTTATACCTAGGTATATATCGATCATAGTCCAAATAATAAAATAAGAACCAAAATATTTTAAATAAGCCATAATAGTATCTTATTTAATTCATCTATTTACGTGACTAACAATTAGGTACTGTCTGTATATGTAGTTATTATTAATAAATACCTACCTAGGTATTGGTACCTAGGTACCTAGGTATTGTTAAACTTATTAGGTAAACAATTAATAAACACGATTGATGAATTTCTAAAGAAAATAAACAATTACTTATGTAAAGTGGATATTGAAAAATATAACAATTATTCATTATAGAAGTCATTGATTGCACAATCATAAGTAGTTAGGTAAGTACATAATAATAACTCTTTTCATACCACCCCTATGCCTCGTCATTCATCAACAATCAATATTTTCATGACCGCTGTAATCTTTACACGGAGTATCTTTTCTACATCTTGCAAAGTCTGTTGGTCGTAATCTATACCTTATTATTATTGCCACTAGCAGAAGTGTTTACGTGTTAGCACTATTCTAGAAGCTTCCTTAGCTTCTTTGCTTTGAAACGCAATTATTCAAAACTTTATTATTGCTATTAGGATAGGTAGATAGATGAAGTTGCGTGATAAAATGTGATAAGTAGTAATGGCTACGATAATGGTGGGCACAAACAATAGAACAATGTATATTCCCATCTTTATATAGTACATCACAGTTCTAGGAAAATAACACATTGCTGTCATCTGTGTGACCTCGCATCCTTTAATACGACGTCATTTTAACCAATTATCAGATTCAGTTTTGTTATCTTACTCTAGAATCTAAATCTGCTCAACCTGTGAGTTAGCGTCAAAGAAAATGCATGTCGGAAAATTACTCGCTGAAGTTAATATTAAGTACATTGTATGTTTTCTTCGAGATATTGTTCTGACAGCCATTGAACTGATTTGGATGATTTTCATTTTATAGAATCATTCAATAACACCTAATCTACATCATACTAATATAATAAAGCTAAAGAGTTTGATTTTTGTATTCTATGCTTTTTTGAACGCGCAAATCTCGGGACTTTTAGTCCGATTTAAACAATTCTGGTACATTTAAATAATGGATAGGCACATTCAACGGAAAGGTAAAACCACGGGACGCTGCTAGTAAATGATGGGCTATAAGTACATAAGTAGTTTTCATAAACTGAGATAACTTGCTAGTAGTATCTCGTGTGAGGATGTGGAATACACCACGAAGACAATGATCGTCGGCCGTTACGTCACGGCAGTTGATTTAATAATATTTTTGTTATACCAAAATAAATAACAATGTGTAAGGTGAGTAGTATTATTTCCATAATAATTATGTCATAATATTATCGAGTCCGTTGGTAGCTACATAATAGAACTCATCCCTTCTTACTTATGTTATAGTTATACCTTACAGTTACTGTATTAATCTACCCATCGGTAAAGTCGTACCTATGACGCAACTTCAGTGTCCACCTCTTTTACAAACGCGTAGAAAGTATCCTCAACATTACATTAATACATAATATAAAATCCTTGCACCGAAAACTGGTAGATAAATACCCCGAAAGCATTAAGCTTCTAACGTCAACACATTATATTATATTGTACGAATTATAGTGTTAAAAATATTAAACTTAACCGCTAAGTTGATTTTGATGAAATTTTGTATGGGGATAGTTAAACACTCCACTGATTAGATTCCCATGGGAAAATGAAGATACCGCGGACGCTTTTAAGTAAATTAGTTAAAACAGTCACAAACAAAAATATATCTCAGACTTATTAACTTTTTAATAATTTTGAAACACAAAAAGCATTAAAATTCGTACTACTAATACTAAGCATGTTAGAAAAAGGTAACGGGCTTTGTAACGGCTTGGCCTGATCTGTGTGTCAGCAGCTTATGAGTTCTAGACACACGTTTATAGCCCTTGGAAATAACAGAGAGGCACTTTCCAGCTATTTATTACATTACACTCGCGCCGCACCGCAATAACAAACACTGCTTTCCAAATCTGCTATTTATTTATGTATTCATCGACCGAACATATTCGTAATTTTGACCTACTAAATAGACGTTTTGTATTACCCTTCAACGATCTCTCCATTTGTTATGAAACATGCAACACCATAACACGACCTGCGGACCGAATATTTACCTAATCTGGACCATAATGTTTAATTAATTGTGAAACACGTCGATAAAAATGTTATAAACTTTGCCAGAAATGTCGCCGTTCTAACATGCTTGATTTGATATTGCAATAATATTTGCTTTAAACGTTAATCAAACCGTAAATTTATTTCATTAAAATGTAAGTATTTTTATGTACTGAGCTACATTCATTTTACTATTTGATGACTGAGCATTATATAAGTAAATCGACCCAAAAACATTTAACATCAAGTTAATGCCGAATAGGTTTGTTGTGACACTTCTGCTTGCCAACGGACAGGCATAATTTATTTCATATTAAAAATATTAAAATAACGGATATTCTCATACCGGTGGCGGTTCCGAAGCGCTGTAAACTTCCGAGGGAGGGTACTCTGGTTTCATGGTGATAGTCGCCATGGAGTCGGGTTGTTGCTCCTTCTCCATCACTATTTTTTTTTATTAAAAATTTAATTCGAATTGTACGCGCGTATTGTAGAACGTTCGAATGATAAGTGTGCGCAAGTGAGCGGACCGTGGTAGCGGCGCAGGCGCAACCTCGGCAGCCTCGGCGCGGTGGAGGGGCACGGCCCTTCTCGCTCTCTTCGCCGGGTGATTGTAAACGAATGACGACTCCCAAGATTTACTCTTTGTGAAACTACTGCACTAGAAATTCAACAATGATATTGTTTTATTGTTCACTTTTCAGCCATCAAATATGGAATTTCATCCAAATGTCATATAACTTAATTAATTTGAACTTAGCAAACTTATCTCACGCAAATAAAGCAGATTAGAGGGTAAGGTAACAAGTCAATGAAACTGTAAATAAACTGTGTGACACAACAAAAATACAGGGTGTTATTTTTTCGCAATTTACCCGGTTTGATTTCCAGGCGTAGCGTATTTATTTTCAACAAAATAAAATGCAGATTTTATTGTCACTAAAATCGATCACATAAACAGAAAAGATCTTCGTAACTATCTCTTGTAATTCAAACTCGCCCATACTGCCTAATTTAAAAAAGCCACCCTGTATAGTCAGATACATAATATACATGTACCTATGTTTAAATTACTAATCTGTGATGTAAGTATATCAATCACTACCATTCATTGGTATTTACCTATTATTAAATCAAGTCCCCGTTTGTATATCTGTATGTAGGTATGCGATAAAGTGAAATCTAAACATACCTCATTCACGAAGAAGATTTGGACATAACTCCAAGATTTAATAGTACGTTTTTTTTACAGGTACAATCACAGCAGTTGGCGGTCGACCACTTGGTGAAAATCGCTTGAACGCAAGTCATAACGCAAGAACTCAACGCTTGTACTACGAGTACAAAATACAATTTACATAATTATGAATTGCCTCTCCGAAGACACCTATAAAAAAATGTGAATACGCACATTTCTAGGTAGAAAACCAAACTTTCAAAGAAAGAAATTATACTTTACCAGCATGGTGGCTTTTTAATACAAGGCTGTACCACCCGCAGTAGGAAATTGTGATAATTATGCTTAATCTTCCTCACTGTACTGATCTTCGTATCTTCAGTAAGCGTAGAAGCCTGTAAAGAAGCAATAAAGGCATTTTTAAGGCATCTATTACGTACAGTACAAGCTAAAGGAAGTTCGACTGGTTTTGAGATCGCCTCAAGGACTCCGACATGGTCTAACGATAGAAACAACCAGGACCGACAATTTAACGTACCCTCTGAAGCACGGTAGGGCTGAGATAGAAGTGCCATAGTCGGCCACCCATCCAGGTAGGGGCTGAGCTGCACGTTGCTAAACAATAGCAATGAGGTACAATTTAAGTACTTTAATATGCCATATATTTTTAAAGTAATAGGTATAAGTACCTACCTATAATTTGCTACTTATTCAGAATGTAAGTACTAATTCAGTATATTCGTAACTAGGCTTCTAAAAGTATTTAGTAATTTAATCAATACTCGGCATTTTAAAGGACATCAATAATTTACTTGTCCATTATGCTAAGCTTATCCATATGATGACCACCCCTGATCACGTAATGTAGGTGTGTCTCTTTCCTTACGGTCCAAGCAATGTCATGCCATCCTTTAAAAATTATATTAAATTCGTTGAGTGAGCGTGAGTATATGTATATATATAAAAAAATGAAACCCGTTTTCCTTGGTCGCGGCATCACGCGTGAATGGCTGGACCGATTTCCACGGTTTTGCATTCTTTGGAAAGGTCTCGGGCTCCGTGAGGTTTATAGGGAATAAAAATCAAAATTCCCACGGGAACGGGGGCGCTGCGGGTGAAACCGCGGGGCACAGCTAGTAGTAGTATAAATAAAGAAATATGTATGTATAAAAATGTACCTTATTATTTTCAATTTAGCGGGTTTGTGTCGTGTAACCGTGTAACGATGTCAGTGATGCAAGTGTCAGTCACTTTTTCAGTCAGTACCAGTACCAAGGACTACAGTTTGTATATTCAATCCATGGTCGTAAATAATGCATAGTTAGTCTGCCAGATTTCTGTCAGTTCCAAGTCAGTTCCTAACAAATTCAAATCAAATTTGATGTACCTACCTAACATGTCACATGCGTGACGAATTGACATTTATAATTAATGTCATTGTCAATGTCTGACTGACTGATATGATATAAACGATTATATTTGACTGACTGATCTATATTTCCGATCCAATCCTGCAACAATTCTGAGCCGATTTCGAAGTAAGACTGTGTGTGGTTATATTTGATTTACCATTTATAAATAAAACAGGAATCAAGAAATTGAATACTGCCTAAAAATACAGATATCATCACTTTAATTTTGTATCATAACCAACGCCACCAACATGAGTGCTACAGGAAAAGGGACCTTCCAACCGGTAAACTGCACAATTTTTATTCTTAGATCTAGGGTTATTTTACAAAACCGAAGTTTAGAAATAGTCTCAAAAGTTCTGGATTGTCCGAATACTCCGTTCTATAACATTTTTGTAATAATCTTTATAGTGCAGTTATCAAATAACAGGTTTGAGACTTAAATTAATATAAAAAATGTGATAAATGTATCATATGGTTATATGCTGATATTTCTTATCAGGACTCGGATGTTCACATTTCATTTGAAGACCAACAGAAGATAAATAGGTTTGCTCGTCTCAATGCCAAAGTTGATGATTACAAAGACGAGCTGAAAGTCAAACAGAATGATGTCAAAAACCTTGAAGATGCCGTTGAAGAGCTGAGCTTGACTGATGATTCAGAAAAAATACCTTACCTTATAGGAGAAGTATTTATTTGCCAGAACTTAGAAGCAACTCTTGTAAGTATAACAAAATTATTTTAAAGCCATAATGTTGCACTGTATACATTTTGTTTAAATAAAAAAGAAAGTTCTTTGAAAGTTTTGTCTTGTGTTCATACTTATTTATAAATCATGTCCTCAGAAATGTCTGGAAGAAGCAAAAACTAAAAAAGCAAATGAAATTGGAGACCTTGAATCAAAAATGGACGAAATTAAATCACAAATGAGTGATTTGAAAGCACATTTGTATGGAAAATTTGGAAGTCACATCAACTTGGAAAATGAAGAGGAATGAAAAGAGAGAGCTTATATCTTAATCATTACTTTCAATAAAACACAACTTACGGATGATGTTATATTTTGCAAACTAAATTGTATTTGCCAATTACTAATTATTGCACACATAAAAAATATAAGTAAATATTTATAACATTACATGGGTCATTATTATTTATTTATAAATGTCTTGTTATGAAATGGAAACTAATTCCAGAGTATAATAAAACTTTGTTTTCATTATGACAAAATACTGAATTAAGTACCATATGTACAAACATTTGGGTGATCAAGTTCCATTTTATATAGAAAATGGGCATCAAGCTTTCAGATATGAAACTTTATTCACATCAGTTATTCCTGTGAAAACACCATATTAAGAATAAACAAATAATAAGTATTTCTTCAAATCTCTATGTTCTGGTCATTTCTGTTCCGGCAGTGACCACTATTTCACAAAACCCTTACATTATGCCTCCCTCTGTATCAATACACACCTCCAAGTGGTTTATGTGTTTATGTCTGTCAATGAATGGTTCAAGAACGAACGCAATCTTCAGTGAAAATATAAATAAAATTAAGCCTATACTTAATTTCGGTACCAATTTACTTTTTTGGTTTTAATTTGATTAAAATAAACAATATAATTTAAAGACAAATATTTTACAACAATTACATTGTTTTCCATTTAATTATGTTCATGGACAGTAGATATCATCAAAACACTAAGTATAACACACACACCAAATCTTCTTTTAGAAGTATAATTAAAAAGCTAAATAATTTCAAGTCTAGGCTTGACAAATACTGTGAAGCTAAAGTGCTTGTTTTATAACTTATATAAACAACTTTATACTATACAGAATTCAAATGTATGGTAAAAAAAAATATAGTACTGGAATACCTTTGCACATAGAAATATACCATTGAAGTAAAAGTAGAGATTATAGATAGGTAATAATCATAGAGATAATCATTCCTGTATTTTGGCCAAACAAACTTGAAAAATCGCCGAAATAGAATATGTAAGAGGCCGCCCTTAACATGTAGAGCATATTTAGACATCCAAAGCATATTTTATTATTACGACTTATGTATACATACATAAAAATAAATAAGCATTTCAATAAAAGGTACCTTCCATGTATGAAGGCAATAAAAAAATTAAGAAAAGCTAAACTTATCTTGTGCCTTATCGTAATTATAGTACAATTAAGTAGCTTCATGTCCAATAATTAACCTAGAATCACATTTAATGTGCTAACACCACGCAACCAACAAATACGATAATAAATAAAGCAGATTTTTGGTGTTTTCATGATTTCCTAGCAAAAATGAATTACAAATGTAATTTAAAAATTGTTATTTAAGTATTTTAGGCACACTGATTAATATATATTGCACATATTTGATAAGAGTTAAATTTAGAAATATTCGTTACAAACAACAGTATTTTTATGTGATTTTTTTAATTTTTATAAACATGCACATAGGCATTCAAGTCGAGCCCAGACACAGGCCGCTAATTGCCGCGCTGTGTCAGTAACACCTTAAAAATAAACTAAGTATGTATTTGTATATGTATTTTTAAAAGCTGTATCACAACATAAAATACTGACCTCTTCTAACTATACTGTAATATTATGTAAACATTTCTTACTAAAACTAGATGTAGACTCAGAAGTAATACATAATTCATAGGAATTCAAATTGTAAAATGATATGATATTACAACATAAAAACTTATAACAAACTATCAAACTATAATATTATCACAATCACTGACTACGACAACAATAATTGTACTAATTCTATTTAATATTTATGCGAATTCTATTTTAAATAACTTAATAAATTGTAGTAGGAATAGTGAATTAACTAAGGACTGTGGACGCGCGCTTCAGACGCCCCGCTGTAGACTGGTGTGCGAGTTGGAAAGGGAAGCAGTTTGTACGCTTTCCTCCTCGTCTGTTTCCCTGTCGTTGGATATTCTGATCGCCTGGTACCACTGGTTGGTCAAATCTGTCATTTGACTCTTACAATCTTTTAATTCCTGAAAAAAGAAATCCATTTACAAATAGTGTCTTAGTATTCCATTGAACTCACCACCACTCAATCAACCTCCATCTAAACGATACAACGCCTTTGGTATCGATTAATTGTTGGGAACTTATTGAGAACACTAACCTGGTGTGTAAACCTCCTGGTGAAGAACGGCGTCAAATATTTCAGGTCGAGCCGCACGAAGCCTTTCATGCGTGTTGCGTGCGAGTAGTTTACCTAAAAATATATTAGAAAAATGGTGTTAAAATACATACGTACAATAACCAACTTCAAAGTTCAAAGTGGTAAACAGACTGTTTGTAGAATTACAACTTTTTTAAGTTGTTTAAAAATGGAAATTACTAATGAATTCTTAAAATTACAGAATTAAAAATATATACATTGTATAGTTAAAAAACGACGCAGACATGAATAAAGATATAGCATAATACAAAAATTAAAGGTAATTGAGAACCTCCTAGTTTTTGAAAGCTAGAAGTTGGGTTATTTAAAAAAATATTTTTGTGTGTAACAAGTGAAGTAGCTCCCGGTTCAATCTTCCGAACTAGTGCCGATTGCGATGGTCGTATTAATAATATAGTGCTATAATAAAACTAATATTAGTATCAAAAGTGAGTGTTACCTCCAGTTCTTCCTCAGTCATCTCGGACAGATGTTCAGAGTCAATGGCCTGGCCCCACTCTTTTGTCTTGGACAAGCTCACTTCTTTCTGCTTACGGAGAGATCGGGATCGCTTCGACTTCTTGTTCGCCTGAATAAGGAAAAGTCATTAAAGTATTTACCTGCAATATCTTACAGCTGAGTAAAATCATCTCCCCTCACTGAGAGAATAATTTTAAAGGAATTAAGAAGCAGATTTTATGATCCCACTGCAGAGGAACATAAATTTCGCTAGCTGAAGGTATACTAACTTTTAGGCGTAATCATATTACGAATTATATTGTTTAATGTTACAAAAAATGCACCAATAAAAAAGAAACACAGAATAGAGAGCTCTATTGATGTAATTTTATTATAAAGTTTATTCATTTATATGAAAAAAGAACATGAAGCGATTCCTGCGTAATATTTTCTTTTTTCACTATCTGACAATTAAGCTGGTAAAACAATTATCATAATACCTATGTAATGTGGTATTTCACTGCTAAAAAATTTTAAGAATGCGGAGCGTCGTCATAATATTGATTCATGGTTCTGTTTACTTACTCGTAAAAACTTCAACAATGGCATGGTAGACCCTCCGAAGAATAGCGTCGTAAACAATACTATAATAAGAGTAGTAGTTATAATCACGTGTCGCGTTTCATCGGAAAAGCCGAGATGAAGCGACAAAGCGTACGATATGGCACCACGTAATCCTGAGGAAACAAACAAAATCTTATTGTTTCATACATCATACATTATTTGGTTTCGAGCAATAAATATAAGATAGTCTGTAGATTCCCACCACATGACAGAAACATTTCGCTCACTGAAAATATCAGTACAATGAGGACTATTAGGTGTAATTGCTGCTGTATCCCAATGCTTTAGTAAGCATGTTGATCAACTTATCCCTGACCAGTGCGGGGATAGACGTAGTCAGTGCCGGATCGCTTTAACTACTGAAGGTCCTATATACGGTCGAAGCATAATCGAAACATATACATACAGTACGTAATTGAACGTTTAAATAAGTTATAATGTGTTCAACGTAGGTATAATAAAAAAATTACTCTAAGCTCTATATATAAAAAGTAATTCTTATATAACATGCCTCGTCATATATGAGAATTGAATCCGAAGTGTTCGGATTGGAGTGTAGAGTAGAGAGTACATTATCAAGGTTTTTAGTTTAGGTAACCTATCTACTCTGCCTATTTGAGCATAGTATAATCTCTCTCTGCAACCGACGCAAAATGGGCGCAACAAGAACGCCTAATTGCGGAAGAAGCAGTCAACAGTAACAGTAAGGTCTCTCTGCCTGAACCTCAAGGTATCTCCGTCCTAGAGCAAATGCTATATAGGCTTCATAACCGACACATCAACATGTTAGATATCTAGTTATCTGCTGATGCATTTGTTTCGTTAGTTAGGGACTTATCTAGAGATAAGGACTATATCAAATAACATAATTATATTAGCAATAATAAATTATAACGCACCGCTGAACCACATGATGAACATCATTTTCTTTGTGATCTTGTGTTCGCGGAACTTGTTGCAGAGCAGGGCTAGCGGGAAGATGTTGGCAGCCCGGCCAAGCAAGCACATCACTATACTCCATGACACCAGTGCTGGCTCTACTCGGTGTCTGAAACTGTTTGAGCATATTTTTTGTTAGCTTGTTATACTATAATACTACACCAGCTCTCGCTTATTAAAGTAAAATAAGGCGTAATAGAAACCTTCCCTAATGCGAGTTGGTCTCCATGTTTGAAAAGTTTATAATATAAATATCTCCAACTTACTGCAAAAATATTTATTAAATTCAATGCAACAAGCACATTGTAACAGAAATATAATGCAAAATAAATGTGATCAAAGATAATAAACGAGTTCTGTTTTCGAAAGTAATTCATTGCACAATAACTCACCTGAATATTGCTAAACCGAGATAAGCGAAAACACAAGTTTCTGCAATGAAGGCCAGTGTTCTCATGGTCTGCTGCATCGTCACTTGGGTCACAGTCGATAAGTTGAAATGGGTGTAATGAGACATCACAATACCACAGAATAAGATTGCCATGATCCCTGGAACAATGACACCAAAATTAAAATTTCTAGAGATGAGCAAATCCAAACAACCCAAAAATCAAGCTTAATCATATATACCATCAGCACTTTAAGCACCATGGGTGCTGCTTTGTGCACATTCATGTGTGAATTTCAAGATTAAATGTAGCCCATAAGCTTCCTCTTAAATGAAGCTACCCAATCAATCAATTCTAAAGAATCAGAGAAAGGGATGACGAGTGTCTCATTCAATAATCACTTTACTGTTCTCTATTACTATAAATCCTTCAGTTAGAAACAAATAAGATAGTCCGTTAATTATATTATTTTAATTGGTTTCTAATTGGAAATTATATTTAAAAATATTCAATAGTATAAAGTATGAATATGAACTGCATTTGAGTAATTGGATTTATTACTAATATTAACAAAATGTTAACCAAATCACCTGATAAATGGATTCCTTCAGCCAACACATAAGGAGCATAGGTGAACACCAGCATCATCCCAAATTCCAAAGAAGGATTCTTCCGCAAATCAACATGTTTCAACAGCAGAGCACTGACCAGAGCAAAGAGCACTCCAATTCCCGCTGAGGCAAAGAACATCAGCCAGAATCTATTGATAGCCGACAGGATTGCTTCCCCGGTAGACATGATGGGATCATTTGAGTCTAGCACAGCAGTTGTGAGGACAATGGCAACAGCATCATTTAGTATACTCTCTCCAAACACCAACATGTTCAGAACGGGGTCTACATCCAGAGCATGGAAGATGGCCACAGTAGCCACTGGATCCACCGCCGATATCAAAGAGCCAAACGCAAATGACTCTACAAAACTCAACTTGTACACAACCTGGGCCAACCCTAGCAGGTATATTCCAGCTCCAATCACAAATGCAGATATTGCAGTCCCCACAATAGCAAATAATAAAATTGAAACAATATTCTGGAAAAAGTTTCCTTTGTGTAAATTGTACCCAGATTCAAATATTATAGGTGGTAGGAGCACCAAAAAGAATGCAGTAGGAGAGAAGGCCTCCTCTTTTCTCCAGTTAGCAATATTCCTTATTGACATCATGTTTATTATCATACCAATCAGTGCTCCCAAGAATACAATGACCACACTCTCAGGTAGGTATGAAAATCCAGTCTGTAACATTAGATGTATCAACAGAATACCAAGAGCTAGGATTACAAGCACAAAAAATATAGCCATGGAACTGTTGTGCTCATCTTCAGCTGAGCTTTTCTCAGGCAGCGGAGCCGCGTCGGAAGGGCTCACTACCGAGGCGTTGGGAGCAGCTGATGAAGAGACATTAACTGGTGCAACCGCCAATATAGAATCATTGGAAGGGCCTATTTCGTATACTATATTGGGTCCTTCAGAGGATGAACTCACAGTGGTCTGGTTGACAACAGGTTGCTCGCTAGAACTTGCTAGATTACTATCGTTGGCTCTTTTTGACCTTGATAAAGCGACTTGCTCAATATCTTTATATGATTGCGTGTATTCACTTCCAACAGCATTTTTGCTATGCTGATATTGCTCTTTCTCTTCATCGTGCAATCCAAATGCAGCACTCGATAAGCCTATCACTAGGAAACATACCGATTTGAAGATATACATCTTGATTGATTATTTACCAAACAAATTAGAATAATCGGTCTCCATCTATTTGTGAAAAGACACTGTAAAATAATAACTAATGCGATTTCACAATTCCCAAAACGTAGTCTTAAATCGCACTGTACGTAATTCAATTAATACGAATTAGGCTTACAATTATTGTTATTGTTAACGAATTCCAACCCACGGCAAGGCACCTCAACCACCCGAATTCAATTCAACCGATTTATGAATGAATCTATGACATTGAATGATAGATAGATTGATTGACAGAAGATCACTCACAGCTGACGACAACACCACGCGGCCTTTTTTGTTGATGTTTTCCTATGGTTCTGTCAATGTCAAAATTTGAATATATTTATTATGGAAGAATCTGACATCTGACTGACAAACAAAAATATCTGTTTTCTGTCTGATCAATTCTGCACCAATTCTGATTCTGTCTGATCAGCACCTGTGATCAGCTGTGGTGATCAGCACCACAGACCACCACGAAACACAGCTGTGACAGTCAGTCAGTTAGCTAAGTTCAGTTTGTGCTAAACGAATGGGTTTATTTATTTACTTTTTCTGTTTTTAATTAAATTGAAATCTAACAAATTACAAACTCGTCGTTGACTCTATCAAGGCTTCATCATAATAATTAAAATCAGTTTATTTAGTAAAAAACATTTACTTCTAATTATTTTAATAAATTGTCGCAATTAATACTTTCATGATGTCTGATGGGCTGCTAGGTAAGGTGAAAGTTTTTGTGATAGCTAGCCTTTTAATAATATTTTAAAATCATAACGAGGTCTTCTTTTATTTATTTGTGCTATGAATGACAATGCAGACGCACTTTTATGTTGCAGTTACACCAAGTCGAGATTGCGCTATATGCCTGCAAAAGTGTCACCACCCTACTCAATTGCCTTGTGGACATATTTTCTGCTTTCTTTGTGTAAAGGTTTGTTCCTTATCTTTCAAAATTAGTTATTTGTCAAACCTATGAGATCATTAATCTCTTTCCCATTATTGTAGGGTGTTGCTATTCAGAATCGAAAATGCGCAATGTGTAGAGCAGAGATCCCACCAGACTATCTAGACCACCCCATACTACTGGAGAAGTTATCACCTCTTCAAAATGCGGACGAGTTCCAAGTAGAATATCAGTGGTATTATGAAGGAAGGAATGGTAAATATAAATATTATTATGCCATTTATCAATGTTATCCATTACCATTAAAACCATATTATTAAATATAGTATTGTGTCAATACATTTATTTTATTGTTATTCTTAATTTTTAGGATGGTGGAAATATGATGAGCGAAGTAATGTTGATCTAGAGAACTCATTTAACAATGGAGATGCAGATTGTAAACTATTGCTGGCAGGAGCCTTGTATTCAATAGACTTCCAAAGTATGACTCAAGTGAAATGTAATGATCCCACTAGAAGGAGGAGAGTGAAAAGAGATACTCCACTACTTCCAGCTAAAGGTAAGATTACCATGATATTATCAATCAGGTTTATTAACATGTAGTCAGGGTTGTACAAAAATGTCTAAAATTGACTGTTTGTAATATTTTACATTTTGTAATATGTTTTTATATTCAGCCATTTATTGTATTAAGTTTTTTAAGTTTTTAATCTGATCCTAATAAAGATTATTATATTTTTTTCAAAAAGTCTGTAACTTTCTTTAAAAAGGGACCTACCTCACCTCTTCCTGTATGTTTTTGTTTTTCACTATATTTCAGGTGTAGCTGGAATTAAAACAGAGTCCAGTAATACAATAACAAATAAGGACAATAATGATTTGAACACAAATACTGTTGACGCCAACAACAGTAGGGTTGTGGAAATCGATGATGATGATGATGATGATGATATTGAAATAATCGAAGTAGAACCAATAGTTATAGAAATTGATGCAGAGGTTCTAGAAGGAAATGCTGATGTTGCTGCCATTGATGAAGTTAGTGATAGTATTCAGAGACTTAGGTAAGCTAGTAACTGGTGGCTGTGTTTTTCTTTTCTTTTTAATGTTTTCTTTATCAAGGACTACTTGGCTTGTATCAAAATGTGACACTTACTTATCTTCACTTGACTAGTCAATTAATACAATTACTAATCTATATCTTAAGAACACAACTTTATTATAAAAATATGTTTCCTAACATTCACAGTAACAACTGGAAAGAATTAATTTTATTCAAGTTTTTCTAAAATCTTTATGGAACCATATTATTTACATACTACAAAAAATGGTGCATTTTTTGTTTCAGTGTAAGAAGTTCATCAAATGGGGAGCAAACATGATTCTTGTTACTTACAAAATTACGTTCTTATGTATCTTAATACTGGAGCTGGCTTAGTTACACAAAGTTTATTTCTAATCAGTTTTAAACAAAATAGATCATAATACCTTTATAGTTCATTGGTTAGGTTATATTGTTATCTAAATTATTGATTTATAATTTACTGAAAAATAAACCTAGATTCTAGTTCATAAACTCTAATATAACTTATGTATATTAGCATAGGCTAAAAATCTATTGTTAATAAAATAAAGGATTTCTATTATATGGGTTTTAATTAATGTATGGTATTATATTATTATGTTCCTGTGAAAATTTTGTGATGAAAAGAAACCTATAAAACCTTCCTCTTTCTCACTTCCAAACCAGAGTTTTCTTAAAAGTTAGGAAGTAACAGAGATACTTATGATGATAAAAATATATACCTATATAAATTACAAAAATAAAACACATTTTACATCAAATTAGTTTTTAATTAACAAATAATCTAAATATCTATCTACATATTTTACAAGTTTTAGTATTCACCAAGGCCTGACTCTGCCCTGTGTAGCATGCGTCAGGATCCAAGTGTTATGGGGTTTCGGCTTCATAGACATTGTTTTGTGTCGAGGGGACTTTGGACAAATATTGTACACCCTCTCATCTCTCACAACAATATAACAAGACTGGCAGCGCCTCTTTACTCTAGCTTTAATTTTAAATCCACAACTAGGATTTAAGATGGAGGTAAATGTTGGCAAAAGGGCCCTCACATGATCAGTTTGCTTTTGAAATGTACTAAACATTGATCGGTTTATGAGAGTTTGTGTACTCAAGGCATTGAAAACCTTTACCATTGAAGTTATTCTTTGCATCTTGCCTGAAAATTGTTAAATATTATTTATATAGTAAGGTAATTGCTGTTTGAAACACACTGTGAAGATTTGTTATTTTATTTAAAAATAATTAAAAAATAACCTTTGTTATAAATATGAAGGTCTTATATCAACCTACTATATATTAATATAGAAGGGCAATTAGATGTTATGTTTTTTATTTCAATGTTTGGATGCAACTATAACTGGTTGTCCTAGCAGTGCCCAGCTGGACGGCAAAGGTTTAATTTAAAATTATTATTGTAGTGCCAAATAAGCCAAGCCATCCGAGTTTTACGAGACTAACAAACTCATTTTGATATTGGTTATGAATGAAGAACATGCAAACATATGTATCCTTAAACGACCAAGGGATAAATAGATTACAATACCACCCGTGTTCAAATGCTCTTTTTTTTTTTAAAGGGTTATAAAATTTGAAAATGAAATGTGTACTTACTTAACAATTTCACTTATCGAAATTATCAATATGCAGTTTACAAACAAATATTATTAGTCAACCGATAAGGTGGATGATTATCATAAAATGAAGTTCAATAATTGAATTTCTATGACCAATTGTAATAAAGGCATTTACTTTTGCCAGTCAAGCAAGAGGAGTTTTGTATAATATCACAACAATTATCAACAATAAAATAATCCACAAAGACAAGGCGAAGATGACAGATGACTGACAGTTGATAGCCGTGACTGTGACAGCGTGGTGACAGCTATCTGAATTGTCAGAATTGCTGGATGTAGTCTGTGCTTTCGAAGGATGTTTTCCATAGATTTATTTTACACTTTAATTATAATAGATAATAGTAGTATATTCATAATCTATAATAGTATTATAATCTATATCTATATTCTTGTTGAATTTTGTAAAGGTGCGGTGGTCGTGGTGGTCACTTCGATCGAACACCTACTAAAATAAATTAAAGTATGTGAAAACAATGCAATTTATTCATTTTAGACATCATGTTTCATGAAGCCGTTCACAATCGATATCTAAATAGAAATAGTGTAAGAATATTAGGTATTTTCAAATAACCGGGTTCGATTCCTGAGCAGAGAATAGGTTTTTTGTAAATGGATGAAAGCAGTTTTTCTTCTTATTAAAATCGATGACATGGTTCCTAAGAACAGATCTTCGTAGGTATGTCTTATATGTAGTTACAGACTTTCCCATACTGACCGATTTAAATGATACACCCTGTATATATAGGCACCCCAGTAAATTTAGCGACCAATTCAATGAGATTCTGAGAAGCTGAATACATTATAATGCACATATCAATATTTATACAAGTATATTAGATCCACGGTAGGGACATAGGTTCCTTTGACGTTTTAAAAGTTGTCTGAAAAAAAACTCATGAAATTCCGTTTCTAGCACGCATTCTACGTGAGCATGCACTCGCGTTATTTAAGGTCAAATGCCAAAAAAACTGTTTCTTTGGGACAGCTTTTAGAACGTCAAAACGAAGGCATAAATAATCTACTTATTCATTTTATTACATCCATTTGAGAGGTTGTCCCATTTTGATATATTTATTTTACATTTTGGCCACTTTGGCTAACATAAACTGTTACAGAAGTGCCCTCGGTAAACTAAGCATTATGTCGGATGACGAAAAAATTGTTAATACAGTGAAAACTCCAATATTTTCGCCTCTAATTTACGAACCGGTTGGGTCTTACAGGTATTTAAATTCTTCAAATCTTCTACTTAGGTAGTTAGGTAATCGTACCAGCATTATTATGTTGTACCCCTTCCCTTGGGAATTTAAAAGGCATTCAAACAACAAAAAACGGTCCTCGACTTTATTATAATTTAAGCATTTATTCATATAGAATAGACCGACACCATGCCAAGCCTACTAGGTACGATGTATTACCTGACTAAGGTAAAATATTATTATTTTCCTACAGCCAAGCTGTTCTGGTGGATCAAATACTCTACATAGCTGGTATCCTTGGAATGGACCCAGGATATCAAATAGTGTGCGGAGGAGCTGGAGCCCAAACCAGGCAGATCTTAGAGAACATGAAAGTAATCCTTGCAGCGGGAGGATCCTCGCTGCATGGGGTTGTCAAGAATACCATCTACCTCAGTGACATCAACGACTGTCAGGTCGTAAACCAGGTCTACGCACAATGTTAGTGAAAACTCTTTTCTTTCATCTAAAGGTACGCAGGAGACCGCGAAAGATATAGGTGGTTGGAGGCGCAATTAATTTTTCAAATTCAAATTATTTCATTCTTCATAAAAATGGATCTGTCTGTTCGCGATAAACTCAAATACTACGGCACGGCTTTTAACGCGGTTTTTAAAAATAGATAGAGCGATTCAAGAGGAAGGTTTATATGTATAAAATTTCCCGAAATTCCCATGGGAACGGACACAACGTGGGTAAAACCGCGGGGTGCTGCTAGTATAAATTATGAATAAAAGTAGTCCTAAGATTATTCCCTGAGGTATACTTACACCACACCACAGTATATTAACTTTTATTTAGATGCATTATTAGTTTCTAGATTCATCTCGGGATTTTGATTACTTATTATCCTATTCCTGACCAAGATACACCTCCGGGCCTACTAATTTATGATCATTTTTATAATTTATTTTTCAGATTTCCCACGGAATTTCCCGACTCGCGCTACGTTTCAAGTGGCCAAGCTTCCTCTGGACGCGGCAGTAGAGATCGAAGCGATGGCCGTCAGCGGAGACCAATATTTCGTTAAAGAAGGGAGTTGCCCCTGTGCACGCAGAACGATACCTCCGTAAGTTATATGCCACAAACACACAGAAAAGACTAAAATCCAGTCGAATAATAACGTTAGTTAACGGGGGGAGAGGGAGCGCGGAGCGCAGGAAAACATACGCGCACGCGATTCGTATTGTTTTTTTCATAACTTACCATATATTCATATTCATATTCATTTATTTTGCGAATAAAGGTACATTATAGGTGTTACATTGTAAGTGAAGTTCCTCTTTATCCAGCCTCATATGTGAGGCGTGCAAATATTTAGTAGGTAGGTACTTAAATCTAATTAAAATAATGTAACATGGCAATAAAATTGTGAAAATTAGAACAAAGAAATTAAATAACAGTATGCACTCTATATAACAAAAATATCAAAATAATAATCTAAATAACAAAAAGAATTAAGTAAATAATAATAAGAAAATAATAATTATTTCGCACTAGCTCTACTCATCCGTTAAATATTCATCAATAGTATAATAACATTTGGTAATTAAAAGCTGTTTTAATTTATTTTTGAAGCTGACAATGTTCTGTTCTTGTATAATTGTGATAGGTAAGTTGTTATATATTCGAGGAGTCATTATAAATATACTATTGTTAAAAAGAGCAGTCCTATTTTGGGTATACTTAATTTTATGGCAATGACGTTTACTGTTTACCCTCTCAAATAGTTTAACATTAATTTTGGCAAATACACAAACTTCAAAAATGTAATAATATACATACATAATTCATAATTCAGGCTACTTTTAGAAATGGCAGTAACCAAAAATTTTGTATTGATTGACTTATTACAGTATATGTCTCAACGTATACCTACATACATACTTACAACATTTTACGTTAAAATAAAAAGTATTGTGGATATACCTAACAAGTAATAGGTATAAGTATTCATAGCAACGTTTTCAACGTTTTAATTTTATTTAACTTAAATTCAATCATTATATAAGATAAGACAGTGTGTATATTGTATGTAACTATCATACACTCGTATAACATTTCACAAAATTTTAACTCCACAATATGGATTAATTATACAAAGTGGATGGCGTACTATATTCTACTTTTTCTTTAAAGAGTTGAAATTCAAACTATCATGATTGATTTTTCACCCAATGACAACTTCTTCTTCAACTTCAACAACAACCAATTTTCTTTTTCAGAAGGAGTCGTCTGCGGCTGGAAAATCAACCTTTAGCTCTCTAAAGAAAATAAGAGTGTACCTACTATATGTTTATATAGAACTAGCAGCGCCCCGCGGTTTTACCTGCGTTGTGTCCATTCCTGTGGGAATTTCGGGATGAAAAATAGCCTATGTTACTCGTGGATAATGTAGCTTTCGAATGGTGAAAGAATTTTTAAAAACGGTCCAGTAGTTTTTGAGCCTATTCTACAAACAAACAAACAAACAAAGTTTTCCTCTTTATAATATTTGTGTAGAAGTGTAGATGTAGACTAGCAAATTTGCGCGGTGGTTCCACCCGCAATCCAAGAGATGGCTCTAGAGTGAACATTTATTTATTTATTTAACATTCTAGAATTAGTGGGGTCGCTCTCATACTGGTTGAACAGAATTAGTGGGGTCGCTCTCATACTGGTTGAACAGAATTAGTGGGGTCGCTCTCATACTGGTTGAACAGAATTAGTGGGGTCGCTCTCATACTGGTTGAACAGAATTAGTGGGGTCGCTCTCATACTGGTTGAACAGAATTAGTGGGGTCGCTCTCATACTTGTTGAACAGAATTAGTGGGGTCGCTCTCATACTGGTTGAACAGAATTAGTGGGGTCGCTCTCATACTGGTTGAACAGAATTAGTGGGGTCGCTCTCATACTGGTTGAACAGAATTAGTGGGGTCGCTCTCATACTGGTTGAACAGAATTAGTGGGGTCGCTCTCATACTGGTTGAACAGAATTAGTGGGGTCGCTCTCATACTGGTTGAACAGAATTAGTGGGGTCGCTCTCATACTGGTTGAACAGAATTAGTGGGGTCGCTCTCATACTGGTTGAACAGAATTAGTGGGGTCGCTCTCATACTGGTTGAACAGAATTTTCTTCTCTTGTTGAATTGAAACCACGTTTACGGATACACTCTGCTTTTATTTTACACTAGAAGCTTGCCGCGGTATTACCCGCGTTGTGCCCGTTCCCGTGGGAATTTCGAGATGAAAAATAGCCTTTACCTAACCTTCCCGTTGAATGTCGCTATCTAGAACAAAAAAAAATTCAAATCATACTGGTCATTCCCGAGATTAGCTCGAACATACAATCAAACAAACTTACCTATTTTATAATATTAGTATAGATTTTTAACTGGCGTTTCAGCCGCTTTACAAGAACCTAATATTTTCTGCTAAACCAGTATGAACCGTTGAACCGTGGAACCGTCCCAGAAGAGTCTTCTGTGAACCGATAAACCGTGGAGGAAACGTGGTCACAGCAGAGTATTTTGTGAAACGTGGAACTCTGGAGGAACCGTGGGCACAAAAGAGTCTTCTGTGAAACTTGGAACTGTGGAGGAACCGTAGTTACAGAAGAGTCTTCTGTTACTGTGGAGGAACCGCGGTCACAAAAGAGTCTTCTGTTACTGTGGAGGAACCGCGGTCACAGAAGAGTCTTCTGTTACTGTGGAGGAACCGCGGTCACAAAAGAGTCTTCTGTTACTGTGGAGGAACCGCGGTTACAGAAGAGTCTTCTGTTACTGTGGAGGAACCGCGGTTACAGAAGAGTCTTCTGTTACTGTGGAGGAACCGCGGTTACAGAACAGTCTTCTGTTACTGTGGAGGAACCGCGGTCACAGAAGAGTCTTCTGTTACTGTGGAGGAACCGCGGTCACAAAAGAGTCTTCTGTTACTGTGGAGGAACCGCGGTCACAGAAGAGTCTTCTGTTACTGTGGAGGAACCGCGATCACAAAAGAGTCTTCTGTTACTGTGGAGGAACCGCGGTCACAGAAGAGTCTTCTGTTACTGTGGAGGAACCGCGGTCACAAAAGAGTCTTCTGTTACTGTGGAGGAACCGCGGTTACAAAAGAGTCTTCTGTTACTGTGGAGAACCGCGGTCACAGAAGAGTCTTCTGTGAAACGTGGAACTCTGGAGGAACCGTGGTCAAGACCCTTCACAGAAGAGTCTTCTGTTACTGTGGAGGAACCGTGGTCAAGACCCTTCACAGAAGAGTCTTCTGTTACTGTGGAGGAACCGCGGTCACAAAAGAGTCTTCTGTTACTGTGGAGGAACCGCGGTTACAGAAGAGTCTTCTGTTACTGTGGAGGAACCGCGTTTACAGAAGAGTCTTCTGTTACTGTGGAGAACCGCGGTCACAGAAGAGTCTTCTGTGAAACGTGGAACTCTGGAGGAACCGTGGTCAAGACCCTTCTGTGGCCACGGTTCCCGTGTGTAAAATAAAAGTGAAGTGCATAGTAGTAGTTACATAGTAGTAGTAGTTACATAGTAGTAGTAGTTTCAAATCAAAATGAGTAGTGTTCGCTTAAACTTAAGAAACCAGTATATTATCTTCCTCCTCTTTATAATATTACTTAATTTGAAAATAATTTAGTAGATACTTCTACCCGCGTCGTACACGTTCCCACGGGAATTTCGGGATAAATGTATCTTATGTGTTATTGATGTATAACACAAGGGCGTACCCAGGTAGGGGCAGGGGGGGGCAGCTGCCCCCCCCCCTCTAGAAGATTAAATAAATGTAATTTTTTTTTGCAAATAGAAATTAAAAACGTGTTACCTACTCTGCGCAAAATGAAGTGTTGGAAATAAAATATCTTTTCAGCCAGATTTGTTTTTTTCTATAGTCTATAGTTAAATATTCTACAACATTCGATATAGAGTCTGTATAGTGAGTCGTGTCGGTCGTGCCGCAACGTATTTATTAGAATATTTTATATAGTGACTTTCAGCCGCCGTCAAACGAAACGCAAAATGTTTTGATCAAGTTTTGATACACTTTATTTATTTCTTTATTTCGTTTTTATTATTTTTTAGTGATAATGAAAGTGACAGTAACGATTCATAGTCTAGAATTTAATTTCTGGAATCTGATTTTGATTACGAGACAGAATAAATAAAACAAGTACCTCGGCAAATTTGCGGCAAATCCGAGAAGATTACTGTTAAATTAATATATACATACATAATATAATAATAATACATAATGTATAGTATAATTATGTATAATATTTTGTTTTGTGTCATCATCAAAATTAATGAATAAAAGTCAAATTTCATGATTTTTTGTTTCAATATACCCGACCGACGATCTTTTCGAAACAGGTATAAGCAGCCCCCTGCCCCCTCCTAGCTGAAATCCTGGGTACGCCCTTGGTATAACATATACTTCTACTGCAAAGTTTCATCCAAATCCGTCCAGTAGTTTTTAAAATAGTTAACCAAACTTCCATACAACCTTTCAATCCCTCTTTCTACCCCTTTCAATCATGTTTTCGTTAAAAAATGTCCGTTCTCAGGCTCTAGACTAACTGTGTACCAAATTTCATTCAAATCGGTTCAGTAGTTTTGGCGTGAAAGCGTGACAGACAGACAGACAGAGTTACTTTCGCATTTATAATATTAGTTAGGACTAGTTAGGATTAAACTAGTTAGGAATTGTTCGTTATCTTAGTTCTGTAATCTGAGCGAGAACTGATTTATTTAAACCAAAAATATAATAATAAAAATAAATCAGTCAGTGATGATCACCGACGATCACTGATGTGGGTTGTCGACGCCTTCGATATAAGGCACGATCCTGATAAGTCACTAACATCGGTGACCGACATCGGTGACCGACATCGGAGACCGATTTCGATGACTGACATTGATATTGAAGTAACATGGATTATGTTACTTCAAGGTTACTTCCCCTTTTCGTGCTCTCCGTCCATGATAAGATATGACAAAAGACATGGCAGGCAGTGGCATATCCATAGAGAAATATAATAACACCGGGAAGACATGTCAATATGTCAATATGACAAAGTAAAGTATTGTAAGTCGGTCCTCATAAAATAAAATAACTTACCTTTAACACCTTATGCTGAAAAATTGGACGACACAGATCACTAAATTAGTATTGAAAGAAAGAACGAGGACATTAAAGTACGTATAGTGACATCTTACCCCATTCATCAGATTCAGTCGTGTTTCGCCGGTAAATGCTAACAGGACTCCAGTAAGCAACTGTAAGCACTTGAAATTGCACCTACGAATAAGTATACGTTTTTTTAATTTGAGGGTATATTAAAAGTATTTTGCTTTGACTTTATGATTCCGAATAAGTATCTGTAACAATGTTTTGCATTACCGCAGGGCACATGTTAAGGAATTGAGATCTTAAAAATCATGAGTTGGAAAAGAAACTTACCTATTTTATTATCGTTGCTTATAAGTAAGTAGGTGGGTTCTGTAGTTATCAAGGGTTCATAGCATATTATGTCAAACTTAGTATCTAATAGAGTTTGAGACTGCCTGCACTCCGACATAGTTTAATGAACCCTCCGAAGCACGATTTTAATACCTTTCGACCACCCGATTCATCCAATGATTGTCAGATCAGATCAGAGCTGTTTAGTTTAACATTCACGATAAGCTAACATCAAGCATTCAAACTATGCCACGACTACGAGTGTTTCAATTGTATTACGATAACTTTACCATAATGGTTACGTTACGCTAATTATCATATCTTAATTTGAACTTCAGACCTCTCGGCCGATAAAAAATATTTACCTACACTTAATGGTTATAAGCAAACAAATCAGTATCATTCAATAACAGGGTGAAAACAGACGTCTACCCGTCAGAACAAAAAATGGCGAAACCCGAGAAAGTCACCAAGACTATAGTAACATCGCCTGAAATCTACAAACCGGTTGGGCCTTACAGGTTAGTGCTACTTATCTACGCGTACCTACTACTTATACTTAACAGTAATATTACACATACGTTTACTTTGCCTTTATCAATTATCAATTGATGACGTGGTACGATGCTGTGGCGGATCACTTGGGATGGGTCAGGGTCAGAAGCCTACTCTCTCCCACCAGGGTCAATCAAGCCCCCCTGGAACCACCAATAATACCAAGATGTCAAGTAGTTCTCTGAACTGAACTGTGTACCTACTTAAGTAAATTACTAAGAAATTATACTGTTTTTTAGTCAAGCAATTCTTGTGAACCAAACCCTCTACATTTCTGGAGTGCTGGGAATGAACAAGGACGCTCAGCTCGTCACTGGAGGAGCTGCAGCCCAAACCAAGCAGGTCCTGGAGAATATGAAACACATCCTTGAAGCGGGAGGATCCTCAATGCGGGGAGTCATAAAGACAACCATCCTACTCAACGACATCAATGACTTTCAGGCTGTCAACGAGGTCTACGGAGAATGTTAGTGAAAATAATCATATTTAGAAGTTGTAAATCCTATTCTTAAGTACCTAACTAGCTTCTCTAGTTAACGCACTCCTAAGATGTCCTTATGCTTGGAGTACTGAAATGTTGACGAGGTTTGGCAGAGGCTTTTGCCCAGCGCTGGTACAACGTGGGAGGGGAACGTGAAGCCATTTTCGGACTAAAATAAAACAGTAAATAATTAAGCTAGGATGTCGCACGCGACGACTCACGAGTTCATGACCCTCGTTACGTCTCTGGGTTAAGCACCAATTAGGTAACTCAGGCACTCCAGGTAGGATAAGTGGGTGGGATAAGTAGGATAAATAAAAGACCCAGACAAATTATATAGTTAAATCAATTAAAGTCGGTGTCTCAGGAAGATCTGTTTACTTTTGAGCCTCAGGAGTTTGGCTAAGGACCTTCTTAACTTGAGACCTTCACTAAATTATAGTGCTATAAATATTTAATGGAAAAATTAACAGACGTCTAGTTGCCCCTATAATATTTGAGAGCTCCCCTCGATTTCTCTGGTATCCCATCATCAGACCCTGCTTTCCTTACCATGGGACCACTATAGCATATCTCGCATATCTCCTTCCCAACAAAAAAAGCATCATCAAAATCGGTTCATAAACGAAGAATTTATCCGCGAACACATAACTAAACATAAAAATATTTTAAAAAGCATATATACGGTCGAATTGAGAAACCTCCTCCTTTATTGAAGTAGCAGAAAGAAAGATAGCCTTGCTATAATGTTAGTATAACTTTAAATTTACAACCCTAATTAACAAATCAACATTGTAATTTCTGTTCCAGATTTCCCAAGAGATTGCCCGGCTCGCGCCACGTTTCAAGTGGGTAAGCTGCCTCTGAACGCAGCAGTGGAGATCGAGGCGGTGGCCATCAGCGGAGACCTAGTTGTGGCCGAAGCAGGGCCTTGCCCCTGTTCACGCAACCCACAGTAGATAGGTTCCCCACACCAACTAAATAGCAATTTCTTGTATGTTATAGTCACATTAGCTAAGCCTAGATTTAGCACGGCTCAGTTCGTGGCTCCACAACACGCACCTACAGCTACGTTTTGTGACCTTACGTTTTAAATTATAATTCCTTACTTACTATTGTGTATTATTTTTTTTATATTGGAAGTGGTAACAGGTACCTGGAATTTTAGGTTTAGGTTAATTAAAGAAATTAACAAGCTACTTAGGCACGTGGTGAAGTCCATTGAACTAAAACTAATATGGTACCTTAGTAATCACTTAGGTGTTTGTTTATCACGAATAATAACGTGTTATTTATTATTAAATCATCTTGTAAGGATATCAAAATTAGTTTCGCTAAAACTCGAGTTTGGCTCGCCTATTCCCTGTAGTCTTACCGCGTAGTCTTACAAGTTGGACTACTGGGAATTTCCTTCCTAGTAGACTTACTGGTAGTAAGACTTCGTAGATGTCATTTTAAGTCTACTAGGAAGGAAATTCCCAGTAGTCCAACTGGTAAGACTACGCGGTAAGACTACAGGGAACGAACTGTTTGGCTGGGCTGGTTAGGCTGATTTTAGTAGATCTAATTAAATAAATATTCGTAGAATTTGTGTGGAGAAAAAGAGGTACTTAGTATGTTTAAAAAAAGTGATCAATATAAAATAGTTATATAATAATATAAAATAAAATAAAATATTAAATTTTAAAAAATGTTTTAATATTTTGCCTTATCAATGTTATCATAATTCAAACTATTATACTACCTATTTATGACTGTACATAAAAATAAATTAATACCTACGTATTTATTTTTTTAACCAACTCAGTAAATAAAACAGTGTTATCACAATGCCTAGCCTAGGTAGGTATTTGCTTACATTAAATTGTATGATAATTTAAAAGGTTTAGGTTCCAAGGTCAGTAAGATTTAACATGTTATTTAAATGTTAATTATTTAGATTCAACTTCAGAGCTTTCACGAGAATACATAAATTAAAAGCTAGGCTACAGTGGTAAGTAATTCTTATTTTACCTAATTACATGTTGCCTTCTGGTTTGTTATTCAAATATGTGTACATTAATAGGATACTATTTTTAAAGCGACCTAGAGGGTTGGTCATGGAAACGGTGGATAAAAACAACTACCGGTATGGAGCCGCGGCGGGGCGCGGGCGGGGCCTCCCCGGGCCCCGGGCCCCGCCCGCACCCGCTTTCCTTACCTATAATTTACTGGTCTTTGTACCTACACACGTACCTATTTCCACACCCTAGCATTTCCCGAGCACTTCTGAACTGTTGCGTGAATTAAAAACAAAGAGCTTTTATTCGCAATTTGCTGCCGGCTGTTTGTCATTGTAATTACAACATTAAAATGGTAACGTGCGAAGGCAAAGGTGAAATTAACATAAGTTTTATTTAAATTTTAAGCACGTAATGTTCTGAATATAGACCGCAAATAAAAGTTTCTTTTTATAGATTAATATCGTGGCGATAAGGGTCACGTCTGGACGATTGGGCGGTAGACAGACAGCCTCAATCACGAAGACCACACAATAAGATATCTTCTGTCTTATTGACTCTCGGGTCTCGAGCACGTTACCGGTTCATTACAGAATTAATCATCCTTTATCATATATATATATAATCATCCTTTATATAATCATCTATATAATATAATCATCCTTTCATCATATATAATCATCCTTTCATCATATATAATCATCCTTTCATCATATATAATCATCCTTTCATCATATATAATCATCCTTTATCATATATAATCATCCTTTATCATATATATATATTTATGTATTGGAGAGAAAAAAATAGAGATACATATCAATATACGTAGGTATTATTTTTTTACGGAATAGGTAGTACAGTTAGTAAGTGTGCACCAGAAAAATCTTCTGAAGTTGGTCAGTGCAGTCGTAAGCTGCATTTATCAGCAAAAGTACAAAGGAATTTTCTTTTAAAAATTGATAAAAAATTAACTTCTTCTTTGGTCCGTTTTTCATTGTTTTTTCCTACTCACTTCATCCGATGAAGTAGTTCAAAATAGAAGAATTTATGCCGGAAATAAAAATGCCGCAAGTTCCATTACCTACTACCGTGTCTCTACTTATCTATGTACTTTACAACCATTTCAATAGTTACTATGATCTATTCCAAAATCCCAGATCATTTTTGTAAACAAAGTTATGTCAAGATTTTGTCACTGTCAATGTAGGAGGTCAGATGTGTCGAACCTTCGGGTAATTTCATTTAAAAATAATAATATTAGGGTAAACAGTACAGTGATTGGGGGAGATCTTTGCCCAGCAGTGGGACAATATAGTTTAAATAAAAAAATAAATAAAAAAAATGTTTTTCAAATAAAAGGTATAAGTATATATAAGTATAGATTACAATGATTCACATTGGTATTTTTTTTAAATTGATTTATTGCCTAAAAAGTAGCATAAAACTTAATTCTATGCTATTGCACAATCATTGGCACATAAGTATAATTATTGGCACAGTGACTTTGGTATAACGATTGGCAGTGTATTTACCAATGTAGGCACACCTAGGTCCATTAATAATCTCGCTTAATCATCATCCAACATTTTTAACAATTATTCATCTGTCATTGGTCTCAATCTGTTTACTTTAACTTTAAGAACTTAACTTTAACAAAATATGAAAGAGATCATTTTCTTTTAGATATTCTTCTACTTGTGTAAACCAGTTTCTAATTTGCTTCTCTGACAACTTTGAGCTTGCTGAATTTACAGCCTCTGATGTTCGTATAGAAAGCTCAGGATGCCTCTTCAAAAACAGTTTATACCATCCCTCACCTGGTATATTATTAAAAAGTTGTAAAAGTTGTGATGGTCAATTATGACCAACGTGTGCATTAATCGATGCGGAAGGGTGAAATGATGCGGACGCATCTCCATATATTATTGCGTTTTTGTACTACAAAATGCGATTCGATGCTGATATATGTGTCTTCACCCTAATGCACACGTTTCCACGCCACTTACGAACCACGATAAAATAAAATGGCGACTTCAAAAAAATGTTCTGCGTCTCTGTAGTGTTCCAAGTATACATAAATAAACTGCACAAAAAAAGCTTTTGATAATTTTAATTTTCTTCGGAATAACAATCGTATAAAAGTCAATACTGCATAATCGTTTGAATAACTATAGCTATCCCCTTATTTTTATAAGATAAATAATTACCGTGAAATCGTCAAATTAACAACTGCACGATTTTCGTGCAGTTTTTGTGCACTGGTATCACATTTGTTTACAAAAATGATCTGGGATCTGGAAACATGGTATAGCTCGCTTAGCTTCCCCTCTGTTAAATACGACTAAGTATTAAAATCCCTAAAGTGAGCACCGTCTAGCCGTTCCAAAAATATTTTATTACCAAGCACAATTTAAGTTAAATTAAGTAGGCACTAACTTTAAATAACTTTTGGCACGTACGTACAACGATGCCTGCTGCCTATGACGCAAATAACAAGAGTTCCAAGAGAACGGAAGTGTGTTTTTTACTAAACACTTGAGCGTCAAAGTAAAAGAATGTTGTACGTTGGTTTAATTAGAAAAACGCGATGGGGGTGCGAGGTCAGTTTAGTGGGCACCCTCCTTCTATAATAGGTAGTTTCGATACAATCTTTGTGTGGCGGGTGCCGGCGGGCAGTCGTGCTATGTGGCCGGGACGGGGTGGTCCGGCGCGCCGGGCCTCCGCCGGGTCCAGTCGCGAAGCTCGCGCCCTCCGACATGGGCTGTACCGCCAGCGCACCCAACACCATCTCCGTCAACGGAAACGCTACAGGTACTTACACCTATGGCACAGACCTATCATATCACATGCCAAGGAGCTAATACATAGCAATTTGCCAATGTCAATTATCAATTAGGTATTGAGCCACTTTACCAGTAATTTCGTCCGTAATAATATGATATTAGCAGACTTTTATAAGGGAGACAGGTTAACCGAGTTACCTTTTTTATGGAATGCCTTTTCTTTTATAATTTTTTTTTGTATTTTTTATAGGTAAAGTTAAACATTTTAAATACACAGAGATGAAAAAATTACAACACCCCTCGTTGTGTGCCGGGGTTTCGAAATGTTTTAGAAGTATCTTAATGAACCTTACTTAGGATTTTCTCACATTTATTCACAATACCTAATACCTATGCTATGCATTTACAGAAAATAATGAGCAACTGATAGAAGAAACACTACAAGTCCCCGAGCCGGCAGCCCCGGGGGCCGCGGCCGCCGCCGCCGACGTGGACACAAACGAGCTTCCCTCTTCTTGTGATACAGTCGTCGAACTTGTACAAAGTAGTCTTACTCAATCGCAATCGAAAGCCAGTTTATTATCGGATAAAGGTAATAATCAATTTTATTTTAATTCATTACCTATCATAGTTAAGGTTTAAAATTACAGGAGAACTTATGCCGGCAACCGGAGTATGCCTTTGCCCTAAAATGGGATTAGGTATATTTTTTCCAGTGACGTAATATTCAAAAACATGTGTGGTATGAATTATAGCAATTAGATGGACAGTCTATAAAAAGCTTTAAATCAGTCGAATTGAGAACATATCCCGCGATTATTGACAATTATTAAAGGACTTAATCTGAAATTCCAGGGGAAAAAGTACAAAATTGGAGAAAGTCGAATCAGCACAGCTACTTTGAATAATCCTAAGTAAAGCCCGTCACAGACTTAGCTATAATATATATTAATATTTTTATAGCTAGAAATATTACTATATATTTTCTATATCTACTAATTTTCGCGTGACCGCACACTCAGCTATAATATATATTTCTGTGACGTCACCAAGCGATACCGTAATATACATTATTGCATATTACTACGTATATGCTAACACTAGGACGGCCATCAACTAATGAAGGCAAAATATATATTTCTCAGTGTGTGGTAGCTTGCTATAATATATATTATGGTACGGTATATTAATATATATTATAGCTAAGTCTGTGACGGGCTTTAAGGGTTTGTAATGTAGCACACGTTTATATCCACCCTAGAATGTATTATAATTATAACTAGGTACTTAAGTATACCGTGATAGCCAGATAAGCATGTCCATTGTCTACCTACTACCGGTCCACGTTGGGCGTAATATGGGTAAAAACCTTGAGACAATGTTATAATAGTACTTCTTACATATGTGCGGTACGTATCTACCTACCTGTTGTTGGCTAACAGTATGTGCATCAAATCAACCGCGAGAATAATAGGTACCTTGACCTAAACACGAAGGAAATTTAATTGAAGTTGAAAGTTCATTGAAAGTGGCTTTCTTTTTATGAAACGTATTATTTGCAAGTGCTTTAAAGAGTTTTTATGCGTCTAAGTACAACCTAGTAATATCAAATTATCGATTTTGAATATTTGTTATCCATAAAAATGTCGAATTAAAACCCTTCTTGGACTTTTTTGACTTTAATAAAACATCATAACTACTTGGGGGGCGTCCATAAATTACGTGAGGTGTTTAAGGGGGGGAGGGGGTCGAGTCAAATCTCATCTAATCTTACGTTGGAGAGAGGGGGGGTCTCGGCAAATATCACGCAATTTTTTTTCTGATTGAAACAAAAAAAAATTATACTATTTTGGTCTATTTAATCCAGATTGTACATGCTTAAGATTTAATCTTAAGCGTAATCGTAGTACGATTAAGATCATTTACTAATTCGTTCGAAAGAAGATAATTTTATTCATACTTCGACGTTATACATTTACTGACTGTCAAACCACCATATTTGTTTTATACCAAATAGGTAGCTCAATTTAATCTGAATTTACGGTACAGTGTAGCCCGTCCTTTGTTTTCGCGCCACTTTATTACACTTATAATTAAACTCTCAGCAATATTGATTACTAGTCTTAACTAGTCGTAAATAAAAGGACGATGCAAATTTGTTTTTTTCTTTTTACAATAACAATCCAACGCGTTTACGTAGTAAGAAACTCACATTTTGAAAAATCTCACGTGAGATTCGGGGATGGGGGAGGGGGTTGAATAAAATCTCACGACATCTCACCAGGGGGGGAGGGAGGGGCAGAAAATTTAAAAAAACACCTCACGTAATTTATGGACGCCCCCTTGAGTGGACCTAAATCTACTACGATGCCTTCGTATATAACATACTCAGTCAGAATTAGATGAATATAAAATTATACCTCCACCCATTAGGAGTAATGCATTTTAATGTCAATGTTAAAAAAATATTATCAATTTTTTTACAGAAATTCAAGTTGACGGACATGTTAATGAAATAGATCCAGATCCTGACAAAAACGAACAAACAGAAAAGAAAACCGAACAAACCGCAGACGTCGACAAAATACCCAAACTAGAAAAACTTATAGATAAGGTGTTTGAAATTAACCCTAAGTTAATCGATATACCGGCCGAGCCAGAAGGTGACCCGGAACAAGCACCTAGTAAAGAAGACGGGAATGAAGATAATACAGAAAATAAAGAAACTGATAACTTAGGAGAACAATCGGAAGCAAATGAAGATGATTCAAATGATAAACCAGACGATGAAATGAGCGATTCGTAAGTAAATTAGGTGTAGAAAACGTTGCTCTATATACTGCACTGATTGATGATATCACTGTTGTGATATCAGTATAGTTTAATAAATTGTTTATATCTTTCTCGGAAACAATGTTCAGAAATATTTTAGACCATCACTAGTGAGAAGTTTGTCTGTCAATTTTAGTCCAAAAACTTCGGTTCTTCTTGGTAGGTGACTTTGATCATCAAGAGTGCTCTAAAGCGCTCTTTTTTGTGTAGCGAATTCGATGCGTTGCGATTGCATAGCGACCCTACCGCGAGACCTAGAGTGAATTTATAATTTGAAGTATCCACAAACATATTTTTTTTCATTGTTTCAGAGAGGTGAACCCTGAAAACGCAAGTCCAACTACGTCAGAGTTCGGTCACGCCACGCGGTGGGAGGCGCTCGCGGACATTGTTGCTGAACTACCACCTTCGTTAGCCATCGATCCTATTACTGGACAGATATATTCCTTAACTAAATAAGTTGTTTCAATTAAAGTTTATAAATAAAAAATAATAATTCTTATAAAAGTATATTTGTAACCAACAAAGTTTATACATTTTTTACTCTTATCATTGCTAGACCATTATCAGTTGCTGTACCACCAAATATAACTACACATAATGCTGAATGAGGGACACTGTCCCAAACCCTTTTAATCCATTTATCAACTGTTGCCACCATTTCTAAAGTATTTGTTTCGTCTAATTCTAATCTCAAGTGTGCCATTGTAAAGTTATACTCCTTAACCGCTGTGGTTAGATTTGTTATAACTTCCTCAGGGTCATCTACAGTATTTAACTTTAGTTTTTTAGGCTTGGCTTTTTTGAATTGGTTAGTGACACTTTCCTTGGCTTGTGACAAATATGTGTGATAGTCTCCAGTAATATTGTCACATCCCACAATCAGTGATGTTTTTTTCTGTTCAAGCATGTGATTAAATATTGATATTGCATAATCTTTTTTAGTAACCATTCTAGCATAATTCTCTTTATACTTCTGTCTGTTAGTATGAACTGCATCCCCAAATTCTATGTTCTTACTCAGTTTCAATTGTACAAGTTTCAACGCTGTCAAAGCATCTTCAATGGGGCAATGGCCTTTTATACTAGATTGTATATCCTCATTTAAAAATTCTTTAGCTAATGTTTTCAACTTGGGTTTTCTAGATCTCTCTCCAGTAAAGTTGAATACCATACTTGTATCTATTATGTAGGGATGCATCATTTTCAATGCATGCAAGTCTATATTTAAAGATTGACCGACTAGTATTGCATCTGCAGGCAGAATATTCCTTAAGTCATTCTGTACATCTTCTAATCTTTTTGTAATATTTTGTAGAGATGCTTCTGTAATTCCTGAGAATTTGGTTAAATAATCTGTAATATTATTGTAAGGTTTCACATGGGACTCATAGACTACTTTGTGTTGTTCATCAACTACTGATACTCGGGTCAATTCTGACCCTGCATTAGTGATACACATCTCACAATCGATACCAAATAATGGTGAATAGGCAGTGACGGGCTTGTACTCATCTTTTGTCATAACATAATCGGCATAAGCTTTTTTAAGTTTACCCTTAAGTGGTAAAGGATAATTTTCTTCCACGAGTTGCCATGCAGACAATATTAACTGTGTTCTCGGAAACTTGTCTTCTGACGATTCAGTTGAGACCTCAACTTCATTGCCAATGGGGAATACAGCTTTCATCATAATATTTAAATCTTTTCTAGCTTCTAGAGCCAAGTTCATGCTGCCATATTTTTGAATTATAGTTTCTTTTTCCGTTTCAGACAGTGGTACTAACGCTAATTCTTGAACTAGTGTTCCACCATATATGGATGGTGTAACTATTTCCACTGAATCGCTGAACAGCCCATTGCAACTTGTAAAAATATTGGAGAACTTCTCCCAATGACTCAGTGAAAGTCCCTCCAGAATCAAACAACATATTTGAGTTATCTTCCCGCATTTATCAATTGTATACCAGCGTGGGGACTCTGTTAGATTCAGACTGCCAAGAAGAGGATGCAGCAGTAGATGCTGTATATCTGTCAACATCACAGGTACTCTGTCCTTTACGGACGTACATAATGAAGCCAACTCACCAGCTTTTTTCAAACGAAACTTCGGTATTTGCTTATGGGCAGCTTTGTTTTTCGATTTGTCCTGATTTATAGAAGTAGTAGAATCTTGTTTTACTAAAATATGAAAAAGAAAATGTTACTGTGTCTACTTAAAACACAATAATTAAGATATACCTTTCATAAATTGGTAGGTTTTTATATTTCATATGACTCGAACGAAACTTACCATTCCCATTATGGACTCTCCGTTTTTTCGTCATAGGTGTATAGTTTGTATCATCCATTACAATGAACGTTTTGTTTCTTAATTAAGTTGAATAACAAAGTTAACAGGACATTAGTAACAATAACAATTAACAAATACACAACATAACAACCAAGCAAGGAACATACACGATTTTAAAGTGAACTATTTATTACATACTCTAAATACTGTATGACAGAGGGTATTTTAATTCCGGAATTCAGATTGTTTTTATTACTTCAGTTTTTATTTTTGAGTTGATAGGAAATTCTTTTAAAAGTTAGCTTGTTTAAATATTTTTATTAGATAGAAGAGGTTATTTTTGTAGGTTAGTTTAGTAGTTTCCTTTTGACGTTGACAGTTATATTGACAGCTGTAATATTAAAATGACCGCCTTATAATATAAGGCTCGTTTACGCCGAGTCAACAATGTGCGACAGTGTCACATGCTACACATTGTTGCATGCGGCACCTTGTGGCATGCTACAAATAGAAAGCATTAAATTTGCGGCATATGTGGCATACGGCAGCCTATATTACGCCGAGGCAACATCGTGCCTGGATAATTTCCAAATCTAACTACTTGTTTGATCGAGGGGATACATAGAATATGGCTGATCAAGTAACTCATAACAGCCTCCGTGGTCTTGTGGTTTGAGCGCCCGGCTCACGACCCGGAGGTTCCGGGTTCGATTCCCGGTGGGGATATCTCACAAAAATCTCTTTGTGAGACTTTCCTCAGTTTGGTTAGGGCATTGCAGGCTGAATCACCTGATTGCTCGAAAAGTAAGATAATTCCGTTCTTCGGAGGGCACGTTAAGCCGTTGGTCCCGGTGACTTTCTACGGATAGTAGTCGTTACTTGAGCCATGTCAGAGGCCTTTGGCGGCTCAATAACTCTGACACCAGGATTGGTCAGGTTGGCCATTCACTCGATGAAGAAGTAACTCATGGTTGCATTTGCCTTAAAAGTTAAATATTATCGGAGACTACTTGATTGATCAAGGTATTCTACCAAAACAGATTGACTTTCATCATCCCTATTTCTATCTATTGGCTCATGTTGAGTAGCCAGTTCTATTGGTGATGGCTTCAGATACCAGTATTGTATGTTGATTGACTTTGTAGCATGCGGCCTTGTGGCATGCCGCAATGCCGCACAGTGTTGCCCCGGTGTAATATAGCCTTTACTACCGCGCTACTGTGTTTCGGAGGGCACATTAAAGTGTCGGTCCCAGTTGTTGCAATCATTATACCACGTCGGGGGCTTTTGGGCGGTCTAAAAACTCCGACACTAACCTACTAACCTAGCCACTAACCTACTCGAACTTACTACAGGCATATCTATACCTCTATACAAAAAATATATACAATTTAAGTGTCTGTCTTAAAATTATTTTATCTACACTAATGTTGTAACATTCTAACGGGTGATTTTTTAAGAGCTTGAGAACTTGTTTTTTAAAAAAAACGCATAAAATTTGCAAAATCTCATCGGTTCTTTATTTGAAACGTTAGATTGGTCCATGACATTTACTTTTTGAAGATAATTTCATTTAAATGTTGACCGCGGCTGCGTCTTAGGCGTTGTCCTAATAGAACGCGAATCGCGCGAATCGCGCGAATTTTACTCGTACGAACGCGCGATCAAACATATTGAACTCTAATAGGTGTCCTAACTGACAATCGCACGACGCGGTCTCAAATGTTTGAAACACGCGATGGTCGCATCGCGCATTCGCGTTCTATTAGGACAACGCCTTAGGTGGTCCATTCGGAAAGTGGACGCAACGTTACGGTGAATGGCGATCGCTATCGTTCGATGCTAACAAACTTTTTGTTGCCAAAAATGGAAGAACTGAACTTGGTTGACATGTGGTTTCAACAAGATGGCGCTACATGCCACACAGCTCGCGATTCTATGGCCATTTTGAGGGAAAACTTCGGAGAACAATTCATCTCAAGAAATGGACCGGTAAGTTGGCCACCAAGATCATGCGATTTGACGCCTTTAGACTATTTTTTGTGGGGCTACGTCAAGTCTACAGAAATAAGCCAGCAACTATTCCAGCTTTGGAAGACAACATTTCCGAAGAAATTCGGGCTATTCCGGCCGAAATGCTCGAAAAAGTTGCCCAAAATTGGACTTTCCGAATGGACCACCTAAGACGCAGCCGCGGTCAACATTTAAATGAAATTATCTTCAAAAAGTAAATGTCATGGACCAATCTAACGTTTCAAATAAAGAACCGATGAGATTTTGCAAATTTTATGCGTTTTTTTTTAAAAAAAATTTCTCAAGCTCTTAAAAAATCACCCGTTACTTATGTTTCCAATACTTGACTTATAATTACTACTGTTATAGCGCAGACAACTAAAACACTCAATTTAAGTGTGGGGCCACATCTGCGGAACGTACGGCGCCGAACCTTCCGCTCTATGACACATCAGTCGAAATTACGCCGCGTACTGATGTGTCATAGATAACTTGAAATACACTACGAGCGTATTTAGCGGAAGGTTCGGCGCCGTACGTTCCGCAGATGTGGCCCTACACTAAGCAATTGCACATGATGTTATAATAACATTGCGCCCTGCGCGGCGCGCGCCCTGCGGCCCTGCGCGCGCAGCTGCGCTCTCATTGGTTAGATTTTAATGGCGGCAAGTTCACTGTGACAATACACGTACGCGTGAATTTAATGTTTCGCAATGTGTTTTGTTTTTAAAATTTTGTTTGATTAATTGCATTAGTGAAGATAAAGTAGTGTATGCAACTGCATATAACACGGGTATTAAAACACTCGTTAGTATTATGAAACTCGCTGCGCTCGTTTCATAAACTCACACTCGTGTTTTAATACCCTTCATTATATGACAGTTGCATAAACTACTATTGCGCCATTGTTGACTCGAAAGAAGTGTCTGTTTGTAATATTAAAGAACCGCTTTTTACTAAGTGGATTAGATAAATACACACGATACATATACCAAAACAACTTTTTTTTTGTATATGTTTGTTCCGACTAATCTTTGAAATGGCTGGACCGATTTTGACGGGATTTCACTGGCAGATAGCTGATGTAAACAAGGAGTAACTTAGGCTACATTTTTGTTATATTCCACACGGACGAATTCACGGATACAGATAGTATTTAATAAATATCTATATTTCGAATGCAAAAACAATTAATGAATTTTCATACAAGACATTAATTATACTTACTACTAGCTGCGCCCCGCGGTTTCACTCGCGTTGTACCCGTTCCCGCGGGAATTTCGGGATGAAAAATAGATGTTGGCCGATTCTCAGACCTACTCAATATGCTCACAAAATTTCATGAGAATCGGTCAAGTCGTTTCGGAGGAGTACGCGAACGAACACTGTGACACGAGAATTTTATATATAAGATATACTAGGTATTTAATTAGATAAACAAAACCACATAGATAATTGAGATGCAATTTTATTATGTAACTGTAAGTAAATACATTGATTGAAAGATGAACTTTCTAGCTTTGAAATAAAATTTAAAATTCATATATTCATAAAAATTAAAATGGATTCTAGTTAACATCTTTACTTCTTCAAATATTTGTCAATGGACAGTCTATGAATTTGTGAATAATAATAAATCTAAACTTTTATCATGTAAATATTGCAATTCATGAAAATAGATACGTAATTTTCTATGCTTATAAACAATAGGTATTTTTATTATGATAATGAAGTCTACTTAGTATGATACAGGATAAATTCATTTAACGGCTGGCAATGTCTTTTCTATGAAGGCTCGCATGTCCTTGAGTTCGGCTTCCGAAGAGCTGTGGGTGAGCCCTTGGTAGGTGGTAAACTCCACATTCTTCATAAATGTCTTCAAGAACGACGCTGTCATCTGACCCCACTTGAACGGGACCACAGGGTCGCAGTCACCGTGAGCCTGAAACACCTGTAAACAAAATATTACTATGTATTCTGTTACATATTAAACTGCAGGAACTTCGGGATAAAATGCCTTATTTTGTCTTTTGAGTTTTCGACACAATCCAAGTCAAGTTTAAACTCAAATGACGGACAGACTTTCACAACAAATAATTGACCTTCTCTCTCTCTCTCTTATTTCGTTTCTATCCGTTTTATTTCGTTTTATTTCGTTTTATTTCGTTTCTATATTATATATATTCTTATAAAGTATTTGTGTATGTATAAGTAAATAGTAGTATCAGTTAATTAGATTCCATAACACAAGCTTAGAGCTTACTTTGGGTCTAATTAACCGTGTGTGAATTTGTCCAGGAATATATATTTATCCATATTGGTCAGTCTTCACTACACTTCAATTTGTTTCATAGTGATCCCTTTTCGACGTTGGAGTTATCGACACATATATTAATTTTATACAATCTGCGCCCCGCAGTATTAGCCGTTTCCGTAAAACTATTTAGATAAAAATTAGCTTATAACCTTCCCCTATCATATGCGCCTTGAAACCAACAAAAAAAGTAGTAATAGTAGTTCTTAAAAAGGAAAAGAATTTATTTAAAAAAAGGGTAAGAGTTGTTTGAAATTGTATAAGCTTTTATTACGTAAAATAGAGGATTTGTTGTCTCTATAACGCACCGTTTTAAAGATGTAGGAACTTTCATCCGTTACGGGGCGCCCTCTAGATGCGGGAACCTTTGGTATGTTAAGTCCCTAAGCACCCCGAACTGAACACCACTCTTGTGACGAAACTTCCGCAGAAGTATTTAAATATATTACGATCGATATCCCAGCAGTCGCAAGTACATAATTTAATATCTTGCTCTTACAAATCATACAATAGTACTAATATCTGCACTCTACAGGTATGGTTTAATAGTACTATTGTACGTTAGGCATGTCCTTGTACAATTAAAGATCTGTGCATGGCCACCACAAGCGCAATCAGTGCGGCAAAGTTCTGGTCTGACGCAATATAGAATACTTTATAGTAGACTAGCAACCCGCCCAAGCTTCGCTTCGGTTAATCAAGATTTCATGTGGGAAATTCGGGATAAAACATAGCGTATCTTTCCGCGAATATATACATCGTTTATATATCCCCCCGACCCGCCAATACAGTAATACAGTAGGTATAACAGCCCGCCAACCCGCCCACGATCGAGAATTACTATTTTGTAGATTCCTCATCATAACTCCGAAACTAACTGTCCGATTTCAATAATTGAAAGAGCTATTTAAATAAACATACATAATTAACCTTGATTGTAGAGATTATTTATTTCGATATAAATGATTTCGATAAAAAGGCAGGTTTAATTGTAGGCAATAATAGTTAGTAGGTACTTTAAATATGTAGAACATTAAACGTGCCAATAACTATTTTTTTTTATACCGATTTTTTATTTTTTTTATTTTTACCTTGGATTTTATTATTATATTTCATTTTGAGTACGGATCCCTATTATTTATGAAAATAATACATAACCCATGTCCTTGACTTAAGTGTAGTCTACTTATTAGCGAAAGATTTTTTGTAATCGGATGAATAGTTCCGAATATGAGCCCTTACAAACATACAAACAAACATAGTTACAAACTTTACCTCTTTATAATATTAGTGTAGATTTATGTAATTTATACTTGTACCTTCGACTTTAATAAATACTAGCAGTGCCCCACGGTTTTTCCCGCGTAGTGTTTGTTCCCGTGGGAATTTCGGGATGTAAAATAGCCTATAACTTTCCCGTTAAATATGGCTATCCTTTACAAAAATAATTATTCAAAACGGATTGGTATTTTATGAGATTAGTCCTTACACAAACATACAAAATTAGAAACTTAATCTCTTTTTAATATTAATTATACATATGTATATATCATTTGAAAATATTTGAATTTCAAGTATTCATGAAATATATTGTTCGCTTTGTACATCTAACCTATGAATTTAAAATATATTTAGACACTAAAATGTAAAATTCATGAAGTGTGACTATTAAATGAAATGCAAATACAAATTTAATTTTAAAACCAACATTAACCTTTGTCTTCAAACTTAAATCTTAGTATGCACTTCCTTTTTTATTACCATAATATTATCATATCACTTTCCCACTAACTAATATTCCCGCGGGAACGGGTACAACGCGGGTAAAACCGCGAGGCGCGGCTAGTTGCAAAAATTCATGAAATATATTGTTCGCTTTTTACATCTAACCCATGAATTTAAAATATATTTAGGCACTAAAATGTTAAATTCATGAAGTGTGAATATAGTATAGGATCCCGCTATACAACGACCTTCACCGAGATGCTTATTTAATAAAATGTATTTTATATTTCATTTTATAGTATGTCAATAAATATATTGCATATGGGTTGTCTTACAAATTTCAGTCCAGGATATTATGATATTTTAAAAAAAGTTATTAATTAATAACTTTAAAAAAAAAAACATTTCACCTTTACAGATTATTAGACAATTTGTATACTTACCAATCAAAAGATATAAATGTATAATGGCCACAGAATATTAATTTAAGTTTAATTCAATAATCAGACCGCTGCAAAATGAATCATGCAAAATGTATTAATTTACCTGTTTACACTACCCGAGAGTTGTGACCGGAAAAGAATTGGCAACCTAACATTTGCATTATTCTATGAGCTTCATGCTTTCGATTGGTATAGAATTTGTCTAATATTCATACTGGTGTAATGTTTCTAACTTTTTTCCCGGACTGAAATTTGTTGGATAACCAAGCAATATATTTATTGTGACATTTGTGACATATTAAATTAAATATAAAATACATTTATCTACACTAATGTTGTAACATTCTACTTATGTTTCCAATACTTGACTTATAATTACTACTGTTATAGCGCAGACAACTAAAACAGTCAATTTAAGCAATTGCACATGATGTTATAATATCATTATAATTTAACATTATAACATCATTATACCGCGACCAATTAACCTGGCGAGCCTTATGTCAAAATCCTCATACTAGTTGTATAAAATTTTGATATTAGGCTGGCTTTTGAAAATAGTTGGGTTATACGTGAAAACTTCGTCGAAACTACATACACAAAACTCTTTGGTAAGATCTCGCTCGCTCCTGATTGGCCCTACGCGCAGCTGCGCTCTCATTGGTTAGATTTTAATGGCGGCAAGTTCACTGTGACAATACACGTACCTACGCGTGAATTTAATGTTTCGCAATGTGTTTTGTTTTTAAAATTTTGTTTGATTAATTGCATTAAATAGTGAAGATAAAGTAGTGTATGCAACTGCATATAACACGGGTATTAAAACACTCGTTACTATTATGAAACTCGCTGCGCTCGTTTCATAAACTCACACTCGTGTTTTAATACCCTTCTTTATATGACGTTGCATAAACTACTATTATACGATGAAGTCACACTTCATGAATTTTACATTTTAGTGCCTAAATATATTTTAAATTCATAGGTTTAGCCTACTATTCAATGAAATGCAAATACAATTTAATTTCAAAATCAACATTAACCTTTGTCTTCAAACTTAAATCTAATTATCCACTTCCTTTTTTATTACCATAATATTATCATATCACTTCCCCGCTAACTAATATACCACTTACTTATCCAACTAATATTACAAATATACTATGCTATTGTTTGTAAAGATGGATGGAAAGGTAGTGAGTGGCCCACATTTGACCCGGTTGGGCAGAAATTCGTTTTAGATTATAGTGTTGAAACCCACATTTGGACATGACACTTGAACAAAGTTTCGAATTTTGATATTTTATAATTATATTATTAGTTTTTTGAAAACTTCATTAGTCAATCGCAATGAATTAACATCGCTTAGCCAACCTACGCCAAGAGCGCTACACACAACTATTGTATGCATGTAGTCCTTCCATAAATTAATGAATTCCTTGAATTTTTAATTCTGATGAATACTTACCCCTATCCCCTACAAACCCTACAAACAAACATGAAAACGTTACCTTTTTCTAATATTGTTAATCATATACTATTTTGAATATTTATTATTGTTTTTTAGGAGGTTTCTCTCTCTCGAAGATATATTCTTCGGTAAATAATCACGGGGACTCACGGGCCTGAGCCAAGTGAAAATCATTATTGGAGGGAGAGTCATCTTGGAGAAATTATCGTACGGTTCGACATGAATTTATTTACTACTAACAGCGCCCCGCGGTTTCACCCGCGTTGTACCCGTTCCCGCAGGAATTTCGCGATAAAAAGTAGCCTATGTCTCAGGCTCTGGACTAACTGTGTACCAAATTAGGGTCATTGGTGATATCTGATTTCGGGAGCATATACGTAATACCCTTAGTAACGAAATCGGGTTTTTCTTCATTTCCTATAATGATATCTGTAATGGATTTGGCTAAAATCTCAACTTGTGTAAAAAAAATATTAATCACCAAGTTATCTTATCTTTACCCGCAGCTTTCCAATTTTTCATTCTTTTAGTAATCACTTTTATATCTGCTCTTGTTATTTCTGTAAAAATCCATCGGTTTGGTTTAGGTAGTTTCCGCATTGTCTTCCTCTTTTTGTATCCAGCTCCCGTACAAGAAACGTGATTTTTTGCCGTTTTTTAAAGCACGGCATCCTCCGTGCGCGAGTCCGACTCGCACTTGTTCGGTTTTTTCATTTGTACATTTTGTTGTCTACTTTTCTTTCAGTGATTTTAAATAACGCGCTCGCCTTTGCGATTCAACAGTTATTTTTTGTTTAAGTGTATCAAGGTACTCTTCTGGACGGATTGTCTCTCTCGTGTATTGAAAGAACTTTGGTCTTTTGAAATATTATTTGTACTTTTTTAATTACTTTTCTAGATTTATTGTTATGTATGTATTGTGTAAGAACTCTGATATCGGCGCGTAGTTTATTAACATCATTTTCTATTCTAGTTTGCCAAGCTGGTTCAGTATTTCTTTGTTTATTGATTGTATGGTTGTTGGTATTCTCTATTTTGTATCCTAACTCTACAATATAATTATAAGGGTCGATATAAAAAACTTTTCAAAATATTATTGTTAAAATGTCTAGAAAAAAAAGTTTTTATTTTCCCTAAGCTTTGGTAGTTTTGGTCTATAACATGGATCAGAGCCGGTATATTGAGTTAAAACGGTTTCTAATTGTGTTTTAATTTCGTCTACTACTTCGATCAATAATAGTATTGATCGAAGGTCTACTATATTTGTATTGACAAGCCCGTTGGCACAGTGGTAGTGATAGCGCTTACTATGTCGGGGGTTGCGGGTTCGATTCGCGCCCGGAGTCAACAATATGTGAAGACATAGTTGTTGGCGACGGCGTCAGGGTGTCAATTATATAGGTATTCTTATAAAGTATTTGTGTAGGTATGTATATTATGTAGTCGTATCAGTTAGTAAGGGCCGGCGCTCACTGACTGCTGGCATGCCACGGCAAATTGTGCTGCGGCATCCCGCGGCGTTCCGTGGCATGGTAGGTTGTGCTTCGGCATGCCGCGGCGTGCCGTGGCATACCGCGCACCGATAGGACTGCGCCCCATTAACCGATATGACCGTTGTACAAGTTACAACCTTATTTCAACTACCTAAGCAGTATGTGAGTGCGCTTACTGTGTCGGGGGTTGCGGGTTCGATTCCCGCCGGGAGTCAACAATATGTGACATGATAAAAAATATATATACATACGGGCATCTCCAAAGGTGCTCTGACGGCAACAGGGAACTGTGCATGTCTCGGCAGCCAACATGACAAGGACATGGCTCCCGCAAGAGGCTCATTATATGTCAGAGCTGAGTGCAGTGCCAGCGCTCCGCCTTGAGAGAATCCACCAACTAGGATCCTATCTGACGGAATTCCTGCCTGATGAAAAACAAATGTATCCAAATAGATTAAATAGTTAAAATCTACTAATAATGTGAAAGCAATACATTCTGTCCATTATGCTTTCCTGCCCTAAACATTATACCTACTGATGTGGATGATATTTGAAAGGGATCATTTCGGCCTGGAAAAAGAACATAGGCTGCTTTTGACCTTAGAAATGCAATGAATAGGTAGTATAATTACCTTAATCTCATCTTTGATAAGAGTGTGAATCAGAGATGTAGCGCGCACAATACCCTCCTCATCCTCTGGAGCAGTGGCATCCAAAGTTCGAAGGTCAAACCAGGAGGGCATCCGGAAGCCCGCATTGAGGGTAACCGGTATTGTGGACGCCGTAGGACAAATCACTTTAACATGGGGTCCCCGAATAGCAGCAATGGTACTAGCCCAACCATGTCTAAAAAAAACGACAATAATTATTAGTTTGTTTAATTTATAGTTGTATGTATTAGTTGTAGTTTGCTACGTTAACTATGTCAAGTAGGTAGCTAATAAAATAATCTTACCCAGTATCGCCAAGTCCGTGTAAAAAGATCAACTGCAATCATAATAATAAAATTGTTATGTACAACATATTATTAGGTATTTTTATTGTTTGCGGTTCTTACTGTGATTATTTAATAGTAAGGTCGTAGTCCATCTTACCGATGCCGTTTGTTTTGCAGTTGCCGCAATAATTACTGGATTTGGTTCCATTATCACTCCAATTAGTGAAAATCAATACTAAAATCCACTTATCAGCCTAAGCCACTCAGCATATACCTATTTTTGAGCTTAGCTCTAAGAATTAATTAGGGTTATTATTTTTTAGCAAATAATATTATCTATTCACAATTATCTTAAAAATTATGTTATTTTTATTTCCATCTACATACACACAGCAGTGCAGTAGGATAGGAAGCAAAAGTAATCTCCCTCAATGTTGCCAACTTGGTTTTATGTATGAGATAGATTGAATCTGGAAAACGACAAAATTTGCCCGCATACCGTGCGCATACCTATCCAAACATGACAAAATCTCTCAATATTGAACAAAATTAGTCAACATATCAGTGTACAATACAAGGATGTTTGCTCTTCTGCTTCTGTTATTCTTATATAATCTAGTTATATTATAACGAAAGTTCTTATTCTGATGAATACATTTGACCCAGGCTGCCTCCGGTCAATTTAGATATAAAAATAGTGGTCAAATCAAATAACAAAAAATCCCGCGGAGCCAAATATTGGCGGAGAGCTGGGGTTTACCATTACAAATAAAGTTTTAAAAATCCCTATATCAACCCTATGCATGCTACAAAAGCTATTCGGGGTCAATCGTTAAAATTTGAGGTTTTTTTGGATTTTTCTCGAAAACGGTAAGGTTTATCAAAAAAACCCATGGGCAAAAGTAGTAGATCTTAAAATTTTCTACAAAAATGGTCTGCATGATTTTTAAGAGTTACCATTTCAGAGATATCGCGATTCTGAGAGTCACATTAGGTATACATGATACTCGTATGCACACATTTTGACGCCACTTGTGAGGCAGTGTACTCAGTGCGGTTCTTTACCGTGGTTTCCCCAATAGGCCTACTCCACTAACAATCATGACAATTTTAGGATAATTTATTTTATATGTCTATATTGACCGGAGTACTGGTCTGTATCAAAATATTTTGGTCTTTGAGGGCTAAGCAAGAATGGGAAAAGCAAAATTTTGCTCCGAACAGGCTAAATTGGCAACACTGCTCAGCTCGCTGACCATGACCACCACAGACCAAGAAACAAAATGACCACTGCGTATGTCCACAGATCTATATAAAACTGGAAATGGATGGAAATCGAACTGTTTGGGTGTCTTTCACTGACCTCTACTATAAGGTCAGTGGTGTCTTTACACTCTTTGAACAATTTCGCTGATGTTTGGAAATTACGACAACAGCGAACCCACACAAATATGTCGTGGGTATTCAGGTTCCGTGTCGCAAAACGACGCGACGCTATAGTAAATGGGAATTCTCATGCAATTCAGAGTGTGAAGCGTGATCACACTCGCGCTTACAGGCCAACATTATATTTGAGTAATCTGTGGTTTATTACGAAAATAGCCTGTGGCTCGTGCAGTCTGTGGTTAATAAAAAGAACATGACGCAAACAAATTATTTTGTTGTGTTGTGGAAGGAAATTTTGTAAATTCATTAGTTCAGCCTTTTATTTCTGGTTAATCCATATTTTTCATGATTTTGATGCATGCTCAACAAATGGTAAGTGTAAAATGTTGTCGATTTCCTAAAAACAAACAGAAAGTTAATAATTCGTTTAAGAAAGCATCTCTGTTGTTTGTGTTGTGTGTGATTAAGATTTGAGGACTCCACCACAACTATTATCCCTTATTTTTCCTAATAAACAATGAGATATTCCTAAAACGTATGTATTTAGATCATACATTTTACTATCTATAAATTTTACATTTGTCACAACATAAATATTGTTCAACTTCAGTGTTTTGCTTTGTGTTGTTATTTGCAATATTGACCTTCATTACTAAATGTCATTTTTCATAACTAACATAACATATTCTTATTTCTAGAACACCTTACTATGGCTAAAGAAGATTTTATACTACGAGAGGAAATGGGGAGATTGGAAATAGAGCCAATAAAAGTTGCCAGATGTAGGAAGTATAAAAACCCATTCATTGTAAACAAAATAAATAGTACGCCAAATAAGCCCTGTGTACAGAATCCTTGTCAATGTGAACTCCACAGGAAAAACAAGACAAATGGTATTTGCAAAAAGAAACATGATAAAATATTGAAAGAGCCTGTGTTGCGTGTCTTGAAGACTTGTGTCAATAGTAAACCCGCAGTGAGCAGTGACAGTCTGGAGGGAAACCCGCTCACTGACACTGGAAGTGTTGACGCTCTTAATCTGTGCACTCTAGTGAAAAACTGTAATCAGCTAAAGATATCTAGTGACTCTGAAAAAGGTTCAAGTGAAGTAAATAACGAAATGAAGTGGTGGACGAGTAATTTGAACCAGACCAAAAGTAAAGATACCAGGAGCCACAGCCAGGCGGGCTCCAGTTCATCGTGTTCTCAGCAGGCTCTGAATCCAACTTGTGATGTGACCATCGATGAGCTGGCCAGCTACTTTGAAACACTAGTTCATATACCCAAGAAAATGTCCTCAATGGCTGAAATGATGTACATATGAACCTCCCAAAACACTTATCAATAGATTATGGTGTAAAATAAAATTATAAATATTTTAATAGAACATATAGATAGTGAATAATTCATGTGTTTAGATTTATAAATGGATTTATATGTAGATAAATGTTAAATGCCTTATTAACTTCATTAATATTACTGTCTTGTAAGTTTTCTTAGTTTCTTACTATCATTATTACTGTTTGGTTTTAGTGTGAACTTATACTTTATTATACTACAAACGAAAACTTAATTGGTTCATTGTTCTAATTACATACACACTTAATTAATTAGTAGCTACAATACTTATACATATATAATGGCATCTGTGTTACATGTTGTATGCTACTTAAATATATATTAAAGACTAATATCTAACTAATACACTAAATACCCAAATAAAAGAATGCAATTATTTTTCATATGGAATGTAGCTTCGAGACTTCAGACACAATGTTAAAATTACCTATTAATTTTCTACACCTATTAAAATTTGTATTTGATATCTGCACAATCCATTAAAAATTAGAGATGGTTTAAAAACTTATCTGTATGTGTATTTAAATTTATATATGATTAAGTACTTTATGTTGATTAAGATCAAATTTAAAATTACATTTATTATAAGGAAAAGAGTTATTTATTTTATTTTCTTCCAGTTTTGAATGCACTATAGGATCAAATTATACTAAGAACAGGGTCAAATGCGAGTGTTAATTTGAAACAACACGGCTAATTCAGTCTTATGTCCACACTGTAAAGTATACTCAATAAATACGCGTAAGCATGGTGAGCCTTTTATAGAAATATTGCGTTTGATCGTCGACAGAGGCACCGACACCCGATAAAAAGAGGATACGACAGTGAACTAATGGGAACTGACTGTTTGCATGGGTGGAAAGCTGGGAACTCGAAAGACACATAGTTCTTCCTAGTCTCAACTTTTTTTGACTCGTTTAGTTATCTCGCCTGTATAAGCAAGATTCGATCGTGATAGCTTGGCTGACCTGACTGCTATGTCTTGGTGTGTGTGACAACGGTCTTAGGGTGCTTTTCCACCAGAGATTTTTATTTATTTATTTATTTATTAAATACATCGGGATAACAAACAGTTACACAGTTAGATGTACATACAGTAGATTATAAAAAACTTAATAACAGTGTAACCCACCACGTTATCCTCATATTACTATGAAACAGAATATAAAAAATTGGTAACTGTGATCACGAAGGTTAAAAAAGAATGAAAAGGAATTTAAATTTAACTAAAACAAAATACGGTGAGAAAAAACTAAAGTGAGGTTAATGTGGTAAATTTTCCAAAATATTCTTTATCGACGATTTAAATCTGTAGACATTACAATTAAAAATATCAACATTTAAGAAATGCTTGTTGTAGAGTTGGCACATTCTGCGAACAGGGGCACGGAGACCAGCCTTAGTTCTGGCGAGGCCTACTGCGAAGAGATGTCCGGCACGAACCCGCCTTCTATGTATTGTGCGTGGCACGGTGTAACATAGTTTATTATGGAGATCGGTACAATCAAATTTGTTATGACATAGTCCAAAGAGTACCATAGTTTGCAAAAGGGTTCGCCTTGAGGATAAGGACATTAATTTATAACTATTAGTAACGAGGGCACTTTTAATTTTCCTACGATGTAGTTTGAAATGAACGGCTTTAAAGAACTTAACCTGGACATGTTCAAGTTGATTGATGTATTTGGTGTAATAAGGGTCCCAGATAGCGCATGCATACTCAACTTGAGATCGTACCAATGAGTGGTAAAGGAGTAAGAATGAGGATAAGTTTTTGAAGTCCTTGCATGAGCGCATAATGAATCCATGCATTTTAAAAGCTTTATTAACAATGTGCTCTATATGCTCATCGAAGTGAAGCTTGTCATCTAAAATGACGCCGAGATCCTTCACGGAGCTTACTTTGTTTAGAGGGATACCGCTGAGTGAATAAGGAAAATCGATAATGTTAATATTTTTTGTGAACCGAATGAAATTACATTTGGAGATGCTGAGAGCTAGTTTGTTTTGTACACAGTATTCAGAAAAGTTGTCAAGGTCATTTTGAAGTGAGATACAATCTGAGATATTTTGGATAGTCCTAAAAATTTTTAGGTCGTCAGCATAGAGTAATATTTTACAATTTGAGAAACAGTTTACGACATCGTTTAAAAATATATTGAATAAGAGGGGCCCGAGAATTGAGCCTTGCGGTACACCAGATGTGACAGTTATGAAACCAGAGTAAAAACCGTTCACTGTAACTCTTTGAGTGCGGTTGGTAACGTACGATATGAACCATCGTAGCAAATTTCCCTTAATCCCATTAAATGCGAGTTTTTTAATTAATATTTCGTGGTCAACTCTATCGAAAGCCTTTAGGAAATCAGTATAAACTGCATCCACCTGCGTCCCCATGTCCAGGTTTTCAAAAAGAAAACTAGAAAAGACGAGCAGGTTGGTAACAGTGGACCTAGACTTGACGAAGCCATGTTGATGTGGTGTGATTAATTTATGAAAATAGGGATATAACTCATTATGGATTAGTTTTTCAAAAAGTTTTGATAGGGTTGGGAGTATGGAGATGGGTCTATAATTCTCGACATTGGATTTGGAGCCACCTTTATGAATGGGGAGATATGCTATGCTACGATGCTATGGATGCGTTTGATATCCACCAATCATATTCATTGGTGCACATAGGCATTGGTGGAAACGGATTCAACTATGATATGTTTTTTATAAGGAAGGATGCGTGCTAGCCGCATTCCCCCACTATCGATACATAGCATAGCTCGAGATACGCGTCATTCTTGCACGGCTACTTTGCGACGGCGCATCTTCGTAGCGCATCTTCCTCGCACAGCTACCTAGCGTAGTATTGGTGGAAACGCGGGTCATGCATTTTCGTAGCGTAGATTTCACATCTCCGCAGCATAGCTGCACAGCATATCTCTGGTGGAAAAGCACCCTTATAGGCTTATATGCCACATAGAAGTATAAAGATTTGTTAATCCTTGTTTATGCTATTTAAACAAATTCAAACGTAGCCAAAGACATCCATATCATGATGCGTAACATTACCTTAGCTGTCATCATAATGCTGTTTACGTGCTGTTTACCACCGTCTTCACAATGTGCGAAACATTAGATTTTCTCAATTTCTCGTTAATTAAATAAATAAGTACCTACCTACCTGTAAAAAAATATAATTTACCCGTTTGTAATGCAGGTGGTTTTATTGATTCGTTTTTTGGTGATTCACTTTACAACATTAATCCTTTTAACAGCAATGAAGAATTTTCCTGTAAATGTTTGCAATAACGTTATTCTGGAGGCGTTCAAGTATTCTAGCAGCTATTTAGTTTGGACGCTGACTCTAATAATAACATCAATTTTCATGATGTGGATGTGCGAGAGGCCTCAACTTTATAAGGTAAATAATTATGAAGAATTGTTCTCACTAGTTCGATTCATTAGTTCTATCGTCGAACTAGTGAGCGCTTCGCCAGCCGATAGACAAGTACTCGTATGCTACTACTGGTAGAAACGGCTTCAACTACCCATATGCCATGATTTTTTCGCAAGCATAGGTAGGTACCTTCTTGCCAGTGGTTTTAAATCATTCGCGCAACTCGGTGTTAACCGTATAGCGTGATGTGCATTACAAGTTGCGGATCTTCGTCATGACATGAGGCAACACTTCGTAGGTATGTTCCTTGCGACGGCGCATCTTATATCTCGCTTACTTCACTGCATAGCTTAGCATCGGTACGGCCACATAGATTCGTGGCTTCCTGTGATGGGAAACAAATCATAGTACAGTTCGATTCAAACTTATTGGCAGCTGTGAAGTCCCATCCTGAAATTACCGAGAGTGACTGGGGCGTCGATAACGTCTACAAGCAGATCGTCTACTATACTAACTTCCATTGAACATTCTACGAAGTCTGATTAGTGTGGAGTTTACTGAGAATCTCGACAATTCGTACTTATTGTAGTTAAATATTGTTTGTACACATCCTTGTTGTATTTATCTACGTTCTAACTAAGACATGTAATATTTCTAAAAATAATTTCTAATTTCTACAACAAAGTTAACAATTTGCACAACATACATCCAATGCTGGTTCACAAATGCAAAATCACCATGATGAACTGGCTGAAAATATTAGCGCTAAGGAGAAGTAGAAAGTTTAATAAAAAGGATAAATTAAAACACAGGCACAATGTGGCATACACGTACTCGCACAAGCACTCAAAGAAACACTCACACATACACACACGCACGCACGCACATACATGATAGTATAAAGTTAAGTTATGTGTTAATTTAATGTAGTAATTAGTAGTAATAAAATCAATTCAATGTGAAATTGTTACCAGGGAAGTTGCGGGACATTCCCAATACAAGTATCTCATTACTTACTGGGAAGTCTCAGTGTACCTATACACTGCTATGTGATTTTATTCAATAAACTCATTTTTATTTTATTTATTTTAATTTCTAGTCTTGTTTCAGCTTAAGATTGTGGATGGTCCTTTCGTTTTCAGATATGTAGACCTAACGTAACAATACTACGAAAGTGACATCGCATTTACTTATGATTTTCCACTAAGTATATGTTTACAGTTGATATTCAAAAGAAGCAAACGGTTTAACCTTTTGACTCAATTCCCGAGCAATGAAGGAATAGATAGCATCAGCAACCTACAGGATGTTTTGGAAGAAACAGACATGCAAGAATTAGAAGAAAAAAGATCCATTAATAATACAGAAAATGATGACCAAGTACATTATGCAGACTAAAATATTGTAATTGATCCGGGCGGGACATACTACATTCATAATTTATTGATTTTTAATAAAAAAGAAAGAAATTATGTAGTCTTTTGCATTTATTTTCCTCTCTATAGAGAGCTCTGTCTTATACTTCCTCCCACACTAACAGCAATGGTTTATTACTCTTGGCCGACTTCTAACCAGGTCTTGTTTGATAAGTAGAATCCATTTCTAAAACTGGATTCTAATAATAAAAAGTGAACTAACTAAAACGTGTGTAATTTGTCCGGGTATATTTATTTATGTGCTGACCTGATTTGGCGCAAAAATCTGTACTGTACATTTTATTTGCCTAAGTCCGCTGTGTTAACGATATCATTGGATATATTGGACCAAACCGTTAATAGGTATTTCATAATAAAACAATACTCAAGTTGCGATATTATATCTTAAATTATTTTAATTTTTTACAATGCCAATAAAAGCAAATTGTCTCGTAAAATAAGACAATAATGAAATAACACTAAAATAAAAAATATTTAATATCAATATCAACATTGATTTTAAAGATGGCTGTACAACTTTTACTACTACTAGAAGAAGGCAACTAATCTGCAGAAACAATACTCCAAGTTATGTTTACATAGCTACATACAAACACTATGTACATATTACAGTTTCAAAAACAAGTAAACACACATTGGCTCTTGTTAAGTAGTTGGTGTTCTCTCAAGAGAGAAGTTGCCATCTTAACCATAATTTATTCAGCAAGTTTAATAACAATAATAGTGATAAATGATGAATTCCATTACAAAGTATCTTCTCTAGATTCACAATACTAAGTTCTTGGTCACATAAATATGAAACATAAGGTGTTTTAAAGATTATCTCCCGTGCATTATATGGAACCACTGAATAGATAAATAGATACGAAAATTTTATTATTTTTAAACATGATTGACTACATTAAAGTTTCCCAACTATTATCCAACTGTCAGCTGGTTTGGGGCTTTCCTAAGGTTATTATACAATTTCATACACAATTCCACAGCTCACTTGCGCACCATTAGAAAAATAAATTATTGATGCTCCTAAACTAAAAACCCTTAATTTATCTTGGCATATTTTCACTGCACATCTGTAACAAAAAACAAAAATGTAAAGATCTGAACACGTCACTAGTATAGTGGTGTTATATAAATACTAACAGCAGTTGAGCAGGAAAGAGGATTATAACTAGTCTGTGTGTTGGGTGAGCCCGGGAACATGTTGATCTGATGCGCGTGGTTGGGCGGCGGCGGGTGCGTCGCGAGCGGCGACACGGGCGGGGCGGCGCCGCCCGCGCATCCCGGCCCGCTCGGGCTGCCCGTGGTCAGCCGCGAGAACGCAGCCAGCGCGTCCGGGAAGTTCGGTGGAGTGGCCGGAGTGTTGCACGGAGTCATTAGTTGCTGCAATACACAAAGGTTCATTTTGTACTTCTTTCTCTTTATCATTGATAGTTCAAATTGCCAATGCTTCATTAAAAAAGGACATGTTTGTGTTTCAGGTGTAGTGACCTCATACATAAGGCATCATGCAAAGATATATTGAACTATCTATCTTAACCATGTTATGTTCACTCCAACCACGTTGGAGCCAGATACATCAAAAAGTCAATACACAAATGTGTGGTTACTGGATGTAACTTGTTATATTGGATCTTATTTTGATTTTGAATGTTACTCAGGCCAAATTAGCTTAACAATTTGGCAAAGAAATAGCTTATCGCCTGGAATAATTTAAAGAAAACTACGGCAGGTTATATTGCGGGGTGTTGCTAACATTTATAACTTATTCATAAATAAAAAGTGTTAAGTCTTATTTTTTACCTGACGATAATGTGGTGCTGCAATGCCATTAGCTCCACTGGGTATTGCAACTTCTTGGAAAAATATGGATAGAGCCGTCTGGAAAAGAATGAAACAAATGAATATTTGTATATAACACCTGTACAGTCTGATCATAAAATAGAGATGGGCACAGCTTATGGCTGTCTCCACAACTCCATATAGAGCACATACTTCTGTAACAAGTTCATTGTGACTTTGTGGCCCAAGTGTGGGCACTGAACTGAAGATGTTGACAAAACTAAAAATACACTCGAGAGCAAATAAACGGAATCACTTCGCATTTTTCAGTTTTTCCGTCGTATCTTGAAATTTAAGTTTTTTCTCAGAATTCTAATGATGGAAATATATTTCCTGAACATTTAGCTTTAAAATAAATTAATAATGATGAAAATCGGTTCAGGATTTTTCAGTTTACAAACGTTTTCCCGATTGGTCGAAATTTACGTGTTATTAGGGTCACTAATTGAACACCCATTAAAGGGTATAAAAAGGGTGTAGGGGAGGGGAAAGTTATCAGTCGTTTATCAGAAGTTGACCAGTACACATCTCCGCTAATTACCCAGTGAACAGTACCTGAAAAAAATGGACATCACCGAAGCTGAAGCCGCCCAAATCGTCACTTTGCTGGAACGTGGGGATAGCCAACGTGTTGTTGCTGCCAGGATGAATTTGAGCCAGTCTGCCATCTCAAAAGTCTATCGGAGGTTCCGACAGACTGGCAGCTTTGCTCGAAGACCAAGGACTGGCCGCCAGAGGTGCACATCATTGAGGGATGATCGATTCATCGTTACTACCGCTCTCCGAAATCGTCACCTGACTGGAGTTTCTGTCGAGCAACGGCTTCGGGACGTACGAGGAGTGACTGCCAGCTCATGGACTGTTAGAAGAAGACTCAAGGAAGCGAACTTGACTCCAAAAAGGCCTGCCACAGGGCCCAAACTGCTCCCAAGACACCGTGAAGCTCGACTGATATTTGCTCAGCGACACAAAAACTGGACCATTGAGCAATGGACCCCCGTTCTTTTCTCTGACGAGTCCAGGATTGCGTATACCGCTCTCCTGGTCTCCGGTAGACACGTCCACGGACTCGTCAGAGAAAAGAACGGGGGTCCATTGCTCAATGGTCCAGTTTTTGTGTCGCTGAGCAAATATCAGTCGAGCTTCACGGTGTCTTGGGAGCAGTTTGGGCCCTGTGGCAGGCCTTTTTGGAGTCAAGTTCGCTTCCTTAAGTCTTCTTCTAACAGTCCATGAGCTGGCAGTCACTCCTCGTACGTCCCGAAGCCGTTGCTCGACAGAAACTCCTGTCAGGTGACGATTTCGGAGAGCGGTAGTAACGATGAATCGATCATCCCTCAATGATGTGCACCTCTGGCGGCCGGTCCTTGGTCTTCGAGCAAAGCTGCCAGTCTCTCGGAACCTCCGATAGACTTTTGAGATGGCAGACTGGCTCAAATTCATCCTGGCAGCAACAACACGTTGGCTATCCCCACGTTCCAGCAAAGTGACGATTTGGGCGGCTTCAGCTTCGGTGATGTCCATTTTTTTCAGGTACTGTTCACTGGGTAATTAGCGGAGATGTGTACTGGTCAACTTCTGATAAACGACTGATAACTTTCCCCTCCCCTACACCCTTTTTATACCCTTTAATGGGTGTTCAATTAGTGACCCCAATAACGCGTAAATTTCAACCAATCGGGAAAACGTTTGTAAACTGAAAAATCCTGAACCGATTTTCATCATTATTAATTTATTTTAAAGCTAAATGTTCAGGAAATATATTTCCATCATTAGAATTCTGAGAAAAAACTTAAATTTCAAGATACGACGGAAAAACTGAAAAATGCGAAGTGATTCCGTTTATTTGCTCTCGAGTGTATATAAATAAATAGTGTGTATAATACAATTATGTGTTACCCCTGGAGGTATATTCATACACCACTGTAAAAACTAATTATCCTTGAAGTTATTTTTGGCTCTTACTGAAATGGGTCAATAAAGGTCAGCATAATATACATAGAAACCCCCAACATGTATAAAATTAAATTTTAAATACCCAGGAATAGCTGGAATAGACATGTACTATTTTTTTTTTAATTTAAACCTTTTACATTCTTAATATTGATGTTGAATTAGGGTAGGGATATAATTTAATAGGAGTTTCATATAGTACCAGCACAAGCACTTTTGTTATAAATATTATTTATGTGTTTTAATTTAAATGTAATATTATCAACAATGATTCGCATTATTTACCGTAGAAGTCTTAGTTATCAGTTTATCAAATTTATGTATAAAAAAGTTACCTACCTATTTCTGTAATATTGATGTATGATTCAACAAATAGGTACATAACATTGTGTATAAAATATTCCAATTTAACATCTATGAAGCTTGCAAACATATAAATAAATAGATGGTTCAACACAAGTAGTTGTACATTTTAAAAATCATTTGCACTAGTGTATATATACCTAGTTATAATCATTATTCACATACCTAATATCACATAGTATCATTTGCCCTTGCAGCATGTTTTTATTTCATTAATCGTCAACAATCAACTTATTACACTGCTTGCGCTCGTATTTTGCAGAGTATGTAAGTAGAAGTAGGTATAGGTATGACTATAGAACGTAACGTAACGTAATCAGCACGAGGTAAATAAAAATAGTCCTGACAGATTTCATGTACAATAGTCATTTAGACGACATTCCAAGTTCAAACCATCTTTGGCCACTTATAAATTACCAGTAAATTGGAGATTAACTTCATCTATAGGCACAAAATTTACATATTATGGAAAACAAAATAAGTATGTAGCAGCCATTTCATGATTACTTGTTTGTTTACAATTAGGAAATTTACCTCAAATTGCCAATGAGCAGCTTGAAGTAATTGTCTTGCTTGTTCTTGGGCACATCCTGCCGCTAAAACGAACTGGTTTATCATTACTTGCTCACGCAATGTGGAATCCATTGTTGAAAAACAATTTTATAAATACGATACGACACTGATCAAGGAAAATAACAAGAGTCAATGAATGAATGAATGATATATTTTCTTCTATTCAAAATTCAGTGATCAATTATGGAATGAATGAACTTTCCATTGTCTGTGACATTACATTGCATAGACAAAAACATATTTCTTTTATCCATCATTCTATTCTTGACTCTCTGTGGTAAAAATAGAGATGAGTCGGTATTCATTTTTGGAATACCGTAACAATGTATTGGTATTGATGATAATACCAGTTACCATAACTATTTATTTTAATAACTATGTATTCGCCGTTTTCTCTGATAATATATTGTGCGTCATAAATACCTACCTATTTTACGTTACAAGATAGTTAAAGAAAGGTTTAATGAAATAATAACAACAAAATTTAGTTCGTTTGATTATTTACATATTTACACAAAACCAATATTTACATACAGACTATTTACTATAATATCTACATTTAAAATTTTAGTTTTAAATAATTATTGAAAATTGAAATTATAAATATTCAAAATAAATAGTTATATTATTATTGTAAGCAAAGGTGTATCGACTGCGGTAGCGCGACGCTACTAAATTCCGTTATATTCCAATACATAGTTTTTCAGAATAAATAGTTATTGTGTATCGACTGCGGTAGCGCGACGCTACTAAATTCCGTTATATTCCAATACATAGTTTTTCAGAATAAACAGTTATTGTGTATCGACTGCGGTAGCGCGACGCTACTAAATTCCGTTATATTCCAATACATAGTTTTTCAGAATAAACAGTTATTGTAAGACCAATACCGTGTTATAGGTATTATGTAAATAACGCGTTATAGTAACTATTTATAATTTATAACGACCACCACTAGGTAAAAATAAGCAAACCGGAAATCATGTTGTCTATGAATTATGTTTATTTTTTTTATCCGACTTCAAAAAAGATCGAGGATACTGGAATTACTTTAAATTAGACACAGTCCACAAAAAAAGATATTAGATATGGAATAGGTATGAGATGGACTGTAGCACGCACTCGATAAGTTTATTTTACACATTACTTTTTTGTAGTTAGCAAATATCGTCGTATTTTCGGCCTCCGACTCGATGACGGAAAGGACGATTTTACTAAGGACTCTTCCTAAGGACTAGCAGCGCCCCGCGGTTTTACCCGCGTTGTCCCCGTTCCCGTAGGTATTTCGAAATGAAAAATAGCCTTCCTCAATAAGTGTACTATTCAACACTGAAAGAATTTTTCAAATCGGACCAGTAGTTCCTGAGATTAGCGCGTTCAAACAAACAAACTCTGCAGCTATATAATATTAGTATAGATAAGAATTGGGAGACCTTTGCCCGACAGTGGGACAGCGAAAAGACAAAATATAAATATAGAATGAAGAATCAATAACGATATAAATATTGGTATAGTTTGTGCTATCTCAAACGTCGGGCGTCGGCGTCGAGCACCAGGTTTTAGGAACACTATGCATTTTAGAAAACTCTCAGGTTGGATTTTTCACCATCTGGAGGTTCTCTCAAAAAATGAACTCAAAAGCTAAAACACTTTTCGAGTTGAGATGGTTATATGTGTATACTTTTCTATATATAATACCTACCGTGGCCTCCGAAATCACTGAAACTAAGAATAATTTTTAACCTGCATTCATAGATGAACAAGATACATAAAATTTAAAATGATACCTGAATGCCTTAACCCTCTACTGGTGGCAAGTCAAGGAAGAACTGAATAAAACAATAATATTTTACTGTAGAAGTGAACATTTATTCATCATTTTATAAAACTTCAATACACCAAGTAATATGGAATGGAGTGCCAAAGAGATAAAAATCATCAAAGTATTTTATTACCAACTTATCTACGAAAATTGAATTATGTTAAAACACTGTTTACTTGTCTCTTACTTTGATAAGATCATTGAGATCTAAAGCTACACAAATTTCCTTTGAATCTGTGTGAGGATTTCTATCCAAAATTTCTGTTATTGGATAGTAGTTTTCTCTGTTGTCAACATTCCATCCCGAATACTGAAAGAAAACAAAATTTACATCAAATTATATTGAAATGAGAAATTGAGTGTTTCAATTAAAAGCTAAATAAAAGCAAATTTAGCCAACTATACATACCACACAAGTGCATTTGTGCAGAATTTTCCCATTAGATTCCATTGGTATAAATTTCTGCAACAATGCTTTCCCATCAATTTTCCACAAATTTAGTTCATCGAGTTTTGAGATTACTGAGTCACCATCCCATTTGACATCAGATTTTAGCAAAACAAAGTTTCCAGACTGAAAAACAAGAGGTAATCATTAAAATTGTGAGATAAGTACATAGAACAAAGATTATTCAAGTCATGTTATTACATTGAGTTGACAAACATTTAATTTGTATCAAATGCTTGGTGTTTGTTTTGGTTGAGATGTTAGTTGATCATAGTCATCAATATGATGGAGTGCAACAGCTAAACTAATTGTTTATAATGAATGTACAATAACTTAATAATATAAATAATAGGGAGTGTGTCCCTGCAGTTGTAATCTATTACATTAAACATCTCCAAATGGCCTCTACGAGTTGGATCTGTATCCCCTCGCATGCCTCTCAAAAAGACCGGGCTTGTCCCGTGACTCCGAGGAGAAACACTATAAATAATAATACCCGGTCAAATTCACACACAGTTAATTATACCCAAAGTAAGCTTGTGTTATTGAATCTTACTCACTGTTACTACTACATATATATAATTGTCACCCAGACGTTGTGGCCAACAACTATGTCTTCACATATTGTTGACTATGGGCAGGAATCAAACCCGCAACCCCCGACACAGTAAGCACTCTCACTGCCACTGTGCTAATGGGCTTGGTAATAGTCTACCTATTTCAGTAGTTGTCCGTGAAATGTGCTTTCAAAAAAATAACAATAATTGTATATCTTTTACAAAATGTTTTTTAGTAATTGGGGGATAATATGGTATTCAGTCGGTGTTCATGATCAAGTTTATGGTAATAGTTCAAATCTTACAATATAATGTCATTAATAGATAATGGTCTTACATGGAAATGCTTTGGTACATCTTTAGACTGGCTGGAATCAGACTTGTTGCCGTCTGATCCATTCTTCTCGTCGTCGGAGCCCTCCTCCTCGTCGAGGTCACCTTCCTCGTCCTCTCCTTCCTCATCCTCCTCCCCCTCCCCCTCACTTTCTTCGGAGGAAGAGTTTTTACGTTTCTTTTTTGAATTGTTCAGGGATACTTTCGAATTGCGTTTACGCCCGCCTCCTCTTCCGGGCTGTTCATTCTGAAAAATAATCGTTTGGATAATGCGTTATTTACAATCGTAATATACCTATTAACACTAACACATAACCTTTTTCGAAATAAGGTCTTGACTTGGATCATTGTATTTGTGTACATAGTTCAATATTTCCATAGAACTAATAAAATATATAAGAATTTTATAGTAACAATCAATAAAGGCTTAAACATTCATTAATCTTTCGCTTACAGAAGAAGGTAGGTAATTCTAAAACTTAATTCTTACGGAATCGGCATCCGGCGTCCAATCTTCACCGGAGTCTTGAAATTCTTCAGGTTCTCCACCTTGTTCTGAACCTTCAGATTCATCACCTTTTTTCACAGACTTCCTTTTGCGCATATTTTCTATTTAGAGATAATAATTTAACGAAAAATAAACGTAAATCTATCCTAGATTTGACACTTTACACTAGCTTCTCTGACCCACGCCAACCAAACCAAATTCGATCAATCAGAATCACTCAAGCAGTTGGATCAACCACATCAGTTCAATCAATCAGTCAAAACAAAACATCATCAAACTGTGAAGAATTCTCAAATACAAAATAGTAAATTAAAGCAAGCAATCAAACGAAATAGTTCGAGCCGTGTTCGAACGAACGTAGCCAATGTGTTATAACCCTTACCCATGGAGATAGAATAATTACTTGCAAAATATCCACAAAATTATTTAAATCTAAAAACCTACAGGGATGTGTAATTTTATTTAAAATTTCTTAGTTTTCCTTACTGACTCATGCTTTTTTTATTCATTGAAATGCGCATTGCTCATATTTTCCATTTTAACTGGTTGTCCAAATGTAAAACTCGCCTAACTAGACAGACCTATGCCTAAAAGACCTTATTCCATTACGAAGCATATTCATTCCATTGTTTCCCATTCACATCAGCTGATTGCGTCATTGCTTTGCATTTTGATCAATCAAAATAACGCAAAAACAAAAAACAAGTCGCAGTAAAGTAAATTTGGAAAATTCATTGAAATATCTGCTAAATTGTTGTATAAACCAGATCTCAACATGAAATTCCAATACAAAGAAGAGCATTCGTTTGAAAAGAGGAAGACTGAAGGTGAGAAAATACGCAGGAAGTATCCTGATCGCGTACCTGTAATCGTCGAGAAAGCCCCGAAGGCCAGGCTTGGAGACCTCGACAAGAAGAAATATCTGGTGCCATCAGATCTTACCGTGGGCCAATTCTACTTTTTGATCAGGAAGCGCATCCACCTTCGGCCCGAAGATGCTTTGTTCTTCTTTGTGAACAATGTAATTCCACCGACATCCGCCACAATGGGCTCGCTCTACCAAGAACATCACGATGAAGATTTCTTCCTGTATATTGCATTTTCCGATGAAAATGTATACGGATTTTAACTTCTTTTAAATTCCATACATTAAAACACTAGTATATAAACATTTATGTTAAAATTGTCTGACCTTATGGTGAAACCAGATGAAACTTTATTTTTAAGGCTTAGTATAATGGATGTATTATGATTTAAATGGTTTTAATTATTTTGATTGGCACTGTCACCTTGTGTTAAATAAATCTATATTTCACTGAATATTGTTTGGTTAGGGCGTCTTAATTATTATGTAATTATCAAAACAAAAAAATAATAAAATCTCTAAAAAACATCTACTTGTTTTATTTGTTTACTTCCATACACCCTCATATTAGATAGCTAGCTCTTAGGACTTGGTTATGATATGAGTACAAGACTTCTTTCCGAGTTTAATCCGGGAATTCCATAATTTTCACTTGGATTTGACATGTTAGATAGATGGTGAGTGTTGGGTGTCCATTAATCCAGTCCAGCCATCATCTAATAATAATTAAGAGTATCAAACTTGCTATAAACATTATTTTCTAATGTAATGAATATTATTGCTAATATTTTGTCGTTTATATTCCTTGTATTTTGTTTAACATTTACTTAATGTTTTTCTGAAGTGAGGGTAGTTAGAATAGTAGTTTGTTTTGTATACATACAGTGACATTATACCAAACATACCTATTTATATTACTCTGATCAATATACACCAATGGCTTAGCAGATCCAACGTGAATTTCGGCATGAGATATTAACTTATTAGATTAAAAGTGCTGTTTTAGGAATGGGTCTGTTCTAGTCTTTTTTAAACTTACACGATTTGAACACATAGTTTAAACGTACTCACACGGGTTTTTTCGTGTTAGAAAGTTAATAAAGCAAGTAATAACTTACTTTTTATTTCCCGACGTTTCGAGGGGATTGCACCTCTCGTGGTCGCGGGTGATCACCCGCGACCACGAGAGGAGAAAAAACCCGTGTGAGTACGTTTAAACTATGGGTCTGTTCTAATTAGCTAAACACTGATATTCAAGTTTCTCTCAAAATATCTGTACGAAATGGCGCTATTGGCTGCCTACAAGAATAGTTTAATTATAACTATACATATCCTAGAGGGTTTTCTAGCTAATGGCATCCCATCTATTATGATTTGCATTTCTTGATAATTCTGAGGACGGAAGATAAATAATTAACGTAACCTGTGCAATTACAGCCGTCGATTGCACCTGCATCAACTGTGATGGTGAGTGGAAGTGCTACTGGGGAAATAATGTTCAGAGTTGTCTGCCGTTCAGTGTTCTATGTTAGCCACGGGTAGTCTTTCCACCAATACACCATAGCTGTATAGTACAGCTATGGTGTATTGGTGGAAAGCTAAGTTTAGTATCCACCAATTAAAACAAAAGTATAGCATAGCCTAGTGGAATAGCAGAAAAACTTTCATACCAATAACCCTAATCAACAGGCTGTACCTGTGCCAACAGGTAACATGCGGTGCCAATGTGAACAATGGTATCTTCACAATTCAAATTGACACCACAATTAATTTAAAATGTGGCAAAAAAAACAACTGTGTTTTTAATTTACATTTATTTATCTATTTAGGAAGAACGTAGATAATAATTGAATTTTAATCAAAAATCTACCTACAAAATCTTAAACAAATATTCTATAACTAGCAGCGCCCCGCGGTTTTACCCGCGTTGTGCCCGTTCCCGTAGGAAATCCGGGATAAAATGTAGCCTATAGCCTTCCTCGATAAATAGACTATCTAACAGTGAAAGAATTATTCAAATCGGTTCAGTAGTTTCTGAGATTAGCGCGTTTAAACAAACAAACAAACAAACAAACAAACAAACAAACAAACAAAACAAACTCTTCAGCTTTATAATATTAGTATAGATAAATTGAATTGAATGTGAACTGTAATAATGACAAAAAATTCTAAGTTCATTCAATACTTTATGTCTTACATTGTTCAATCAAGGTATCCGTAATGTACCTATTTACATTAAAATATATTGTATTTAAGAGGAAACTACACAACATTAAAATATTTTCATTTAGAAACATCATGACCTTGGAATGATTGAAGATGTTGACAAATATTCATAAAAATGAATAATATTACAATATCATAAATACGCTTTATGATAAGAGTCTAGTATCCACATGTTTATAATGAAGTAAATTACAATTAATAATTAATATTTTCTTTAGAGAAAACTCAATGATAAATGTTAATATCCAAACAAATTCTATTAAATATTGTAAACAATGAGAATTGACAGCTAGTTTCTGTTTAATCAAATGTTATTATTATTCACCGAAAATAAAAAATCAGTACGTGTTGATTATTGTTTTCTATATGCGCCACCAGTTGGAAATAGTCATTACAATTAATTCAGAACAAAGGCTATTATCATGATGTTATATTATTAAACAATAAGTTGCAAATCAAAACAATGTTCTGTTTCTTATTAGATCAATGCTTGATTTGATACGACTGTAATCTATTATCTACGTTAAGGTAAGTAACCTCAATTTCAAATCCACTTACACATTGATACAAGGACTTCGATAATGTTGGTAATTTATTCGGTAGGCGATTTTAAAGGTTTTCGTCTTTAAAATAAATTCGACACACATCAACTGGAAGTAATCGAAAAGAATAACTGCACTATACTTACATAGATTGGGTAAAGTTTACAATAGAAATAACGTAAACAGTAAGTTTTTGCCAAAAGTAAAATCATTAAATATATCTACTTAATGATTGTTATAAATGTCAAGATAATACAAGAGTTAAATTAGACTTATGAATTAGAACCTATGGTAGTTGTGGGACCGTCGAGGCGGTCGGCCCCTGCTCCTCATGCCTCGCCCGCGGCCTCCGCTCTCGCTATCTGCAACATAAAATATTGACATTACATTTGTAACACTAACGCTAATTAAAAAACGATAAAGAAACCAGTTCCGACGGTTACGATAATAGCTAACAATTCTATTGGTTTATGCACTATTAGAGTTCAAAAAGTAAGTTGTAAATATTCAACATTGATTTTAATTATCTAGTCTGATCTCTAAAACACAAGGATTATTACATACTATTAATTGAAATAATAATGACATTAACGTACGTTTCAATTAATTGTAATAACCCTTTTGTTATAGAGATCAGACTAGTTTACAACATGGTAAAATTTTTAATTGATTAAAAAAAAAGGAAGGCTATTGTGTACTCCCCCTTTTCCTTGGTAATAGACGCCAAGACAACTTTTTTAGAAAAATAATAAGTTTATTTCTAGTAGGCTTCAAACTAGGTTTTTATGCGAACTATACTACCTTTTGCCTTTTCTCTATTCGATTTTACAAATAAATATTTTAAAATTGTTTTGTTTAAATTATCAATTTTCACGATGAAATGAGTTACAAATCTATAAAAAAAAATGACCCAAATCCTCTTTCAGTCTTTGAAATCAGTTAAAAGGAGTAGGTAATGTTTCTCTTTTGGTGTCGTCTCGTTAGGCGAATTTTCATATGAACGCATGCAAACTTGTACAACGAGAATTGTTCGTCTACTTATGCCGATTGTTATGTGGTCCGAGTCGTTGGTACCTGCGGCGCGCATCCAGCGCTGGTTCTGCGAGTGCGGCGAGTGCGGCGACGAGCCCATGGAGCGCCGCACCGCGCCCACGGGCGCCGCCGGCGCCACCGCGGGCGCGCTGGCTTCCGCTTCTCGACCTTCTTCAGCGATCTGTATCCATACATTATTACTGTTAATTCATGGTCTGATGCGTAAGGCACTTGACATCAGTTGTAATTTCTGTGCATCTTTTCCTACTTTCTATAAGTAACTCTGGCTGTGTGTAATACGTCTTTCGCGCTTACACCAGATACAGATTTTTACGAAATTCGGTACAGAGATACGGAAAAGGTATACGCTCTCTTAAGGAACCATTCTTCGTTCCTCTGTAATTTGTTTGCGGATGCGCGGGCTTGAAGTAATAGTAATGCGTGACCTGGTGCGGCGAGGACGGCTCGCTGCCCTGCGAGCTCACCGCCGCCGCCTCCTCCTCCGCGCGGGACTCCTCCCAGTCGCGCGCCTCGGTAGCTTCGGCACCTGCTCGGAACATCAGATATAGTACTTATAGTTAAGACCAAGAGTAGTATTTTGAGTGAGCGGTGTCACACCGAGCAATGCTTGCGGTATAAGGCTCAGTACGCTTCACTTCGCCGGCGCACTGCGTCAATACTTTTTATAACACTGAGTTACAGGAGTCTACACGCCAAACCCGCGCGACACAGTCCGGCGACTTGGTGTTATTTCTTTTTCAATTCGTGTCAGCGGCTTTTCTTTATTTTTATGCCATCGACACCAAGCCGTCGGCGGGTTTGTTGCCTTGAGCGTCCTTATTAGCGCAATGAGCGGCATCGCCGTTATCCCGGCAAGGGAGTGTGGGAGGTAGTTATCGTGGGGCTCACGCTGGTGCGGGTCGGGCAGCGCGGGCGCCAGGTCGGCGTGCGTGGCGGCGTGCGCGCCCTCCGCGAACGTGAAGCGCGCGCCGCCGCGCGGCGACACCACCGCCTCGCCGAACCTGCACCACGTTACGCATCTATTAGTACACCTCCTGGATGGAACGTCCACTGCTCTAGTTGTACTGACTCCGTCCCTCGACTGAGTAGCTCTGTTATATTATAACTTAGTTGTTAGGTCATAAGGTACTTCCTCTATCTATATTGGCCCTCCTTCAAGTAGCTCAACTTGGATGGGCAGCCTATACTGACATTTGGATATGTGAGCGCTACCATAGTTCGAAGGGCATGTCGGTCAGTTTTTAAATCGTTAGTTCATGTCGGAGACCTATTAGACGATGTAAAAACTTTCTAAAAACTTCGTCACTGGGGTTGGTCAATAAAGTATGTATACGAAATTATTTATCCTTCGTCCGAGGGGAGGATTAGGAAGTTTGTGTTTTGTCCAGAGACACGGCACTTTGAGACACTCGGCCGATTGATAATACACTATGCCTATAAGTTTGTACCATGTGTTTAGCACTTAATAACTGAGCGACAGCGAATCATCCGCCAGCGACGGCGACTTGTATCTACGCTTTGATTATAAGGCAGAAACTGCATTCGAATCGATATACAAAAACACTAGCCAATACAAATTATTTTGCGTATGACATTAGTGTTTGCATAAAAAATCTGATGATTTTAGCTGTGATAATTTGTTGCTCACGTTTAGCTCATATTCTAGGGTTTGGAGTTAAGTAATGTAAGTACATAATATAATATGACTATATGATAGGGGAAAACTGAAAGTATATTATTTACCCGTCAGTTCGCCTCGGCACGTAGAGTGTGGGTGTGGAAGGAACTATGCTGTCGTCGCCGTCGTCTCCCCCGCTACCGGTCAAAGACAATGCCCCGCTCGCTATAGCAACAGTAAAGGTAAAGTTTATTTATTTATTCACATTAATAACATACAATATATAAACAATCAGCGAAATTCAAGTAAAATAGGAAATCCTGTGCAAGTAACAACATCAATGTTCTGGTAAAAATAAGCGCTTTGCTTCTATTTAGTTACGAAACATTTTCGTTTTTAATGGTGTTCAAATCATTCAATTAGTAACTAGTGCAAACAAATAGATTATGCCTTAACTAATACTAGACTTTCCGTACGTATCCAAACTACAGTAAAAAGTGAAAATCATATCAATATCACATCAAACGCTACGCGTGATTAAGGCAGTGGTCCCATCGCCGGCGAGAAAACGACTAACTATCGGCGATTTTCTCTCTCAAGAAACGCACAATAAATTTATATTCCGTGTAAATGAAAGAGATGCATATATAAAAAGTTGCTCGATGACTGTTCACACTGCTGGCGATGACTCGCTTTACTAGTTTTGTCACTGAGCGACGAGCTTTCAAAAATAAACTCGCTCAGCGATACTCGTTCAGCGATGCTCGCATGATCATTTATTTACAATAAGAAATGATCATGATATGTGGTGTGGGCGGCTCACGTTGCCGCGTTGGTGCGCGGAGTGAGTGGCGCAAGTAATCGCTCGTCGCTCTTGCACACTCGCTTCCCGCTGATCGCCAACTCGTTTATAGTTCTACTTGTTTCTCGTTCACCGTCGGCGGTGGGACCACAGCTTATGAAGGTATGTTTGTGTGTGGTTAAACAAGAGTTCAAAATGAGGTGAGCCAACTCGTATTCAGATTGTTGATAATTAAATAGTGTGGTGAGGTGTGGTGGTGTGTGGTGTGTGGAGTGGCGGTGTGGTGCCTCACGCTCGGTGCCGCTGCTGATGGCCTCTATCTGCGGGTGCGGCGGCGGCGCGGCGGCGGGCGAGCGCGCCTCGCCCTCCGCGCCCGCCTCCTCCGACTGCGCCGGGGACTGCGCACAACGCCACTACTTAATACTTACACTACGGTTACACTCACATGCATACTTAATGGCGGTTCAGTATATCTAGCATTGACACCAAGTACATGGCGTACATCTCACGTAGTACTCCGTTTGTTTTTCAGTTAATCAGCATGGGAGAAGGGAGACTCGATAGAACTTCTATTTTGACCATTAGTAAGATAAGAACACTCGATTATATCACTGGTGTATCACTGTCTTTCATTGCTTTTATAAAATACTGACGTAAAAATACGTACGACATTAGAAACTAATAGAGAGAGGAAAGGTTGATAAGTAAATATTATATCTCCTTAACAGCATAGTCTACTCACCTGACGCGGAACACTCTCGCCTTCTTCTGCGTCTACTTCCTCCTCCTCTTCACCAGCCTCAACTTCTTGTTCTTCTTCAATGTCCTCTTCATCCTCTTCACCCTCCTGATGAAAGAGAATGACAAGAGATGAGTTAGTACTAAAGTTTACGAATTGAACAACTATATAATTGTCTATTTTCTTACCCTATACATAGTGCCCGTGCATCTCTCATCATCCTCTTCAGAATCAACGACAATAACGCCTTCATCATCTTGATCACAACGAGATGATGTCGGCACTTGGTACTCAACCTCCACTGATCTCTCAAAACCCTGCACATTTACAGTAAACATTTACACATAAACATTCGCAAGTTTTGATCATAATTACCACCAAATGCCATACTCAGAAATACCAATTAATACACAATATTATGCTTATTAGACCAGGGCCGAAGCCTTTAAAAATGGTAAAAAACGAAAAAAAATTACAGTAGGATGAAACCCATTGGAAAAGGAGGGAAATATGATCAAAATGAAAGGAAAAATAAATTACAGACGATCCGAGTTCGGGAAGTGGGAGGGGGTGAGTTTTTAAGGGTAAAAAATGGTTTATCTTGATTTCCGGCAAAACTACAAGTCCTATAGAAAAAAGTTAAATGGTTAAGTTGTAGGTAATAAAAAGATCTACAACTTTTGTATTTGCAATTTTTTCACATAACCTCAAAATTTAGGTGAAAAATTCAAAAAACCAAGTTTTTGGTTTTTTATTTATATCTTTTTCAAAAAATAATTTTTTTCTACGAAATTTGGTGAAAACTTACCTTATTATGTCCCAAATACACTGTAATTTATTTGATTAAAAATATTTATTTTTTCGCCTTATTTTAACTTAATATCAAAAAATCACCCTAATTTTCAATTGAAAATTCTGACGTCAAAATATCAGCTTTTTTCAAAAAGTTGGTATGTTTTCTGTTCCTTAGAATCTTTACTTTCCGATGATGAAAAAATATATATATGTTACTGTAGTAAATCTTCTCAGAAAATGCAAAAAACTCGAATACGATTATTTTATTAAAAAGTTGATTTATTTAATGCTAATTACATTTATGTCATAGAAAATCTCATTACATATAAATATAAATGTAAATCGTACTATTAAATGTAGATATAGTCCAGTCATTATAGTAAGTTCACCTCGGAATTCGAGATACCCAGCTGTAAGTCTGTAAATACTTGTATATTGACACCCTAAAAGTTGTATCATAACCTACATAATATGGTAGGGTGTACGCAACTATTAAATTTCAAGGTCAAAGGTCACAAAAATCGGTTTGCGCTTTTTTGTAAATATCTCATTTCCTATGGGTTTTTTGCTATTTGTATTTATTGTCAATATTGTAGAATACAAAATTGTCTACAAATTTTGTTCAAAATTTTTTTTCATACGGTGAACCGTTGAGATATTTACAAAAAAGCATAAACCGATTTTTGTGACCTTTCACCTTGAAATTTAATAGTTGCGTACACCCTACCATATTATGTAGGTTATGATACAACTTTTAGGGTGTCAATATACAAGTATTTACAGACTTACAGCTGGGTATCTCGAATTCCGAGGTGAACTTACTATAATGACTGGACTATATCTACATTTAATAGTACGATTTACATTTATATTTATATGTAATGAGATTTTCTATGACATAAATGTAATTAGCATTAAATAAATCAACTTTTTAATAAAATAATCGTATTCGAGTTTTTTGCATTTTCTGAGAAGATTTACTACAGTAACATATATATATTTTTTCATCATCGGAAAGTAAAGATTCTAAGGAACAGAAAACATACCAATTTTTTGAAAAAAGCTGATATTTTGACGTCAGAATTTTCAATTGAAAATTAGGGTGATTTTTTGATATTAAGTTAAAATAAGGCGAAAAAATAAATATTTTTAATCAAATAAATTACAGTGTATTTGGGACATAATAAGGTAAGTTTTCACAAAATTTCGTAGAAAAAAAATTTTTTTTGAAAAAGATATAAATAAAAAACCAAAAACTTGGTTTTTTGAATTTTTCACCTAAATTTTGAGGTTATGTGAAAAAATTGCATATACAAAAGTTGTAGATCTTTTTATTACCTACAACTTTGCCATTTAACTTTTTTCTATAGGACTTGTAGTTTTGCCGGAAATCAAGATAAACCATTTTTACCCTTAAAAACTCACCCCCTCCCACTTCCCGAACTCGGATCGTCTGTAATTTATTTTTCCTTTCATTTTGATCATAATACCTTCCTTTTCCAATGGGTTTCATCCTACTGTAATTTTTTTTCGTTTCAAAACTTATCGACCCTGGTCTATATACCAATCATAGCACGATAAACTTTACATTAAGAATCATTTGATGTCTCTGAGTATGGCGTTAAGAACCTAAAAAGCTTGAGCAGTTTATATTCATGGCTTTCATAAATGAGTAGTTACCTGTACCCGAGTTCTCTTAGCTGTGACGGGTCGTGCTTGGAGCCTTCGTTTTTGAGGTCTAGCGTCGGGCGGCGGGTGCGAAGTGCTGACGCCCGCTGGTGGATTTGAAGTGCTGACTCCAGCCGGCGGGTTCGACGTGCTGACGCCCGCCGGGGTGTGCGATGTGCTGACGCCCGCGGGCGGGTGCGATGTACTGACGCCGGCTGGCGGGTGGGAAGTACTGACGCCGGCTGGCGGGTGGGAAGTACTGACGCCGGCGGGAGCGTGGGAAGTGCTCACGCTGCCTGAAGGTTGCGCGCTTGCCACGGACGTTGGGGCTACTATCATACAAAAAATTATTTAAAAGTTTATTTCCGCGGCTAGGCATAGACGTCATTTATAATTAGATCTTAAATTATTTTTTATATCTGAAGGGATCCTTTACAAATTCGATTGGAGTCTATTGATATTTTTCTTTTGTATTTTTATATACCTGAGGTCGGCGGTGTGGTAGCGGCAGGTACGGCAACACTTGGCGCACTGGAAGCAGCCACGGAAGATGCTGAGCTGGCGCCGCTCGGCTGTTCGATGCGAGGCATCACCATCGCGACAGCCTACGAAATATGGAGAAATGTCGATAACATGTTTTCTTTTATGAAGTCGAAATAATAATAAAAAGTGATGATTTCTTCACTTACCTGTTGTGGAGCTTGGGAGTGGGTCGATGGTTGAGCATTGCTGTCATTAGCACTGGAACTTCCCATGCCAGCTTCACTGGTGTCCATGTCCTGAAAACGACGTAAATTTACAAACATTATTATTAACAAATATATGATGAAAATAAGTTCGTATTCAAAACTTCTTAAGCAACAACGCTAAACAAGTATTTAAAGCAAAATATTAAGCCCCGAATCACCGCATAGACGTTTCGTTTTGGATAATCATGACGTCACCGGCCGGCAGACAAGGCTAGTCTTCAACCAGTTTGATGAATTCAATTTTATTCTTGTTTGGATATGTTAATGCTCGTACTGCTCTCGTTGTATGCGCGGTTTACGAATCGCTTACGCTATGATGCCGTGTGCGAAAGGGTTTCGAGTACGAATAGCAGGCATCTTATACCTGTGTCGATTCCGGTGGCGGCGCGGTGGAGGCGGCGGCGGAGGCGGCGAGCGCGGCGCGCGGCAGCGGGCGCGACGACGACGCCGGCATGTACTCGGTCGTGTGCGCGTCGTGCGGCGCCGTCGGGCCCACCTGCGCCATGGGCCGAATGGAGGCCAGCGGCGTCTCGCCGCCGCGACGCGACGCGCTCACGCTTTGCTGGGCAACACCTACCAAGCAACATCGATTTAATAGCTGGCAATTTGTAATAATTTTATGTAAACGTCCTTAAAGATTCAACTATTGTGTTAGGCTTCTATATCAGTAGAAATCCTTGCCAATAATATTGATCTAAATTGCAAGGTCTAAATTTCAAATCATTCAGATGCAATCATTGAGTTGTTTACAAAGATGATTTGCTCGACTATAAAATATGGACGACCGTGTTCATGCCAATATGTTTGAGCAAGTTTAGAAGTGTATTAATTAATATGCTGAAAGTTACATACCAGCCATTGGTTTGATGTTTGCAGTCGGAGGATCGGATGTAGGCTTTTCAGTGGTGACCTGTTGTTTGGATGAAGATGTCTGGTTTGCTAGTTGGCGCTGTAAAATATTGACTTTCTGGAGTAACGCCTCCACTTCTCTGGTCTTTTCGGCGTGGGCATCGACGCGCTCTTTCTCCAAGCGCGAAATGCGTCCTTCGTATTGCGATTTAATGAGAGCCAACCTGACGTCTTGTTCATCTCGGGTACTCTGTTCGATAGTACCTAACTTTGTTCTAGATTCATCCAATTCACGGGTCAGAGTATTTTTCATGTCAGTTAGTTGAACAATTTTACTTTTAGCTTGTTTGAGTACTTGTTTGGCTTTTTCTTCTTTATCCAGGTTTGCATTTCTCAATGTCTCAAGTTCCTGTTTTAGTTTTTCATTAACTTCTTTTTCTGTATCCAACTGTGTTTGCAATGCTGCTAATTGTTCTTCGTGCTTCTTATTTGACTCAGACAGAGCCGCGTCAGCAGCAGCGGATTGTCCTTCGTTAGTTTTCTTTTCTTCTTCAACTGTCTTAATCAGTTCCTCATATTGTGCCTTATATTTCTTGGCAATCTTTCTAATCTGCATTTCCTTGTTTCTTATATCCATGAGTGATGCATCCTTAGCGGTAATTTCCTCTGTCTGTTTAGTATTATTTTCCAAAGCAGCAGCGAGTTTATCTTTAAGTTCAGTAACCTCTTCAGTGAGGCGAACCATATCGTTTTTAAGTACTTGTTGCAACTCGTCGTTGAGTTTTTTGTTTTCCTCTACCAACGTATTTTGCTGCCGCGAAGTTACTGTGTATTGTTCTTCTATCTTAGCTTTTTCAGATTTAATATTTCCAAGTGTCTCATTAAGTTTCTTAACATTCTCTTTTTCGCTGGTCAACATTTTAGCTAATGTTTCTCTTTCATTCTGAAGTCTCTTCCAATCTTCAGGGCTAGTTTTGTTTGCACGTTCAACTAATGCATTGACTCTAATTCTCCAGCGAGCACAGTCCGCTTTAAGAGATGTGTTTTCAGATTGGAGTGTTTCTATTTTTGAAGTAAAATCAGACATTTTTTCTTGTAGTGGTGCCATCTGTTCTTCCATAGCTTTAGTTGTTGCAGTAAGTTCCTCCACTCGAAGGCTTAAAGAATCGCGCTCTTCTCTCAGTATTCTGTTACTATCTGTTAGTGCGTTAAGGGTTTCAACTTTTCTTAGAATGTCAGATTGTTTATTTACTGTCACCATACCTACTTCAGATCGTTCTCTTTCAGCTGCCAAAGCAAGCTTGGAATCATCCAGTTGTTTCTCTGCTATTTCTAGTTGAGATTTTAGTCGCATAGTTTCTGCTTGCAGGATGTCGAATTTAGCCATAGCAATATCTTTTTCTTTACGTAAGTATTTGACTATTTGGAATAATTGCTCCGACGACCGGTTATCTTCCTCGTTGACAGATACATTCATTGAAGAATCATTGGCAGATTCGTTAATGCTTTCAGATCTTGATGCATGAGAAACTGACAGTTGTGTACCTAATGCTTGTATTTGATCATGTAACACAGAGTTTTGATCATTTAAGTCCTTAAGCCGTTGATTGAGTTGCTCATTCTCGCTCACAAGGATTTTTTGTCTCTCCAACCAGGAAACCTTTTCAGTTTCTAATTTTTCGAGAGTGTTATTTTTCAAAGCTACTAACTCGTTCAGTTGATTCTGAGCCTTTGAAAGATCCTCCTTAGCTTGAGATAAAGCTTGTATGTCTGAAGAATGTAAGATCATTTCATGTGTATATTTATCTTCTGCTTTTTGTACAGCCTCCGATAGTTTTGTGATTTCTTCACGTGCTTTTTCAAGTTCTGAGCGAGACGTCTCATTATTTGCTAAAGCTTCCTTTAATTCATCTTTAGCGGTGTTTAGTTCATTTCTCAGGAGAGTGTTAGTACTGGAATGATCTCCATTAGCATGTAGTGATAACTCAGCTTCAAGTTCTGCACATTTATCTTCTAAAGCCTGTACTTTGTTCATATACCCAGATATTTTAGCTTCAGTTTCTGTTTTGTAAGTTTCATATTCAGTGTGAAGGTTTTTCAGTTCTTTCTCGGCACCTTCAGATATATCACAATATTGTTTAATATGTTCTTTAGCAACATTCAGTTGTTCCTCTAATGATTTGACGTCATTTTCCCTGTCAACCAATTTGTTTTGAAGTTCTTTTATTTTCTTAACAGTATCGAAGGATCCATCGGTATTAGGAGAAAGAGCCATTTTCAATTTCTTAGCAAGTTCTTCATTTGATTTATTTTTATCTAACAAATCTTGTCTGAGTTCAGCTACCTCTTTTCGAAGAACATCAGCAGCTTCTTTTTCCTCTTGCATTCTAGACTTAGCTGTATCAGTTTGACGTTCTAAATGAGAAGCTAGCTCCCTGAATCTATCTTGTTCCTCCTGAAGTCGTCTTCGTAAGGCAGAACATTCTCGGGTGGCTTCATCAAGTCTCGTCTCAAGTTTGGCTCGATTTTCTGCTTCAACTCGCTCCAAACTGGCTTTAATTAATTCCAAATTTTTAAGTAACAGGCTTTGGCCTTGCCTTTCTTTACTTATCATTTCTCTTTCGGTTTGCAGACGCAATTCCGAGTCTTTTAGAAGTTTACATTCTAATTTAAGATTTTCGACTTGAATCTCAGCAGCTGACAGCTTGCTTTGTGCATTGAGAGCTTCATCTCTCAAATGCTGCAAAGAAACCTCTTGTTTTGCAATAGTTGTATTGTATGCTTTATTCTTTTCTTCCAGAGAAGATATTTGTTTCTTGTAAGTAGTGATGTTAGTTTGCAATATCTTGAGACGTTCATTGTTGTATTCAGAAGTCGAAGCACACTTGCTATTAGCAGCAGTAAGTTTAGCAATTTCTTGTCTCATATTGTCAATTTGATCAAACAACATTCTTTCATTTGTGACTTTTTCTTCTTTATAGGTTTTATATTCTTCTTTCAAAAGTTCCAAATGTTTTTCAGTTTCTTTGTATTTAATTTCGAAAGATGTTGGTTCCACTACAGCCTTGGGGATATTATCTGTTGATGTATCTAACTGGAATGAGCCACTTTTATCTAATTCCGCAACCTCAGCCATTGTCATTTCGTGGCGTTTCCCTTTCATTAGATCATGATATAGTTTTTTGAACATATCTCTTTGTCTTATTAGCCCATTAACCATCTTAGTTTGACGCTCTTGGGCATCAGTTAATTCGGAAACCCTATTCTTCAGAGCTTCTATTTTAGCTTGCATCTCTCCACTTTCAAATTGTTCCTTCTGTTGCTCCAACTCTTCATGTTTATCAGTTAACTCACGAACCATACGAAGAAGCTTTTGGTTGGTAGACTGCAACTCTTGTATGTCACTAAATGTGACTAATGTTTTCGAAATAATTCGTGACGAATTCAAATCAGACGTGTTTGAAGCTGTGTGAGAAGAGTCATGATCTCCATTAGGAAGTAAGCCACCACGATTGTGTTCAATTTCTTTCAACAAGAAACATACTTGTCTGCCTAAGTCTGCCAACTCTCCTTTGAGTTTTGTATTTTCTCTGCCATAATGGTTAGCAATTTTAGATGTTTCACTATATTCATCTCTAAGCCTATTACATTCCATTACCAAGGAATCAATCTGTTGAGACAAGGCAGTATTACTCTCAATAGCTTCCTCATATTCTGCTTTTTGTTTTTGTAACATAGGAGCTTTCTCTTCGAGCTCCTGCACAATAGTGTTAATGGTCAAATTAAGACGGCGATTTTCTTCTTTTTCCTGTGTTAGTTCTTCAGTTACTTTCACTAACTGCGAGTATATTTGAGTAAGAGACATGCCAGACTTTAAAAGTTTGCTTGCAGTAGCAGCTGATGGTGCTAAGTCACTTAGAGCCATATCAAGGTTTTGAGCATTTGCAGCCTTAAGTAGGTCATTGGCGTGTTCGAGTTCACTTTTCAGGGAGCCAATCACCTCATTCTTCTTTTCTATAATTTCTTCATGGTCTAATTCTGCCTGTTTATACTTTGTTTCTAGTTCACCATACTTTTCAGTCGCTTCATTTAATAACTTTTGCAATTCACCAATACCTTCTGTTAATTCTAAGGTTTTCGCTTCAGCATCATCATGCATTGTTTTGAAAAGATCAGCCAATTTAGATTTAGCATCCAACTCCTTCTTATAATTTTCAGTCATCTTATTTTCTATTTCTCTCTGCTCTGCTAAACGTTGCGTAAGAGTTTCTGCTCGGTTGTTTAAGTTCTTCTTAACATCATTAAGTTGAGCAATAGTGTCATTGGCAGCATTCAACTCCTCAGTTTTCTCAGCCAGTTGGGTTTCAATGTTGACAAGTCTGCTAGTGTTATTCAACCTCACAGTTTGTAATTCTGATGTCAATCTGTTGACTTCTTCAGTGAGGCCAGCTATTTGGGAATTGAGTAAAGTTCTTTCTTGGTCAATTCTTTTCTCCCGATACTGTAAAGCCAATTCTTTGCTTTGGATTTCATCGGTCATGGCCAGGGCTTCACATTTTGCATTGATGGCTGCTTGTAGTTGTTGAGAAAGAGATGTTTCATTAGAGGTCAACCTTTCTATTTCAGCATCGCGTCTTTGCAAAATGCGGGTCAAGTCATTTCTTTCATCAACTGCCGCATCTCTAGAGCTTTTCATAGAGATTAATTCATTTTCATACCGAGAAATCTTGTCACGAGCTTTTTCAAGTTCAGCATTTAATGTTTCAACCTGTTGACTTAACTCTGTGACAGTTTCCTCAGCGGTGGATAATTTCTTGATGGCATCTTCATACTTGGCTGTTGTCTCAAGAATTGAGGCTTCCAGTGACGAAAGTTTATCACCTGTCGAACATAAATATAACATCATGTTGATAATGTTTTCAAGCCAAAAAACCAACTTCAAACCAGGTTGTTATTAAGAATACAACCTTTCCAACCCAAAAAAGTCCGCAAAGACATGTCCAACTATTATAGTAAAGGCAGAATAACCACTTTTAGTTAAAATTTGACAGTTAAACATAATATAAGAGTTAACACTGGAAAAGGGATGAGAAACAGTGATCAACCAAATCAAATGCATGTTAGGTTAATCCATTATATTGTATTGTGAAATTGTTTAGTATGCACATTCAATTTTATTTTCTTTGCGAGTGCCTACAAATGTTAAATGTGGAACTGAAAAATATTATACTATAATGAGATATATATCATTTGATGATCTCTATTTTGATTTTTGCAATATAAGCAATATAAGGTGCATTGGGGTAACTTCGGAAGGATTTTCGAATTCTTGGAGGGCTCATACAAAATTTTATTTTTCTCAATTATCATAATTGAAGTCATTGGACAATTATAAATGTAGTGTATAATTTAAATAAAGATTTATTTTAAATACCTTATACTTTCTGCACTGTAAATCAGTGTTTTTTTTTATACAATGGCCCTATGGCATTGAGGGGCCAGTTCGGACAATAATTTTAAACTACTTCTATTGCTAGTAGGACAGCTCATATAAAAAGGATGTATCTGCTGATTTTCCTTCTTTAACATAATATTTTTAAAAAAAATAATGCTAGTAACAACAAAAGTATTCCAAATGATTCGTTTTTTTAGTCTAAAATGTCCACTCTTGCACAAATTACACACAAAGTTTGTTTAACAATCACTGCCTATTGCAAAATGGATAATTTTGCTTAAATAAGTTATATCTAGAAATCACAGCTTAAAACTGAGTATTCTGGCATAAAAATAACAGAATAACCTTTGTTCAATATAATCAGTTAAAAACATAACTGAAAGGCTAGAATGACAAATATTGTACACAACTTGCCATGTTTTTTGTAAAAGAATGTTGTTCAGTTGACTTGCCGGAGTGTTGGGCATCTATTACAAGGCACATAGAAAAAAAAGTTGTTGCTACAATAAAAAAATGTTACCGAATAAGCAGTGGTGCCGATCTTACCCCAATGCACCTTATCTGATTTGGTAGTGAGGTGCTATAGTAAATGTATATAGGAAAAGATATGGAAAACATAGTAATATTATGATAGTTCATTTTTGATAAAAATACATAAATTGGTTCACAAATTATTTCATACCCACTTTCTTAAGATATTATAAATTCGAGCTAAACTCACTACTAGCTATGATTGGTATTGTATGATAATGATACTATTACTTGTACCTATTGAATTAATGTACAACTTGTATTGACATTTCAAAGGTAAAACAGATTGTAATGTTATTGTACAAAGTAGGGTTAAATGTTCCATACAATACTTTATGGGATTTCTCTGTGATTTGAGTAATTGCAGCAAACCTTAGTTTGAATAACAAAATTTTAGTAAAAATTGGAAATGCAACATGAAAATTTATGTAAGATTTGCTCCGCTGGACAAGAAAAATATGAAAGCGTCATTTTTACTTCGGACACCGGTGCTTTGCTTCCTTACCAATCTGAGATCTGTTGGCTTCATGAAGGGCTTTCGATGTCATATATTCTTCAAATTTTGTGTCAATGTAAGCGTTGATTTTGGTCGCCACCGGATTTGGTAAATTAGATATTTCTGCTTCTGATAAAACATCATTTAAATGGTTTTTTGTACCGGTTTCACTAACGGCAGCTTCCATTTTCAATCAACTTTTCTCAACACTTTCTCAACTAACTCAACTCAACAAAGCACAGAACCACAGACCACGAAACAAGCACAGAACTAATATACAACCCCCAATCAACATGTCATCATGGCAGTCACAGATAGGGTTGCAAAATTACGTAATTTTACCGAAAACGCTCGTAAAATACGTATAAATTACGGTAAATTACGGTAAAATTGGTAACGCTAACCACCACAGAAGCAAATAGAACAAAAGAAAAAGCTGTCAAAGTCAACGTCAGTGACGTTGACTTTGACAGCTTACTTTGATAGCTTTGCGTAGGATGTTGCCGATTAGTGCAGTTTGCAATAACATTTTGCGTTGTTGCCGTTCCGTAATAGGTAGACTGACGGACGAAGCATACAGCAAGCCGGCTGGCGCGGCGGGCTGGCGAATTGTAAACACCATGGGTAAACACTACTGCAAACTGCACCCCTCGTCCGTCTGTGTGACGTTGACTTTGACAGCTTTTTATTTTATTCTATTTGCTTCTGTGGTGGTTAGGTTTACCAATTTTACCGTAATTTACCGTAATTTATTCGTATTTTACTAAAAATATGGTATATTACGTAAGTTTACGAATGTAATATTACCGCTTTACAACCCTAGTCACAGACCCGACAGCACAGCGACAGTACGATCATAGATTATAACATAAAACACAGATTAAATAATTATGTAGAGCATATGTAGGTACGGTCAGCCAAATATGTGGTCTACCCATGGACTTATTATTATTTATAATAATAAGTCCATGGGTCTACCACCCTACAGTTGAGATTAATTTGAACGTCATGAAACAACAAGGTCAATTTTAAACGTCATAACATAATTGTGCATAGAAAAGTCAACCTTAGCAATCGTTACATCTCGCAGAAACTTTTGTCAAAAGTGGTAGACCACTTTCTTGGCCGACCGTACCTACCGTATATGGAGCCGAAGTACTTTGGCCCTAAGAGCGTTTCCACATTATCCGATCGATTTTACTTACCCCGATATCAGATCGGCGTCCGACACCGATATCGGATCGGATAGTGTGGAAACGCTCTTAGAGCGTTTTGCGTTATGAAATATGTACCTGTCTTTCATATTGTCCGGCCCGATATCGGATATCGGAGCCGACACCAATATGCTGGCGGCACCATCGGACGCCCGTGAGCCATCGGACGATAATGTTTGTATGTGTGCTATACGTGTATCTAAATTGTCTCTGTGTGCGTAGAGCCCGATGCGCGGCGCCCATTTTAGCGTTTTGTAGCTTGCTAAAAATAGTATTAAATTCTCCCTCTGAATATCTAGCTTCCACAATGGGATGTATGTATCCAATACTGTCTGTGGACAGATCTTTTTTTGCGTCTCAAATATAATAGATACAGCAAATAAAGTTTTCTATTATATTCTGCCATGATGACCTGCACGCACTAAGCTATCGAGCAAATGGCCGTATCGGAACGATTTTATCGGAAATATGTGAAAATAGCACATGGTGTCTATCGGCTATCGGATGTCGGCTATCGGTGTCCGACACCGATATCGGATCGGATAATGTGGAAACGCTCTTATGCTGGGGCTCCATTAGCGGGCGATTCGTGTCGCGTTGTCGCGACAAAAACATCGTGTTCGCCCGAACACGATGTTCCTGTCTCCACTAGCGGGCGAAGATTCGTGTCGAGTTGACGCGATGTATCGTGCCGGATTGTGTTGTTCAATTCCCAACTGTGCAGCATAAGGCCCATCGCAGACGACAGACTTTTTGTGCGATCGAGTCTGCGGCGCACAAAAATTCGGTCGCGGATTGTCGCGGATATTTGCGCGTCGTGTGCGTTACTGCTACTGCATATAATTACATAGGTTCTCTTCTATTTTCACAGACTAAAAAGTGCGTCACGGATAGTCTGTCGTCTGCGATGGGCCTAATGAATAAACCATGAATAAATAAACTCAAAACTTACTCAAAAACTACGATTCGATTGTCATTGTCAAATGGAAGGAAGAAAGAAAGACTGACAAACAATTTGACAAGCGATGGGTGCATGGACTAGGTAGGTACTTGACTTGATCTTGATAGATAGATGGTCGGTCTCTGACGTTTGTCTTATTTTCTGACCTCTTGACCACCTAAACCCTATGTGCACCCTATTTTGAAGGAGTCATCTCACAAGCCAATGAAATTTAATAAAAGTTTGATTTTCGGTGTGATGCAACTATAAAGTAGATAAAAAACTTTACCTTTAACAAAGTGTGTTTACGCTACGCGTACGTGAGTTTGTGAATGGATGTGTTATTCATCGGAATGCAAACTTATTAATCTAAGGTGTTATTTAAACAAAAGATTTGTACAATGTTTATGTTGTAAGGACTAAAAGGATTTAACATTATCAGAGAAATGGAAGAGGAGCAATGTTTAATTGAATGTGAAAGTTACATTCAAAGTCACGGAGTGCCTTCTATAATTAGAGGATGTATTGTCCAGCTGTGCTTGAATAAACCAGAAAACCCTGTCATATTCTTGAGGCAATATTTTCAAAAATTAGAAAGAGTAAGCAAAACATTATACTATTACATTATTCTGCTAGATTTAAAATTGCTTTGGTGTTGCTTAAAAGTGTGTTGGAATCAAATGCAACATGGTATCTCAATTCAAGTATGTAATTGTATTATTTATTTATGAATCGAGTATGTGAACAACAATTGCACCCAATCCTCCTAATTGTACTGACTGAATCTCAGTGAACGCTGAGAGGCCTTTGCCCTGCAGTGCACCATGGTATTATACATATGTATAATGTGGCTTACAATTTGTTATTGTGCTTAAACTTAGGATCAAGTGAAAGCTGCGGCAGCTGCAGCTGCAGCGTCTGAGGGCGAGGCTGATGGGGAATTATCTCCTCTCCCTCTGCTGGGAGGCCAGCTGCCCCGGAGACGAGGGGGTATAAGTGCTGAGCCAGTCACCGAGGAAGATGCCACCAGTTATGTTAAGAAGGTAGGTACTATTACTTACGTATTTGTTTGAAAGAACATTGTTATTATAATTTTTTTATAATAATCCTACTAATTAATATAATAATATAAATGTGAAAGTTTGTGAGGATGTATGAATGTATGTTTGTTACTCTTTCACGCAAAAAATACTGGACGGATTTGGATGAAACCATACAGTAAGGTTATTCATCTGAATAACACATGGGATACATTTAATCCCGAAACACCGCGAGGCGTGGCTAGTAATTCATAATTTTGTCATATTCTCTCCCATCAAATAACTAGAAGGGTTATATATAAGAGGGTTAAGGGACACAACCAGCATATGAAATGCAATATGGATTTTTCTGCCTCAAAGTAAAATACAATGTTAATTTCTAAAACTTATCTGTATAAATAAACAAACTGTTAAATTCCTATTATTGCAAATTTTGAAAAGCAATACATTTTGAAAAATGTATTGCTCAGCAGCACAGTATTATACTCTTTTCTATGTACACAAAATTGGTATAATAACCATATCTTGTTTAGATTAAAGTTATTGTTATAACGGGCAGAGAAAATTTTAATAACTCCTTTTATTACTTTCTACTGAGGTTGTGCCAAAAGACTACAAGACGATGGGTGCTCTGTCCAGAGCTATAGCCTCCAATGTCCTATTCACCCATCTGGACGAGTCGGAGCGGGCTGACATGTTTGACGCCATGTTCCCTGTACAGTGCCTGCCTGGGGAGACTGTCATTCGTCAGGGAGACGAGGGTGACAACTTTTATATTGTAGATTCTGGTGAAGTTGAGGTGAGTCATTAGTTTTGCATTGATTACGCCTAATAATCCTTGCTGTACTGATATAAGAAAAAGAGTCACTGCAGAGTGAAGTGGGCAAATACTTAACTTACATTGAAGTTCTATAAATTAATTTTATAGAAATACTAGAGCATCATCAGCATATATTGCTTTATTTCTAACTCAAATTTCAGGGCATAAGGTCCTCATTTCCAAGTTTACAATGTACCTTAAGTCAATAAAAAGGTTCTCAGAGTTACCTGAAATAGAGAAAACAGATGCATAGCTACTTATTTACGAATATAGATTTAACTTACACAGGTATTAGTAAACGGCGAGACAGTAACTACGATTGGCGAAGGCGGTAGCTTCGGCGAGCTGGCGCTGATTTACGGCACGCCACGCGCCGCCACCGTGCGGGCGCGCACTACGCTGAAGCTGTGGGGCCTGGACCGCGACTCCTACCGGCGTATCCTCATGGGCTCCACTATCAGGAAACGAAGAATGTACGACGAGTTTCTGTCGAGAGTATCCATATTAGGTGAGGTGGCCTTTGACCAAACAAAATTAAGACAAACTATTGACCATAATAGTGAGTCATGCAAAAGGGGGAAAAGGAATGCCATGTGCATACACATATAATAATACGTTTTCAACCAAATTACATGTTATTGTTACACAGGTTTGCAAAATTAGCTTAACTTCCAATGTTGTCAGGTCAGAGCTCATTCTTGAGTCTGTATTTGTCTGAGAGATAAACAAGCTTTATTAATAGTTTTCTTTCTTTATTAATATCTTAATTTTAATGTATTTTTTGCAGAAAGCTTAGAGAAATGGGAGAGACTGACAGTGGCTGATGCGCTAGAATCGGTTTCCTTCACTGATGGTGAAACTATTGTACGCCAAGGAGAACCTGGCAACGACTTTTACATTATTGTAGAAGGTTAGTTAGCATTACTTTATTGTAACAGTGTCATTATTACCAATTACGCTCTGCGGTTTACTCGCACGCGCACCGCCTGTAACGTTTACCTGCGGTAGTTGAAAAAAAGAATAATACCTTCATTAATCATACATAGAAATATTTAAAAAAATCCGTCTAATAGTATGTAGTTCCCGAGTGCCACATGCGTGTGGTCAAACTTGCAAGCATAGAAGATAAAAGCAAAAAAAAATCAGAAAGTAATCATTGTAGAGAACTAGGCAATCAATATAATGATAAAGTTTAATTAATATTTTGTAACAGGGACGGCAGTAGTACTGCAGCAGCGTGGCGCAGGGTCGGGCGCGGGTGAGGCGGCGGTGGAGGTGGGGCGGCTCGGGCCTTCCGACTACTTCGGCGAGATAGCGCTGCTGCTGGACCGCCCGCGCGCCGCCACCGTGCGCGCCGCCGGATCGCTCAAGTGTGTCAAACTCGACCGCGCGAGGTAATGCCCCCTGCCGTCAAAACTCCTATTGGGCCAAAGTGTTCCCGGATTTAGACCTGTACGCCCAAGATACAAGCCAAGACAAATGTTTTGTCTTCATTTTCCTCTTCTTTAAAGACATTTCTAAACACCGTGTCCCAAATCCTTGATCTCATTACACTCTGGCCATGGGCGTATATTATGTATTCTTTTTTTTCTCACGAGAGTTTTAATTTTTAAGAAATTTTCCAAAAAGTGACAACTTCTTTAAAAACTTCTTCGTTGAGTAAAAGAGTTCTGTAAGAAAGGAATGACATAACTAAACTTATTTCCTCTTCAGAAGGAATTTCGTCTTCAGCTGCAAAATCTGAAACATTAGAGGGGTTTAAATTCCCCAGTGTTAGAAAATTTTCTTTACACTAGCTAAACTTCACTGAATTCCCCAAAACGGATACTTGAGTGACGGAGATTTTGCCCACGTTGATGATCGTGATTTGAAATTGTTTCTTTCAGATTCGAACGGGTCCTCGGCCTCTGCGCGGACATTTTGAAACGCAACATAGCACAATACAATAGTTTTGTGTCGCTTTCTGTTTGAGATGTTTAAGTAACAAATTGGGGTACATATTGGTTATGTGTTGTAAAAATATTTTAGTTCTTGAATATTAATGTTATGTTTTTAATTAACTTGAAGGTTGTACAATTTCACTTATTTAATAATAAGATACCCCAATACAAAAGTAATTTATTAAAGTTAATATATTAGGTTCGTAAATAATATAATTTATTAATAACTTGTTGTATTGTAATTAATATAATGTTAGGCGAAATGTTAGTCATTTAACCTCATAAAGTAATAATTATAATTAAAGCATTTTTGTATAAAATATGCTCTAATAAATTTATTGTTGTCAATAATTAACTTAATGTTTTTTCTTTCATTTTATAACTGTGTGTGTTTTTTTAACGTATTCTATCGCGTTAAAGTCATTGAGGCATACACAAAGTACTCTGTGGGCATGCATTCGCAACTCAGACCTATGAGGTCTGAGTTTGATCAGCGACTGCAGCAGTCGACTGCAACTGCAGACACAGCTTCACTACTAGTTTCTATGAAATTTCGAGCGCGCGATGACACTTCTGCTGCGGTCGGCAGTCGCTGCTTGCAGACGCGGCGTGCTGTCCTGCGGTCGTGACGTAAAGCGACAGCAGATAAGAGAAAAATATTTTGAAAAACGAACAAAAATAATAGTGTAGGCGCTAATGTTATTTTTTTAATACAATTTAGGGTGCTTAGTAATGATTAATCATTTCACTCAATAGAAAATCATTATGTTAAGATTGACGAATGTGGCATAGATCAAGGTGTCGTGGTTTTTATCTCTGCTACGTAGTATAATGGCACCTCGATTAAATATGGTGGCTAACACTCACATCCATTGAGGTTAAAAACTTAAAATTGTTTTAATACCATCGTAGGTGAGCTGTACTCCTTTTCTAAGGCACAGGTAATCTTTAACCGAACTAATTTATTTTGTATAAGATGGAATAAGTTAACTATTTTGACCATTTCTAGGGAGTTTAGGGTTTATCAGACTGGGATTAAATAATAAATAAATATACCTGGACAAATTCACACACGGTTAATTAGACCCAAAGTAAGCTCTAAGCTTGTGTTATGGAATCTAATTAACTGGTACTACTACATAATACATACACAAATACTTTATAAGAATATATAATTGACACCCAGACGTCGTCGCCAACAACTATGTCTGCACATATTGTTGACTCCGGGCGGGAATCGAACCCGCAACCCCCGACACAGTAAGCGCTCTCACTGCCACTGTGCCAACGGGCTTGTCAATATGTAATAACAATTGGATTTGCATTAAGGATCAGATCGGAATAATAGTTTCGAATTCATAAAAATTGAAAGCATTCGAATTCCAGTGGTCCTTTTCGAGGCTTTTTACGATATCAATCGATTTACGTAGGTAGTCATCTTATTGTTAATCAACTTCATTCAGGTTCTTAGTAAGTTGTAAATTCTTCCGGTATATGCGAGTTGACCATTACATTACGTTTAAATAGTTTTATTGAATCTTAATTGTAATTGGGCTTTTGAAAAAAAAAAATTTTTGTGATAAATGGAAAGATTATATATTAGTTTTATAACAAAACTATTTTTATTTTATTTTTTTCGCAATAATTCAAAAGTTATTTCAAAATAAAAATTAATTTTTGAATCCAGTACCGAAAACACTCGGACAACTCCCGAACAAACCCGACCGCGTGTGACGTCATAATGTATAGCCCCATTCGGTTACACGTGTAATAGCCGTAAACGCTGTACGTACTTATGGTTAAATAGCTATACAATACATTATCACGTCACAACCACGGTGATCAATTATGGCGCGTTTATAGTCACGTGATTTTTATTCAATTTTTAATTGTTTATAATTAATTGAAAAAATATTTTTTTAAAGTTTTTTGCATTAAATATCAATATTATTAATAATAAAGTTTTAAAATACATAAAAAAAACAATTTTTTTTTTCAAAAGCCTAATTCCCCGCATTTTGGGGAAATTTTCACACATTGGCAACGTTGATTATGTGGTATGCAGTCGGCAGTGAATTAGCGACTGCAGACTGCACTGCGGACGACTGCAACGCCCTGCTGCCTGCAGTCGCTGATCCAACTCTTACCTTAACTGCACACCATGACTGCTTTAGATTACTACACAGAGCATAGAAGCACCACGCGCGGATTACTACGAAAAGGCTGCATGCATTCATGGACGGATGTGAAAACCATTTCCATTTAATTTTGATCTTAATTCATTATCTGTGCAATAAGTATACTACATACCGGAAGGACCGTCACTGTAAACTTTACTGGCATTGACAATACCTATTGGACATTGCAATCAATGTCACATCCCAGCACCGTTACTATGTCATGTCACAATTTTGGCGCGTGAAAAATTATAATTAATTGCAGAATGCAGACGTAGATCATTTTTTAAAATAAATAACTTACTATTGAATATAAATAGTTTATTTAAACAAAGTGATCAATTAAAATTTAAGTAATTGACGCCATTATCACAATACAATTAGGTGTAAAAATGGTGTAATTGGTAAGTATAAATAAATGCTTCGTAAATAAACGTATGAAAGCAATATAACGTAATAATCGTAGTTCTAAACATTTCGTAAATTCTCTATAAAATCAACAAACATTATTTATTGTGCCTAAGTGCAACAGGCATTGGTAAACACTTTTTTGTAATGAATATTCAATAATCAAAAATTGTATTGATATGTATGGAAAACGGCCTTTTACGTTTTAACTAGGTACTGCACGGATTTGAATATAATATGCACAGAACAAGAAATTATACAAAGGGTTTTTAACGAGTTCGAAGACAATTAAATAACAGCATGGAGTGCTGTAATAAAATGATTTTGTTAAACTCTTTGTAGTTATCAAAGTATGGTAGAAACTTCTGTGATTGTTATAGATTTTTTTTTACTTCCAGATCCACCATTAACAATAAACTAAGACTGATTTATTATTTAAGGTTAAATAATTAAACTACGCTTTGTATCAGATCGGGTTGTGGGAGATGGATATCATTGAATCAATAAAAAGAGATAAAGCGTACACTAAATGCAAACTTATTGTGAAAACTTGGGAAAAAGAATTCAAATCAAAAAATGCCCGTATTCCATCAAAGTTTGATATCAAAGAAGCCCCAGCAAAGATAAAGTATGCATACAAGAAATACTTTCAACTCAAAAGTTCAGCATTGGAGAACTCATTATCTATTTGTGACATTGAAGATGATTATAAGACTGAAGAAGTTTTGGGTTCTCCAGAGCCTGAAAAATTTGAAAGTTTCAGCCAAGAGGCACCAAGTCCTTCAGACCTATTATTACCAGCTTTTCCCGATGGACAACAACTACAAAAACTATTAAGTGAACCAAAACCCTTCAAAAAAGTTGACAATGTTATATCACAACAATTTACTGAAAATCTATCTAAAAAGTTATTTCAAAATCGTAAGTTTTCTATTAGAAATCCCAGGAAATTTTCTATTTCAAAATCACAACCATCAAGTAGTCACGCTATCAACAAAGAAGGGGCAAATAGCCACCAAAGCAACATTACAGACAGTCAATTAAGTAATTTGAGTGATAATGATGAAAGCAAAACTACATTTGACATCACTGTTAATAACTTCTCCCTGTCTGAAGACAGATTCAATTTAACAAATACCTTTATGAATAATTTAGAGATAGGCAAAACACCCCAAGTGAGGCAACTCAGTTTAGGATGGTTAGAGAGAGCTACTGGTGAACAGGTCAAACAGGACACTCAACAAGATGTGCCCAATAAATTCGGAATAGCAAATATTAGTATTAAAATACCAGAACCTGAGACAAATGAGGTAGAGGACATCAAAATTAATGATGTTGTGGAAAATAGTGAGTCGGAAGAGGAAGATCTTCATAAAATAAAACCAGCTTTAAAGAAAAGAAAATTGGATGCAACTTCTAGCATTAATATAAACTCTAAGCAAAGAGAAAATATTGAAAGTAATGTTCTGCAACCTAAAAATGAAAAATCGAAAAATAACAAACCATATAAGAAAGTAAAAGGAAAAGAAGAAAGGAAAAGTAAACGGAAACAAGCTAAACCAAGCTCCAGTTTTGTTGAAGATAATGAGAGTACACTTCCTGACATAAAAGAATTTGTGCCGTTTGGTATAGATAAAGACATAAAACCAAGGCACTCTCAAGTCACAAATATTTTAAAATCAATAGAAACTATATCTGAAAATACAGAAAATACTGTTGTGGTTAATGATGCTGCTACTAGGCTTGAAAATAAAATAAAGAGTGGTGTACTAAATGAAAATTTTGTGAAAATTAATATTGAGAAGAAAGTTTTTGTAAGAGGAAGGAAAAACATGAATTTCTCTAAGTATAAGAAGCAACAATGGAAAGATAAGAAAGCTTTGCATGCGGGTATGGAATTTCCAGAAGCAGGGAAAATGTCTTGTTTTAAATGTGGAGACCATGGCCACATGGCCAGGTATTGTAGGGCTCATAAAGGAGAGAATCTTTTACCATTAGACACCTTTGATGATAATGATATTCCCACACTTGAAGACATGCAAAAAATTGTTTCACAACAGGTAAATGAGAAACAGACAGTTACAGAACAATTAAGTGAAGTTTTATATGAACCAAGTCAAATACCAGAATCATTCATGCAACTTTTGGGTGATAGTAAAGACAGTAGTGATATTACTCCCATATACCCCAGCTTTGACGAAGTTGATACAGATGAAATTCAAACAACATTGCAAATGTTTGGCCATGACTTATTTAGATCTGGTCAAGAAAATGCAATAAAACGCATATTATGTGGAATGTCTACATTGTTAATTTTATCAACAGGAGGTGGCAAGTCCCTTTGTTATCAACTACCTGCATATATTTACAGTAAACATCAAAAATGTATCACATTAGTCATATCTCCACTGGTTTCATTAATGGAGGATCAAGTGCTAAACATGCCTGAATTTCTTAAAGCTGGTTGTCTGCATACTAATCAATCACCCACACAGCGCAGCAAAATTGTTCAATGTTTAAAAGATGGTGAAATCAATATTCTTCTGATATCACCTGAAGCTCTAGTATCTGGAGACAATTTGAGTGGTTTTGCCAAATTACTTAAATCTTTGCCTAAAATAGCATTTGCATGTATAGATGAAGCACACTGTGTGTCGCACTGGAGTCATAATTTCAGGCCCAGTTATTTGACCATTTGTAGAGTATTACATGAGAAACTTAATGTCAAATGTATATTAGGACTTACTGCTACTGCAAGTCAAACAACAATTAAAAGCATAATTAGCCACATTAATATTCCAGATGGTTTTGATGGAGTCATAACGAATCCTACATTACCAGACAATTTAATATTATCTGTATCATTTGAAAAAGATAAAGACCGGGCATTAGTGTCTTATTTAACTTCAGATAGAATCAATGAATTTAACTCTATTATTGTGTATTGCATTCGACGAGATGAATGTGAAAGAGTTGCAGCTGTTATAAGGTCATGTCTTCAGTACACTTGTAAAAATAATATGGAAAGTTCTAATAATAAAAAACGTAAAAGAATGTCTTACATTTCTGAGGCTTATCATGCTGGCATGTCTGCAGCCCAAAGAAAAAAGATTCAAAAACATTTTATGGATGGAACATTAAGAATAATTGTTGCAACAGTTGCTTTTGGAATGGGAATAAACAAGTCCGATATAAGATGCATTATACACTTCAACATGCCAAGCAGTTTTGAATCTTATGTACAAGAAGTTGGTAGAGCTGGGCGGGATGGTCTTCCTGCTTATTGCCATGTGTTCATCAATAATAGTAATACTGATGTAAATGAACTATTAAAACATATCTATTCTAATAGCATTGATAGACCAAACATAAGAAAATTGCTTCAAAAAGTATTTATACCTTGTGAATGTCGAAAAATAGACACCTCTGCTGGTACTGGTAATCAATCTGTCTCTTTTTGTAAAGGCCATGAGGTTGGTATACCAATTGATGCGACTGTGGAAGAATTGGACATACCATCCGAAAATATAGCCACATTACTGTGTTATGTTGAGCTTCATCCAAAAAAGTTTATTAAAGTTTTGAACAATGCCTACATGATGTGCAAAATTTCTTCTTATGGAGGATCAAAGAAAATATTAGAGGCTGCAAAAATCTGCCAGCCTTTGGCAATGGCATATTTAATAGAGAGCAAAAGAGATCCTGATGTTACAAAAAGTAGTGTTTTTGAGTTTAATGTTATTGAAGTAGCATCGGCTATTGGATGGGAAAGTGGAATGACTAAGTACCACCTTAAAAACTTGGAATGGATAACCGAAAATGGTGCTCCTAAACGATCCTTTTTAAAGATTGAATTTAATTCCTTGGGATTTAGAATAAAAGCTAGAGGAGATTTGTCTCCAACAGAGCTTGACAATGTTTTGGATGATTTACACAATACAGTTTTATTTCAAGAAAAGGCTAAGTTATTTCAATTAGAAGAATGTAGCAGGGCATTTAAAAGTTTAGGTAACAGTTCTTTTGAAAACAATTCTGAACAAAACTTAGTCGAGAAATCGAATTGCTTAAAACAAATAATACGCAAATATTTTGAAAGACAGAACTGTCTACCGGAAAATATTGAACTTGAAAAACGTCCATTGGAAGTAGAAAGATTAGTATGTGATGTAAGAGCTTTAATTGCTTCGTATAAAGATTGTTCTTTTACCGGTCGTAGTATTGCCAAGATATTCCAAGGGATTTCTTCGCCTAACTATCCTGCAATAGTGTGGGGTAGATGTAAATTTTGGAGATCACATTTGCATGAAGATTTTAATGGTATAATTCAAATAGCAACACAACAGATAATTCAGATGAAGACTTAAATTATTTAAAGACAATAATAAAATTATATTTTACCATTATTCTTCTTTCATTTCATTTGTGTACCCTAAGCATACTTTGAACCTTGTCAAATTCAAAATTCCTTTTTACCTACTTTGTCAATAATAATTTTAATTTTTTTTTATCATCGGCATACTTATCGTTTATATTTATTATTGCTGTTCATGTACTCCGAAATAATTTGCCATGCCACGTGAGTCAGCGCCGCCCGGTCCTTAGGGCCCTTACAAGTATTTATGGCAGCGTACACGCTAAGTTCTGTTCCGAGGCATAAAAAAAGTTTAATTTAAATCCAAGTTTTTTTAGTAGAGTACCTATGAGGATGGAATTTATTCTATCACTAGCAGCGCCCCGCGGTAATACCCGCGTTGTACCCGTTCCCGTGGGAATTTCAGGATATAAGTAGCCTATAACCTTCCCGTTAATTGTGGCTATCCATTACAAAAATATTTTTTCAAATCGGACCAGTAGTTCCTGAGATTAGCGCGTTCAAACAAACAAACTCTGCAGCTTTATAATATTAGTATAGATATAACATTATAGGAATCTAATCTACAGCTTAGTAATCGTGAATTCAGGTTGTTAAACTCACTAATTAAAAACAAAACTATTTGAATATTTAAAAATTAATTTAATAATATAATCAACAATAAATAAACGTGAATAATTAGAGCTAACAGTCTTGTGTCATATTTTGACTAATCTTTCTAATCTACCAGTTTCTATGTTGAGCCTTCCTATTACACCTTTAGGGTCTGGAGACAAGGAGCTCCAATGAGTTGACTCGCACGTTTCGATTACGTGACCACCACACTTGATTTGTTCTTTTATTTCACTGCTTAGAGTAATACATGAACCTAAAATATTGTAAAATTCTATACTTAAACTATCTATCCATTCTCTTAAATCTTGATTAATTCTCTTAATATTTGAGTGTGAAATTTTTTGCATTAATAGTTTGTCTTCATAATTAAGACTAAAATCCGGGAACACAGTACTAGGATATGTTTTATATGAGTTTTGAGACCCACTATGAATTATATTCGTTTCTTGGTGTGATATTTCCTTCCCAGAAAAGTATTCTAGAGGAGTTATAAGAAATTTAGTAGATACTAATATAGTGCTTTGATCAAACAATCCCACTTTCCATATGCCAGGTAACAATGGATGCTTAATTGTGGGCTTGATAAAGTTAGTGAGGTTGTTTTCGTCAACATATATGTTGACTATGTCTGCAATCATACCGCCTGGGTCCATAAACACAACAGTTAAGTTCCCATTTGCCCTCTCTATACCAGGAGAAAACTGATATAACAGGGTGGGTTCCGAAAAAGGTCCTAAAATATTCGCAAAATTCCTAAATGTCGTTTCTTTTTGATCATAGTCAGAACTAACTTTGAATATCTTCACGTTTTCAACTACTTTGTAGTCATTATTCCAGTTGACAATATTTTTTGGTTTGTACCATGTCTCTAAAGTAATTTCCTTGTTTTGGTAAATAGCTTTGTGTAATATCAAGTTTCCTTTATAGACATCCGCATTATTATATGAATTTAATTCTATAACTTCATTGGGAATTAAATGACATCCTTCTTCCAATAATATTTTTGCATTATGCCTCACAATGCTTTCAGCATGAGTCAGTACTGTATCATCAGTGCTGGATGTTAAATCTTCTATGTTATAAATGCTCTGCCAATATGATTCAAGATTTTGTAACAATGAATGATCTGTATAACCAATGTATTGTTCAACTCTGTTAATGATTTCTTGGTTTATAATAGGTTCAAATTTTCTTGCAAAAAATAACTGTCTATCTTGAGTGTTTTGAATCCTGGGCCAGTCCTCTGGTCTGAAGTCGTTGGGCGAGCAGCCGCACCAATCTACAACGTGTTTGTATTGGCACTTGCATCCTAATTTCCTTTTCCAATTAGTCACATGTAAGTTATTATCAACATAGGTATTACAAAAACGTGAATTTCTTAAGACTGTGTGAAAAAATGATTCTGCAGGTAACAGGGTGTGCTTGAATAGGACGTCCAGTCCAACTAACAGCTCGTCTTTCTTTCCGACAACATACGAAACGAATTCCGGCGACAACGCAATCCAATCGCTGCCTCCGTCGATAACTATTCCTCGCGGCAACTTTCTCTCCCCAATACGCCACATATGCGTTTCACATTCAACAAACGTCTTGTCTAATCCTTGCTTCTTGATAAACCTCTGCACCTCCCGCCCATGTGATTTCACAAAGTTCAACCCTTTGTTTGCTGCTAAAAAGCTTTCTAGATTATCCAGAGATTTTATGGGAAAATCACTTTCACTTAAATTAATAACAAAATCCCACTGCCAGCCAAGAGATATGAAATCTTTCATGGATGTTAAAAGCATTGTGAGTAGAGATGCGCCGCCCCATATAGTAGAGTACCGGTGTGGCGCGAGCTTTATATTAGGAAATTGTTTCTCCAAAATAGATAACTTTCTGTGTAGATAGTCTTGTCTCTGAAACAATATTACTTCGGTAAGTATAACAGTAACTTTCTCACAAAATATGATTTAAGTAATTGAACTTACAATGTCAACATGGATATAAAAGTAGTGGGTGCTTCTGTACAGTGAGTTAATTAACCTATGAACTTGTCTCAGTGCTCGACCATGTAGAGTCAATAAAAATACAATCTTCACTGATCTTTCACCAGCAACTGCTGTTGATGGACTTCTTGCAGTAAATTCTGAAAGAAAATAAATTATGAAGTTATGAAACTTATAATATATTTTTTTAAATGTTCAAGAAGTAGTTAAAATATGATTATCATCATTTTCGTAATTATTGTCCCAGTCAAAGGTAATTGAGGGTTCAGTCCAGTCATTCCAAATTACATCAAACAAATTCTTCTATAAAACAAACTAACCAAATTTATTTGTTGTCCATTAATATTCCGTATTTTGAGCGGGAGCTTTGCATGCGTGCCAATTTTAAAATGTCATGGTAGATACGCGCGACTTAGCTATGTATATTCTAGACCTAACTAAAAGTTACTACATTATGCTATGTCTCAATAGTAATAAGTTCATTTTCTTGAATAAATGACCTCTACACAATATTAAAAATTAAGGTGCAATTAAGTTATGATTAGAATAAAAGAATTATTCTTAATTTCTATATCGTTTTTAGGGCACATTTTCTTTTTTGTGGATTTGTGTTATTCAAAGTAATATGGGGTCATATCCCACTATGGCCCTTGCCAGGTGCATTCTATTTGAATAAATCAGAACTTTAAGCACCTAGATTAGAATGTTTTGTATTCTTCTTAATAATAAGAGCTAAGCTTTTGTATAAGATCTGTATAAAATAGGTAAATCATTAAGTAAATGCCTGTCGATACCTACTGTTCAGTCCAGTTTCAAAAACATTCATAGTGAAATAACCACCACAAGTTTCATCAGCAGCAGGACATTTCATGTCACACATTTGTTCAGACACCTTGGATGATGATGAAGGTGTTATTTCTCCACAGAAACACTCCGAACTGCAATATAATAATATGTTCAAACATTAATAGGAAAATAATATAGATATTGTTAACAAGATTTATAACAATTATGATAACAACAAGGTAATATTGTGCTAATGGTAAATTATAGTAAGTTATGATTGATAAGATCTTTATCTTAGTAGTTCAGCATCCTTTATATATCTATAATATAAAAATGAATCGCTGAATCTGTTGCTAAGCGCATAACTTCAGAACGACTGCACCAAATTGGATGATTATTTTTTTTATGTGTTCCAATATTGTCAGGACAAGGTTTTTATATAAGAAAAATAAGGAATTAAAATCTCAAAATTCCCACGGGAACGGGGGCGCTGTGGGTGAAACCGCGGGGCATAGCTAGTCTATGATAAAAAAAAAGAGTCGCTGAATGTGTTGCTAAGCACAAATCTCAGAAGCTACCAATCCGATTCAAATAATTCTTTTTGTAATGGATTCATCCCGAATATCTTAAGGGAATGGGTACAACACGGGTAAAACCACAGGGCGCTGCTAGTATTAAAATATAATGGTATCAATGAATATTCTGTCGAGGTTATGCTTTGATGGAAGAATGTTAACTTACGCATATTGCACACCAGCATACGGGAATCCTCCTTGTACACAAATATCCAAACAAGCAGTGCGAGAGTTTGTGTTAGCATAGTTACCATAAAACCCTGACAGTAGTCTCTGCTTCTTCTCATCAATATAGCATCCTAGATATTTTCCGTAAGTTAAATCTCCATGAGGACATGAGTTTGGTAACTTTTCTGCATAGAAATGTCCTTCCTGAATATGACAAGTTTTGTTCACAATCATCTGCTTACATAGTTGTGTCTTGGCTCTGTGAATAGCAGATATTGCTTCTCTGCTTGTTATGTCACATATCGGTTTAAAATCTAGCTCTTCGACCCTCAGTTGTACTTTTTGCTGCTTTTTACTGTTTTGGGGATAATCTTCATCATCACTATGACCTATTATATTTTTTCTAGCCGAAACTTCTGCTCTTTCGTGTTCTTTATCTAGTTTATACGCTTTGTTCGTTAGTAAATTATCATTAATCGAAGGAAAATAGTTGATAGCTATAATAATTTGACAAAAAAATGCAATTAGAACAGTAATTATCACACATTTTGTGTACTTATGATAAATTTTTCTTAAGGTAATAGCCATTTCACCAACATATTTTTTTCATTTAATGAACCGTGTAAAATTTTGTTTATTTATTTATAAATATTATAAACATAATAATAAATTATAAGAATTTTCAGTCCAACAGATATTTAATTTTTCTATCTAACCTTCCTCTTCAAACTTCAAATTCAAAAACCACAGATAAAAACTTGATTTAATTGGTCCATCCATACCACCCACAGATTCACAAAGGCTGATCTTTCCCAACATAGCTTGTTTTATGGTCTGTGCAACATGGGCACACCGTAGACAGAGAATCTTCGATCAACAATAGACTATTGTTGATCGAAGCAGAGAATAGATAGAATAATACAGTCCCACCATCTTATCTGTTCAGTTGACAGCGTCGCTAGTGGAGAATTTGGTTTTGCCATAATATAAGAAATTCACCAAGAAACAAAGGTAATTAAAACATGTCTTGCAAGTCAGTCTATAGATATCATTAAAATTTAAGAAACTACAATATCAATCATATAAAGCCTAACTAAGAGAGAGATTCAATATGACGCGGCTGTAGTTCCCATTTTGCCCACCTGAACAGTTAAGTTGGTGGCACTGTACTTTCTTTATCTATGGGGCACACGTAAACACTAACCCACTGACACTAACCACAGAATGCAGTAATGCTTGCTCTACGCGAAATCAATCTTTACACGTTTACCCAGCGAGATCGGTATACTTAAATAAATATTTACGGGTTTGTTAACTTTACATAAAGAGATGTTTATTTATTTTAAGTCGTTTCCCACATATATTTATTAAAAACTTAGATAAACTACCTTCATTTCTGAAAATCAGGCGAGAACGATATAATATAACGAAAACATTAGGTAGGTACTTCCACGAGTCAGAATGTATGTATTCTGTAGCACGAGCAATAGTTGTGTAAATTCTTTACCGCTAGCCAGACGTGCAAACTATGCATTAGCAAATCTATATCTTTTCTTATCTCGATAAATAGTGGTCAAAGTTTGTTTTTGATATCAAAGGGTATAACCCATGGGTATATATAACTAGTGCTCAAAGAGTACCTATATAAACACAACGTTATACTATTTTGTATACGGCCAAGGGTCAAAATACCTTATTCGCCGGTCTCTCATAGTAGTAAAAAAAAGTTTGCCTTACGCAGTTAAAAAGCTATTAAAATGATCAACAAGAGAATTTATTCTAAAATGTCTTACGTTGTTAATTCTAATAATGTTCGAGCTAAGCACACAGACGGAAGACTTAAAGGAAAAGTAGCAATCGTGACTGCATCTACAGACGGGTAATGTGGAATTTGTTTGCCTATTTTAAGTTTTTATACAATTTATTTAAGTTTAGATCTACAACGTGTATGTTTCGCTTAGTTTGCTTAATTTCTTATACCTACCTTATCATTTATTAATGAATACACACTTTTATTTCTTACGTTCAATTTTCACCTGTGCCTGTACACTTATACATAGATTATTATTATTCCCAAGTTTACTATTATAATTATAGTGTTCCTTCTTTCGACCACCAGGTGGAGCTGCCTGTTCAGGTTTTTAGCAAGACTTTAAAATTTATTAGATGATATTTGGTCTGTGTTGTGTATGAGTTATAATATAATTACTTTTCCTGAGAGGAGTTGAAAATTTGAAAATGCTTGGTGTAAAAGTCTTTGCCAGACTAGGCACCTTGTTTACCTGGTCTGTGGTAGGCACTAATTTACCATAAAATGCTTCTACATTCCAAAAGCGCAAATTCAAATTATTTATTCGTTCATATACATGGGTACAAACTTGGATGGTAATAAAATTAACCAATTATTGTTGACGCAAATAAAAAAATACTTAAATAATTGTGTGAATTACGTTAAACATATAGAAAATATTATATATTTAGTTAAAATTAAAGCAAGCACTTGGTTGAATATTTAATTTTACTACTACTTTTACAACTAAGCAAATATATAATCCACTCTGCTAAGTTCAAGGTCGACCACTTTTTACTGGATACCTATTTACAATTCTCGTAAAAGTAGGTACTTTGTTTTTGCAGAGCTAAATAAACGATCCAACATGCTATCATGATACAATAAGCTTATATTATTTATCGCACACTACCATAAGATAACTTTTACGATATCTTTATTTTTACATAAGTAACAAAATATCTTATCAACTACATAATAAACACATGCAAGTACATCGTACGTAGTTAAGTCTCACAAATCCTTAGTGCAGTAGGTAAATAAAACAATTCAAACGAACCGACAGTAAAAGTCAGATTAAGTAATAATAATAATAATAAGCCCGCAGGGCAGCTTGTGGCGAGCTGTTGGTGAGTAGCGACACCACGGGCGATTCCCGAGTGCCCCAGAGAGTCGGTCAGGGCCCTCGTCTCCGGCGAGCCTTCCCCGGTCGGAGTGGACCCCAAGGGGGCCCGCAGGACTCTCGGCTCTGGCTTGCCTTCACCGGCCGGCCAGAGGGGGGTCGTTAGAGGCACAGTCGATGTCGGCTGTGTGATCCGGGGGTGGAAGTGTTAAAGGGCATAACGCCGCGAGTAACGTAAGAGAAAGCGCAGCACACCTCTCTACACCCCCGAGTCGCCCGCACCGATGTTGCCCCCTTGCCGTCTCTACGTCGGCTGTTTCGGGGGGCCCATCCAGCGGGCGGCGAGCCACGGCCTGCCGCCGATAACTTGTTTAACACTTGTTATGGCAGGTGCCGACCTCTTTGCAATATCCTATTTCCAGTCCAGCCAACCTTCATTTCCATAGCCCAGTCTTTTTCTTTTATTTCTACTTACAATAGTCCCTACTTCTGCAGGTACACATTCCCGGACATGTTGTACTGATGTGGTCGGGAGTGTGTCCCTGCAGTTGTAATCCATTACATTAAACATCTCCAAAGGGCCTCTACGAGTTGGATCTGTATCCCCTCGCATGCCTCTCAAAAAAAACCGGGCTTGTCCCGTGACTCCGAGGAGAAACACTATAATAATAATAAATCTTTATTTACACAAAAGAGTAGGTACAAAAAGTGCTTTAAAATTAACATCAATTCAATTTGATAGCATTGTACAAGCATAGTAATGTTGACGCGCTGACCTCTAAACTGAGATTAACTCGTGTTTTAGATGGTCAGTGGTTTAAGTTAAGTAAGTAAAGTAGGTAGGTCTAGGTACTATGGTCTATGTTATATTCCTCCAAAAATTTACGCATGAAACCATAGGCACAGCCATAGCTTTGGCCATAGGTAGCTAACATCAGTAGAGTCAAAAACAAATAGAATAGGCACCATTTTTTTTTATAATTTCAGAATCGGATATGCTATCGCCCAACGCCTTGGCAGTGAAGGAGCTTCGGTGGTGGTCAGCAGTAGAAAACAGGGAAATGTAGAGAAGGCAGTAAATAGCTTGAGAAACGATGGCATTACTGTAGAGGGAGTCGTTTGCCACGTTGGTAGTGCTGATCAGAGGAAACTGCTTTTTGATGCGGCATGTATTTATTGTCTACTAATGCATTGAGATAATATTACTGTGAAAACCAGTGAAAATTATAAATGTAGAACTCTTCGACTACACCCGAATATTTTAATGTGGATTTCAATAGTTTTATAACTTGAGACCGTTTTGAAATCTTCCTATTTTTGAAGTTGGTTAAAATAGATACACGATAATTCTAACTAATTTGTATATACACGAAAATTCTAACTAAACTTAGCATATGCAACAGCATTTGTTTAAATATTCTCTTCCTACACAAGTCTTAAAAATCAACATAATTTTGTATGTTACAGGCTAGAAGCAAATTTGGGGGTCTAGACATCTTGGTATCTAATGCCGCAGTAAATCCTGGTGTTGCGCCGGTTCTAGAAGTAAGTTCTACCTACATTCACGCTGGATATATTCTATGATTGAAATAATCTCTCTAGTGTATACCAATCACATACTATCAGATATTGTATCTATCACAGTTCCATAAATGCCTAATTTTGTCTGTTGCAGACTGACGACAACATTTGGGATAAAATATTTGAAATTAACGTAAAGTGTTCTTGGCTGTTGGCTAAGGAAGCGTATCCCGAGTTACAGAAGAGAGGAGGCGGAAGTATTGTGTTTATTTCTTCGATTGCAGCTTACCAACCAATGCAGGTAAGATGAACTATTGCTATGAACTATTGCAGTGGCAACTTGATTTTTGCCGGTTTCTACTCATTTTGAATTGAAACTACTTTTACTCCTGTGAACCTGGGGTTCCTGTAAAGGAGCCGAAACGTCAAATAACAGCTAACTGTATTCGTATAAGCAATTTCAATTCAAAACCTGATTTCTCATAGCTGATCAGTGATCTATACTAATATTATAAAGCTGAAGAGTTTGTTTGTTTTGTTTGTTTGTTTGTTTGTTTGTTTGTTTGTTTAAACGCGCTAATCTCAGAAACTACTGAACCGATTTGAATAATTCTTTCACTGTTAGATAGTCTATTTATCGAGGAAGGCTATAGGCTACATTTTATCCCGAAATTCGAACGGGAACGGGCACAACGCGGGTAAAACCGCGGGGCGCTGCTAGTCAGTAAATAATCGTAGTATATTTTTCCAGCCACTAGGCGTTTACAGTATTAGCAAAACATCGTTGCTGGGGCTAACCAGAGCTATAGCCAATGAAGTGACATCCGACAACATCAGAGTGAATTGCGTCGCTCCAGGAATAGTTGCTACCAAGTTTGCTGCTGCTGTAAGTTAAGCTTATTTAAATCTGCATAATGAGAATGTAATCTTTCTCACTATGTAGATTGATCTCTACTCCTATACACCTTTGAACACATTATAGTCTCCTATTACTGCGGCGACTATTGAAACTAAATAGAAATAAATTAAATTCCAACTAAAAGGCAACTCTGGAGATAGCTTGCGCCCACGACTTGCGCCGGTGAGCGCCGTCATCCCCTCTGCTTTACTGTTATAAAGTTAACGTCAGATCTTTTAAAGTAAGTGTTCGATGTTAAGAGCCATAGTATGAATCGTTCTGTAGGTACTATTCTTATTTGTATTTCTAGATCACAAGTTCAGAAGCTGCAAAAGAATCATCGTTATCTATAACACCAATGAGAAGGTTTGGGAAGCCACAAGAGATAGCTAGTGCTGTTGCATTCTTGGCTTCTGATGATGCCAGTTACGTGACTGGAGAAACGCTGGTGGTGGCCGGAGGAGCGCAAGCTCATCTTTAAGAGCTTTCGTTTGTGATGAATACAGGGTTCCAGATTTCTGGTGGTAGGGATAAATATGTATTTATATTTATTGAATAATATAACTTGTTATTGATATTGTTAAGAAATTAAATAGCCATTTTTGTTCTGAATTTGTTGATAATTTATTTGTAACCTATGTCATCATCTGAATCTATGAAATCTGTTTTGTTCATTCCCACAGACCTTAATAAGTTACTAGACGGTCCAGAAGACGCCTGTTCCTCTTTCATACTTTTTACAATATTTGTCAATATTGTTTTGTTATCAAATATGTTTTCTCTTCCTTTAAGTTGCCTTTGAATCTCCATGTCTATGTCATTTTCTTCTTCTGAACAGGACGAAAATCCATTTTCAAAATCAGAATCGTTGTCATCATCTTGAGGACCTCCAGATAATAAATTCATCATCTTTTGCAGAGAGTCCACAAAATCATTGGGTTCAAAGTCAATTGTATTGTTAGATGGTTCATTTTCATTGAGTTGTATGCCTTCAAAATCTGATGTGTCTTTGAGAAAAGTACTTAATTTATTGGTTATGCTCTGTGGTGTTATGTCTTCACTGGTTTTAAATTGGGATGTTTTGCCGAAACGGGAATTAAGTAAGTTGTTTAGTTGTTCTGGTTGTATGCTTAGCCAGTCTTCGCTGTCTCCAATCAGTTCTGTGTCTGATGAGTTTGAGGTTTCCCTCAACGTTTGTTTAGTATTTTCATATTGCTCAGTGTTCATTGTTTGTGATATAATATTAGATACAATAGTTGAAGTTTTATTACACTCCACTGTTGCAAAATAGGTCTTAGCTTGGTCTAGCAACTTCGTATGTTCTTTAGAACCTTCTATATTTTCTTTGAAATAACCATTTTTTACTAAACTCTTCAAAAACAACTGATACTCTTTACTGGAGTAAATATCTGTTGATTTGTTACTTAACATATGATGGCCACATGCTATTTTCATGCCTAAGATCTTTTTCTTGTCATTACCAACACAGGGTGATATGCTCCTTGGCAGTTTAGAATGCAAGAGCATAGCATAAAGGCATTTGGTAAACTTTAGTTTGACACCTACAGTATCTGTTAACTTGACCTTTTTAAAGGTCTGCACATCTAAAGTATCATGATGACAATAGGCATCAACTATCGGTGCTATCAAGTTTGGTTGCAATTGAAGTATTGCGGCTATAGAGACGGGGAGCTCAGCCACTGCATAGTGAATATTTTCAAATATTTTATCAGGATAGTTTCCAATCCTACTTAAAATAGACTCTTGTACTTCTTTGGATGCCTGAGTTTGTTCAACATACTGAGTAACATATTGTACAGCTTCCCTCATGGTAAGTGTATCATCAATACTGGCGATAGTTGGAGGAATTAAATGGATGTTCCCTTGGTAAATGAAAACCTGGAAAGAAACAAGTATGGATCATAATAATTGTTTGAATTTCACCACTAATTCTATTCAAAGTTGCAGGATAATGTTAGAACTTACTCTGTTTTCAGTGACATCTGGGTTCACCCATGAAGGTAAATGATTAGCTGATTCAATCAGCAGGAAATCACCATCACTGTCTTTTAAATGGACAATAACATCTGGAAACTCTTTTGTTAGCTCCAAAATTATGTGAACTATGAACCATTCATCTTCTATATTGTCACCAAAGCATGTATTACTCGTAAGATGTACAGGGAAATCTGTAAAAAAAAAAATGTTTCAATATTCAGGTACATAAATTGTAAAATACTAAATGAATTGCATCGATAACTGGTGATAGCAAATCTAATCTTACCATTTATAGTTTGATATGTAAGAGGAGAGTACACTTTGAATTCTTCTCTGTGCCATATATAATTCTGGGTCTTGGTTGCAATAAACTTGTTGATGTTTTCACATAATAAAGGTATTGAATTAATATGTTGTGATTGAGGGAAAAAAAAACATTGGAGAGTATCTTCGTTTACACTTTCTATATTATTCATATTGTTTGTATTTAATAAATTTTCTACGTACAGATAAGATCTTTACATATATCCTATAAGCCTAGTATCTTGAACCTTAATTTAATCAATCAAAATTATAAAATACGGGCGACTTCAACAAACTTAACCTACAAATCACAGACCAGCTACAAATTATCTGGTCCACCCACACATCCACACATATGATAGACACACACTGTCACAGCAGTCACAGTCACACTGTGGTCACACTGCACTGCTGCTGACCTCTACTATAGAGGTCAGTGTAGGTGGTGTAGACTAGGGTTGCAAAATTACGTAATTTTACCGAAAACGCTCGTAAAATACGAATAAATTACGGTAAAATTGGTAACCTAACCACCACAGAAGCAAATAGAACAAAAGAAAAAGCTGTCAAAGTCAACGTCAGTGACGTTGACTTTGACAGCTTACTTTGATAGCTTTGCGTAGGATGTTGCCGATTAGTGCAGTTTGCAATAACATTTTGCGTTGTTGCCGTTCAGTAATAGGTAGACTGACGGACGAATAAGGTAGTGTAGCTATTTATTAACCTTTGGTCTGTGTAAACACTACTGCAAACTGCACCCCTCGTCTGTGTGACGTTGACTTTGACAGCTTTTTCTTTTGTTCTATTTGCTTCTGTGGTGGTTAGGTTTACCAATTTTACCGTAATTTACCGTAATTTATTCGTATTTTACTTAAAATATGGTATATTACGTAAGTTTACGAATGTAATATTACCGCTTTACAACCCTAGTGTAGACACATGATAGAGGAAATAATCACCACCTGGTCAGTGCCACCTACAGATAATCAGTACGTTTTACACCCGCAGATCAGGAATCAGAAGGACAGGAAACAATCTTAATGATCTCAATCAATCAAGAATCAATTAACGGATAAAGTTTTTATATTGTCTGTGGCAATGGTTTTTAATGGTAGTTTTTCACGTAGACACGGTCGTAGACAAAGTACAGTTTCTTCTGTCTACGACTGTAAAGGTTTTTCTTCTTCCACGGAGTGACTTTGGCTTCACATCTTTGTTTCATGGTCTGTGCTTGGTGATTGGCTGTGGTGATTGGTGACTTTCTTTCGCCCATGGACGTATATTATTTACATTGAAGTCTATGTAATCTGTGCATTTAAGTCAGAATTAGAAATTCTATGGCCCATCGCAGACGACAGACTTTTTGTGCGATCGAGTCTGCGGCGCACAAAAATTTGGTCGCGGATTGTCGCGGATTTTTGTGCGTCGTGTGCGTTACTGCATATAATTACATAGGTTCTATTTTCACAGACTAAAAAGTGCGTCACGGATAGTCTGTCGTCTGCGATGGGCCTATATCTTCTTCTTCCTAGAGACTTAAATCAAAACTGTCAATGTTAAATTGTTAAGCAAGGTATTAATGCAAGCTGTGGATCACTGTTCCTGGTCTGGTGTCTGTGGTCTGGTGACTTTGGTCTGTGATGCAAGATGCTGCAAGCCTGTCATGGTCAGCGTGCCGTCAGCTGTCAACTCTGTAGAAAAAAGTGCTAAACTAAAAAAATATTTATTTCTATTAAAGCGAGAATCTGCGGCGTTCGTAGAGAATATCTAGTAAATATCTTATATCACTGGCAATATCGAGTAGGTACGATCCGAGATTTTGAGTTTCGAGATTATCATCGAGATTATACCCTGTAATTTTCCTATTCTCTAGTTCGGGGTCTCTTGGCCTGTGTTTACCACCTTACTCTTTCGTATTCTTTATCTAACCATAAAGCTGTTGTCTAATTCGGGACTTGGCTTCATTCTAATGTCTGGACTTTTACGTCTCTGTGAATATAGTTCTGACTCGGAGACCAGTGATTGTGAGCCTAATCTGAGGTAAGTAACGCGATCAACATATATTTTTTTTCATCCATATTACTAGAGAGAGAGTAGTAATCTAGGGTTTTACACATTAATAATTTCAGATCAAAGCTGCCTACTCCAAATTTGAGTAAAGTACGTGTTGTGGAGTTCGATACACATATTGATGACCCTGAGTTACATGGTGGTAGTGTTCGCAGCTTCCCGCACATTCGAGGAAATTGGGCAACATATGTGTACATAAAACGTAAGTAAATAAATATATTATGTTTTTGTTTGGACATCTAAGTATAGAAAATATAATCTCAATATACATTGTTTGCTCATACTATAAGTATTTATACTGTACTTTATTTATAAGTATTTATACTGTACATTGAGTAAACATTTATTATATTTTAGATCCTGCTGAGGAAAAACTATCGAAAGTAACTAATAAATTGGAGGAGTATATTAGCACAAATAGCTTACAATGGCAGAAATGTAATGATATCCACATAAGTTTAACAAAAACTTTTACACTTCTGTTTCATATGATTGTGCCGCTTACAAATTCCCTTCAAAACATATTAAAAGAAAAAGAAAGGTATGATTGATTATTTTAGTGTCTTAATAAAAAAAAAAAAAACTTGTACCCTTAAATTAAATGCTTGTGTTGTCTTGAGATGTTCAAATTATTGCTTTTAGTTTTGATTTGGAGTTCAGTGAGCTGAAGGTCTACTGTAACGAGCAAAGAACAAGGACTTTCATTGCATTAGAAGTGGACCACTTTTGCCAAAGAAACTTATTGTCTCTGACTGAAGACATTGATTTAATATTAAACCAGTACAGATTGCCTACTTTTTATAAGGTTTGTTCATGTTTTGTTTTTAATACATAATTTAATCATATTTCAGAAGCCTCACTAGGTCACTCCTAGGATACATTACTGACATCTGACATCTCAGTTATTATTTTTACCTGTTATTACCCCTAATGCTTTATGATGTTATGTCTAGTTATCATGACCCTATTTATATTTTCACACTAGCAGCGCCCCGCGGTTTTACCCGCGTTGTGCCCGTTCCCGTAGGAAATCCGGGATAAAATGTAGCCTATAGCCTTCCTCGATAAATAGACTATCTAACAGTGAAAGAATTATTCAAATCGGTTCAGTAGTTTCTGAGATTAGCGCGTTTAAACAAACAAACAAACAAAACAAACTCTTCAGCTTTATAATATTAGTATAGATTACTCTTCTTTTGCTTATATCTTCCCATGACTCCTAAGGTTTCTGGAAAACTTAACGTGTTTTCTATTTATTACAGGATCCATCGTTCCACATGAGCATATTTTGGGCAAATGGTGATAAAGAAATAGAGGCTAATAAAATCTTAGAGGATTGTAACAAATTAATTGCCTCTGATATCCAAAACATACTCAAATCTGTGCTGGTTGATAAGCTGTATTGCAAAAGTGGAAATAAATATTTTCAATATTATTTAAAGTAAAATGTCAGGCCCCTACTCATATTACAAAACTGAGAATCAAAGAAAATCAAATAAAGTTTACATAAATCCAAATTACAATAAAAATGCCAGTCACAATTATAATATGAGCTACTGTAACAATGTTAGTGAAAATTATAATGTAAATTACAATAAAAATGTCCCTGAAAATTATAGTGCAAACTTCTCTAAAAATATGTACTTGAATCCAAATTTCTCTCATGTTGGAAACACAGCCAGAGTCCATTGTAACAGTTATTCTGACTTGACTAGGCCCAAAATATATGTGAATCCCAACTTTATACATCCACCGTCTATGTATGAACAGCCATCTTACAGTACCATAAACACCACTCCTGTGGTGCAATCCCAACCAAAACCAGCAGTTGCAGCACAAAACCAAGTGATACCACCACCACACGTCACAAAGACACGCTACACCTACATTAGGCAAAAAGAAAATCAAGTCTCTAATAACAGTGTGCCAACAAAAGAATTGCCAGCAAAAGCTCCTCCATTGAATACTGTACGAGTAAATAAGTATAAATTAGTCTCTCTGAACACAGTTAAGAAAAAATTAGCAATTCCAACAAATCCTATTCCACATCCAAATTTAAGGATCAATAAATGCAAAATACCTGGATCACATATTACTGGATATAAAGTGAAAAGAAACACAACTCATTTAGATCAATCAAGATTCAAATATCAAATAACAAGAAAACCTTTGAATAAGAGTTCAATAAGCATTAGGCCAAGGAAGATAAGCCAATCTGTTCTAAAGAAAAACAATATTCCTTGTCCTTTGTTTAAGAAATATGGCATATGTTTGAGGAAGGTTCGCGGAACATGTGAATTTTTACATGATAAGAAGCATGTCTCAATATGTCGGAAATTCCTCAAAGGTATTTGTCACGATAAGAATTGCCTGCTATCTCATGATATGACTGATAAAAAAATGCCAACCTGCTCCTTTTACTTGAAAGGTGCCTGTACCAATGAACACTGCCCATACTTACATGTTAAGCTCAATGACAAAACTAAAGTTTGCCAAGAGTTCATGAAAGGTTATTGTGAGAAGGGTGACCAATGTTTGTATCGCCATGTTAATGTGGGTTCGGCATTGAGAAATAAATCTGCAACCCCCAATAAGTCTTCACATAGACTAGTAAAGAAACAGTTATCACTGAAAGTTAAAATAAAAAGGAAGTCATCTTCAAATAGTGAAAATAGGGACAGCAAAGAGAGTAAATCTGTGGATGGAGAACATAGATATTTTAAGGAGACTGTGGATGATAATTATGAACACTGTACATTAAAACCAACCAGATGTAAATTAGGTAACTTGCCCTCTTTTATCCGCCTGTAAATGTGTTATCTTTATAGATTTGTTGTTCCTTTGATGAGTAAGAGAATAATGGCCTGCAACAAAAAGGTGTTCTTTTATTGGGAGTGGACGTGGACATGTTGATTAGCGATATGTACGTTCTCTATCACGCAGAAACTATTGAACAGATTTCTAAGTCCACCATTTTATGTATACTCTATTTCTTTTTGATTTGCACAAAATGTGGACCAATGTCGTCAATTTTCCAGCCGAAGACAATTGCTCCTGAAGAGGAAAAAGGTTTAGTGATTTTATTTCATTCTTACTCTATATCTAAACCTTTTTCCTCTGCAGAAGCAATCGTCTTCGGCTGGAAAATTGACGACATTGGTCCACATTTTGTGACAATCCAAAAGAAATAGAGTTTAGGTACCTACACAGTCCATAATATGCTTACAATCAGGCTACTCTATAAATCAAGACTCTTTTGAAGCTGTTCGATTCAATTGTTGTAATTATGTGATTAGAATCTATTTTGCTATGTTTTTTTGATAAATAAAATATGAAAATACTAAATTATATTGCGTATTATTGATATGAATGAATAGAAGGGCAAAAAATGAGATATTTAGTTATCTTTGGTTTTAACAACCTCAATTAGAAAAATAACCGTATGAATATTTTTATGATAACTGAATAAATTTAGAAAAACGATATAAATGAGCTGGAATCCCATTATATTCATGGAACTTTTAGGCACATTGAGTCTTCATTTAATTAAGTGCACACGTCTCGAGATCATTGAATGGTCCCTACCTGCTTGATTTATTAACACGCTTTTATTAGCTTGGCCTGTATGTACGTACGTATGTAATGGAATCTTTGAACATCATTTTCACCAACTTCCAGAAGTCTGATTAATTTGAAACTTTGCATACGTATCAAGGACCGATGACAATGCAATAATTTAATAACAGTTTCCCATTATCCTTAATGGATTTGCCAGATTTACTAAAAAATTATTACTTCATATAAAAGACATCAACGGGCGCTCGCTCTGGGACGGAACGGGAGTTCTGTTTTATTTTACTAAATGTTACTAGACACTAACAGCGTACCGTGGTTTTCCCGTGATGGGCCCGTTCCCGTGGGAATTACGGGATGAAAAGTTGCATATACTTAATGTTATGCTTACTAAAAAATAAAAAATAAAACTATAGTTTAAAAAAACTAAAATAACACGCTTTTATTGCAAATTGAACTAAAAACTAGAAAATAATTTTTCTCCTCAAATCAAAATTATAATAAAATTTAAGTTGTAACACAATGATTCAATTCAGAGTAAAAAGCGTGGGGTGCTTAATATTTTTAAATATTACAATCATCATTGGTAACTATCTATGAGACTTATGAGAGGATAGTTATGAACTACAGTAAAATGCACCCCACGCTTTTTACTCTGAATTGAATCATTGTGTTACAACTTAAATTTTATTATAATTTTGATTTGAGGAGAAAAATTATTTTCTAGTTTTTAGTTCAATTTGCAATAAAAGCGTGTTTTTTTAAACTATAATTTTATTTTTAAGAAACATTGGATGGGGGTAGGTTTTAAGGTGGCGCCAATGGTACTAAGAAGATACCTTATTTTAGTATCTTTATAAAATAAAACTAACAAATATAAAGTTGTATAACATTTTATTTTAATAAGAATATACAGAAATAATTTTAACAAGGATTTAGGTGAGCATTATTAGCTTTTAAACCATCTTGGGACTTTACTGTTTTTCGACGTAGATGGTGCTGATGTTTGTGGTGCTTCTATCTTCCTGCGCATTGGAGCTCTGAAATCATAACAGTTTATTACATAATAACACATTTTATTATAGATAATAAAATACATTTAAGTTTGGTTAGGGCATTGCAGGCTGAATCACCTGATTGCCCGAAAAGTAAGATGATTCCGTGCTTCGGAGGGTACGTTAAGCCGTCGGTCCCGGTTACTTTCTACGGATAGTAGTCGTTACATGAGCCATGTCAGAGGCCTTTGGCGGCTCAATAACTCTGACACCAGGATTGGTCAGGTTGACCATCCACTCGATAAGAAGAAGAAGATTAAAGATAATAGGTATTACAATAATTTATTGTGTCAGCAAATATACCGACCATTGGTGTAACTACATACATATATAGATAAAGGTGCCCTTAAAGACATAGTTGACCACTAACTTACAATATTATGTATTTCAAGAGTTCTAACGTAATATGATCGTTTTTTAACAAAAGACAATTCTTTTTATAGAGGAAAAAAGTTAGAATAAAATGAAGTCATTGGTATTTCTTTTTAAGTTTCATAGGATATTTACCTATATTTAGAAGCCAAGAGACTAGCTGCATCGCTGGAAGTTCTCTTTGAATATATGTCAGGCTTTAGATACCCGGACTCCTGACTTTCATCTAACCACTTGAAATGCATGTGAACACATGGAACAAACCTTGCTTCTTTTAATGTCATTTTAGGTTTTAAACTGTCTTTTATTGCTGTAACTGAAAAGATTGTAATTTTATTATTTTACATGATCTGTTTCTTGAGAGGCCAGAGGACTTGAGACAAATATTAACTTACATATTTTAAATGGCTTGGGACTAACTAGGTGCCCTTTTACAAAATTTGTTATGTCCTGAATAGTATTTGTTGGTTGAAATACCCCCTGTAGTATCATACCATCTGGGAATTGTATTCTGACAACTGCATTTTTATACACACTGAGACTTTCATCAGATTTCTGCAATATAAAATATTATCAATATTAATAAATATTTTTTATTGATTCACTGGCATTAATTCCACCACTGCTTACCGTTTCAACTTTCCTTGGATTACGACAAACATTTCAAAATTAAAATCAGCTAAATCGGCCCAGACATTCTCGATTTTAGCGAGATAAACGGAACCATAATTGATTATTATTAAGATAGAAGATTACTTAATGCTGACAACAATATAAGTAATATTAAAGAGTAGGTGAAATGCAGATTATTTATCAAAACATTATCCTACCAATATAATAAAGCTATAGCTCGTGAGGATGTGCGTATGTGTGCTACTGTTTCACATAAAAGTGCTGGACGGATTTGGATGATACTTTACAGTAATATTAGTTATATTATACATCAGAAGAGCACATGGGATACATTTTATCCCTAAATTCCCTCGGGAACCGGTAGATGCGGGTAAGACCGCGAGGCGGTACTAGTAATGAATAAATGTATCCTCACAGCTTTATCAGTTTCATCTTTTTTAGTTGTTGTTAACAGTGGCATATTTTCTAATGATTCTCGTTCCTGTTGCAAATCTCGGTACAGTCTACGAACTTCTTCTACAGTCAAGTCATAGAAGTCATCTGGCAGGTCTGGGAAATCATTCTGTTCATCGGGTTGCATGTAAACCACTGCTTTCTGATCGCCTATCTGAAAGTAACAATGAGAGACCAACTGATTTGTAAGCAAATCATTATAAATGGTAAATGATGTTTAGGGAAGACCTTCGCCAGAAGTGGGACATGGGTTAGAGGTCCAATTATGGAAGAAAAATGTTCAAGTAACAAGTACTAATCAATAGTAACTGGATTGGATAACTATCTGAAAAAATATTTGATGTAAATATTTATTAGATTTAAGCCGTCGGTCCCGGTTACTTTCTACGGAGAGTAGTTGTTACTTGAGCCACGGCAGAGGCCTTTGGCGGCTCAATAACTCTGACACTAGGATTGGTCAGGTTGACCATCCACTCGATGAAGAAGAAGAAGAATGCGAAAATAAAGGAATTCATATAAAGATATAAAATACATACAAATGTAACTTCTTCCTCAATATTTAAACGCCTCTGTAAATTTTCTTCTGTTAGTGAAGTTTCTGATGGAGTATTTATTTTTAAGTTATGAGATGGAGGTTGAATTTTTGGTTTTGGTTCTGCAATTCTAGCAGGTTTACTGTTTTCCTCATTACTAGTCATTTCAACATCATCATGAATCATAAGTCTTTCTTTCTTCTGTTCCTTTATAACTGCAACTGGATCAAAACCCTTGCCCGAGGGACCCGCATGAGGGCTTGGTACTTCATTATTTTCTGTTATTTTTTCAGATATTGGTACTCTATATACTGATGAAACATTTGCTTGTCTGTGAAAGTAAGTAAAAGTGATTGATTCAATGTGTGGAATTATTTTCAATTAACAATATTTTACCAAAGTAAAAGTAATCTCACTTGGCTTCGTCTGCTTTGCTTAACAATCGTAGGATGGCACGACCTTTAATCAGGCCTAGTTGTCTCAGTGATTTTGCTCTGAGGGCATTGATCCCAATGACTTCTTGTCTCATGTATAGAATTGTAGGGTTTTCAATGGTTTTGAATTCAGATGGTGCTAGTGATGTGATCAAATCATAAAGCAATGTGTTTGGTGGAAAATCAGCTGTTCTTCTATCACCTAGAAATCAAATGAATTTTGAAATGATAATTTCTTTCTTGGAGAGAGTATTGGACTATATAATGTGATATTAAAGAGGTAATATTTTGTAATGATTGAAATACTGTACCATCTTCCAATAGTAAGCCGATAGTGACATTAGCTTCCACTCGTTTCTTGTCAGCCTCAACCATTTCAATTGTGGCTTTATTGGGCAAGTTGGTAAACCGAATGGTTGATGTTAGATCAAGTAAATGATTATGATGTTTTAAATCATAATCTGATGGTTGATACCCATGCTTTGCACAAACCTCTTCGAGAATCTGTATTAAAAATAAACATTATAATAATTGCAGGATATAAACATAATACTTTTTTATGTACTGGATAGTCACACTTCAGAGAAAAGTTATTAGGCAACTTTTTATCCCAAAATTACCCCGGGAACGGGTATGACGGGTAAGTCCCTAGTTTTTTATCTATGTAGAAGCTATAAACTTAATTTATTGTTTCATCATAGGTTTAATATATTTAATTCGATGTAACAGTAACAGTAATTCGATGTAAGTAGACGCAGGCAGGCCTAAGCCATGTTAATCTTCATAATGTATAGCGATCGGTGGACTTGCCAAGGTTTTGTTTAGAGTTATTTGAAGAGGGACATACAAATAGAGGTACCTAATTAATACATACGTGTAAAATGCTTGTATCTGGAGTACAATGAATTATTTGCCGTCTGCCATTCGGGGCAAGCACAGTAATATCTTTAGACATTTTGATTATTCTCAATAAAACATAGGATAATTTAAATGTCTAGTCATTGAAAACTTGAAAAATTCCCCGATTTTCTGGTTTCGCTCGCTCTCGGGCGAATTTGTTATATTTCATTTGTCAAAAATCTGCCACAAATGACATATTTTAGTTTTGACTTTGACATAACTATTTAAAAACCAAACGAAATAACCAGACAAGCTACGGAACGGAGGAAGCAATAATCAATAACCGGAAGAACTTGAAAGTAGCGCAGCAAAAACTATCGACAATAACGTAAAAATAACCGACAAATAACAAAAAAAAAAACATAAGTAAAGTAAAGTCATAGTAAAGTATTATTTCTTTCAAGCATACGAGATTTGGGCGTCATCCTCGCTCGATTCAAAACTTGATTTTCGGGAACACATAGATCATATTATTATTGCCAAAAAAGGCGGACGTCTTTGCAGGATTCGTGATCCGACAAACTAAGTTTTTTAAAGATCATGAAATACCTATTTTGTTATTCAACAGCTACGTACGATCTATAGACCAGGGTCGATAATATTTGAAACCAAAAAAAATTACAGTAGGATGAAACCCATTGGAAAAGGAGGGAAATATGATCAAAATGAAAGGAAAAATAAATTACAGACGATCCGAGTTCGGGAAGTGGGAGGGGGTGAGTTTTTAAGGGTAAAAAATGGTTTATCTTGATTTCCGGGAAAACTACAAGTCCTATAGAAAAAAGTTAAATGGCAAAGTTGTAGGTAATAAAAAGATCTACAGCTTTTGTATATGCAATTTTTTCACATAACCTCAAAATTTAGGTGAAAAATTCAAAAAACCAAGTTTTTGGTTTTTTACTTATATCTTTTTCAAAAATTTTTTTTTTCTACGAAATTTGGTGAAAACTTACCTTATTATGTCCCAAATACACTGTAATTTATTTGATTAAAAATATTTATTTTTTCGCCTTATTTTAACTAAATATCAAAAAAGCACCCTAATTTTCAATTGAAAATTCTGACGTCAAATTATCAGCTTTTTTCAAAAAGTTGGTATGTTTTCTGTTCCTTGAAATCTTTACTTTCCGATGATGAAAAAATATATACATGTTACTCTAGTAAATCTTCTCAGAAAATGCAAAAAACTCGAATACGATTATTTTATTAAAAAGTTGATTTATTTAATGCTAATTACATTTATGTCATAGAAAATCTCATTGCATATAAATATAAATGTAAATCGTACTATTAAATGTAGATATAGTCCAGTCATTATAGTAAGTTCACCTCGGAATTCGAGATACCCAGCTGTAAGTCTGTAAATACTTGTATATTGACACCCTAAAAGTTGTATCATAACCTACATAATATGGTAGGGTGTACGCAAGTATTACATTTCAAGGTCAAAGGTCACAAAAATCGGTTTATGCTTTTTTTGTAAATATCTCAACGGTTCACCGTATGAAAAAAAAATTTGAACAAAATTTGTAAAGAATTTTTTATTCTACAATATTGACAATAAATAAAAATAGCAAAAAAACCCAAAGGAAATGAGATATTTACAAAAAAGCGCAAACCGATTTTTGTGACATTTGACCTTGAAATTTAATCGTTACGTACACCCTACCATATTATGTAGGTTATGATACAACTTTTAGGGTGTCAATATACAAGTATTTACAGACTTACAGTTGGGTATCTCGAATTCCGAGGTGAACTTACTATAATGACTGGACTATATCTACATTTAATAGTACGATTTACATTTATATTTATATGTAATGAGATTTTATATGACATAAATGTAATTAGCATTAAATAAATCAACTTTTTAATAAAATAATCGTATTCGAGTTTTTTGCATTTTCTGAGAAGATTTACTAGAGTAACATGTATATATTTTTTCATCATCGGAAAGTAAAGATTTCAAGGAACAGAAAACATACCAACTTTTTGAAAAAAGCTGATATTTTGACGTCGGAATTTTCAATTGAAAATTAGGGTGCTTTTTTGATATTTAGTTAAAATAAGGCGAAAAAATAAATATTTTTAATCAAATAAATTACAGTGTATTTGGGACATAATAAGGTAAGTTTTCACCAAATTTCGTAGAAAAAAAAATAATTTTGAAAAAGATATAAGTAAAAAACCAAAAACTTGGTTTTTTGAATTTTTCACCTTAATTTTGAGGTTATGTGAAAAAATTGCATATACAAAAGTTGTAGATCTTTTTATTACCTACAACTTTGCCATTTAACTTTTTTCTATAGGACTTGTAGTTTTCCCGGAAATCAAGATAAACCATTTTTTACCCTTAAAAACTCACCCCCTCCCACTTCCCGAACTCGGATCGTCTGTAATTTATTTTTCCTTTCATTTTGATCATATTTCCCTCCTTTTCCAATGAGTTTCATCCTACTGTAATTTTTTTTCATTTTTTACCATTTTTAAAGGCTTCGGCCCTGGTCTACTATATTGGAATACTGTAGTCCTATTTGGAATCCAAATTATGATATACATATTAAACGACTCGAAAAACTACAAAAACAATTCCTATATCATCTGTCGTATGTAAATAATGTATGTCTCAGCCACCCCACTTAACACTCCAGACTCCATCACATTTCCTCCATTCACATTCTTTAGTTTCTTGGTCTGTGTCCATCACTTTAAATTAAACACACTTGAATCCAGACGCCACACAGCCGATATCTTACTCCTCCATAAAGTTATTAAAGGTGTAATTGAAGTTCCTGACTTTCTCAGTAGAATCCAATTTGCAGTTCCCAGGATCTCGAATTCAACACCGGAAAACATTCAACCTCCCTCACTGTCGTACAAATTACGGTCAGCACTCCCCACTCCATCGTATGTGCACCTCCTACAACAACATCTGTCAAGAGTTCGACATTTTCAGTGCAACAACTAATTCTGTTAAGCAGTATTTGTACCAAATATCTCATAAATTTTTTTGAATTTTTTGCTATTATATCCGATCTCATTGATTTAATCTCTTAGAATTTAGTTTTGTTTTTAATTTCAATTAGTTTATTTTTTGTTTTTTAGTTTGTAAACTAGCTTAGTGTTTTATGCATGCTGTGTTTATTTCGAGTAGGATTTACATATTGTTCCTTACTGTTTGCTTTATTAACATCTAACACAAATTATGTAAAATCCAGTTATAGACCAATAAAGAAAAAAAAAATATCTTGTAATGCTTAATTAATGCTTGGCCACTTCGATCAACAATACACATATATCAACAATACATATATTGGGTCACGTACAAAATCAAAGCTAAATATAAATACTAGTGTCCGACCGAAAGTTCGGTTTCGGTTTCGGTTTCGGCCGAGTTTCGGCCAAAAATCAAGTTTAGGCGGCAGTTTCGGTTTCGGCCCAAAATTGGCCGAAACTTTAGCCGAAACCGAAACTGATTTCGGTAGTTGTCGTGCATGCTCGCCTAATTTCGTTTCTCGCGGCAACGCTCTGGCGGGCGCTGGCGGCCCTGTTCGGGAATTGTCGTGCGCCGTTCGGATAGCTGTGTATTATGTAATTCTAAATGTGTGATAAGATTATCTTTGTTGAGACTGGAACTAAGAGTGTAATAGTAATTTTAGTAATTATTATTTTTATATATTAAGATGTAACTACATACATAAAAGAGATTGATGATTCTTCTAAATACAAACAAATAAAAACCAAAGTATTCATTAATATGATTTCAAAATAACAATACGTAGTATTTAATGAAATAATTTGATTATTTATTGATAACTGATAAACATTTTGCTATGAGAACAATTTTTTTTTCAATATAAAAATATTATTGAGGGGCCGTTCATAAAATACGTTCGCCTACAAGGGGGGGGGGGAGGGGGTTTGCTGAGTGTGGCAAGATGTGACAAGGAGGGACGGGGGGGGGGGAGGTCTCTGGCATCGTGATGTTCGCCGTTCATTAAAATATTTTAAATTACTTTTCAATAAATACTTTTTTCTCAATTTTGATCATGGTACAGTCATTCATTTTGTATTTAGTAAATAAATAGACTTCTAAACGTATATAGTTTTTTAGGTTTTCGTAGGACTTTTGATAAATAGAATTATTGTTTATTTGTTCGTTATAATAGTAGTTTATGCAACTGTCATATAAGGAAGGGTATTAAAACACGAGTGATGAATATATAATATGAACGGCCCCTAATATATTTTTATATTATATTAAATAAATGATTGCAACAAAATTAATATACTGTGTTTCTATTTCATGTCCTAATTAATACAGAATAATGGATAAAATGCACAAAATTTCAGTATTTTACGGAATTTTATACTTGACCACGTGAGTTTCGGTTTCGGTTTCGGTTTCGGCCGAAACTGAAGCCACGGCCGAATATTCGGTTTCGGTTTCGGTTTTGGCTGGAAAACCAGTTTCGGTCGGACCTTAATAAATACTGTCCGCGTGAATGACGTGTGACAGCTTATTTTGTTTACTACCGAACTGACAAAAAAGTTTTAAAACAGTTCGAAGTTCAACCTAATTACAACCATGACACCTAGCAATAAAGTAGCAAATCTTCAAAATATTATCTTCACTACATAGTATAAAATAAAGTCGTCTCTTTTTCGTGTCTGTCACACTGTTTGTCTGTCTGTATGCTTAAATCTTTAAAATTACGCAACGGATTTTGATGCGGTTTTTTGTAATAGGTAGAGTGATTCAAGAGGAAGGTTTTTATGTAAAAAAAATCCCGAAATTCCCACGGGAACGGGCACAACGCGGGTAAAACCGCGGGGCGCTGCTAGTATGCAATAAATTACTCCTGTCACTTAGAAACGAAAAGACAACATTTATTGTGAAATCAACCTTAACGACCTACAAATAAAGTATTTTGTTCCCGTGTTTACCTTCCTTTCGTTTCGTTTCTTTCTTTTTGTAGAACTACAGATGGAATGGAGTCGTGTTGAACACTTAAATAATTTGTAATAAGCACGTAAAAGTTTACTTAAAATTATTTATAGAAATAGAAATAGAAATAGAAAACGTTTATTCACAACATAAAAAAGATGATATACAAAAAAATAAAGTAAACAAAAAATAAGAAAGAGAATACCTACGAGAAAGGACAAAAATTATAAAATAAAACCAAGTTGTGAAATGGTCCCCAATTCAGCATATGCTAGCTAACGCTGGCGCTGATCTTCCATTGGGGCCAATTTGGTGACGTCAGTATCAGTCAGTGTACACAATGTTTTGGGCTATCTATGTTTGATAGTATACATACTTGTTTTCATTACGATTTTTTTGATAAACTTGATAGTATAACTGCAAATATTGATCCTAGCGTATAAATGATAATGACCAAACTTGTGAGAAATTAAATTTCCAACAACTTTGGATACAGTCATTTTTGCTCTAAAGTTGAAAATTAACGAGTTATTTCAGAAAAACTAAAAAAAATAACTTTAAACAAGATAGCGGCGAATCCTCTACCGAGATTAGTTAGATAATCGAGATTTATAAGTCCAACCCCCACCCCCACGACGTTAAAAAAAAAATCGCCCCCCATATTTTTTTCTATTTCAGTCTAGTTTTATGTCTGCCCGCCCGACTGGACGATAGACACAAAAGTAGTAGTAAGCAATTTTAAAGTTCTGGTAACAAATAAATTATTACTACAAAACAAATCTACTCCATGTTTCTGCTGTTCTGTTTCACAAAATTTTGCGCCAACGTTGGCCAAACATTTGTTGTGGTGACTTCAAATCAGTATTTTTTTTCAAAATTGATATTATTTATTAGTTTCAAGCTTAAAATATAACTTATTCTACATGTACTTACCGAAAGTAAGACACTCCGGCCGTTAAATTGTTTTCCCGGCCATTATTTTTGCAACTTTTGAATAAACATTGCGGCATTGTGACACGTGTTTAAATTGGCTGTGGTTCGAGAGAAGTAAATAAAATAGCGGCTCGCTTTTCAAATGAGGCGTTATTCACCTAGACGTATAATTGCGCCGACCCGAAATCTAGTTGTTGATCGAAGCTGGGCAAAGATGTAATTAGTTTATGAAGTTAGTGAGCTTTCTTTTTGTAGACGGTTAGCAAAGGGGCCGTTCACAAAATACGTTCGCGTTCAAGGGGGGGGAGGGGGTTTGCTGAGTGTGACAAGATGTGACAAGGAGGGACGGGGGGGTCTATCTACGGCAACGTGATGTTCGCCGTTCATTAAAAGATTTTAAATTATTTTTTCATTAATACTTTTTTCTCAATTTTGATCATGATTCAGGGGGGGGGGGGTCTTAGTTTTTGTGACGAAATATTTACATGGGGGTCACAGAAAGTGTGACACAGCGTGACAATAAGGGAGGGGGTGAAAAAAAGACGTGTGGCACTCGGGGACTGCCGCGGTGAAGCTATTGCATAGCATTTTGTATCAACTTATGCAATTATATTTGATATCTCTTCTCTCTCACCCCACCCGCCTCCTCTCTCTCACCCCTCCCGCCTCCTCTCTCTCACCCCTCCCGCCTCCTCTCTCTCACCCCCTCTCTCACACCTCTCTCTCACCCCTCTCTCTCATCCCTCTCTCTCACCCCCCTCTCTCACCCCCTCTCTCACCCCCCTCTCTCACCACCCTCTCCCACCCCCCTCTCTCACCACCCTCTCTCACCACCCTCTCTCACCCCCCTCTCTCACCCCCTCTCTCACCACCTTCTCTCACCCCCCTCTCTCACCCCCCTCTCTCAACACCCTCTCTCACCCCCTCTCTCACCCCCAACGCACAATCGCACACAACGCCGTGTCGAAGACTGCCGAACTGAAACGACGTTAGACGATGCACGGCCTTCAAGTCACACCTCCTTCCCGTCGGATCGGGTAAGCGTGAGGTTTTTTCGTTACGGAATTTTTGGATTTGGTCCCCGCGCTCAAGGCCCGCGATAGAAGCTATGCAATAGCTTAAAAAGTTGATTATAGCGTGACGTATTTTGTGAACGGCCCCAAAATGAATTGGGTCTAGGTAGTAAAATTGCCGTAATTAATAATTTCGTTTATTATTGTGGTAAAAGATAATTAAATAAAAGGATTGATATTGTCCAAAAAATATATTTTATTGTAGTAGACAACACGTGGGGGCGCGCGCCCGGTGCCCAGCCTGCACCGTGCGCACGTCCAAAACAACTCTTCGCTATCTACGTCCAGCTCTGTTTTAATAATTGGAATTTATTTAGTAATTACAAGATTCTTTTATCTGTCCGTATTTTTAACATTAAGTATAACTACATTGTCTTGTATAACTTGGTGTAAGAACAGCCTTCAGGAATTGAATTAGGGTGGCGTAATATACGCCTCACAGCACTGTTTCCATTTCCACTCGAGTCCGTTCTCTGAAACATAACCATAAGAATAAAGACATGCGTCGAGGGTAAGGGTAGGTAGAGGAGTGCTGGAACGTAACCGACCTGGTGCGTAAATCTCCACAAGAGAGCGGTCTGTCGAGGTCGGGTAGCAGGTCGGCGGGCGGGCGCAGCGTGCGCGGGCGCGTGGCGTCGTGCGCGCCGGCCGCCAGCAGCGCCGCGGCCGAGGCCAGCCGGCGCGGCGGCGCGGCCAGCCCGTGCGCCGCCAGCGCCACGGCCAGCTGCCGCGCGCGCGCCACCGCCGCGTCGCGCTCGTGCCGCGCGCGCCACACCTGCTCACACACCATAACATCCGGTCATATTTAGGTAGGTACACACGGCCTCAGCCCACCACTAAGCTAATAATAAAACGACTTTTTTACTGGTCGCTGTAGGCGGATCCACACCAGACGATCCAAATGGATCATGGATCGTGTCATCTGTTTCTGGCGATCCCGCCGCGTTAGCACCGACACGCTCCAACCGATCCACACTGATCCGCCTAAGTATAGCACAGTTAAACTTTCTGTCGCTTTGGAGTCACACGTGCAGCAACGATGTCGAATTGCTCCTCTATTGGTGTATTTTTTTATCACTTGGATCCCATAAGCATGTATGTTCCTTGTATACTCTATTTCTTTTGGATTGGCACAAAATGTGGACCAATGTCGTCAATTTTCCAGCCGAAGACGATTGCTCCTGAAGAGAGAAAAGGTTTGGAGATTTTATTTCATTCTTACCCTATCTCTAAACCTTTTTCCTCTGCAGAAGCAATCGTCTTCGGCTGGAAAATTGACGACATTGGTCCACATTTTGTGCCAATCTAAAAGAAATAGATTATAAAGCGATATTAGACGACGACTTTCAAAATTTTCCATAATGTGTGATCGCGCGCTCCACACACAAATGTCTACTCTGAGCGCGCCGAAAGACTGAGGCGCCTGTGACGGATCGCTCGGATCGCTCGCGGCAAGGAGCGCGCGCTCCTGCCGCGCAGTTTGGATCGCGCGAGGCAAGTACACATCAAACGCTCCTATGGAGCGCGCTCCTGCCGCGCGCGATCGGAGCGCGGTGGATCGGTCGGTGTGGATCCGCCTAATTACAGTGCGCACACGGAAGCGATGCAACTTTGCTTTTGTTATACGTATGAGTCACTGACAGTTTAGATGGCTCGCATTATATTGTAACTTGTTTTGGTTAAACACATGGATTTAATATACAAACTATAAAGGCCTTGGTTATACAACAGGTTACACTGCAAGATCATACCCATGACGATTTTTTACTAATAAACGTCTTTCGTCCCATGGGGGCTGGCGTGTCACTTGTAGACTCGTTTCGTAGTCGTAACACAAGGCAATTGATAAGTTTTGGAGTAAGTGAGAGCCTTCAGACTCGCGCGCTCACCTGCGCGGCGCACACGGCAGAGCGGCAGTGTCCGCGGCCGCCCGCGCCGAACCCTCTGCTAGCCGCTTCCACCACGGCCCCGTGAAATGTGAGGGATTGTCCTGAGAATATTGGTTACATAAAAAGATGATTCAAGTTTTTCAAAATTATTTATATGTACCTATAAGATGGCTAGAGGCCAAACAGCAAAAAAGTTGAAAACCCCTGTTCCTAGCGTATCGTGATTCGTGGGGTCATGGTACTAGGAGTCTGCAAAATAGTTGAAGAAAATTGAGTCAGGGTATATATTAGGGTCTAGTACAGTGAAGCATTCGAGTGGCGACAGCAGCACGCACCCATGGAGAGCGAGACGAGCGCGCAGCACGGGCCCGCGCTGGACGCGGCCAGGTGCGCGCGCATGTACCGGAAGTACACGTGCTCCAGGCCCAGTAGAATCGCTGCCAGCAGTATTCCAGCCATCAGCAGTAAAAATGCCGACAAAAACTGCTCCAGCGCCAGTGGGTCTGACGACTTGTGCTCTTGCTTATTAGGCTTGCAAGTTCCGGTCATCCAATATCTGCGAAATTAAGGTGTCTGGTTAGATATAATTAGTTCAAGAATTTTATTTTATTTACAAAAAAATGTCTCTCAGCTGAGTAAAGGTTACATTATTTATTTACCTGCGTAGTCGCTCAAGGTCTCCATTAGACCGTAGATCGAGTAATCTTTTATTGAACATACTGAGGTATTTTGAATTTCTCGTGAACGCCAGTCCATACCCAGACATGGCGTACCATGAGCCGACCGTTAAAAGACGGCAATCTTCATCCTGAAAATTGATAAGTATGAAAATAGTAACTATAATAGTACGTAAGTATTATTGCTAACATTTTAATATAGTGTGGGATAAATGCTATCCCAATGAACTCACCTGAGATACCAAGTAGTCTAACACGGTACCATCATAGATGAATGCGTCTAGTTCACCGGTCAGCACACTTGTCACCCCAGCACTTACTGTACTTCGATTAAACCTGGAGAAAAATATATTTTGTTATCCATACATTTAGGATATTTTTTTACTGAGTATTCATTGTAACTACAACAACTTACTGTCTCATATAGATGTGGGGCATAGTGAAATATTTGGCCAGAGTCGCGTCGGTATGAGACCACGGTACCGTCCCGAACTTGAGCGCGGGCCGGTGCGTGTGGGGCCGCGCTATCCGCGGGTCGTCCAGCCCGCTGAGCTCGTGGAACTCCTCGCGGGTGATCATGAAGGCGGCCAGGTTGGCAGTGTAGATAGCGAGGAACACCACCGCGAACATCGCCCACATGTTCGTCATAAACCTCGATGTGAAACCTCGCGGCGAATCGACGTGGACTGACGCCTATAACAAGACAATAGTTAAGTTAGAATCATACTTTGGTGTGAGTTCAGTCAGGACACATTTCAACTCAACAAGAGACTATACTATATTTTATACGTAAAATTTCATTGATTGAATTACCTGAAATAAAACTGCCCAAACAAGCCAATATGTTCGGCAGAGTGAAAATCTATTCTGTGGCGATCTTTTCAATTCTTGGCCGGTGGAACAATCAAAGCCACTCGGGGACATCCATTCGAAGAAGAATATTGTGAAAGTGGCAGCTTGAATGGCGACCGCGCCGACGAGCATCCAGGACGCGGTGTCGAATGGCTCCAGGAAGGCGGTGGGCGAGATGATGCCGGTGCGCTTCGCCACTACTATGGCCACGCCTGTTTCCATGAATGGCACGCTGAAATCCACCACCGCTTCTCTGTCCGAGTTTATTATTAATGATGTTAGTACCTGGAAAAAAATATGAGTTTCAATGAGACTAAATTACGTAACTTACTCTCCCACCACACGAAATAGAGAAGTGTACAGGAAGTGTCGCTCAACGCAAAATGGGCGCAATAGGACGCCTAATTGCGGAAGAAACGGCCAACAGGACAGTCAGTACTTCGCTCTTCCGTGGGTAAAATAATTGTTCAATTTTGCCTGCCTGCAAGTTTGATCTTGTAACAAGATTTTTCAGCGGGTGCCCCATAAGCTATTGAGTAAGTATGCTTATATATTGAGTTACCATGTCGGTCCTCTTGTTGACGAGGTCGGCGATGAGTCCGTTCCATCGTCCGTTGTGCAGCGTGCCCCAGCGGCCGTCCTCCACGCGCACCAGCTCGTACGTGAAGCCGAGCTGCTCCGCCAGCTGCTGCAGCAGGTCGATACAGAACCCGCTGCAGCATTGGTACAGCGAACTGTTGCCGTGGGCTGTGCCAGCTTCTAGCCTGCAGGTACAACCAATCCAACGGTTTCTTAAATGTGCTGTGGGAGTAATCTAGTGACTAACGCAAAATAAATCTCTCATCATCTAAATAAATATCTAATAGCTAAATTTTCTCCAGCACAGATCAATAATCGTTCCATATCCAGCACATGATGCCGTGACTAAAGAAAATATGCATTCGGTTTTAATGTACTTAATGTTTTATTTTGTCTAGTGAGTGCGTGGTTAGGATGGTGAGTGGTTACCCAGCGACTGCAGTCTCGGGCGCGACCCGGCAGATGACGCCGCGGTCGAGCGAGCAGCGGCCGCTGACGGGGTCGGGCGGCGCCAGGTTGATGTAGGGCGGCTCCTCCAGGAACGTGATGCGCATGTGGAACTTCTCGGGCACGCCCTGCGGCGGCGTGTGCAGCCCGCCCGGCCACACGATGTCCTTGATCACGAGGCGCTCCTTGGGGTACGAGTTCCACGTACCGATTTCTTCCCAGACCACCTGCAATAAAAAGTTCGCCGTAAGGGCGGTTACAGACTAGCGTATTTTTCTGCGCGTATACGGTTGTTTCAGTATACGCGCTAACACGCGCGCTACAAAACGCGCTTCAAAAAACCGGACGCGCGTAAACTGGCATATTGCGGCGTGTTCGAACCGGTAGTGGTGTCGGGTCCGTATCAACACTCGCGCTTATACGAGCTTAAATGCGCGAGTTGTGCGTTGTGCGTGTGGCAACAGGCACACTTACGTATACGTGTCTACATACGCTTCCAAAACGAGCTTATACTTACGAGCGTATAAAACGCTATGTGAAACCGCCGTAAGGTAGGGATACCCTCGTTTTATACGACTTGAAAAAGAACGGTTACTAAGAATGTGAGATGATTATGATATGATGATTACCTAAATGGATAATCTATACTAATATTATAAAGCTGAAGAGTTTGTTTTGTTTGTTTGTTTGTTTGTTTAAACGCGCTAATCTCAGAAACTACTGAACCGATTTGAATAATTCTTTCACTGTTAGATAGTCTATTTATCGAGGAAGGCTATAGGCTACATTTTATCCCGGATTTCCTACGAGAACGGGCACAACGCGGGTAAAACCGCGGGGCGCTGCTAGTTAATTTATATAATGCTTGTCATATAGGTATTTTGCGAGGTCCTACCTAACTTTTATGCGAAAAAGAAGTGTCATTTTCAGTGAATATGGAATAGAGTATCGTGTAGGTATCGCTATGGAAATATGTAAATTTACCTGTTCCCCGATAGAAGGTCTCAGGTTCATGATGCGCAGCTCGGCGGCGCGCAGCTCGCCGTCGGGCGTGAACTCTATGCTCGGGCGGCCGCCGTCGCTCTCGACGCTGACGTTGCGCAGGTGGCGGTAGAAGCGCTCGCCGGTGGACCAGCGCGCCTCGCCCGCGCCCGCGCCGCCGCACGACAGCCGCGTGCCCAGCGGGTAGCGCGCGTTCTCCGGGGAACTAATGTACGACTCTACGCCGTACGCGAACACCTTCACTGCGGTCGCGATCTCCGATATTACTGATGTACTTGACGTGTCGAAGTGGACACCTACAGTCAGAATAATATTATTAAGTAGGTGTAGGTAATTGTTAATGTTCATACATTTTCCGAAGTGCACCTTAAAATTTTCCTTTTTATACAAAAAAAATATCCGAGTAACCGAGCAAAACCACTTAGGTACTTATTCAAACGTGGCTGACCTAATCTACCGCTCTGCCCGTTCCGAAACAAAATCTTATCTTGGCCTGCCTGTGATGTACAAACATGTAGAATTTAGGTTTACCCAGCATGCCGACGGGGAACTTGTTCGGCTGCTGCAACGAGCCGAGCACGCTCTGCGTGACGACCCACACGAAGTTCTCTCCGGTGAGGTGCAGGTCGCCGGCGGCCGACAGGATGTCCGCCGCCTCCTCGCGCGTCGCGTACAGCAGCATGACTCGCGCCTCGCTCGTCACCAGCTCGTTCAGGTCCGCGGCCCGCTTCACTACTACTGCGTTCAAGATTGTAAACTTGAAGCGATCCTAGAACAAAAATCATTGGTAATATATGAGGTAATATTTTTTTGTATAGGTACACCACCATACTGGTGCAGAGGTCGCTTGTTGACTCACCTGAAGTGCGGAGACTCTTTCCCTCACAGCCTGTATAAAATCATCGTGACCAGCAATAGCTGAGGTGACGACACTAAACTGATGCCACTTGTATCTCTCTAATATAGAGAGCATGGCGGCTGTCTGATGCTCTATGGACGGGGCCAGTTGAAGACGTAAAGACGCGTGTGAAGCTCGCTTCTCGAGGCCACTGTTGTCTGCATTCCACGCAATAACCTGCATTCAATCACTTCATTTACCAAGTCCTTTGAAACCAACCTAAAGGGAGGTTGAACAACATAGGTACTTATATTGTAAAGTTGGCAAATCTATACTAATACTAACTGCGCCCCGCGGTTTCACCCGCTTTGTACCCGTTCCCGTGGGAATTTCGGGATGAAAAATAGATGATGTCCGATTCTCAGGCCTACCCGATATGTACACAAAATTTCATGAGAATCGGTCGAGCCGTTTCAGAGGAGTTCAATTACACACAACGTGACACGAGAATTTTATATATTAGACTAGCTGCGCCCCGCGGTTTCACCCGCGTTGTACCCGTTCCCGCGGGAATTTCGGGATAAAAAATAGATGTTGGCCGATTCTCAGACCTACTCAATATGCTCACAAAATTTCATGAGAATCGGTCGAGCCGTTTCGGAGGAGTACGCGAACGAACACTGTGACACGAGAATTTTATATATAAGATTATAGAAGATTACCTACCTATACATAAAGAGGTAAAATTTGTAAGTTTGTTTTTTTGTATGATCGAGGTAATATCAGGAATTATCCGCCCTATTTGAATAATTCTTCTTGTAATAGATAGTCACATTCAACGGGAAGGTTATAGGATATTTTTCATCCCGAAATTCCCACGGGAACAGATACAACGCGGGTAAAACCGCGGGGCGCTTCTAGTATTTAATATAGTAGGTTCATATATGTAGCTAAGTATAATGTATAGAGGACACAGATTGGGTATTTAGGTAGGTAGGCATAACATCCTGGGCAAACCTGGCAGAGAGTTAATATGCCTAAACTGACATCGTGGGGTGTGTGTGGTATTCATTAATTATGCAACCAGCCTGATGTAGGTAGCTAAGTGGTCAATCTAAAGTTAATGCGTAAGCAGACAGAGTATAGATAGTAGTAAGTATAGCGATTACCGGTATGCCGAGATACCCGGCGAGTTGTAGGAAGTACTGTGCAGAGGCAGTAGAGCGCCCATATTGTTCATGATTCATTAGATATAGGATAGCAGACACGTTGAATGCTATAAATTCTTTACATAGCGAATCCAGGATAGCTGAAAGCGTATAAATCAAGTCAGTAGGCATGACAGTCAAGAAATTAATGGATATTTTAATCTAGTTGAATAGATAAGATAGGTACACTATATGGCACGACTATAAAAGAAAACACTTTGCACTTACACATTGGACTCGGTGTCAGACCCTGAGTCGAAAGCGTTACATTTAGGCGAACTTGTGAGAAAAGTTTGAGTTTACGAGGCAGTTTAGCGAGCGCCGCCTTTTCAGCCTTGGTGTAGTCGCGCGTGCCGAACGCCTTGTGGGGCACCACGAGCGCCGCAGTGATGACAGAGGGCGCGCGTGGCGGTGGCGGCGCGGGCGAGGTGCGCGGGCGCCGCAGCCCATCCCCGAGGCGCACTCCGGCGCCGCGGCCCGCACCGCCTGCGCCCGCGCCGCCGCCCCCGCCCACCTTGATGCCACCGCCGCGCTCCGCCGCGCCCGCCAGCGCTCCCAGCGTCGCCAGCGCCATCAATATTGCGCGCGTTTGCATCTTCATCTCGATGCTACAATACAATACAAATATTTGCGATGTGAATTGTGTTACTCCAGATAACCAACGTGCGACCAATCCTTGACCATTGGCTCGCATGTTGTATAACCAAAATACTCTGAATTTTGGTTTTAAAATAAAGCCTCGCTCGCGCGACTTAAGTATAATATGTTCCGAGTTGACAGAAGTCCAAAGGCAAGTACCTAGTTAGGTCTGTTCTAATAAAATTGTTGCCAAATTGCCAATCGCCCATAATTAATTTGCAATAGGGGTTTCTTACGTAGTGAGACTAGTGAGGATGGGTCCCCAGAATGTAAGAAATGAAATGGAGCGACTGAGCAGTAAGATAATGGAAAGAGAAGCTCAAATGGTATGCATAACAGTATAGGTAACTGAGCACCCAGCATAATGGCATTCCCAGCCTCAGGTACCATGTAAGAGGCTACCAAAACTCTTGATGATATTGATAATGCCTTAATCGCGTAACGCTAACGCTGAACTCCAGTGGTGCATCTACATAGGTAACTCTGAAAACGGCCAGTGCGTTTCAAACCACAACACAACCTGGCATCTACCTGCCTAAGTATGGTACTAGGCCTTTGAGGTAACTAGGTAACTTAACTGCTCAAAAGTGGACAACGGCCAACTTTGCTGACTTAAACTATATCATGATGCGATTAGATGTAGTTAGCATCACATTAAAAATCTCCTCCATTCTCCACAACGATTATAACTTTGGCTAAAAAAGTAAGTTAACAACCTATTAGGTAATTAAGTTAGTAAACAATCATATCGGAAGTCCTTCGATCGCCCAAAGGTCCTCGTCCGACAGACATGGTCTAACCATTGAAACAATCAAAACCCACAATGTAGAGTACCCTCCGAAGCACGGTAGCGTGAAGATAGAAATGCTATTAATGTCTACCTATTCAATTTGTGGCCGAGCTGCACGTTGCTTAACAATCGCATTGAGCTAATATCGTTTAGTTAGACAAACTACGCCACGAGCACTACGATGGTTAAATTAAAAGAATGTAGATACCTAAGTATAAGTATTTAACCATAAACATTGAATTAAAGCTAAAATTATAAAATACTTATTATACCTCATATCATAACTAAAGACTCAAAACACCATGTTACTTACCAATCTTAGTTATTATCTTTAATATTATATTAAGAGTTAATAAGTACATGTACTTATTTTTTACGTTTCTGTTTAGCCTAAGTGATGTAAAGTCTAGACTAGGTTATAGATACCTACATATCGATAACTCGTACCTAGTATAGCCCATAACAGTTACAGGGCAAGTACCTACTTACGTTTCATGCGCAAGTCACTACGTTTAGCATGACGATCTTCGATTAAATACCTAGTTACCCTTATTCTCCTTTAGATTACATTTCGCTTTATAAAACCAAACAACTAACAACAGTTTTAGCTCAGACACATTAGTTAGGGAGGACATAAGTCTATCTGCAATCCTGGCATTTCGACATTTCCGAAAGTCTGAAGCTAAATCAGTCATCAATATTTTACAAGTACTTACATAGGTAAATATAAATGCTTGCATTTGCGACTAGATTGAGGAATTATGTTGGTAAAAACAGGTACTTATGGGCGAAGGGCATTTGACAAGGTTGAGAGCTGATTTTGCAAATGGTAAATCGGGTTAACATACCTATAAGCGCGTTAATCGACGGTGGCGGCTGTGGCAGCGGTGGCGGCACGACGGGTGGCGTGTTGGTCTCCACATAAACTCAGTAGGCGGCGCGGGCCAACATGGGGTCGTTCTGGGACGGACAGTGGCGCGGCACCGCGCCGCCTTCGACGCGAGGTGTGGTGCGCCGCGCGTGTTTACGTAAGCGCCACGCCCCGAGCCACGCTTCGGCTGTATGGGGCGCGGCGCAGGACGCGAAGCACCTCCAGACGCCGCCGAGCGTCGACTGACGCGCCCTCACTCACCCCAACTCTTCCCAGCGAAAGCGCGCTTGCGTTAACCACTTACGAGCTACGTTGTACGCCCCTTGTTATATAATACGACCAAACTCGTAAATGGAGACAAAACGCTCTAACTTCGTTAATGATCTATGAATACTCGTGCATTTAATGAAGAATTTTATCAAATAGGACGTTAATGCTGGACTGGCTAGACACTTTTACTAATAAAAATTCGAATAACAATATAAAATGTTGAGGGTTTTTGGGATTGCCATGGATTGCCCAATTACCTGTGTAGTTATGTACCTATTGAAGTATAAAATACCACCGCCCGGGTATTTTCATGTTGTCAGTATTTATTAACAAGTAAATTAATTTAGAACCAGCTTATGCCAACAGTAGAGGGTTCAGCATTTTTAGAGAAAAATCAACATTGATAAATAAGTAAAACTTAACCCTAACCGTAGACAGACATACAATAGAGCTTAGAAGATTATTTTATTCACTCAGCTGATGTTTTTCAGTAGTAGAGTTAAGAAAATGAGGCGTAGCGAATAGAAGAAAACCTACATAGAAAAAACAACTAACTAGATTCAACCCTCCATTGTTTAAGGCTCTATTCTTCTTCATTTCAAACTATGACCACTACCAACTACCACAATTCATCAAAATCGGTTCAGACTTAGTTTTTATAGATTTTGCATTACCAGGGCTCAAATAACAAAAATAATAAACAGTCATTCATTAGCTATACGTAATAAATTAATAATGTGTCTCTGATGGCCCCTGACGGATGAGCCCACATCACCGATCAGTGGGCCCCAGGAGGTGCGCGGCGCCGCGAGTGGTGACCCTATCTTCTTTGTCAGCGAGTGGTGGAAAACTGCAGGACAGGGAAGGGAGACCTTTACCCGGCCGTGAGGACAAAACATGTTGAGAAAGAAAAAAAGCAATTTTGTATTGAAAACCCCCAGCAAGAGTTCTTTTTAGATACCTTTACATAGCATAAAACACAATGTTTGTGATAATCTCAAAATTTTCTTGCGGTTTTACGCCAACTGAGTGATTCAAGAGGAAGGCCCGCTAATTAGTTGTTACATGCCTTTACATGCCATACACGATGAAGTTTGTTATGTTCTGTTTACAAGAAGCGCTTTCCCAAGTCCCTATATGTCGCACATTCAAGGGACTTATACCTATATCCTATATGATATGATGGACTCTGTCTTACCTTGCATTCGAGCATTGCGTGACCAAGGGTTGAGATTATCAGATTCATACCATCAGGCACTATTTGCATCGAGTAAGCATCAAAGTATAGGTTGATGAAGTGTGGTTTGGACATCCTGCCTAGAGCAAGGTTTAAAGCAGAATAGAACAAACTGATACTGCCCTATACAATTTTCCTTATTCCTGCAAATGATATTAATGAATATGAAAATACTATTTATGCTTTGTGAATAGTGAAGAGTAAGTAGTTTAAAAATGAGTTGATTAATTATGAAATAAATTAATGAAGGACCTAATATGTAATAATGGTTGTTATGGTATGATTATGATGAGAACATGAAATAAATCTGTGAAGATTAATAAATAGAACACAACCACAGTATTGTATTCATTATAATAATAATATGTAGGAGAATGTATATCAATAAAGTATCTTTATCAAAGTCTAGTTGCTAAATCATTAATATTTGTTCAGTCTTTCAAAGAATATAAATAATTCTTTGGTTAAACTTAGAATCTAATAATAAAAATATCACAGTCAATATTTACAACCAATATAGGTTGTAGTTACAAATTACTTATAGTCAAATTGATTAGTTACCAAGCAGCCAACCTCAGTATATCTTTGTACTTGTGTGGTGCCTATTGCATTATTCACTGTTTCGGCCTTGACAATCAAGTTCTCAAGGATTTGTTGAGGATCACTAAACTGATGATAATTAGATAATTGTCCTATGTACATGAACCATATCCCTCTGAAATGTCCAATGTAGAGTTCCAAAATAGTTCATCACCACACACATACACTATTTAAAAAAGTTCAAAGTTCTTGCACATTAATTTTATTTTTTCACATTATATCAACTTAATTTAAAAACATTAATACATCGGTGGTCACATAAACTTAACGACGATCACGGTATGATCTATGCGGTTCACGTTCACGACTACGGGGTCGGGATCTTTCTGTAGTGCGCCACAGAAACTCATCTACTGAGCGCTCATAGGATCGTTTGTCATACACAAGTACGGATCTTGTGTAATCTGCTAGCTCATAGTAGCGCGGAGGAGGTGGCGGCGGCGGCGGCGGCGGGATCCCGTCATATGTGGCCAGTGCGCCACCAAATCCAGGGGGTGGCACATAAGGCAGGGGAGGCAATTGATGGTGCATTGAACGCATATATTCAGCTACATAGGCCTCTGCAGCAGTACTGCTGCTACCATATCCTTCCCTACTTCTATTGAACCATGCAGGTAAACGCTCCCTCAAGTATGGGGACGGAGACCTTCTTTTGTATATATTTGATCCTAACCTGTTCCGAGGTGATAGGAAAGGTTTGCGCCTGCTCCGTGATGTGGTGATTCGATTCCTGAAAGTAGGGCCTCGACTTGACATTGGTGCTCTGTATGTCCTGTAATTACCACCACTCTTTTGATAAGATTTTTTAGATGCTTCTTTAGATTTTCGAAGTATAGGAGTCATCTCTATACCTTCATCTTCTGGGAATAATCTACACAATTCTTCAGCCACTTTAGGCTCAATTTCTTGTCCATCTCTCCCTATTTTGACAGGTTTTCCCTCATTCCAAGGATTATATAAGTGAAGGGTGCTACTGAACGGCAGTTCTTTGCGACATATCCAGTCAACTTTGAATACACCATCCAAGACTTTTGCGGAGAGTCCCGGAGGCAGAACCCATGAGATGGATGGGACGTCACGACGAGATTCACTTGCCAGTCGAGCGAATCCTGCAAATTTGCCACTTTCTTTCACGGAAAATATGAGTAAAACATTTCTGGATTCTCTGTAAGCTTGATTCAAATTCGCTTCGTTTTGTGGTAATGTCGACCAAACACCCTTCGCCTTAGAAAGCGTTATATTTTCAGCGTTGTTAGATTTGATAAGGAAAAATCTAGTGTCTCGGAACAAGTAATTGAGTTTTGTCATGTAATCGTAAGTTTTAATCTTGTTGCTGGCATTTGTGCGTCGTCTTTTATTCAAATCAACAGGAGAGTGACTTTGGGATTTGTTTCGTTTACGATTACTTCGTTTGTCTTTAGATTTGGAACTCACAGAGCTAATGCTGGGTGAGGTGGATTCTGTAGAAGTTGAACTGGATACTTCGCTGCGTGTATCAAAATCCTTTCCTTCTTCCAGTTGTTTTAATTCTTCGCCAATTTCGGCTTCTACTTCACCGACGCCAAGATTAACAGCGTCGGTGTTGTTCGAGGTTTCCATTTTGAGTTTATGTAAGCAAATAGTTTTCAGGGAATGGGTCACTGCTTTTGCCCATACATACAGTTAAAAAAATCTATAATTGTATCAAACTTAACATTAATAATACACAATAAACGTCGACTTATTTTTATGTAGCTTTCTCACTAATAAAATAATAAATCTCATTTCAATTCAACAAATTTCTTAATTTTTTACCACAGCTTTTTTACATTGTATTGAACGAATGATAAGTGAATGAAATATGCGAAATGACTGATTGTAAATAAATTCATTCACTCTTTCAATAGTTCCTGGTCTGTGGTTTCTCCACAGTGCATACAATAACTTGATTTTGACGCCGGACCGGAATCGAAACCGGAAATCACAGTTTTTTGGTTGGTATCGAGGTACAAGGCGGTTTATTCAAAATCAGTTCTATAGGTCCTTTTATGATTTTATTAACTCGTACATTAAACAGAAACAACTATAACAAAGTTAGAACCTCGCGTAATAGGAACTTATTTTATATATACTACTTCGTTAAATTATACTTACACTCTTTATATTGTATTTGATTTCAGCTAAATTAAGTTTATACCAAACCATTCAACCTTGGCCTTGTCTTTTCTCATAGCCTTCGAGCTTGGAGCCGCATCATTATCATGTTCGTTCGAAAAGGTGTCAGCTGATTTTATGTTTATTATGTTGGTATTATATATTTATTTGTAACTGGACATCACTAAAAAGACCGCGAGTCCTGTAAATTTTTGATAAGTCTTATCAGTGATCCTGGGAGATGATTTGGGCCCGAAAATAGAACTGTAGTGGCTTTGCTGCTTACTTTTATTAGTTTAAATTATTTAATGGGCACATTTTTTCGTTCGGTATTTTTATAAATCTAGTTATTGTAGTTACCCGACTATTTAAATAATCAAAATGCATTATTTCCAAAAATATTTAGAAAAGATGCCGGATCTAAAAACTTTCACTGGAGTTAAAGGAGTGAAAAAGACGGCCAACGTACATTTATACTGTAATTATTATAGTTTTTACTCTCAAAAGGTAAGATATACTTCATTAAGCATTTGTAACGTAAAAATAGCAGTTACTTACTAACTCAATAATTGTGATTAATTAATGTGATTGTCATGCTAATTATTGAATTTCAGGTAATAATGGCTCTTCACGAAAAAAACATTGATTTTGAACCAATAATAGTAGACATTACTAAAGGTGAACAATATTCTTCGTGGTTTTTGGAACTTAATCCTCGTGGGGAAATCCCTATCCTTAAAGTTAAACATCAAACTATCCCGGATTCGACGAGAATTCTGGATTATTTGGAACATTACTTAGATCCAGGTTAGTAGTTTTGCTCATGACTGGTTAAGTGTTGCTTAAGTGTATTGTTACCTAACTAATTAGAGTATACTTAGCACACATACAAACACAGGTACCTACGTAATACAAAGTGACGTTGACGTTGGGTTCGAATCCTGGTCTAGGTATCAAAATAAACAATCATATCATGTAAGTTAGAAGAATTAAAGAAGATTATGAATCATTAACTAAGAATTAAAGTTAATGATTCATAAAAAAATAATGTGGGTTGGAATAATAAACAAGTATTTAATTAAGTCCCTTCCTATCATAAAAAAAAATGAAATGTCCGTAGAACTTCCGCCTCTCATCAATGTCACTAGTGATGCGAAAGTGATTCAACAAATAAACAAGTTCCGGGATCTGATCGAAGCTTTACCGGCTGGAGTGATCACTGTGGGCTCTTTCTTCCACCCGCATCTGTGTGGAAATGTGAAGCTGCCCTTCGTCCTACCAGTTCGGGAATTACTCAAAAGTAAGTAGAAATTATTTTAACATATCGGGCGGGTACGGAATCTACCGTTCTCCGTGCCTTAATATTCAAATTATCTATTTTACAATGACGATAATCATAGCTCCCTAATTATTAGGTCCTTTTCGTCATTTTAATTAAGGTAAATAAACGAGGTAAGATGCTATTAAAACTTATCTATTATCTAAGCTCTGTTACCGCTGATAAGATATCACAGTCAAATATAGCTGAGAATACCAATGACGAATCTTTTATCTCGGCGAGAGAAAAGAAATCATGATTAATATCATAAACAACCTTCATGTACTTAGTTAGTGAGGTTCATAATAACCTACGTAATATTATATAATGATTTCAATGAGTTTACTTACTCTTATTTTACGAGTCACCGAAGAATCAAATAAACGATGCCGTATTTCGCCGAACACCGACCCAAATACCATTGAGTTATATGTACTAACGTACATGTAGGTACATATAACTCAATGCCAAATACCAACATATTTTATCGTTATTATTTAAAACACCTATTTTATCGATGTTCCTTACTCAGATGGAGACCTAAGCAGCGCGAAAAATTTACGAAAACTAGCCGAAGAGAATCCGAAAGCTAAACACATTCTCTTGTACAAAGCTGATATTCAAGATAGAAAACATGAAATGCTCACGAGCGAGGAGGAATATTTAAAGGTTCTATATATCGTCGATCAAGTTTTCACTCAGGTCGAAGATCAACTGAAGACTCAAAATGAAGGTAGGTCCCTACTTCAACATGTAAATATACATAGGGTTTCAATTTTAATGGCGGGTAAAAATGTCGCGCGTTTCTGTGATTGGTTTAGTTGCCTAATTAGTGGGCGGGAGGTCAATCGACTGAATATGTTCACCAGCATTCACGAATATTCTGAACCGCCATCAAGTTTGAGTTTATAAACAGTCCAAAAACGTTTCTAATTAACAAATATAAACAATAGGTACTTATTTGGACAGATTTTATCATCTCTATTTCCCACAGTACCTATTGTGTAAGTATTTACCTTATGTTCCCTAACTTTTACAGGAAACTGGTTGTGTTGCGAGAACTTCACTATTGCCGATATCAACTTGGCGGTACTCCTTCAAAGACTGTGGGAGCTCGGGCTCGAGGGAAGGTTTTGGTGCAACGGGAAGCGGCCGTACACGTACGACTACTTCAACCGCGTCAGGCAGCGCGACTCCTTCAAACAAACCATCCCCAACTTACCGGATCACGTCAAGATGATCCTAATGTCGCAACCGCCTTCTCACTTGGCTACGGCCGGAGCCGTATCTCTAGGCGTAGTTTTAACGTTGACTTATGTGTTCAAGAAAATAATATCATAACAGGTCATCCATTTTAAAAAGTAGATTATCGATCTACCCTCTATCGGTGTAGCCTAGAGTTACCTTTGTTTGAAATTAACGGCTGTGCGACATGTTCTAATCAACTGCAATATGTATACGAGTAAGTATACCTAATGTACAGTTGATAAGATTGAACATAGAAGTGGGAAAACAACTACATATAAAGTCAAATATTGCATACACTATAAGTAGGTACTAAGCTACCCACCTACTTATAGTGGTGCGTGCTTGTTAACGATAACGAAATGGTGTGTGAGTACGTACATAGTACATGGTATGGTCAGCAAATTTGACTATCTAATTTGATTAATTGAACACTTTTAGCCAAAGCGCTCGCAAAAAGCCTAGCCGTCTAAGCATTTTAGTGCTAAAGTGTTGTTTAAGCCTAATTTAAACTTACGGAGCTGATTACGTTACTTTAGCGGCACAATAAGCCGTATCTAAGGTAAAATATGGGGTTATATCTGTATGTCATCTTTCCCAATCGTATTGACCTACGTAAGTGTCAAAAGAAATAGATGTAATTTCCATTTCGACAATTTGTTACTTTCTGCAATTAAGTACTTACCTTTGTACTTATTACCTAACTTGCTATTTATGCGCAAACATAGTTAGTTGATGTTGTAAAATGTTTATCTTAGTAATGACCAGACCACATATAAAGTTTATATACCTACTCAGATGTAATGCAACATGAGTTTCAATTAGATTTGCATACGTAATATGTTAAAAAACCTACGATGCGGGTTCATAAATACGGAGCTTAGTAGAGTGACAATTAACCATTAATAACACCAATAATATGGTATAATATAAGGAAAATTGGAGTTAACTTCCTAATCAAACATAGTCATTACAGTGGAAAAACAATGGGTCATTTGGGTCAAGTCCACAGTATATTTGTAGCTCTATAAAAACAGGAGTGTTGCTACTAGGCAGTATAGTATATTATCAGTATTATTGTTGTAATAGGTTAAAGGTACAATGCCTGCCACTGGTGAACTTCATTATAATGTATCTACTATTTCTCTGTTTCATGTACTTAATTTTTTATCAAGTATTAATCAGTATTAAAAAATAGATTTGAAATTAGAATAAATTTTGTAATTATAAAAATGTGTTATATTTAAATGGAAAATAAAAATACATTGAGTTTATCATAATTATTTATACAAAACACCTTTTAGAATCAAACCAAATAAATAAAAAAACAACCATAACACCAAAATGCTGAGCTTAATCTATGATATATATTTATATTGTATAATAAATCATTATCTTGTGTCTTCAGTGGGTTGGTTGGCTTCTTGACCCTTGTTAATGGGCATACCCATAAAGTATTTTCCATTTGCATTTACAGTACTTCTCTTCCTGTAGACAGGGCTAGGGGCTGCACTTTTCTCTTTATTATATCTGAACAATCCATCCCCCGGCAAGTTAGGCAATATGTTTGGTATTGTATACCAAACTCTATAAGTAACAAACCAAGTAAATATAGCAATAACTCCACTAATAAACTTCTCCACCATAATATGATAGTATATTATTGTGGAAGCAAGCATTACATCCCATAGTAATTGGAGGAATGCAATTGCTATAAGAAGTGCTCTAACATAGGGTGTAAAATTTTCATATGACAATTTCAGGATGGTAAGTTCTTCTGTTTTTATATTTTTCAATGGGTTTGTACTAGCTGACTTGTCATCAATACTTCTTGAGTATTTTTCATCTCTAATGTAATCTTTGATTCGCTCCCATCCATTTATAGCTCTCGCTTCCTCTATCATAACTAGACTTGAATATATTAAAATAAAACAATGTCCAGATATATCAAATCCATTCCAGAAATGACCTTCTCTTAAACACGATATTTTATCTGTGTGGCTTTTTTGGTTGCAACGTCCGTAATTTGTTTCCACTATATTAAATACTGTTGTCCATAAGTACCAGAAGAATGTTGCTATGAATAATCTAACTAAATGGCCTGTTATAATTAGACGTTTGTTACCGCAACAAGTGGTATAAGTAGTCATAAGTACGTAGGGCACAGTTAAAAATAATGTCCAAAACCAACCAATTTTAACGAAATACTGGTTGAAAACATTGTCACTTCTTGAAAAATATGATTTAGGAAATGTGATCACATCCGCTATTAGCGAAAGCAAGAACAAAGCTCCCAAGTATACGGCTATTTTTAAATTGGTGTCAAAGAATAGTATCTTCTTACAAATGTGCACAATCATTAGAGCAAAAATTTCTAACACTGAAGATGCTTCTCTGGTAGGCTTGGTACCGCTGCCTTTGTTTTCCGATTCATTTTGTGCTTTGAAATTCATTCGATTGTTTTTAAAACTCTGTCTGTTACTCATGATTCAATTTCATTTATAATAATTCGAAAACAAAATAGCGCAGGGCACACCACACAACAACACGAAACGAAAACACAGATAAAAAAGTATTGAAATTTGAAATTGAAAATTGACATTGACAGTGACAGTAATAGCCGTAATTGATAAAGGAATTACAATGACAATGTTACTTGTTACTGACGGTTGCGCTTACGTGACGTCTTGAACGGCTGACAGTGACAGACTGACATAGATGACAGCCGATTTTGGTCGATCGATTTGTTTGTGTGACTGTGTTCCGTTCGGCTCGGTTATCTTACCAATTTAATTGGTAATTTCTTTCAGTCAGTTTCTCTCTGTGGTTTCTCTTTAGTTTAATTAATATCCAAAGAGGTTTTACAGAATAAAAAGATACATGCAGCTCAGCTATACCATATTTGTATACTAAATTAAATGCTTGATAATTATATTTCACGAATAGTGAAGCATAAACAAAGAGTGGATATGATTGTTTTTGTAATTAGTTAGCCCTTATTATATTAAATGTTTTAATAATATAAAAATGGATCTCCTGAAAACACCTTCAGTTCAGTCTTTACTAGATTCCGATCTTGAATCTGTAGGAAGCCTTCAATACATAGATATTGAAGAGGTAAGTGAATCACAAATATAAGATTCAACAGTGCCCTCCGCCCCTTTCATTTTAATATGCTAAAAACAGATAACCTTACAGTTATCACTTTTATTCTAAAGTCCCTACTGTATGAAATTATTAAGTTTTTATTATATAAGTGAACCCTCTTGACTGCATATTTTTGCTACTTTTTTATTTCTAAGTAATAATTGATCAGTCCTTTTTAAACTCTACAGTTTTACAGTCATTATACTAAATGATGTATTACGTTTTACATTATCATGGCATGTACTAGTTTTTATTTGTTTTAATAAATTTTTAGCTTGATGAGGTTGAATATGCATTGCCAGCAAGTGAGGCACCAACCCTACAGGAAGCTTTATTGACAGAGGACACTGAGAGTATAGAGAATGAGGTCAAAAAACCACCAGAAGAACCTTCCACCTGCTCTGCACTCCAAGTAGACTTTTTACAAGCAGTCTCTCAGCAAATCAAACAAGCACAAGTGAGTAAAGTCTGTATATAATAAAGGGGGAAAACCTACTTTATAGGCTCTCTTATTAATGTTTAACCATTTCTATTCCATAGGAGAGGTCTTCAGCTGGCGCAGCTACAGCTTTAGGTGTTGGTGGAGACGGAAAAATAGTGATAGGCACGGCCCATGGACAACTGCTGTCATTTCTTGATCAAACACTAAAATGGGTGTGCGACTCCAATACTGATGGATGCGGGGCGGTATCTTGTTTGTCATTCAACAAAGATAGTTCTCGGTTACTTGCAGGATTTGCAAGAGGACTAATTTGCCAGTATGAGAGTTTACAAGGTACAATATTGAGGCATGTGACACTGGGCGGTGAAATATGGGGTATATTAAGAGTCGCTTGGGCAGCTACTTCTGGTCTTGCATTGGACACTGGTGGATCAGTTTGGTTGATAAAATTTTCAAGACCTCTAGGTGTACGCTCTGCCCGTACTTCATGTATATTTTCGGGAGCTAGAGGAGAAGTGGTGGCAATGAGTGCCCGTGATGCGCGAGTTTTAGCCTTAGCCACGCTCACTCGCGTCATTATAGTGGCCGGAGGGCGCGCCGCGGGCCTCCGCCTCGGTGGCCCACCCGATACTCTTCCTGTTCTTGAATGGAGTGAGGTCGACGAGCGTATTCTGGTATGTGCTCGCGCACACATACTGCAATGGCTCTCTTTGAACATCACTGGAACATCTATATGCCTTAGACCAGTTAAAAAAGTAGAAATAACATATGTACCATTGTGGCTGGGCTGGCTCGGCGGCAGTTTGGCAATATTTGACTCTGATGAAAATTTGCGGCTGTGGGGGGACGATTATGAGAAACCTCTGGAGCTCTCTCATATAGAACCAGTGTATGCATCAGCGTTTTATAAGGTTGGCATTTAAACTATAATATTTTTTTAATCTACATTATAAGGTCAATCGCCAAACATTCGTGTTAGCCAAATAGTGAAATAAATATCAATTATCTCAGTATTCATTGCACTACTAAAAGTGATGCTTCGTACCAAAATCTTAGAAATACCTAATCTATTTCGCAAATTTCTTAACAATTTCAAAGTTAAATCTATATATATAAAAATGAAACCCGTTTTCCTTGGTCGCGGCATCACGCGTGAATGGTTGGACCGATTTCCACGGTTTTGCATTCGTTGGAAAGGTCTCGGGCTCCGTGAGGTTTATAGGGAATAAAAATCAAAATTCCCACGGGAACGGGGGCGCTGCGGGTGAAACCGCGGGGCACAGCTAATTTATAATAAATTAGGAGTCTCCCAGCTTGGATTTGTGATTTAAAATAATCATTGTCAAATAACAGATGAGCGCGTATAAATGTTTTACACCGTGTTGTAGGGCCACTGGACGGATGGGCGCGTGTCGCGCGCCATGGGCCTGGCGGGCGGCAGCGCGCTGGGCGGCGCGTGCGTGGCGGCGGGCGCGCTGGCGCTGCTGGGCCGCCGCGGGGTGCTGCGCGTGCGCCCGCGGGACCTCCGCGCGCGCGCCTCGGCCTTCCTCCACTCCGGACGTTACTTGCAAGCCCTCAAACTACTCTGCTCCACCAAAGAAACCAACACTAAGGAATTAGCGCTACAGTTTATCGCCGACATATCCCAACATTCTCATGTACTGAGCAATAAGAGTGTGGCAGATCAAACGGTTAAGTTGTGTTTGAAATATGAATTGAGGTAATTGACTCTTAATTTTGTATTTATATAATTTAACTAATAATAGGCTCATAACATTATAATTAACGTAAAATTTAAATGGATTATTTTTCCTTTCAGTGAGGAATTGTGGACAATTTTATGGGACAAATGTTCTTCTGAAGACGCTTTTGTGGAAGCCTTGGGTGATGCGGCTGTTCGGGGAGAGCTGTCTGTCATGCCGCCCACGCCTGATTTAACACAGGTGATTGAGCATGTGTTTTCAAGATAATTTTTCCACATATTATGAACAAACTGACACTAGACAGTTTGAAGTACATACCTATTAATAACATTAATAACAGTATTATTACTTTATTTACAGGGATTGATAGAACGGCTTGCTGATTTCGAGCCAACTCTCGTAGAAAGAGTAGTGGCATCCTTACCGCTCACATCCATAGATCCTCACAGAGCAAGCGTTTTTACTAGAGAAAGAAAACTCTGGCGAGGCGTGGGTGCCATAGCAGCTGCGATAGGTCAGTGTGGTTTTTAGCAACATCTCTACCAAGCAATTATTATGTTATTGTTAGCTGCTATAACAGTGTCGAAAATCTTGACAGTGCGAGAAATTTTTAAACAGTTTCTCTCGTCGTATGTAAACGGATTTCGTGGTATGGGAACGTTCTGTAAATCGAAATGTGTTGCGTCAGGCGGGTGGGGCGGCGCGCTGCGCACGCTGGCGGGGTCGGTGTGCGGGCGCGCGCGCGCGGACTGCGGCTGCGCCGGCGCGGCGCTGGTGCTGGCGGCGGCCGACGCGCTGGCGGGCCGCGCGCCCGCCGGCCGGCCGCTGCCCGAGCACCGCCAGCCGTCGGCGCGCCACGACGCGCTGCAGGCGCTGCTGAGCGCGGAGGGCGCGGCGGACGGCCGCTCGCCGCTGCGCGTGCTGGTGGAGCACGAGGCGGCCGCCGCCGCGCGCCTGCTGGAGCAGTGCGCGCGCGACCCGCCCTTCGCCGGCCCGCTCGCCAAACAGAACAGGTTGCGCGTCGCGAGATCTCTTCTGGCCTTCGCCAAAGACTTACCGGTCAGTGTCCTCCCGTCACCTTACCTCCACGAAGAAGAATACCACTCCTTCCCACCTACTACTTCAGGTTATATATGTTCGCATTCAAATACATGACTTTTTTCTCGGGCAGGACGCCACCGACCGCAGTGAAATTTTAGAATTCTTGACGGGGCAGCTGAGTTCGGGGGCTCTGCCGACGGATCAGCAGATGATGGGCGATCTGCTGGAGCTAGCGGCGGTGACGGAGGGAGAGCGCGGAGACCGCGCGTGGCTCGCGCTGCTGGCGCGGCGCGGCGCCGAGCGCGAGCTGCTCGAGCGGCAGTACGCGGCCGCCGCGAGCCGCGCGCGCGTGCTGTGGCGCCTCGACACCATGCTCGACCACCCGCTCAACCGCGCCCTCGGCAACTTCTTATCTATCGAGTCGCCCTCGAAGGCGGACGTCGACGATTTGTTCGATTATCTGCGGTCCGTGGTCTCCCAAGAGGACGAAGCTAGGGATAAATTGACACAATTTCTTCCGGCGCTGGTCGATCTGCGACCGAAGGCGGTGCTCGGTCTCCTGCGAGAAGATGCCGACGAAGAAATCGCCGCCGTACTCGATCGATCCCCGACCGAATCCATTCTGGAGTTAGGGTCGGCGGTGCGGGCGGCCGGGCGGCTGCGCGGCGCCGGCGCCGTGGCGTACCTGCGGCACCTGTGCCGGCTGCGGCCCGCCGACGTGCGGCTGTTCCTGCGCGAGGACGGCGGCGCCGTGCGGCCCGAGGACGCGCTCGCCGCCGTGCGCGAGCTGGGCCCGGCCGACGCCGAGCCCGCGTGCCTGGAGGCGGCGGGCGACCCGTCCGCCGCGCTCGACGCGCTGCTGCGCCTCGCCGCCGCCGCGCCCGGCGACTCGCCGCGCCTCGTGGCGGAGGCGGGCGAGCTGTGCGCGCGCGTGACGCCCACCGTGCCGCCCGCCGCCGCCGCCGACATGTGGGCGCGCCTGGTGCGCGCGGCGGACGGCGCGCCGGCCGCGCTGCTGGCGGAGGCGCTGGCGCACCTGCCGCCCGAGGAGACGCTGCGCCGCGCGCGTGCCGAGCCGCGCCTGGCGCGCGCCACCATAGCGTGCGCGGCGCGGCGCCGCTCCGAGTGGGAGTGCTGCGCGCGCGCGGCGGCGCGGGAGGCGCACGAGGCGCTGGCGCGCGCGCTGGCGGCGGCGCGGCGCGGCGTGGCGGTGCGCGGCGCGTGCGCGCGCTGCGGCGGCGGGCTGGCGGAGCGCGCGGCGGTGCGCACGGCGTGCTGCGCGCGCGCGCTGCACGCGACGTGCGAGCCGGAGCGCAGTTGCGGCGTGTGCGGGCGGCGGCTGCCGCTGGAGGCAGTGCCGCTGCCGCCGCGCGCGCCGCGCCGCCTCTCGCCGGAGCCGGATCTGTTCGAGGGACCGGCGGTCGCCCCGCCCCGTCCCGACCTCGAAGGGATCGTGTGACTTCTCCTCCGGCCGGAAAGATACCTAGAGATTCTATATCAAATGACCACGGTTCCTACCGCGAAGGCTGCGGCCTGTCGATAAGTTATATTAGATAAATGTTATATTATATAATCGGATGTTAAATGTTTTATTAAAAACAAAAGCTACTTATAATATTTTCCGTTTACCTTAATACCCTTTTAACTTATTCGAACGAAGTTCCTTATCGCGCGTTGCGAAAGGGGGCTAGACGGAAAAAATGGTAACGACATTTTTCAGGCCAGAGAGGGACAGACAGAGAAACTTGCGCACGCCAGAGAGAGACAGACAGAGAAACATGCGCGAAAGAGACAGACAGAGAAACTTGCGCACGCCAGAGAGAGACAGACAGAGAAACATACGCGGCGCGCATGTTATGTCTCCCTGGCCCAGGGAGACATATAGGCAAAGGAAGGTTGCCCAACCTACCTTTGTGGCAAGATGGACTCAAAAATTTAATGTTACTGGCTATGTACAGTCATGTGCAATGAAATGTATATGTTACGGCTAATACCCGAAGTGCGGCTACACCTAGTTCTAACCGGCTAAAACTAGGTGTAGCCGCACTTCGGGTATTAGCCGTATGTCATTTTAATGAAAAGAGAGAGTTTAAATATGAAAAAAAAAATAACCCTAACCTACCGAATTACTTACTATTCGGTAGGTTAGGGTTTTTTTTTTTTCATGTTTTAACTCTCTCTTTTCATTCAAATGACATATATATGCACCTAGTCTAACCGGCTAAAACTAGGTGTAGCCGCACTTCGGGTATTAGCCGTAACATATACACGGGCAGATTTACAAATAAGTGTCCACTCTGAAAATTTCAAAAACATAATAGCCACTTAACAATTCATACTATATAACCACCCGAGTTTCTCACAATAATGTATAAATTTTTGGCAAAAATATGGATATATTCACTATTTTGACAAATGGGTATTAATTTCAATAACATGTACACAAAGTAAAGCCACGTATTCATTATTAAACATTTGTTTGTCTGTTTGTCTTGCTCTCCACTCGTAGTGGGGAGCACGGCAACACGTATCATAAACAATGTTTCATTACCTATGTTTATGAACTGTTTATAAACTGTTTACAGAGATGATGAAACAATATGAAACATTGTTTATGAACAGTTTATAAACAGTGTTTATTAACAAATGTTTACTAATGAATACGTGGCTTAATTTTCCATTTGATGTAAACAATATTCATATTATGAAGGTAGCCAGGATGCGGAAGAAAAGCCTCTTTGGGGCAACAACTGAAAATAAAAGACTTGACTGATAGGTAATAACCATAGAGATATAGAGAGATACCAACCTACGCGGTGAGAACGCAACCTAGTGTCCCACACACACAAAGTAATCAAAATAAAAACAATACTTCGTGTTTAGTGTGTGTCACGCACACATAAATTTTTTGTGAAATAATATCGTTTTCATATTTATTATTGTAATTCAAAATGGATACATATTTCTGCATGTGATCGTGTATACAAATATCTGAAAACAACCTGTGTCCATATTTTTGCACAAAAATGTATTCATTATTGTGAGACACTCGGGTGGTTATATAGTATGAATTGTTAAGTGGCTATTATGTTTTTGTAATTTTCAGAGTGGACATTTATTTGAAAATCTGCCCGTATATACATTTCATTGCACGTGACTGTACAATGCACATTTACCTGCCTGCATCTGCGTACTAGTACCACAGAATAATAACTAGTACTACGTACAGAAGCTTTACTTCGCAATGGTTTTCAAAGAAATATGACTCGAATCTGATAAACAATATGATTTAATTTAGCTCGCGGTCCAGTCGAGCACGTGTTCATTTACATACCTACCAATTTCTTTTTGAAGGAATATGGGCCTTAATTCACTATACTACGGTTCATAATAAGTTATACATGGTTATACGTATTGAAAGAGCCGCGGACTAGGGTTGCTTACTTCGAGAAACTACTTATGCCATCTAGCGCACAGCACGAGCGTTTACTCCTACTTGTGGCGGGCAACGCGCAGCAGGCAGCGCCGAGTAAGTTCATGTAGTCTTTAGGTAACCAAAAAAAAGTTAAATTCTCATCACGATCCGTATTTAAACAATTAAATACTGCACAGTATCTTTTTGCTTTTTAGGGTTCCGTAGCCAAATGGCAAAAACGGAACCCTTATAGATTCGTCATGTCTGTCTGTCCGTCTGTCCGTATGTCACAGCCTTTTTTCTCCGAAACTATAAGAGCTATGTTGTTGAAACTTAGTGTGTAGATGTATTCTGTGAACCGCATTAATATTTTCACACTAAAATAGAAAAAAAATAAAATTTTAGGGGGGTCTCCCATACTTAGAAATGAAAAAAAAAATTTTTTTTTTCATCAAACCCATACGTGTGGGGTATCTATGGATAGGTCTTCAAAAATGGTATTGAGGTTTCCAATATCATTTTTTTCTAAACTGAATAGTTTGCGCGAGAGACTCTTCCAAAGTGGTAAAATGTGTGTCCCCCCCCCTGTAACTTCTAAAATAAGAGAATGATAAAACTAAAAAAAATATATGATGTACATAACAATGTAATCTAACACCGAAAATTGGTTTGAACGAGGTCTAGTTAGTAGTTTTTTTTTTACGACATAAATCGTAAACAACTTCTTTATTATGTTACTCGCTGCTACGGAACCCTTCATGGGCGAGTCCGACTCGCACTTGGCCGCTTTTTTTCGTTTTGTGTCCATCTTGCAATAATGAATCAATCAAAGTTGAACGTGGTCGAACATATAGCGCGCACGCGTGTGTTTTCTTTCGCTTGTGGCAGCCTACTAGATTGGCCCTTGCGCAGTGGCCGCCGCCCGTAGGTATGTTTTTAATACCTACACGCGGAGTGACACAGGCCTGCTAGTACCTAATATAGTACGATGGGATAGAAAAGGTTTTCAAATGAAAAATAGTTAGGTAGTTACTTTCAAAACAATCAATTTATTATAACTATGTAGGTAGTATTTTACATACAAATTACACACCGTGAACATAATAGATTCTAAATAAAGAGTATACCTACGCGTATCCCTAATTTGAGTTTCAAATTAGAATATGTTAATGGTAAGGGGTAAATCAAATACATCCTTAATTTATCAACGGGGCGCGGATCGGCCCCAAAACTGGGTTTGATGGTGTAAGGTAAGGTAATTTCACTTGCATTAGGAGAGTTTTTGTGCTACTGAACTATCCTCATTTTGACTTGCGTTAGGAGTTTTTGTTTTTTTTGTGAACTATCCAAAGTTGGTTTTGGCCTATTTATTAGGTTCGATGCAAATAGATTTCCGTACATTAGTCATCCTAAATTATAATTATGGTCATTTCAGGTCAGTTTCCGTACTGGAGTAAGACCAAATAATAGACCATATATTATATATTAATCTAATTGCCAAGTTTAGCATGATTAATATAAAAAATATATACACAACTGTGTACAAATCAATGTGGGTCACTCACGTTTCTGGTGACTTAAATTTACGTGTCACCAGTGTGGCTGATTTGAACGAAGTTAGGAATATGAATGACTAGCTGTTCCACTAATGTAAAAGGCAGTTAACAATGTTCCTCTCTAGTAAGTTATTATAGACTGAAATGCTGAGTGAAATAGTTTGCTTTTATTTACACTTTCCTAATGGAATGGGTGGAACAGCGCTACTAATTAATAAAAATAAGTCAGTGCTTATAAAATAAAAGTTACTTTAAAAAAAATGAAACGGGGTCTATATCGCGTTATATATTCTAACGCGATATATACTCGTTTCATTTAGTTAACTACAGTTATTTCTGTATGATAATAAACCAACATGTTCTCAAATAAAAAGTTGAAGTCGAACACCACACCACACATCAGACATCAATAAAAAGTAATGTAAAATTGGTAACATATTTTTAATACAGACCCAGAATATGCTTTATATTTTAACATTATTATGTGGTGTGATTTTAGCAAATATTTATTTAAGAATGTGCAATGAAATGTTAATCATATCTATTGATTGATGCATTAGTACTATAAACATAACTAAGACATTTTTATGGTTTATTAACATTGAAGTAACCTTGCTAACAATTTAGATGAAAATTCTGAACTTATCCTACTTTATACTAATGTACTTTCTAAATTAAGACTACATATAGATAACAAAATAATAGACCTCAACATAAAATACCAGATGTTGGTACAATATTTCAAATCTGTTATTATGTACATGTAAAGGATTTACATAATGCAGACGTCTCTTCATTTAGTCCTAAAAAGCATTGCATAATTTTAAATGTGAGCAATGTTTATCTGTTTACATAATTATAACAATGAGAATAGTCACACATACGCTAAAGTGAGTTATCCCGATCTTCAAGCATATACTTAACAAAAAGTAAAAATAAAATCTATTTAAATGTGTAAGATATAATAATCATATTGCCACCATAACTTGCGATATTTTTGCATTTTTAATGGATTCGCTTGGAAAACTATAAGAATTTGCTTTGATTAAAACGATATGTGTAGTTTGTAAAAAAAAATGAAAATATTTGACTAATGTTGGTTATTAAAAATAATTTCTAGCTTCTTAGCATGGTTCATTAATAAAGAAGTTATGCCTGAATTTGTATAACAATGTAGATTTATGAATAATCAATTTTTTTTGGATTGGCACAAAATGTGGTTAAATGTCGTCGTCAATTTTCCAGCCGAAGACAATTGCTTCTGAAGAGGAAAAAGATTAAGAGATAGGGTAAGAATGAAATAAAATCACTAAACCTTTTCCTTTTCAGGAGCAATCGTCTTCGGTTGGAAAATTGACGACATTTAACCACATTTTGTGCCAATCCAAAAAAAAACAGAGTATACTAATTAAAATTTTCTTTAATTTTGTTTTCCATAAAATATAGTTTTATTACTTCTTATACATTTCACTACAACAGAACGAGATTTAGATAAATAAAACCCTTTTACAGTTTGCCCCAATATTTTCTAAATGTCATCTTTATAAACTGAACCCTTAAAATATTCTTAAAGGCCCAAAAACATTATTACTAGAAATGCATTCCAGTGTAAATTCAGTGCTAAATTCCATTCCTAGGTTGGAACAATGCTAATGGGCCAGAACATAACCTTTAGTCAAATAGAAGAGTATCATCTTCATCATTTATTCAGCATTGTCATATCGAACTCTGAAAAGAAAACAAATGTTTTGAATAACTGATATCAGTATAGGTATAGATAGATATTATATACAAGCAGGGGGTAAGCAAATACTTCTATAACTCATATGGCTTAATAAGGATCATTCATATTTAACATTTTTTTTGCCAAATTGGGAGCATTTTGAAGTTATAATGAGATCACTAAACAATGATAATAAAAGTATATATTATTGTACCTTTGACTCTGACCACGCCTCTTACTTAGTCTGCGGCCTGATGTGGGGTCTTGCAAAGTGAACCTATTGGTGGTTCCAGGGTTCACTCTTAGATTTCGCGAGTCAGTAGTGCGGGCGGCATCAACCTATTCATAACAATAAGAAGGTATTCAGTTGGTTACTTAACAAAGTACTAAGATATACTTATTTTCGTGAGAAAAGTGTCACAGCATACTGATGCAACATTGATGAATTAAATACACACCTTATCCATAAATTTCTTGATCAGATCTTGACAGTTAAGATTGCTCTCTGGTTCCCATGAATCAAACTTGCTAGCCCAACCTTTCCAGTGAATAAGAAACTCTCGTTTTCCATTCTTTTTGTGGTGGACTTCCAAAATACGATCCACCTGCACACAAATATTACTGAATTTAGAAAATATGTACTTAATACATTTACAGTTATTACAATAATTGAAATAATCTGTGTGGAAGTGTACTTACTTCATACTCCGCATTTTCATCATCTTTTGAAGAATCCCAGTCTGTTTTAGTCTTCTTCACAGGGCTTTCCTTTCCTTTTTTAGCTTTCCTCTTAATTGCCTTTTTCTCAACCTTCTTAGTCTTATTCTTTGAATTTTCTTTCTAAATAACAAAATATCAAGGTTTATATGATACAGTTCAGGATTTACGATAGGACCTAAAAAGTAGAGTTGGTACCTGTTCATTGAACTTGTTGATTAGTTCAGGACAAGACAGTGTATTTTCTGGTTCCCATGTGTCTTGGTCTGCATCATATCCTTTCCATCTAATTAAATAGTGGAGTTTTCCCTTAATTTTCTTAGAATCCACCACTTTCTCAACCTGCAAAATAATTAAAAATTTACTGTTACCACTGTTTCATCTCACTGTAATCTATGTAAATAAATATTTACATAAATACATTCAGTTTCTTGATGTACATTTGCAAAGGTAATTTAAAACCAGGTTTTACTGACTAATTTTTATCGGAAAATTGCTGCAAGAAAGAATTATATTACGCCTGCCGAACGTAAATAAAAAATAAAATAATTCATTTAAATTCCCCTATTAAAAAATACAACTATTAAAGTTTGGGCAATACCTACTCAAAATTAAAACTCGGCGGAAGTAATGGAAATATTATGTTAGTGATTGAAGCTATAGGATTATAAATTGTAGGCAGTCAGTAACCCACAACATACCTCGTACTCTTCCTCGACTGTTTTAGTTTTAGTTTTTGTTGACTTTCTTTTTTGTTTTTTAGATTTTTTTGCCTTTTTTGAAGGCTTATCAGAATCTTCGTCTGATGTATTTTTATCATCTTCCTCGTTCTCAATCTCTTCAGTAGAGTCTTGGGTGTCGGGGTCATTGCTAGTTGCATTTCCCGTCCCTGATGCATCGTGGTCATCATTGATCATGGAGCCATTGGTGGACGATACACCATCTTCATCAATACGACTCTTAGACACCTTCCTCATGATGTAGTTTTAGAAAATTATAAATTGTTTACTTTATTTCACTTCACGAAGAAAATAATATCGTCGCACTTCGCAAATTAGGAGGGAAAGAAACCCATTTGCTGATTGTGATTGCTTGCTTTCACAGTTGTTTGCTTTGCTTGTTGGCTGGCTTGGCTTGGCTTGGGTGGGACTGGCTGGGAAAGATGCATGGCCATAGACAAAAAGGGGATTTTGAGATCTGTGGTCTGTTTGCTACAGTCGTCAAACAGTTTGTTATCTGTGGTAAATTTAAGGTTAGCAATCAGGATGATGATGTAGTCTGTGGTTAAAATATCGATTCACGGCACAGACCTACTAAATACCTATTCCTTCCTCTTTGCTTCGTCACGGTGACTGACGAGTGACCACAGCGAGCTCCGCTCGACTCGAAAGTGTCTAAGTACATGTGTGTCAAGTGTGTAGCCGATTCAAGCCGATTGCAAAATTTGCATTGTTTGCAAAAGGTTTGCAATTCAAACTTGTCGAATGAATATTTTGAGACAGTAAAATGAGCGAACGAATGAAACTGTTATGCATGCATGCAGCAATCTGTCTGTGGTGCACTTCTTTCTTTAGTTCTTGGTCTGTGGTGCACTGGTGAAGCAAAGTGTGATAAACGGAATTAAGCGCAAATTTTGTAGATCAGAAACGTATTTTGCAGCTTGAATTGAAGTGATTCATAATTTGTAATTGGACTTGTACGTTTAGTATTTAATAATTGAAGTGGATTGATCTTCTTCTGAAATAACGCAAGTTCGCCAAGACTAACCGACTTTCGTCTTATGGCTGGGTTAACTGACTGACGCCATCTTGTATGTAGTAACTAGTAAGTGAAGTGAAGGAATTGGTGATTTCATGTGAGGTACCTACATATTTTGGGTGATAAATATAACAATCGTATATTATGTCTGATAATAATTCAAAAGAACCACCTATTCAGACCTTAAGTGGTATGCCGCCCAACCACAACCCATGGATGTACGGTATTTACCATCAGTACAATGGCTATCATGGTGTTTATGCTCCACCGTACAATCAATTTTACAATCAAATGGGCAATGGATTTTCAAATCAATTTCAACATAAAGACCATAAAAATGACTTTGGCCATCCTCCCTTTTCTAAACCTCCTCCTCCATCTCCTTTATTAGGAATGTCTCCACTGGACACTAGTCGTCCATTTTTCAATCAACAACCCATCAGGTTTCATTTGAACAGTGTTCGCAAACCATCTCCTTTGTTAAATGAAAATCCTTTAAATGTTACTGGGCCCAAAAAGAAGAGGAAGAAAGGCAATAAATTGAACGAGGAAAATGATCCATTCAGTAGCGGCCCAGCTCCGCCGCTGCCGGACCACCCTCCTCCGCTGCCTCCGCTGCCTCCGCCGGACATGCCCAAGCCCCCACCTCCCCCGCCCCTGCCCCTCGATGTCCCATTACCTCCTCCCATTTCCTCTGAAGATATTCCTGATCCACCTGAAGATCTTACAGAAGAATGTGAACCTGCAGGTTCAGAGTTTGACAAATGTACATCTAGCACACAAAATATTTTAAAATCATCATCAATATGTCCAAATTCTGCTGGCGCATGGCCAGAAAGCCTGGAGAGGTATATCAAAAGATGTTATGAAAAATGTAAATCTGCATTTGACCGTGACCAAATTGATATATGTTTAAAGGGTCGTATTACAGCTGCTGCTAATAAAGATGAGATATGGACTAGGAACTGGGATGAAGAACCCATACCGAGTGTCCATAGTGAACGCAATAATCTTTGTGTGAAACCTGTACGTGGCACTTTAAGCTTGTATCAAAAATGTGAAAATATAGCAGAGACTCACAAGGCCAGGTCTGGTGCCAGAAATAATTTTACAGGACACAAGAATTCTCCACAAAGAAGACGGAGGCCTCATTCCAGGAGTAGATCTAAATCTAGGAGCCCTCCTAGAAAAAGGCCTAGGTAATTAGTAATTACATATAGATATCTAAATATTAGAAAGTATTATTTAGTAATTATAGGTTGTTATTATTTATTTTATTTTTACAGTGCTTCTTCAACGTCAGGTGATGAAACTGATGAATGGAAAACTCCCAAAGGTAAAGGAAGATTAAAAATAAAAGATAGACTATCTTTGGACCAGAAGAAACCAGAGAAATTTAGTAAAAATGGTAAAAAGAAACAGTACAATCATTTTGCTGCTGAAGATGTTCAAGGTAATGCAGAAAAATTACAGAAAAGAGCTGAAAGGTTTGCTGGTTCATCAAATGTTCCTTCTGTGGCAAGTTCCATTCAGCCTGCAGGCAGGAAACATGAGCCCTCACAAAAAAAGACAATCATACATGACACCGAAGGAGATTATGAATTAAATAATATGCACATTGTCGGCACTTGTGCTGATATTGAGAAATCCTTTTTGAGATTAACAAAGGCCCCTGAAGCATGTGAAGTGAGGCCGGTCACTGTATTATTAAATTCCCTGAAGAATGTCAAAGAAAGATGGATTGAAAAACAGGATTACAGATATGCATGCGATCAATTGAAGTCCATTCGACAAGATTTAACTGTAAGTCACAGTTACAATTTTTATTTTAAGGATGAGAAGTACATTTATATTATCTGATAGCTCATTATTTACATTGAAAATGTTCATTTACAGGTGCAGGGGGTAAGAGATGGTTTCACCGTAGAAGTTTATGAGACTCATGCCCGTATAGCCCTTGAAAAGGGAGATCATGAAGAATTTAATCAATGTCAAACACAATTGAAAATGTTATACAGCGAATTGCCTGATTGCAGAATGAATGCAGCTGAATTTACTGCATACAGAATCTTGTATTACATTTTTACGAAGAACACATTAGGTGCCCATAACATTACTCAGCTCTATTGTGATATTTACATTTATTTCCTTAGTGAATGGGTGAATAATATTGTTGTTTTGTGTGTTTCAGATTTAACAACAATATTCCAATTTTTGTCTAAACAGGATAGAGAAAATGAATGTATAAAGCATGCATTACAGACAAGGTGTGCCTGGGCTACAGGAAATCTACACAAATTTTTCTTGTTATATAAAACTGCCCCACTAATGGCAGGATATCTGATGGACTGGTTTGTTGAAAGAGAAAGAAAACTGTACCTGAAATACATCATTAAGTCGTACGTCTTTTTATTATATTTATTTTTTTGCATGCTTTGGTGCCTTGCGATAGTAATTTTCAATATAAAATAAAACTGCTGAATGGATTTTACAGTGAGATATTTAATATGCTATTGTTGCAAGTAAAATTTTGGTCTTGGTAATATAAATATTATAAGTGAAATAAGTATTAATCAGCAAGTATCAGCACCTATAATTTATTAATGACCTATTACCTAAACCAGCCTTGCTGGTCGTGTTCCACTAACATTTGTTTGTATGTACAGCTATAGGCAGACAGTTCCTGTGGACTACATCATTCGGGAGTTGGCGTTTGAGTCAAATTCTAAAGCATTTGAATTCTTAAATAAGTTTCCTCTCTCATTTACTGGCAGCGATCACAGTCAAATAGATTGCAAGGCCAGTGTTCCAGCTTTAGCAAATATATAACATTTTCTGTTAAACAGCCATCCTGTTACAATCGCATACACCTGTGTGGTGATGTAATTACCACATGATGATCAAGAACAGGATGTGCCACTTTAGCGGAGCTGTTTCGTCGTTGCATCTCTTTCTAACCCTATTTTAGCCAGCTTTACTAGGGACAAGATGTTAGAACAAAGCATTGTTTATTATGTTGTACAGAAGAGGATACTTAGAATTCGCTTCAAGACAGAAGACTCATCGATCAGGAAGGCGCTGGGGTTTATGACGAAAGCAATAGTGCAGTGAAAATGAACTTTCATGAACTAAGTGTTTAAGACTTTTATTTATAGAGTTGAGTTTTACTTGTAAATATTGTATAATTAATTACATTAACTACATACATATTAACATTTTATTGTTTTTAGTGAATTGGTCAGTTATCAATACAATACACGCAATTTACATAAGCTAGGTTTTATTGAATAAAATGGTGATTATTTTTTATGAACAACTTGTTTCATTTACCAAAAGAACATTTATTAGTTTAAGGTTGGATCTACTTCGCCAGGTGGGTTCATAGAATATAGGTGTGATAGACTCAAGTCGCTGCTTTGACTGGAATGGAAAAATACTGATCATATCTAAATGAAAATTGATTAAGAGTTAGATTAGAGTCTAAAATAACACATAGGCTTCTTTGTATCCCCAATTTCCCACGGGAACGGGTAAGTATAATGAGGGTAGATAATTTATACCGTAATCTGTAATTGTAATGGAAAGCCGTTGGGGCTTTCACACGATCACGCTTGACGTTCAGCTCAGTACACCGGATCGATGCAATCCAAAGCTTTGCTCTTTGTTTTATCACTATCACTACCTAGTATATAACAAAGTCGCATTCCGCTGTAGGTATGTCCCTATGTATGCTTAGATCTTTGAGACTACCTACGCAACGTATTTTGCTGCGTATTTTTTTAAAAGATAGGTTGGTTCAAGAGTAAGGTTAATATGTATAAAAATTCCCGAAATACCCACGGGAATGGGCACAACACGGGTAAAACCGCGGGGAGCTGTTAGTTTATAAAATAGATAAAGAATAAACAGATACTTTATGATTTCCAAATCATGCATTCATGTAACTTTATTTCATGAGCCTTAATAACCATACCCTTCAAAGGCCTATGGAGGATTTAAATTGCTAATTGGGCCAGAAATCTTATCACAAAATGGGTGGCAGCCAAGCGGCAGTATATGTCATTGATTTATTTGTCACATGATTGGTAGGGAGGTATTGCATGATTAATAAGGAAATGAAACAGACATTTTAAAATCAAAATTTTAATTTATATATTCAGATCATTAACATTATTATTTCATTTGAGTACATACTCCTAACAGCCTCCGTGGTCTTGTGGTTCCAGGTTCGATTCCCGGTGGAGATATCTCACAAAAATCTCTTTGTGAGACTTTCCTCAGTTTGGTTAGGGCATTGCAGGCTGAATCACCTGATTGCTCGAAAAGTAAGATGATTCCGTGCTTCGGAGGGCACGTTAAGCCGTCGGTCCCGGTTACTTTCTACGGATAGTAGTCGTTACTTGAGCCATGTCAGAGGCCTTTGGCGGCTCAATAACTCTGACACCAGGATTGGTCAGGTTGGCCATCCACTCGATGAAGAAGAAGTACATACAATGGAATGATTCATAATTTAAAATCCTTTTTTATCCTTAACATATAGTATTAATAACTTAAAACAATATATCTATCTAACCAGTTCTGACAATGACTTAAAAATGTGGTAAACAAACTTTGCCAGCAAATAATTCAGATATAACAGTGATCCATAAGGAGAGAACAAATAAAATGTATGAGATGCCGACTTGATGACTGTTAGGTAACTGGTAAGGCTGGCCTCCAATCTCGTCTACATGGAATCCCATAGGGAATATCACTGCTGCCAAACAGAACACCACCACTAGAAAAACAAAACAATACTTTTACAACATAATATTATTTCAAGGTCATAACTTCTTAAGGTAAGAAATAATAAATATGAGAAAATTTGGATTAAATCTTCAATAATAAACTTACTAGCAGCAAATCCAACCCATCTAGCATAGGGTATCACATTTCTATCAAAATGACTTGAAGCCAATAGGATTACAGTTGTTGTTATGCATATACACCCAATAAATATACATATTAGTGCCAATAACCATTCTGGTTGTAAGTCAGGTGTGAAGCAAACTTGGGGCCTGTTATACAATGTTATACATGACCACATCAGACCAAGTCTAGTGTCACCTAGAACATAATAAATCAATTAGTTTATCTCACAGAAAAAGAAACGGAATATTGTGTTTTTTTTCATTGATTATGATTGTTACCTCCAACATCTGTAATAATCCAATCAGGCATTGCCAAACTAGCAATAGCAAAAACATCAGCCGTCATGAACAAAGTACTCGATATTAGTGTTAATTTATCCATTTTGTGAAACTTGTTCTTGCATTTGTAGTAATATTATAATATGTAGTTGGCTTGATAGCTTCGAGTGACCAAATAAATTGTTGTCTTCGTTTATTTACTTCATTGTATTACTGCAAATCTTATATGGACACTTTTAATTCACTAGGTACTCTAATATTTTGTCAATGTAACACTCAGCTGTTTAAATTTAAAAAAAACACGGACTAAATAATAGTTTTAATTTCATTGATTATTTTATTGATATTGAACACAGATATTGAATGAAATAGCGAATTGAAAGAAAAACAAATATCGTCCTTGTCTTGTTTAAAAGTATGTCAGATTATAAATGACATGCTGACAGTTGACGTTGACACAATTGATACAGATACAGTGTAAAAGTATTTAAAAAAAATCTCTTTCAGTCATTCGGGTCCATTTCGGGTCAAATTAAAAATCTGCATCCTACTTTAAACATGTTCTTATTTCGTGACTGCCTCTTATTACAGGTCGGTAGGTAATCACAGGTAGGACTACTTTGGGTGGGTATTGGTTTTTATAGTCAGTAGGTACCTAATAAATAAAATTACTATATCACGTTAAAGTTATATATTTGCAGTGCTAGTATATTTCAGCATAATTCATATAAATCCATTAAACAAGCCAAAGTCGTCGATCCCATTAAAAAATATTAGTTAAAAAACTTTACTTATTCGAGCGAGGGTCAAGTTCCTATTATCAGATTTGGGCGTCAAGGAATAGGTAAAGATTAGCGAAAAGAAGTAATTATGTTGCTAAAGGTCTAAGCGGTTGCTGCAGGAGGTGCCGCGTTCGTGGTGTTGCTGGTGGCAGTGGAGACATTGTCATCAGGTTCATCGATCTGAAGCCATGGCATTCGACGTTGAAGTTCTTGCCTGAAATATAAAAACGTATCGGTAAATTATGTCCCTCAAATTATATAGTACCTACTGTACTATCTTAATTATCCATTTATTTACGTACCTATACTTAGGATGACTTATAGCGTACACCCATGGGTCTATGCATGCTACTGCTTTGCAGGCCACGGCCGGAATCATTGTAACCTGAAACATGATTAATCATCTCATTTAATACTTAGATTCTCCTTTGTCCTCTGTAATTCATGAACACAATATCTACTAAGTACTATATATCTTTGAAACAGTCTCATACCCCAGGGGTGAGTAATTGTTGATTTCCAAAAGCACCTATGAGGGCCATGACACCGTAGGGCGTCCATGAAGCCACGAATAGGAAACACACTGTGAGCGCAGCTTTGGCTATTCTAATTTCAGCAGATTCTCCGGCGGTTTGATTCGCACGAAGTGACTCTACATTCATCTTTTTGGCTTGTTCTCTGTAATTGAGTGATTATTATTTTATTAGTTGGAAATTAGTATCTATTTAATATGTTATGATCTTAATCTTTATAACGTACCTTAGCGCTGCTTCGTGTGCAAACACCTGTTTCACAATCCCGCTGTAGAAGTAAATAATCATAGACATTGGGAACACATAGCTGCAGGCAAAAATACAAGCTACGAACAACTTTGTGTCGAATGTGTTAGTTAGGTAATCGAATGTACATGACGTCAAATATCCCTCTGTAAATAAAATTAAAATGTACACTTGCTCAATTAAAACGCGGTATTTTATTTGAACTGAGGACGGTAATTCATTACTATACCTGGAACATATCGGCCCCAGATTTTAAACAGAGGAAGCAAGGCCCAAGGCGTTGCATAAATCCAAATGAAAGCAATCATCAAGAGTACTTTTCCTCGAGATAGTCTGCCGTCTAAAGGCCTTGTGATAGTAGAGTGCCTGTAAAATTGTGGCAAAAGATGAGAATATGTTCGAGCGCGTTGATGTCTTTTCTATGTTGATGAGTTTAGTTCGGACAAGTTCAGTAGAAAATATTGATACGAGAATAATTAGTGTTTGTTATGCTACCTGTCGTACGCTATGCAAGCATTCGTCATGCCAGCTCCAATACCACTGTACGCGCCCATCAAGGCAAATATTTGACATCCCGTATTTCCAGCCGCGAAACCTCTCATAGCGCTATTGTATATGAATATCGGCGCTTTTGCCATCATTATAAAGTCCAGAATTGATAATTGCAAAATAAGTAGATTGCTTGAAGTGCGTAAACTTTTTGTCCTGGGAATAAACATATTAAAAAATAAAACATGTAAAATAAGCTTTCTCTTTGCCATTTGGCCAAAATTTAATTTATTTGTAGGAATTTTTTACTTATAATTTTAAGAAATCATCCATTATTCTAGCAATTTAGTAAAAATCTTACGTAGAAAATATAAAAATAACGAGTCCATTCCCAACGAGAGCGGCGGCGGTAAAGAATATGTAGAGTAGAGCGAGGGCGGTGTGCGCGGAGGCGGGCGGCGCCGGGTACGAGAGCCAGTGTTCCGGCACTGCGGCCAGGTCCTCGCCCGTCAGCCCCGCGCCCAGCAGCTCCACCTCGCCTGACCTGCACCACACAAAGCAGTTGTAGCTGCCAAAGTACAACTTGACTCCGGCCGGGAATCGAATTGGCAACGCCCGACTCCACGACTCCCGACCAGCGTGTTGTTCGAACAAACCACTGTGCCGAAGGACTTGTCGAAGAATCAGTAATGAATGATGAAGTCACATTATCATATACAAGAAAGGTAGAAAGGAATTAGGATTCATGTGACAAGTTGATGAGCGTTTCTTTCCATGTACTTAATGTATAAAAAATTAAGTGTCGTTTCAATTGACGACTCTGAGTAGGGTGCGGCGATAAGAATTTATGTTCATTAAATAATTTATTTAATTATTGAGAACTTGATCGGGCTGATAAATCCAAATTTAATGATGACTTTTTGGTGACCGCACTGCACGACGCTTCTACATTGCAACTGGTACTGGTAGGGAAGAAAGGATTTTTTTTTCACATTTAGCTTTTTTTGCCCAGCAGTGGGACATTACAGGCTATTACTTTTTACTTTTTAGCTACTAGGAGAAATACTTTTCCTGTTGTCTCTAGTGGTAAAATAATTCAGGAAATTGGCATCATCACATTAATTCATCATTAATTATAATTTAAAAAAAAAACCTTAACCTGCTGCGTACTTCGTATAGTTGCGTGCGATACCATTTTTTCTCATTTTGTATTTTGAGTATCTTATAAGAAACATGTGGAAGTAAAATATCATTGTATCCCCCCTAGCTAAACGTGGAAAAGAAATCCTTTTTCCCCTACCAGTGTTAGTCTAGTAGGGATACGTGGAACAGGCGCCGTATGCAGTCGTCGACATTTAAAATCACTATCTATTGTGGGTTCTTACTTGCACATTGCAAGTCACGACAACTTTACGTCGCCCATCACAACCGGCAGTAGTCGCTGGTAGTGTAAAGTTAGAGAAAAGAGAGACTGATTCATAGAAGAACAAAGTCCTGCAAGTTCTTATCGTATTTTAGTGAACGTGAGTTTTGTCGTGTGTTAAAGAAAGGGGTACTCACTTGAGGGCTTCAAAATGAGGATTGATGTAGTAAGTGTCGGTGAGGTTGTCCATGGTTATGTCGCGGCTGGCTGGCTGCTTGGTGGCGAGCAGTCCTCGGTAGTGCGCCCACTCCCCTGACTGACTGCTGCCGACTCCTTCCCTCGCATCACTTTTATATCACAATCTAATGTAATACTCGGCCACTAACGAGATTCACGGGATTATCCCCCTGACGCCCTTTATAGGATTAGCCGACATTTGGATTGGACACAGATTTATGCTTTTCTCTCTATCCATATAGAAAACTGCTAATTGTGAGTATTTTGGAAGCCATACAATGGTGTTTGTAACCGAACATGTTTCTGTGTTTCATTCCACGTATAAACATTACTCGTAGGAGTACCTATGGTACTAGCTTGGCATTTAAAGTTGGTGTTATGGTACTTGACTTCTTTCCTTAATCTAGAGAGAATTGGATAAAAATAAATATAACAAAAATAGAAATCGTCAACAAATTTTAATAGACATCACAACAACCATTTGGATCGAGTACACTTTCTAATTGTAAATTAATTACATCTAATTCACAGGGAGCAAGGTAACAAAGATAATATTTCATAAGGTATGTAATGTAGCTACTTATTCATTATTTCACACAATATGTATGCAATTATTATATAGTTACGACACAGTTTATATAACAGTCCTAATAAACCGAAGGTTATATGAAATCTGCATTGAGTTATTTTAATGTTCTACACACATTTAGTTAGGCCATTGTTAATTATTGGGGATATACTACATATACACCGTAAGTAAACTTTTAGCCGTTTTATGTAATGCGATGCAATTTGGAGGACTATTCCAAATTGTTATATAATAGATTTATAAGTAGGTTAAGGTACCTTTGTATCATTTATTTATTTATATTAGTTGTGAGATACTGAGCCAATTTCTTGAAGGTATTATTGTGATTCGTGTGAGGCTATCAAAGTTTAGCCTCCAATTATTTTGTGTTAACAAATGTCAATCAGTTTTTAAGGCGTTCACAAGATTTCTTTAATAATTTCAAAAAAGTATTTTTATTGTTTAGTTTAATCGCAGTATGATTCTTTTTATAAAAATTCGCTTTAATCAGTCTTTTATTTAATCAAATGACTCATTGAATCCTATTGATTTAATAATACAATTAATTATCGCATTTGAATTATTTATAAAGTTTTAGTTATAAAAAGTTAGTAGAAAATTGAGTTGTTAAAAGAACACTTTAGTGAAGAATTACTTAACAAATTCTTTCACGAGTTTAAAATGTTTTTTAATTGTTCAAACACATACTTTTAACATCAACCAGTCATGATCGCTATTACTCAATTAGTGTTCCATTTTAGAACAATGTTTATTGCACACATGCTGCAGCCCGGTAGAAAACATAATGTGATTTTTTCATTGTCTCTCAACAATCTTATTCAGACTAAAATACAAATTATAGAATGAAGTTGGTTGGAACACTAATTGATGGAGTTGACACGAACCTTCTCACATTAACCTAGCTACGCGCTACGAAGCGCTACGATTAAAAACAACCGTAGCATTTATGTAGCGTTCGTAGCATTATCAGTCCTCGTATTCTTCTATCTTAGGGACAGCTCAAGTGAAATATCACTTCCTTATCAAGTACGTTTGTAGGTGAATTGTTCACGTTATGCACATGTCTACCATAAGAACGCTGGGTTTTCATATTTTATAATCTGACCTAACCATCTACAGTTGCTACGTATTTGCGGATTGACCAATCGATATATTATAATAAATATAACGCTATTCTATCATCTAACACATATATCACTTAAATATAAAAATATTATACAACAGTTACTCTATAAAATAGGTAATAAATCGTCGTCGTTAAGAACGAAGACACATCAAAGGTTCGCAGGTCAGTTTGCGATTACTTTTTGATGTGTTTTATAAACGGGTCCAAAGATGTACAATTTATACAAAGTTGTTTACGAAGAGGGCTGTGTCTCGGGCGCGCGAGACTGGGGTTGTTCTCATATGTCGGGAGGCGCGGGGGCGCACGCGGGGGCGCGCGCGGGCGAATCCTCGATGGTGATACATGTGTCTCGCGGCACCACCGCCGCAGCCGACTCCGCCGCCGCCTCGGGCTCCACCTCTGAGGGCGCTGGCGCAGGTGGAGCGCTGCATGCACGAATCTCTCTCTCTTCACTTATTTCTATACAATCCTGACTTATCTTTTCTTCCGGTGTTCTGAGAAACATTATCAACATCATTTGAATGCTTTTGATGAAGTAATATGAATAATTCGTGTATAACATGGAAGACCAATGAAGAAAAGAACACTTACATTACAGGAATTTCATCTACATGAATTATATTAGTCGTACTGCCAACTGGGGTAGCTGCAGCTGCAAAATGGACGATACTTAGTTAATAAGCTACAAGTTGGTTAATTATAATTTCTTGTCGTGTGCCGTGTGAGTAGTACTAACGATGTAACGTGTCGTCTCGGAGCCGCTGCTGGCGCGCGAGAGGGCGGCGGCGCGTGTTGTCGCGCACGCGCAGTGTGACGCCCGTGCATGCGCCGCTCGCGTGCAGGTCCAGCGCCAGCGACGACTGCGACCCACACTCTGACTCCGCAGCGCTCGCGCTGCAATCGCAACATCATCGTAACACTGGTTCTCTGTACACGGCATATTTAAAGTAACACACAGAAGATTAAGTACTGGCAGGGAAGGAAAAAGCAATGATCAGTCTACAGTGAAGGTATGGATGGGGCGTGGCGAGGAGTACCTGACGGCGGAGTGCGGCGGCTCGTCGACGGAGAGAGCGTAGCGGCGCAGCGGCCGGCGCAGCGCAGTGATCGGGAGCGCGGCGCGCGCGCTCGCGCTGCGCAGGTCCGGCGCCGACCCGAACCGGGCTTTGCCCTTCCCCTTGTTGCCGTCAGTTCTGCGTCACATACACTCACAGCCCTACGCTTCAACAAGCCAGCGATTTATGAATGACAGGCAGCTTGCCTTCCTTATGCGCGAATGGGACGAGATCATTTTAAGTTTGATGGTAAAGAGATGGCATTGTGCTGAATTTAATTTGATCTTCGTCGAGGGCTCAATCTACAGAGTGAGGCAACATAATGATCTGGATTCATCTGATAGTGTAATAATGACACCTTGCAAGCAAAAACATGGTATTGCTCAACTAACTACTTACGGGAACCAAACCACCAACTATTTTTTAGTTTAAGCACAATCAAATTAGGGTGTAAAATCTATCTGTGGCAACGTTACTACACATTCGTAGGTTTGATTCAAGTTTGAATTTAAATTCAACAATTAAAACTCTTAAAATCAATGGTTAACTTTCTTAGATAATGATAAATAAGCACTCTTATTTACTTATTGCGACATTGATAAGAGTCGATATCACTATATAAAAAATATGCTTGTGTAATATGTAGAATATAAGTTGACCATCGATTAAAAAAGCCAGCAGAGAATGTTATAAACAATTGAACAGTGATAGTAACCTGTGTGCAGGTGGTCGCAGGTGATGTCGGTGCATGGGCGCGAGCGGCAGCGGCAGCGCGTGCGGCAGCGGCAGCACGTGCGGCAGTCGGTATACGCCAAGTTGGTCAAGGCGCGCGGGCGCCGCGCACGCCGGCCTGCGGCATGGCAGCGGCCGCGGCATCGACTGCGGCCGCGCTGGTGTCACCTTCGCCGCGCTGTCCCGCGCCTCGAACGTCATCACACACGCCGCTACTACTATGAACCCTAGCATAAAAAACCGCCAGTTAGTAGCAACCGTTGTAAGAGGTTTACACAATTAGTACACCTAAACACAATTAGTACCATACGAAAGCACCGAAACACGGCAGCGCTCATCTAGATGTGAATACCACTATCGGCCACCAAGTTAAGTGGATAATTTCCCCGCCCGAAATAATCTTTGTATGGACGAATAAACAATTTGAATTTGAAAAAAGGATTTGATTGATCAGGGTTAACTAAAATACATAAGTACTAAACTAAAACGTTTTATTAAATATCTTTACCTCCAAATCCCATAACAATAGGCCCTGCATATGATAAGTTATTGAGATGAAACCCACGTGCTTCGTCTTTCACTGATATTGTGGAGTTTCCTCGTATTTCTTCAGCAACCGACAAGGTGTCAGCGTAATATCCTGAAATTGGGAATTATTTTAATTTTTGTATTTGTAGTCGTCTTTTGTATTCAGTCATCTTCATAAGACTGTCCTCAAAGCTGAGCCTCAAAGTATGTTCACAAAGCCATCCGGATGTTTATGAAACTTATAGATATATTCGCTACAAAAATAAATGAACACAAAACAACAAATACAGTTCAGTGAACAAACAAACGTATAGCTGGAGGCTTTATCCGGAAGTGTCAGCGTGGAACGCGCGCTGGCGCCGGAAATATAGCGCGGGCGACACGCGGCACTGAGCGACGGGTGATGACGCTTCCGCTAGAACATGGCTAGCAATCTATTTTTAATTCAGAACTCAATTAGAATTAAATAGTGATAGAATTTTCAGATTTAATAAGATAAGGACGTTCACCCTTTTCAATACTTTCAAGAAAGAAAATTAGACAAACCTGCGGTATCATACAAACGGCCCTAGGTATGCAAGTCGCAATGTTTCAACAATACCACGGTTATGTTATCTATCATTATCGTGGTATATACTCATAGCAGAGTTCAATTGTATTCGTATACTCGTAATTTATAAACATTATAAAAATTTGGATTCAAGCTTGGAATCACATCATATTGTTTTATCAGTATACATCTAAGATATAGTTGGTTCGTTGTTCGTACGACACTAACATTCAAATAAAGAAAGTAGAATATAACCTAGTTAGGATAAGTGGTATAGAAAGTAGATAAGAAAGCGTTAGCTACTCTACCGTTGCTCTACCTATGTAAAGCTTGTTAACATGACTATGACCAGTACTGCTAACTCTTCTTATGTTGGTAGACCTGCAGCAAGACTGATATTCAAGCCAAAGCAAAGATTTAATCTTTGTTTGTCTCATCACATATCTCTTGCTCTATTTTAATATGAAGAAAAAAAGACATAAAAGATCGAAGAGATCTTGTCTTTGGTGTGCAGTCATTGCATTGATTTGGTTAGAAAGTAATAAGTATGTGATGGTTTGATAAGCACCTATAACTGCCATAGCGGCTCCCAGCAGCATCAGCAGCAGGCCCGCTGACAGCGCTCGGCACGCGTGCCACAGGCATGTGGAGCTCATCTTCCCCCGGACCACCTGAAATAGTACACGTCATGTCACGTCATGAAAATATGTTCAACGATGTAGATATAGTAATCAGTCTACATAGATGCAGCAGTAGGTGATTCCTTAAAGGTATAGGTACCATAGGTACAATAATGAGTAGATAAACAATGACAGTAGAACCGATATCGTGTCGTGTATCGCCTGTTTACACACACAATACTCACTCAGATATCTACGTAACGTACGTATGCTATTTTTAGCCTCATGGCATCGGCATTCATTACATTTCAAAATATCGCGACAACATAATATATTCGAAATCTCTCTGAATTATTTACTTATGTTAAAGAATTCACACTGTCACATTCTCTGCCATTTTGTGCGAATTTATTATTTGTTTCTGTAGTTGTTTTATGAAGTCAAGGATCGTACTCATTACTCATGCAACAAGTCTTTCGCCAACTGTTGAGTTCTCTGCTCTCATCCTTTATCAAAATATTTTGTTCGTTCAATCAAAAACTTGTTAAAGTTTTAGCTTCATTGTTTGCTCAACATATGTTCATTGTTCATAAGATATTCAACCAAAACAAATACCATCGTCTTATACGATATGTGTATTCTTAAATAAATGTAACGTTATTTAATACTTGTCCTTCTTTTCATAACAGGGAGTCATTAGAAACTTATATAGTAAAGCGATGCACTTCTCTGTGCAGCGTGATAATGATTATTTTAATTGGAGGAATAGTGTCCTAGATAGTGAGTGGTATGAAATGCGAGTGTTTGTGTAATGTTAGTGTCTCGGTGGTGGTAGCGGGGACGGTGGTCAGTGAGTGGTGCGAGGTGGCGGAGTACCTGGACGTTCCAGGTGGCCCCGGAGGCGGGGTGCGCGCGGCGCAGCGGGCCCGTGACGCTCCGGGCGCGTCGCATGGTACTGCCGCGCGCCGCCGCCGCTGCCACCTCGCACAGATGCGCACGCAGACTCTCTGCTACATCTTTACATGCCACCTGCGTCCTACTTCTGTTAACATATACACGTTTTTGTGATTATTCTAAATGCTAGCTTGGGCCCACTCGCACATCAACTTATTAATGGAGGCCCCAAAGGCTCATTATCTAATTATTTATGTTATCCTTTTTATGTAAACCTGTCATTATTACTTTACTCATTAATTTTGTATCTGGTTTATTAATGCGAAAGCGTTGTAAAATGTGCTTATCTCCACAGAATATCGTGTTTCTATTTTGTTTTTGAGATAGGAGTTCTGTTCATGTATTGAATTAGGTCTTTTAAATAAATATAATAAATAACCATCATTAAGAAGTGCAAATTAAAAATAATCGCCTTATCTGACTGAAGTAGAAGATAATTAATATCAAACTAATCAACGAACAAACAAGGAGAGTTAATTGCTTAAAAACAATGTAGATGATGATATGTTTTCTCGTTGAGTACACACATACACATTGTTTGGCCGTGTTTACTTGAATGTCTGTAATTAGTATATTGGCTGGTATTCCGTGGTTGGTTGGTGGTTCTGCGCCGAGAGAAACCGAACATACCTCTCCTGTTTAACTTTCGAACAGCCCTCATCTTAACCTCGATGCTGGCGCCTGCTCTGCAGTATAATTATGTTTCGCCACGTACATTACGACGGTGTGTTATTGTTCCACTCGTATTTTCCTTCGGTACTTGTATGTGAATATTGTAATACAATTAGGTGGGAATATGTATGCATATAAATAATTTCAGTTTAATATTTGTAGTTTCTTTTGGAACGATTCTTTTGGACTTAAAATGAAAAAGTGTAAATCAATTTTTTTGTCATAGGTACGAGTATAAATTCTTGTAAATTGAATATAATTATAAGAGAATAATTTATTTTTATTATTATTTTACAGAAGTTTGGAATTTTAAGTAATCATTAATAGGTTAAATCATCCATGTAACCATGAACGTATTAAGTTATTAAGATGAAATGGGCAATTCTTATCTCCAAAATCGACGCGTGGCGTATTCCACGGTAGGTTACGGGAAATTATTCTTCAATCTCCAATCAAATATCCGGTCAATGTCGTCTGTAGGCAGGTACATATCGAGGAGCCAGTTGTAGGTTGGGGATTGTGCATCTGAAAGATGTGTCCGGCGCGGGAGGGGGCGGAGGAGAGGGGGCGCGGGTGTGAGGGGTGCGGGGCGGGGGCGGGGTGCAGCGGCCGGAGCTCGGGGCGCCGGCGCGGCCGGGTTGCCCGGGCTCGGGCCCAGGCAGGCTCCGGGCGCGCGGCATTACCCAGCCGGCAGCCGGCGAGGTCGCGATGTGCGCCGCGACGAGAGCGAGCGTGCGCGCCGCGGCGAGCTGCACCCCGGGCGCGCTCCGGGCCCGCTGCGAGCGCCGCCTCTCCGCGCCGACTCCGCGCTAACGCACTCTTTTATGGTGGAGGTCGTGCGGAGGGCGGGGAGGCAGGTGGCGTCGCGCAGGTGCGGCCCGCGGCCGGCTCGGGGCCGCACTCGGGGGCGCGGGCAGGCCGCAGCGCGCCCGCCCTCCTCGGCGCGCTCATGGAATCACCCTGGGACCTCGAGCTCGAGCTGCGGCACCACATCGAGACGTGCGCTTGCACCTGCGACCATATGGGATACGGGAACTACATGGACTACCAGGTGGCGCCGGCGGCGCACGCCTGCATGTGCCGCGCGATCACCTCGCCGCACGCCCACGTACGTTCGCTCCCTCTGCTCCGCCTCCACCGGCCCTCCTCCATGCCTCCTCTTAACCCTAATGTCACCCTCACTACTTCACTCATATTGTCATACCTAAATTACCAAACAACTCCCTAAAATGCTTGCTGCCAGTTTCACACACCCATTCACACTATTTTGATTTTTAATAGACATAAAGCACTGTTTTGAATTATGTTTTCTTTATAATTTCTGATTTTATATGCATATCTAGTTGCATTATGATAGGAGTCGGGATATTATATGTAATTCATTACGCGTATTTATTTATTTAAAAAAGCTCTAGACATTAAAAAAATATATCATACATACGAAGATAGTAATAAAAGAAGCATACTGATTTCTTAGGTTTAAGCGAAAAAACAGTGATTAAAAAGCCGATTTGGGTAATCCATTACAAAAAGTAATGCTACGGTATGGGCTACGGCTACGATGCTACGATCCATTTGGCTACGGTCTACGATGCTACGGCACTACGGGACTCCGGCGTAGGCGTATGAATTTAAACAATTTTTGGTTTCTATTTGATATGACAGGCTATCTTTTTAACTTCTCTTAGCTCATCTTAATAATAAATTGCTCACCACATGATATAATATGAGACAAGCCGCTTCGTCTGAGTACCGTAGCAACAGCGTGTATGTTACGCATCATTCACGTTACGCGATATGTTTACCTTACGTGAAAGCTCAACATGAGATTTACTATTGAGTATTTGTTGACATATTCATTATTCGAAGATTCGAAGATACCACTATACACACCACTAGACACCGACTGACGTGATAAATTTAGAATGTTTGTCTCCCGAGAAAAGCTGCCTTCAGCGGTAACACGAATAGCTACACACAGCTTTATTTAAGCTCAAATAAACGAAATCTATCAACATGAGTAACCTTTGTCAATAACAAAATACTATTTGACACGGTTTCAAAGCCCTTTTGTTATCATAACTCCCGTTTGGAGAAGTTTACGTTCGTCGTTGAGTACATTTATTGTAATTGTGAGCCTATTCAATAGTACGAGGATACTATACAATATACGAGAACATGTCGGGCAGGCACGTTGTAGGTACTCGGTAAGGGTAGATAGCAACAATCCTTAGCGCCATTCAATTTAACGGTGACTCCCGGTATACGGTCACATTTCTTTTGATGTCCTCTATTATCCTTGCCGCTGATTAAAAGCTTTTTATGTGTACCTTTATGCGTAGTCAACATTGTTTATTAGCTAATCTAGTTAAAGGCAGGAAGGAACTGATTCTCCTTTCTTTATTAATATTAGAAACTCATAGAGTAAAACGTTTTTTTTTGTAGTTATTATACAATGTATTCCTTCTCACTGCAATGAGTGAGTATGTAATATAGTTAATTACCGCAAACAACCTACATCCATTATCTTCCCTTGTTTAAACAAATACTGTACATTTTTTTATCGTTATCGTTTCAGCCGTGAAAAGGCCTCAAACAAACATACTTAACCTACATGCTGCACGTTTCCTCATTTATGATATTTATGTTTATATGGCGTGGCAGGATCGGCATTTTATATCGCCTATAACTTTTCTTAACGTTGGGTTTTGGTAGCCCATCTGGGCTTACCTAGCCCCATAAGAATGTATCATTCTAAAAAGGCAGTTCATGACTTAATAATCAAATATGGTGCGATTTATTTGGATAGGAAATATAATATCACATTCCAGTATGTTTACATTTCTGAACTACTAAATAATAAAAAAGGGTTCATACAAATATTTCCGATTACGCAAGGAGGTACCCAACTAAGTCCAATATCCGTTGGTTGAAAACAAAATAGTCGTAAAGTAACCCCTTTTCCTACTTCGGACATCGATCTGAACTTATTTGTGGAACATTATTAGTAGATCTACTGGGGCTGCCCTCAAAATACCTATGGATGGTCTAGTTTTCTATTTGTTCAGTTTTGGTGCTCTCAGTATTATTTTAATAGCAACTATAATAATAGCGAAATACATAATGACCTCTTATAAAATAACACGTTATGTATTTTATTTTGTAGCTCACCCACACCCCAGCGGTATGCCCATACACCGTACTTTATGAATAGCTTTATTTATGTGCTGAATAAAAACATAAAGGTATTTATATTTATGAGTTTACATGGTATAGGTACGTGTAAAAATATGTGTCCGATTAGTGTCCGGTCCATGTAACATGGGGTCTGTGTTGTATAAAGCGGTACGTACGGATGGCTGGCCGTGCCCGTAGGTAAGGCAACAATAGGAGCGCAAATTTCACGCAACATTATGTCGGCAGCGAGAGGGTAGCGAGTTTGTGCCCTGTGAACCATAAACCTCGCTACTGTCCGCCGGCGAGCGCACCCGCTCTCACTATCGACAAATTCTCCTCAACATTTTTCATAATATATCCTTGGTACTCAAAAATAAGTTAAGAATACCAATCAGATTCGGTAAAACGTTTGCATTTTGATAAATATGATCGACAATTCACAAAAGATAAAATGATGAGGTCGTTGATTGTCGAATGATCAGGTTAATGTGATTGGGATGAGTCGTTGATCGGAGTGCGGATTGATTGATCGTGTTGTTATTGTTGTGGGCGCCGTGGCCGCGCGGGCCGTGACCGCGGCCCGGGCCTCCGTGCACCGAATCGATGCAGCTCCGCCCCTGCAGCCTCCCCCGCGCCCGATCACACCACATTCCAACCATCTCACGCGCTATCACCTTATTGCTTCCTTATTATTAATCATTTGTTTACGTCATCCTCTCATAATTTTTATGACCTATGGAACAATACTGAAAAGTAATGGTATTTTTATGTAAAATGCGAGCTTTATCCGCAGTCGGCAGGGAACTCATTGGGTAAACGCTACAAATGAGTCATCCTCGTTCTATAACTTTCAAGTTTGATTACATTATGATCTTTAATCCTCGAGGACTGGAGACATAATGATTGAAGAGCGTAGAGAGTGATACTCGGATAGTGTTTCACATTATTAGGTACATTAGGTACATGCTTACATTCCTCCCTTGACTTGCAAATATTTCGTAGCTTTGTGAAGAGGGAGGGACAAACCGACTAATCAACAAACAAACTTGTTCGCATTATTTAACTTGCGAATACGTTGCGTAAAAATAACCTGCATTTCGTTATATTTTATTACATTTTTACACTTAACAGGCAACTGCTCCGGCCCGGTTATACCTTTGTACTTGGAACCGTTATAACTAACCTTTTCTGTGGCAAAATTATTTTGAGCACTTAGCTCTTAGACCTTATTAGTATCTATTGAGAATGTAGCCATATATTTTCCTTAATAAGAAGTAAGGTAAGTACTAGTAAATTGATTAATTAAAATGTAATGTAATGCAGTTGTTACATAAGTACTTTCCTTTTTTTTTATTCATTTATTTTGATAAAATTAACAAGATCATAAGGATTGCGTACTTATAAAAGTATGCAAGTACTTACTTATATACATTAATAAGATACTTAGGATAGAAAAATAGTTCCCTTGAATAAATGTTCAATGAATAACCAAGGTTGAGTAAGCATAGGCTGCAATAAGTAAAACGTTGTTAGGCTAGTATGTAGACAGGTATTTCAGGTGGGTAGCGTATAATTTAATTAAACATGCCTTACCTAAAAGGTAGATTAGAATAAACGGGTGAAAAATATGAGCAACGTAATTTGAATGAAGGTTTGTAGCCAAGACTGAAATCCCGACGACGACGGGAGGCCTTCGCGCCAGTTTCCTGTAAATGGGTCAGAGGCTATTCAGACTCACCCCGTGCGCCCCCTTCCCTACTCATCCCCTAACAGTGTGTGCCCCTTGCATAATTGAACACGCGGCAAATTATTGTCGCGCCTGAATCACCCATTACAAACATTTGAAACTTTAATTCTATCACCTCGTATGTTCACAATACTAATTCACAAGTACCTGCGTACTGCGCACAAACACTTAAGTTCAATTAGCATGATATGAGGTAGGTGTAGGAACGAATGGATTTGTATGTTCGAGTAGATATCTACTCAATATACTCCTTGCATATGCATGGAGTCAGGTATATTGTACTTTTATACAGAGTACTTTTTTACAGATAATATAGTTCTCCTTATTTATATTGATTAATTTATAGTATACCTTTTTAAGAAGGAATCGTAGCACTTGTGTAGGTTCGAAGAGAAGTTTATCTAAGCGTTTGATTGTAAACGTTATGCAGCTCTCATTGATGAGATGAGATGTGGCCGACCGCCGATTTTGGTCTATCTATCAAGTTGTACCTTAGTTGTCTTGTCGATCTTAACGATTTCATTTCATGATTTCATGTTAGTGAGTGCTGCTTGAAAGTAGTCCATCGCATTATAATTTTAGAACTTATATATATAATCGTTATATATGTTATTTGGGATATAAAATAAACACAAGTATGTGACATATTATAACGTGTATATACCTATAATGACATATTATAACGTGTAACACTTGTTGCAGGCGGCAGTGCCGGAGGGCATGACGTTCCCCGGGCCGCTACCCGACGTGGCAGAGCGGTGCGGGCGCTGGGCGCCGGACTCGCTGTCGGCCTCGGCGTCGGGCAGCTCCGACGAGAAGCCCATGCCTCGGCGGCCGCGCTGGCGCATCGCCCTGGCTGCGCTGCTCGTGCTGGCCGCGCTGGGCGCCGCACTGGCACTGCCGCTCGCGCTCGGCGGCGGCGGCCGCGCCACGCCCGAGCAGCGTCTTACCACCATCAGGCGCATGTTGCGCGACTCGCCACTTATCGATGGGCACAACGATTTGGCTTGGAATGTTCGCAAGTTCTTACATAACAAAATCGGTGACTTCAATTTGAGTGCCAGCCTAGATGGACTCGAGCCGTGGGCGCGGTCGCGCTGGTCGCACACTGATATTCCGCGCTTGAAACTCGGCCAGGTTGGTGCTCAGTTCTGGTCAGCGTACGTACCCTGTGGTGCGCGGGACCGAGACGCGGTCCAGTTAGCTCTCGAACAAATAGATGTAATCAAACGTATCGTAGATATGAACGCGGCTCATTTGGGTCTTGTCACAGATGCTGAAGAACTATTGGATGCACATCGAGATGGCCGAATCGCTTCCTTGATAGGAGTGGAGGGAGGTCATGCACTCGGTGATTCTCTAGCAGTTTTACGTGCTTTTTATCAACTGGGAGCTCGGTACCTGACTGTGACTCACACTTGTGACAACAGATGGGCACGATCGGCCGGCACACCTGGCGGGCTCACGGAGTTCGGGAGAGCAGTGGTGCGGGAAATGAACCGCCTAGGGATGATCGTCGACCTGTCGCATGCCGGCGAAGAAACAGCAAGAGACGCTTTAGAAATGTCTCAAGCTCCGGTAGTGTTTTCACATTCGGGCGCCGCAGCGCTTTGTAATTCTAGTAGAAACGTTCCAGACGACTTACTTCGTATGGTCGCTGCCAACGGTGGCGTAATAATGATAAATTTTTACGCTAAATTAGTGACGTGCAGCGAGCGTGCGACGATGGAGGATGTGGTGGCGCACATAAACCACGTGCGTCGAGTGGCGGGCGTGGAGCACGTGGGGCTGGGCGCCGGCTACGACGGCATCGACCTGCCGCCCGAGGGGCTGGAGGACGTATCGCGCTACCCACACTTACTGGCCGAGCTGCTGCGCGACCCCGACTGGAGCGAGCAGGACGTGCGCAACCTGGCCGGCATGAACGTGGTGCGCGTGCTGCGCCAGGTGGAGCGCGTGCGCGACCAGTGGCGCCGCGCCGCCGTGCTGCCCGGCGAGGAGACGCCGGGCGTGCGCCGCGGCGACTGCGTCTACGGGACCGCGTGACGCAGGCCTCCCGCCGCGACCTCCCGCGGCCACCCTCGTACTCGTACTGCTCAATATTGACACTTGTTGAAAGTAGTTATACATGTATATTAGTGTCCAAATGTGATTTAGCGATTAAAGTAATCTCTACCTGACCTCGATGCACAAAATTGTTTAGGGAGGCGCGCACTGGGCGCTTCGTCTCGCCGTCGCGGCCCGTTGCGTCACGTTGCGTGCCGTTCGACTCTTCTCCATCCATGCACTCGACTTCGTTGACGAAAGCCCAATGCGATTCGCAAGCTATTATTTACCTTTGTGAGCCTCGGTGAATACAAAGAGAAAAATAATGTGTTTATAGAAAAATAAATATTCTTTATTTATAAATTTTGAATTTAATTGCCTTTTCCTTCTTTTTACCTTAATTCCCCAGAATTAGAGTTATCTTTTGACTTATCAGTGTAGGAATGTTTAGATAACTATACACAGGGCATAGCTTCGCCAGCACAGGCTTTCCCGATCATAAATTGGCACAGCCCCACTCCGCTTCAATGGACCCTAATGCAGCTCGACTGGACAGTTTATTTTAATTCGAATACTTCTACCCTAATAAAGTATTTCAAAAGGATAGGGACCATGTCGTTCCTCAAATATTGAGCGTGACTTTTTCACCCAGAAGACAAGTACCAGCACAACGCCTGCCTACAAGACATGATATTGGGAGATTGACGGACGGAGACGGTCGGAATAGGTACGTACCTACTCGTATACTCTTCGATATTTTGATGGGATTTGATATTACATCTAAGGAAAAAGTACAGACCGAGATAAAAATAGAAAGTGAAAGTTAGGCACCTATTTATTGTTTCGATTATATCAGCATAAGGGGACAAATATTAACCAATAGAATTGCATAAAATATCTGGTTGGAGATTTTATGCAATCCTATTTGTCCGTTTCTCAGCTCCGCAGCCTCGCCTCGGCTTCAATGGACAGGCACTCTTAACTTCTACCCTCCATACCTTAAACATTGACTTCTGATGTTACGTAGGTAGGTTAACAGTGACGTGTAGCTGCGCTTCTAATTGACACCACCACTTTCAGAGGACACGTTAAATAGTCGTGATGTTTAGACCACCTTTAGACCACGTCAAGCCTTTGTAGTCTTAAAACACCGACAACAGGATTGGCTACTACCCTACTCACTTCCAATAAATGGAAACAAACATAGGCAGCAAATAATACTGGTCATACCTTACAGTAGGTATATTGTACCATACCTTTATGTACCGACTCTTAGATATCATTAAGTTCCAATGTAACTTTTCGCAGCAATTCGTCACTTTTAAAGCTGGAAATTAACATGTACGTTCTATTTAGGTTGTAGAAATTAATACATATATACTTAATAAGCTGTACCCCGCCAAAAGTAGTCAAAATTTATTCTTGAATCAATGTCTGTATGTTGCTGAAAACTGCATGAATATCCGTTCAGTAGTTTAGGACAAAATCAATTTACGAGTAAGTACATACAGACGGACCGCTTTTTTAAATAATAATGTAGGTAAGATAGGTGTTAGCAGCGCCCCGTTGTAATCGGATAAACATTAACCCTAAGCCTGGCCGCATACGTGCGGAATCCGAATTCGTTTTCCGAATTCGTTTTCCGTATGCGGAATTCCGTGGACCTAGCGCAGACGTTCGTTTTTTTGCATTAGGATTTGTAAACTGCCAGTACGTTCAGTGGGGAATTGGTTTGATTTGTTTTTAATTCCGCACGGAAATTTCCGAATGTGTGCGCCGGCACAAACAAAACGTATTCGTTTTCCGCATTCGTTTTCCGCATGCGGAATTCCGTGGAACTAGCGCAGACGTTCGTTTTTTTGCATTAGGAATTGTAAACTGCCAGTACGTTTAGTGGGGACTTTTTTTAAATTCCGTACGGAAATTTCCGAATGTGTGCGCCGGCACAAACAAAACGTATTCATTTTCCGCATTCGTTTTCCGCATGCGGAATTCCGTGGAACTAGCGCAGACGTTCGTTTTTTTGCATTAGGAATTGTAAACTGCCAGTACGTTTAGTGGGGACTTTTTTTAAATTCCGTACGGAAATTTCCGAACGTATGCGACCGTACATAGCAAATGTATGGATATGCTGCGTTTCGCATGACGTCATTAGGTTTTTTCGAGTAGGTTTCTCCGAACGCGCCGGCTTGCAAACGAAACGTACGTGCGGAACTTATTCCGTTCGAAAAAAAAACGAACGTGTGCGTCAAATAATGTATTTTCTACTGATTCCATGCATTCAGATGTCCGAATGCGGAAAACGAATGCGGAAAACGAATTCGGATTCCGCACGTATGCGGCCAGGCTAAGTGTGGGCCCATGTGCCCAAAAATAGATAAGAGTCTGGAAAAACAGAACTTCTCATCAACTGGCACGCATCCTACTGTCCTGTTTCGCAAGTCTTACCAATTATCAATAATTCATCAAAAAAAATTGCCTTTCTCTCAGTCCCGGTGTTTATAGTGTGTTGTACAGCTTAGAAAACCAAGGTCACAAGGATTTTATATTATCACTAGCTGCCCCGGCAAACGTTGTTTTGCCATATAAAAATTAAGGGGTGGACTACCCTTAACAATTAGGGAGATGAAAAATAGATGTTATCCGATTCTCAGACCTAAAATTTCATGAGAATCGGTCAAGTCGTTTCGAAGGAGTTTAACTACAAACACTGCGACACGAGAATTTTACCATTGAGTTAACGTACTAGAGGGGCTACGTCGAACAAAAATCGTGAGAATTTTTTTTTATGACATTGACGGGTAGGTCTAGTTGAATGACATTACTCGGATTAAAAAATAGAGATTATAAAAATCATCATAGACCGGACTCTTAGTAGAAAAATGTACCTAGTTTTTTTTTCAATAAATCACAGTAGTAAATTTTTATTTTTATTTAGTATAAATAGCAAAAGGTTTTTTAACCGACTTAAAAAGTAGGAAGTTTCTTAATTTTTCCGTATATAGAAGAGTTTTTTTGTGTGCTCGCGGATATATAATCCGTTCTTCTTCTTATCGAGTGGATGGTCAACCTGACCAATCCTGGTGTCAGAGTTATTGAGCCGCCAAAGGCCTCTGACATGGCTCATGTAACGACTACTATCCGTAGAAAGTAACCGGGACCGACGGCTTAACGTGCCCTCCGAAGCACGGAATCATCTTACATCCGTTGTATATGAACCGATTTTCATTTTTTTTTGAAGATATTTTGAGGTATCTGATGATGGCATGGCCCAGGGAAATGGAGAGAAACTTTTGAAAATAGTAGCGAAGCATAGTAGCGACATTTGTTAATTTTTCCATTAAATATTTTACTACAATTTAATAAAGGTCTGGAGTCAATCTGATGATAGAACTGCCAGATGTTGAAGACGAAGAATAGTTAAGGGAACTCCTTAACGGTTTAGAGCAGTGACCTTGTGTTTGAGCTTGATTTTTTTGTATTGATGAGAATAAAAAAATAATAAACAAAAATATATTTATTGTCATTTTACATCTAAAGCTTAAAATTAAAAATTACAAAATGATTACTAACTTAATTAAACAAAAAAATGGACGCTTGAATTTACACCTAAGTGGGTTTGACTGTCATTTAGGGTCTAATGATAAAGATGATGTTCATGAGAATCCGAGAAGTCGGATGATTCGGTAGATGATGTTTATGTCACTGAAATCGTGAAACAAAAAACTTTAAAAAAATCTAACCGACTTCAATTTCCTTTGAATAATATAAGTTTTGTAAGTTTTTGACGCTTAGTAAAGAAATCCACAGTTGGGTCTGTTTTTGCTTCGTGATATAGGGTCCGTTCACACAGACCGGCTCGGAGAGCATCGGCGCGCATTTTTCTTTTCACACAGACCGGATCGTATGCGCTTGGAGTTGGTCGGAGCGGAGCCGCCAACTATTTCACATAGACCGGCTGGAAGCGACCTGAAAGCGGATGCGCTCGGAGCCGGTTGGATGCGCTCGCAGCCGGTCGGAATCGCTCGCAGCCGGTCGGATACGCTCGCAGCCGGTCGGATGCGCTCGCAGCCGGTCGGATGCGCTCGGAGCCGTTCGGATGTGCTCGGAGCCGGATGGGTACACTACAAAGGCAGTACCAGTCTTCCGATCCAGCACGCAATCGGAGCCGATCGGCTGCGCGAGCGAGAAAGAGCACGCAATCGGAGCCGATCGGTTGCGCGAGCGAGAAAGAGCACGCAATCGGAACCGATCGGCTGTGCGAGCGTTAAAGAGCATGCAATCGGAGCCGATCGGCTGCGCGAGCAAGAAAGAGCACGCAATCGGAACCGATCGGCTGTGCGAGCATTAAAGAGCATGCGATCGGAGCCGGTAAGCTCCTCTTATTATTTCACACCAAGCGCCTTCTAGCATTCTTAATCACAAAAGCAGTGCACATGCAAAAATAAACCTTAATACAAATACTAAAAACTCTGTTTTCAACGTGATAAGAATCTGCTCTCCTCTCCGAGCCGGTCTGTGTGAACGGACCCTTAATCTTATTCTAGTGTACTGCTGAATGATGGCTCGAATGAGATGGATTCGGTGGTTTAATGTTGCAGGTTGATTTAGTGAACGATGAATCAAATTTGTAAATACTTCCTTTTCTACAAAATGTTTCACAGTATTAACAGTAATGTAATTAAAATCATATTTGGAGGAAAGGCTTCCATTGCCCTGTCTAATTAAATGACGTATAATTTTTTCCGTAGCCAAACATATCGTATACACGTCTTCTGCAGAGTAACATAGACCACCCATGTCTTTTATAGTTATAAGTGCATGGTGTGGTGAGGGAGTTTCGTAGATATTGTTAAGCTGTCAATACAATTTTCACATTTCAGTTTCTTTATTAATTCTCTTGATACACATCCAGACATATAACCCACTATCAATTTTGACTCGCATTTGACTTTTTGATCAAGCATTGTTGCAAAGATTTCAATTTTTTTTTCTGCTTCCAAAGTAGATCTCAATAGTCGTTTACTTTGTAATATTCCATAAGTTTCTTCGTGTTTATACGAGCAGGCAGTTCTATTTATTATGTTTTCGGATGTAATATTATTTAAGATTGTAAAATTATCTAATGGAATGCAATTGCCGGTAAATGATGATCTAAGTTCGAGATGGTTGAGAGTTTTTTAATATGCTGCTCTAAACTGTAAAACGTTGGGGTTATTATTGTACCCACCATATTTTCTAATAAGACCAATAAATAATTCTAAGTGGTCCTGACTTAATCGGTATGTAGAAATATATTTAAGCATTTGCTTTTCTTCAACTACATATGTAGTTACAAAGTGTTTTTAAAGATTCTATATATGTATATAATTGCACCAATGAAGCCTGTTTTGTTCGCAGATAAAATTAAGTTTTTCTTTGAAATTTGAACAATTATTTTTGATATTTGGTTCCTACGTTTGATTATTCTTCTGGACTGTGTTCGAAATTTTAATTGTATGATATAAGATTTAACTTTTTCTAAATAAGAAAATATTTCATTTTTTGTTTTTAAATCTACGGGACGTTTAAAACCGTAGAAATGACATTTTTTGGAATTAATTACGTCAAAAAAAATATTCATCAGTGTTATAAAATTCACCGTCCCTGATGAATTTTGAAATTTATTCGATTTCAAAACTTCATCACACAGCAATAAAGCCTTTGCTACGCTCATACTCAGCAGTTGTGTTGCAAGTTTAACTTTCATAATTTGCTGTCTAAAATTAATATGACGAGGTGTTTATTTGTTGGCAAATTTAAGACCTTCGTTTTGCTTATTGAGATTAAATATGAGTTGCTATTTGATCTCTTGACCATCATCATATGTTATCAAATAAAAAAAAAATAAAAAAAAATGTTTATTTCAGTATAAAAGTTTACAGTAATATGCTTAATATACTAATGCTTAATAACAATTTTTCACACTTGTAAGTTATCACAATGAAAGCCCAAACTGAGTAAACCTCGTATCTTGGGATTTCATAGAAATGCATTTTGATATGTTGAACAATTTGTACAAGATCGATCGTGAGGAAATCAAATATAGCATAGTTCCTATTCATAATAACAATCGTTTACTATTTTAATAAGTTTTGTATTCATATCAATATCACTAATGTTATTTCTAAATTAATTAATTAACTACCTGAACAAATATATATTTAATTATTAATAACTACCCATAGAGACAAAATGTTTAGCTACCAATGAGCTGCTCGGTATCATTATAAGTTAAAGAATGTATAACCAATTGTATGAAGTAGATTTAATGCCAAACTTGCATAGGTTGTAAATAGGGATAATTTTGTTAATTTTGTTGTATAATATAGCACTAAGGGTTGGCAGTTGCCGACTAGCGAAAGATGTTCTGTTCTTAGGAATGCAACACACAGGTGCACCTTTTATTTTTTGACTCATTAAATGAAAATAACAGTCGTTTCCTATCAAATGTGTTTCTTATAAGTTTAATCACATGGCAATCTATATGCAAACTAGTACAGGTTTGTTGGAATTTGCGTTGGATTGAGATTTATTTTTAAAGCTGTAATAGCTTCTTTTGTAAAACCAGGTTCTGCACTTATCGACGAATACGATCTGCAAATTGTTCTAGGATGTGGAAGGGCTTTAATGTAGAATTCTCTTACGTATTTGTACCTGGCTGGTGAATAGTAGTGTAAAGTTAATGCAAATTTTCGTAAAGGTGCAGTATATAATAAACTATGCTTGCTTTATTTACTCTTTCTTTCTAACTCGAGAACTTCTGCTTTTGCCATTAAATCAACCTCAGCATTTGAATTAAGACCGAATTTTTCTATCAATTTTTTTACAATTGCTTTGTAAGAAGTACATTTTTTCTTTAGATGATAATTTTGTCGTTGTATTTTCTTTAGTTTTTCGGCAAGTTTCTTTTTAGCCATTATTTCCTTTTGCAATTTATGTTTGAGATCAATTTTTCTGGGGGAATCGAAAATAGGATTGAAACTACTAATGGATACATTTAAAGATGTCGAATCTGCCTGATCTGATTTTCTTTCTTCTTCATCGCACTTTGTAGGCTGCAAAAAAGATAATTAGCTACAGATGTTTGAAGGATACCTTTACTTGTATAATCTTATATATAAAATTCTCGTGTCACAGTGTTCGTTCGCGTACTCCTCCGAAACGGCTCGACCGATTCTCATGAAATTTTGTGAGCATATTGAGTAGGTCTGAGAATCGGCCAACGTCTATTTTTCATCCCGAAATTCCCGCGGGAACGGGTACAACGCGGGTGAAACCGCGGGGCGCAGCTAATATATATAATTAAGTTATATGGGTACTAACATTAGCGCACGGCACTGCAGACTTCTTCAAGTTCACTCTTCCTGCCTTCGTAGTGTATTTATCAATTTGTTTAAAATGGACGGAACATATAGTTGAGTGATCTGTAGGTAACCACATTTCTTCGCTGCGATCTGTTTGGACAAATCGAATCCATCTTTCTCTTGTTTCATGAAACTGCCGAGGAAACCTTTTTCAGACAAATGAAAAAAAATATTAAAATAAAAAAAAAATATAAAAAAGCTATTAACTCAGACAGGTAATATAAATGCTTGATTTTTAATTGGAGTCGAAAGTAATAGATCCATTCCTGGGGCACCCCTTTAATGTCAAAGATTTTTTTCAAGTCCGTTGTTTTTTGAAAACGTTTAGTGAAAGCCCTTGTTTACATACTCAATCAAATAATAATCAACCGAAAATGCATACTTTCGTTTGTGAAGCCTTTTAAGAGTATGGAGTATTTTACCATAATTATATTAAAAACCCATTTAAAAAACCCGTAAAAAATTGGATCAATAGTTTCCGAGAAATGGCAGACAAAAAATAGTACTATGTTTTAAAAACTTAGGGTCGAACACAAAACCTCCTTTTTGAAGTCGGTTAATATAAAAATATGGCTGATATAATAATATCAGCAGGAATTAGGAATTTATCAATGCTCGTCGATAGTGTCCACTCTGTATCTCATATCTCATCATTGAGATATATGTACTACGTACTATAGAGAGGCTACGTCGAACAAAAATCGTGAAGAGATTTTTTTAATGACATTGACGGATAGGTCTAGTTGAATGACATTACTCGGATTTAACAATAGAGATTATAAAAATCATCGTAGACCGGACTCTTAGTAGAAATATGTACCTAGTTTTTTTTTCAATAAATCACAGAAGTAAATTTTTATTTTGATTTAACGTATATGAAGTATAATAGCAAAAGGTTTTTAAACCGACTTAAAAAAGGAGGAAGTTTCTCAATTTGTCCGTATATACATGAGTTTTTTTGTGTGCTCGTGGATGTATAATCCTTTGTATATGAACCGATTTTCATGTTTTTTTTTTTTTTCGAAGATATTTTGAGGTATCTGATGATGGCATCCCCGTGAAATGGAGAGAAACTTTTGAAAATCATAAGAGCGACTAGCATTTGTTAATTTTTCCATTAAATACTTTAATACTACAATTTAATAAAGGTCTGGCTGGAGTCGATCTGATGATAGAATGTTGAAGATTTTTTTCAAGTCCGTTGTTTTTTGAAAAAACGTTAAGTGTTTACATACTCAATCAAATAATAATCAACCGAAAATGCATAGCCTCGTTTTTTAAGCCTTTTAAGAGTATGGAGCATTTTACCATAATTATATAAAAAACCCATTTTAAAAAAAACCGTAAAAAAAAATCCCGCCGAAATCGGATCAATAGTTCCTAGAAATGGCAGACAAAAAATAGAACTATGTTTTTAAAACTTAGGGTCGAACAAAACTCCTTTTTGAAGTCGGTTAATAAAAAAAGATGGTTGATATATAATATCCTTAGATTATAGAAAGTACTAGATGTAGCATTCAAATGTATTTACAAGCTACACGCTGTGTCCAAAAACAGAACAAAGTCCCTCGCGTAGTGTTGTTAGCTCTCGCATTATTTGCCCATTTTTGGGGTAAATTTTGGGAGTTTCGAAGGTAATATGATAATAGAATAAAAATTGTCCTTTTCTTTATAACTATGTACCTACCTGATTATCTCAAGAAATAGATAGGTATATTAAATAAAACACGGTGTTAAGGTGGATGTTTGCACACTTTTATCGGGTGATGGAAAAATTATATATTTTTATTTTATTTTAAAGTATTCGGAAAACTTACAGCTAGGTACAAGAGTTACATAAAAAAAGAATAATAACTTAGGGCCAATTACAATTTTTCACTATCTAAGATGGCTAATATAGAAACATAATTTTATACCCGCTCCCCCTCTCCCCTTCTACCTCACACGCACACCAAAAATTTGTTTAGAAATCCTATAGACTAACATACTTACTATTTAATAGGATTGTTAGGTTAGGTACATAGGAGCCGCACTTACGCTTTATACTTTCTTTTTTCAAGTTGGTTATTTTTTATTATATTACTTATTAATATTCTACAACGAATTAAAGCCCTCAAAAGGTAATAAAAAGAAGGGTAAATCAAAACTCTTATATTGGCAACACTAGCATAGATTGACGCATCACTCTCTATGACAATTGAAATCTGAGAAAATAATTAAATATTTAAATAAGACGATACCTAAATGCGATACTTACACGTGAAATGTGATCCCATCCTGTTTCTTTTTCAGACCCACTGCATTTTTACAGGTAGGAATGACACAAGACGGCATAGTTTCGTGAAATTGGTCACGGGTAAAACACGTTAGCGCGTTCCGACGGTCACAAAGTGACTGATCGGTTGCGCATCAAACTACACTATTTAAGGCTAGTTTGAGTAGCTACAGTATTATGCGCGCTCACGGGTTCTGGTTATTCTGTATTCTGAGATAATATCAATCGGAATTAGGAATTTATCAATGCTCGTCGATAGTGTCCACTCTGTATCTCATATCTCATATACTCTTTGTAATATGACCGTTTGTTGATGTAAAAATATTTATTTTTAAATATTTATATAAAATTGTTTTCGGAGTAGAAAATTATACTTACGAGTGAAAGGCCACTCCTTTACTTCTATTCGTGTTTCTTGAAGTGTTTTTGCAATAACGCAATGCACATGAAGGCATATTTTATTTGAAAAAACAATAGCTGTAACACATGTAGTTCTGGCCAGAGCTGGCCATCGACTAAGTGAATGGTGGACCCCGCACCGGTGCGAATCTCTCACGAAGCTTGTTTGAAGTGACTTCTCTAGTACGTAGTACATATATCTCAATGTATCTCATATACTCTTTGTAATATGGCCGTTTGTTGATGTAAAAATATTTTTTTTAAAATAAAAAAGTATTAGCCTGTAATGTCCCACTGTTGGGCAAAGGCCTCTCGTCTCACTGAAGATATCAGTACAGTGAGGAGGTTTCAGGCGTAATCACCACGCTTGCCTAATGCGGGTTGGTGATCTCAACCCCGAGCCATGTTTTTTAAAATAATAATATAAAATTGTTTTCGGAATAGAAAATTATACTTACGAGTGAAAGGTCACTCCTGTACTTTTATTTGTGTTTCTTGAAGTGTTTTTGCAATAACGCAATGCACATGAAGGCATATTTTATTTTAAAAAACGATAGCTTTAACCATTGAGATATACCTATGTACTACGTACTAGAGAGGCTACGTCGAACAAAAATCGTGAAGAGATTTTTTTAATGTCATTGACGGATAGGTCTAGTTGAATGACATTACTCGGGATTTAACAATAGAGATTAAAAAAAATCATCGTAGACTGGACTCTTAGTAGAAATATGTACCTAAATAGTTTTTTTTTCAATAAATCACAGAAGTAAATTTTTATTTTTATTTAACGTATATGAAGAATAATAGCAAAAGGTTTTTTAACCGACTTAAAAAAGGAGGAAGTTTCTCAATTTGTCCGTATATACATGAGTTTTTTTGTGTGCTCGCGGATGTATAATCCGTTGTATATGAACCGATTTTCATGTTTTTTTTTGAAGATATTTTGAGGTATCTGATGATGGCATCCCAGTGAAATGGAGAGAAACTTTTGAAAATCATAGGAGCGACTAGAGCATTTGTTAATTTTTCCATTAAATACTTTAATACTACAATTTAATAAAGGTCTGGAGTCGATCTGATGATAGAACTGCCAGATGTTGAAGACGAAGAATAGTTAAGGGAACTCCTCAACGGTTAAGAGCAGTGACCTTGTGTTTGAGCTTGATTTTTATGTATTGATGAGAATAAAAAAATAATATAAAAAAACTATTAACTCAGACAGGCAATATAAATGCTTGACTTTTAATTGGAATCGAAAGTAATAGATCCATTCCTGGGGCACCCCTTTAATGTCAAAGATTTTTTTTCAAGTCCGTTGTTTTGAAAACGTTTAGTGAAAGCCCTTGTTTACATACTCAATCAAATAATAATCAACCGAAAATGCATAGCCTCGTTTTTGAAGCCTTTTAAGAGTATGGAGCATTTTACCATAATTATATAAAAAACCCATTTAAAAAAAACCGTAAAAAAATCCCGCCCAAATCTGATCAATAGTTTCCGAGAAATGGCAGACAAAAAATAGAACTATGTTTTTAAAACATAGGGTCGAACAAACCTCCTTTTTGAAGTCGGTTAATATAAAAAGATGGTTGATACCTTTAAAATATCAATCGGAATTAGGAATTTATCAATGCTCGTCGATAGTGTCCACTCTGTATCTCATATCTCCTATACTCTTTGTAATATGACCGTTTGTTGATGTAAAAATATTTATTTTAAATATTTACCTATCTAAAATTGTTTTCGGGGTAGAAAATTATACTTACGAGTGAAAGGTCACTCCTTTACTTCTATTTGTGTTTCTTGAAGTGTTTTTGCAATAACGCAATACACATGAAGGCATATTTTATTTGAAAAAACAATAGCTGTAACACATGTAGTTCTGGCCAGAGCTGGCCATCGACTAAGTGAACGGTGGACACCTCTCCGGTGCGAATCTCTCACGAAGCTTGTTTGAAGTGACTTCTTTAGTACGTAGTACCCTGTAGTACCATATATCTCAATGGCTTTAACTCATGAAGTTCTGGCCAGAGCTGGCCATCAACTAAGTGAGCACATGATCCCGCACCGGTGCGAATCTCTCACGAAGTGCTCACGAAGCTTGTTTGAACTTTGAAGTGACTTCTCTAGTACGTAGTACATTAACTCAATGTATATTACCTAGAATTTTATTTGTACTCCGTCTGTTGTATGTTTTTTTCATAGTTTTTTATCCTGACAATCGCCATGGATTTGTATGATCATGAAGGTATAGTAAAATGGATCTATTAGAATCTAGGTTGAAAAGTTACCATAGCAAAAATATATAAATTATGTACTGTCAATGTCTTATTCAAAACTTATTTGTCATAACTGTCATTTCTATGATAATAACATTGACATTTCTTATCATCTGATTTTGATTTCTTTCATCTCCATCCATTCGTTCATTCACAGGTTCATTCGTCGCGACTTCGCTTTTTTTTCGTTTAGTTAGAAAGAGAAAAATCATTGCAATAAATCTAATCAATTATTTTGTAAATTGAAGTTTGATATGGTATATTCTTGAAAGTAATTATTCACGCTTGTATTTAGTGAACAATAAAGTTTGAATAGCTCAAAACGACAAGGAGTTAAAAACGGAGCTAGTTTCTTCAGGCTTTATTATTTATTCAACAAGTGAGCACTAATTTAGACTTCATTTGTGTAAGTATTTTATTGATATTATGTTTTATTATTGTAGTTTGTGAGTTCAAGATCAAATACAAGTATCAAACAAGTACTGCACGCTCATAATTATTATTGTATCCTAAAATATTGCATGCAGCGTTACCTTCAGTTGGAGATGGATCCTACGCAAGGTTGGTTTCACCAACTATCTTGAATAGTATGTTTTGCACTAATTAATATATTGTAGTTGAGATTTGATTACATATGATAGAAACAGTCCGGTTCACTTTTACTGTCGCGACCCTGACCAATATCATGTAGGTAATTTGGAATTCACAAAACTGTAAAAAAAAAACATTTCATAGTACTTTAGTCATTGCACATGCATGTTGTTATAAGTACATTATCATTGTCATTGGACAACAATAATAACTGCTGAAGGTAATGAAAAAATACAATAATTATATCTTGTTTTAGTCTTAGCAAATTTTTTAAGAGATCTTACAAATTATAAAACAAACTTTTTATCATTCTTATTCTATACTATCTTTTTAGTTTCAAATAAATAGTAAATACAGCACTAATAGAAGATAGAAAAGCACTGAACCAATATTATAAAATTCTACTTCCTGATATATAATAATAATTCAACAGATACATTTGCGGAGTCTGTGTCATCAATCTTAGAGCGTAAAGTCAGAGGGTGGTTGGTAGGTGTGATAGACGATATGAGGCGCAGCAGTCCTGTGCAGCAGTGGCTAGACTCTCTCCCCAGCAATGCCACTGAGACAGAGAGCACTGAAGAAGACACCAAAGTAGAGGAACCCAAATCTGACGACAGCAAAGCAGATGAAACCCTCACCGGAAACACAGTCATAGAGCCACCCAAAGAGGAAGAAAGTGCCACAGAAGACAAAAAACTAGAAGTTCCTAATAGAGATATGTGGAAGAGGAAATCTCTTGAAAGTGGAGTTCTGACCAGTACTCCGCAGAAAAGCAACTCAAAGAGGCTACAGAGAGACCACTCTATACAATCTGAAGGATATTCACCAAAGTTCAAAAATCCACTTTTTAGGGATCATTCCTTGCAGGTAATGTTTCAAGAATAGGTCTAAAAGTAATATGCTCTTTATTGAATGTTATATTTTATATGTTCTTCTTATTACAGTCTGATGCCAGTGGTTCAAGCGGTAGTTCTGTGCTTAATGTGTTGGGCGCAAGGAAAGTAGATGCCGAGTCAGTACTCATTGCATTGGGGTTCGGACCTAGTGAGAAACAACAGAAACTGCAGAGAATACCCGACAGATTTCTTGTTCCTTCCAAGGTAATATCCACTGTCCACTGTTATTGATTGGTAGTATCTAGTGAAAAGAAAATTAATCCCTTTGGGCCTTATTAAAAACGCGTACTAAGAACAGTTTAGCTATCAAATGGTTTGTCACTTTCTTACATACCCAATTTTCCGAGGAGCAAAAGAGACAAAACACAATGTAACAGTGTTTTAGTTACACTGCATTTATTAATATGGCGATCTCGGTATAAGTATCCTATTCTCGATTTTCCTTTCTTAAATGTATATATTTAAAAGTAGACAGAACACATATTATTTCCTTATACTGATTTACATTAGTTACTGATAGGTATTATTTTATTTTTAATTACAGTTAAAAGGAATCAGTACAGAAAAGTTTATAAAAGACGAACAACATTCAATGAGGATGCATGACTGTGGAGTATTTGGATACAGAGGATTGACAGGTATGTCTGAAACATACTGTATTTTATGGTAAGGGGGACAGAATTAACAAATACTAAAATAATTATTAACAAATTCATTTAATGACCAAATAGTGTTGACAAAAATTCCAACAATTAATACTTCCAGTTTTCCCGATCAAGCATTTTCAAAATATATTTATTTTCCTTATGTGTTTAAATTATAAATGTAAAAGGAAGGTGGGGAAAATGGAATATACCCAAATAACACCTTGCATTGTTAATTAGTGGATCATTACTTAGCTATAATTGACATCTAATTGGTATCATATTTACTAAGGAGCAACCAACATGTGCTTTAATTAATATTAACTAATGATTACTTTATTAATTAAGTTAATAAGTTTCTTATCTATATGGGGTGACCTAATAATGACGTGTGATATAACTAATGAGCTTCTAGCTTGGTATAACGATCGCTACTAACACCGCTGTGAACTAACAGACCACTGCACGCCGGTGTGTCGCTTTATGAAACCGGTGGCGCCGACTTGTCATAGGTCGTATCAAGTTCCTGAAATTGCTGTCCAGTAAGTATCTACTTTGATTCCATTATGTATATTTGTATTTTTAGCTGAAATATTTTTGTTTTTTTTTTTTACTATTGTTAACACTTTAGTAATTGCACCTTGCACCAAAATGAATCTGTTATTTTAATTTGGGAAATGTTTTCATTTGAGTGTATTTTGAAAATGTATGTTATTTATTTATTTATATGTATTATCGACGTATATACGCTATTCTCGTAAACACATACGAATCCTAATATAATATTATAAATGCGAAAGTTTGTGAGGATGGATGTATGTATGTTTGTTTCTCTTTCACGAAAAAACTACTTGACAGATTTGGACGAACCTTTACAGTAATATAGGTTATACATCAGAATAACACATGGGATACATTTTATCCCGAAATTCCCGCAGGAACGGGTATAACGCGGGTAACACCGCGGGGCGCGGCTAGTATTTTATATATATAGAAACTTCTATTTAACGGTATTCTCTCATACCTACGCCAGTAATCAAACAAACCAATTAAATAGCTTCCTCAAACAAATATGTCCGTTTTGTTTTGATGAATTATTTTGAATAAATTAAATTAAGTAGTTTGCGTCATAAGAACGAATAATAAGCGTTCATTTGAGTGAAGTGATGATTTAATGAGGTTTATCTAGTATGCTCTTCTATTGTTACGTAATATAATACCTATTCATTATAAATTATAGTTTACTATAAAGGTGATACACTCTCACGGGTAACTGTATAATACATTCACCAGTATTCCTCTACTATAAATGGTTTGATATGATAGGATGTTATTTTAGTTATTATTACGTACGTTATTGGTTATACATAACATTTTTAAGTACAAACAGTCCTCAATATATACCTACAGTGTAATCAAATCAAACTTCATATATCTACTCCTTCTAAAGTTGATTAAACCCACGGAATAATACTTAACCACATCATGAAAGAATAGGTACAACATGCCATCATGAATACTTACAAAATTGCAATATTACATTGTATTTGGTAACCTTTCAGGGAATCCTCATGTGCCACCGTCGACAATTGTAGCTAAGATCATGGAGTGCATCCTGCAGGACGACGTGAGCCGCGAGGAGGCTCTGCTCAAGGCGCGCCACTCCATCGCCGACATGCGCGCGCACCCCCCGCACCAGGCATACGCCGCGTTACTTGCTTCTAGACTACGACACTCATAACAACACCGTTACGACTCTATCACTACAAATATCCGACACTCGCGCTACTTGCATCTAGACTACGACACACGTAATTAAAGCTATACGACTCTCCTAACTAGAAATGGCCGACAGTCGCGTTCTCGCCTCTTGCCTACGATACTCGTAACTAAAAATTCAATGGTCAAGAAAGCCCCAGCACATATTTGTCAGTGCCAGAGGGCGTCACAAAAAATTAAGATATAAGCTAAACAAACTAAAACATACCTTCCTTATCGAAGATTACTCGATGAGACTACGACACTCGTGACTAGAATGTTAGAAGGGTGCGCAGCGCAAATATTAGTCAGTGCCAAACGCGATTCTAATAGGTGTGACAGACAACAAGACCTATCCTAAAAATATAGTACCTACTTCTTAACTGAAAACGACTCTTGACAAACTTCAGCTCGAGTTTTTTTAATCATCGCATTTGCTAAACAGTAGCTAATGAATTCAATACCTTCAACTAATATTCAACAAATGAAACACGTTACCATAATAAATTCACGTTATTTTACAAATTACCATAATATAATTGTTTTCTATAATAAGATTACGTTTTCAACAGATGAATTCTACGTATCTGGTGGGATTATTAACATAGGATATTCCATCAATAGCATTCCGTTATTTTTAAATCATTTTTTGCCATAAATGATTTCTTGTCAAATACATAATATACATCAAACACCAATAATATGTGATGGTCTGACAACACTAAGTGCCCGGTTAAAATATACTATGTATAGTGCATTTTTTAAACTAGATTGAGCTTCAACCACTCAGTTCAAACACATAACACTATAGGGATTCTAAGGGTCTTTTTTTACTTGGGTTTAGCATTTGACTTTTATCGTGTTTAATCGTATTTTGTTTTGTTTATCGTGAATATTGCCAAATCACGATGACAGCGGTTACATTTTAATTTTAATTTTTTTGTAAATAAATAAATAAATATACCTGAACAAATTCACACACAATTAATTAGACCCAAAGTAAGCTCTAAGCTTGTGTTATGGAATCTAATTCACTGATACTTCTACTTATAGATAAACAAATCTATACTAATATTATAAAGCTGAAGAGTTTGTTTTGTTTGTTTGTTTGTTTGTTTGTTTGTTTGTTTAAACGCGCTAATCTCAGAAACTACTGAACCGATTTGAATAATTCTTTCACTGTTAGATAGTCTATTTATCGAGGAAGGCTATAGGCTACATTTTATCCCGGATTTCCTACGGGAACGGGCACAACGCGGGTAAAACCGCGGGGCGCTGCTAGTACGTTATAAGAATATATAATTGACACCCAGACGTCGCGTCGTCGCCAACAACTATGTTGACTCCGGGCGGGAATCGAACCGCATACAATGCCCTCTACCTATAGAGAAGAAGTAATGGTTTAAGAATTAAATGTACCTTATTATTACTCTAGAAAAAAATGACTTAGGTTGGAAAATCGATCATATTAATTGGCATTTTAGTCTCGAAATTGATTGTATAATATAATATCACATATCGTTTTACAGCGGACGTAGAACATACATATATATTTTAATAGACAAAGTAGATAGCATATTGCCCTTAACTATTTTGTGACATAAATCATATTTTAATGATATTCTTCTACTAAAGTTTAGACTGATGAAACTAATATTTACCTACTTACCGTAGTGTTTCGTTCGTCGGAAATATTCGAGTGATTAATTAAAGCTCATAGTACATAATAAGTATTAAATATGAATCCTAGTTGTTTGTATTTTATTCGACGTTTAAGGAGTATTTTTCTTAGAAATCTCTTGACATAGGTTGAATACTTCACTGTGCCTATTGTAAATATGCTGCCGATTTTGTTAACGCCAAAAGAACACACATTTATTACAAATATGATATGATAATAATGTTTCTTTATATGATGTCCCTTAATCAAAAAGGGATGTTGAATCATCGTTAAGCAAATTACGTGTCCGCCATTCGTTACATAGGTGGCCGATATTTCTATCAATACCGGCACGTTAATTGTCAGTCGGTGTTGTTTCAATCGTTGGACCATGTCAGAGGCCTTAAGGCAGTCTAAAAAACTCCCGGACACATAGTTGGCCATTGACCTATCTGGAGCTTAGTTGTTCGATTAGTTGTTAACAGAATTGGCACCGAACTACTATTTTAATAAATATATTTGCCATTTAGTCATAGACTCGTGCCTAGATAGGTAGGTACTTTTTATATTTTCAAAATTAATGTTTTCTTATCTCGATTACGGAAGATCTGTACAGTAAATTAATTTATGACCTGTGATTTGTTTAATTAGAACATATTAGTTTTAGGTTTTTAAATGTATACCTAATAATAATATAAAAAATTACTAAAAAATATATTTATATTTTTGAACTAAAATGGGTAAATGGTTATTAAAAACGGCGTTTATTGTACCTAGTTATTTGTTATATCAATAAAAAACTATTCGAAATTCATTTACATTTTCGTCAGTAGATTTCTAATAAATGTTTTGTGATTGTTATTTTTTATCTTTATCCTGTTTAGAGTTTATTAAATTGTAAAACTGTTATTTATTACATTCATTATGTGGGATCAATGTTTGAGGAAGATTTAATTATAATTCTCAAAATAACAAGTCTTTTATTATTAGTTTAGTACTATAATAGAGTTAAACATACAATTATGAACATTAGTAGTAAGTGAGATCATTGTAGAATCCCCCGAACTTATTGTGCCTTATGCAATATTTTCTAAATTCATCGAAGACAAACAACAACGCTGCAAATGGTAGCGATAGAAACCACCTGGAATACACGTTATCGTTTTAGAACGGAGTGAAGACGGCTTCGGGATTTGATCATACGAAATGTTGGATTTCGGTACTAACTTTGGAGGTACTAGCTGCCATGCGTAGTTATAAAATAAATAGCCTGTAATGTCCCACTGCTGGGCAAAGGCCTCTCGTCTCACTGAAGATATGAGTGTGAGGAGGATTAGGCATAATCAACAATCACAATCTAATGCGGGTTGGTGATCTCAAACCTGAGCCATGTTTGAAAAGTAGGAAATATGTTTTCGCTCGACCCAGGACCTCAGTGAGTGCGAGGCGTTATAATAAAGTAATTTTAAAATAATACCTGAATGTACGAGCTTAATAGAAATAAATCACGGTAATAGCATTTTAAGTGTACACACACTCGATATTTGCAGCCAATTTTGCTCTTAACTTGTTTAGTAAGTTTAGTACAATATTTTGTATGCAGCTTACCATCGCACTTTCAAAGGGTAAGTTCTGAAGAAAGTGTTGATTACAGGCGTGTAGCATATAAACATGGCTAGACCCAATTCGAAGAACATACCGGCATTTAAAACTTTGTTTTTCATTCCTAAAACCAACGAGGAATAGGTAATCTAGGTAGACTAAAATACAAAACTCCAATGTAATTCGAAGAAAGTTCTATTTTGCGCTTTTTACTCTCTTCATACACTAAGATTGACTTCGATCAAAGGATGGTTAAGCTGAGCGGCTTTTGCTTGACTTAGAGGAGCTATGAGTGTATATATGTTACGGCTAATACCCGAAGTGCGGCTACACCTAGTTTTAGCCGGTTAGAACTAGGTGCATATATATATATGTCATTTTAATGAAAAGAGAGAGTTTAAACATGAAAAAAAAAATTACCCTAACCTACCGAATAGTAAGTAATTCGGTAGGTTAGGGTTATTTTTTTTTTCATGTTTAAACTCTCTCTTTTCATTAAAATGACATACGGCTAATACCCGAAGTGCGGCTACACCTAGTTTTAGCCGGTTAGAACTAGGTGTAGCCGCACTTCGGGTATTAGCCGTAACATATATATTATGCTGCTTTTTTACTTAGTGTTGGTAGTGAGCGAGCAACTATTCGGAACTTTACATCACTAAGCGCTGTCGTACTAACCAACATGGCATATGGAATTGTATCTCGTCTTGCATACGATGCCGTTCATCATCTGCGTGATGACGATGGCGACGAAGTACGCGGCCTGGCATGCGCGCTCCACCTCCTTGCGCTCTTCGTACGTCCACTCCTGACCGAACGAGTCTTGTACGTCCGTCACGGCTTCGTTATCCCACCGCTGTCGGATGCCTTGCGGTGACAAATGTTTTTTTTTGTAGTTACATATAAAGTGATGGCTCGTTCAATCAATCGATTGGACCGATTGGACCAGTCTGTTTTCGTATTTTAATTCAAGCTTTAACAAGTTAAACTTACTAATAAAGTAAATCTTTAAGGGATTGCATTGCTTAAGTCCCTTAAGTGCCCTCAAAATCCTATGAAAAGGGCTGGATTTTACGTAACTAAAAACCAACATTACCTTTATTAACACTGCATTAACCTTATGATTTCGACATCGCTTACCAAAAAGTATGTAAGGATAAAACCCATGTTCGGCCATCACTACAAAATACGCGAACATTCCCGCAGCAAACTCGATCAGCCCGTGATGACCATAGACTACTCGTAGCATTTTAGCAGAGACTAGCGATTCTCCGGATCGGGGAGGACGGTCCATGACGTTCGACTCTGCTTTCTCATAGGCATATGACACTGCTGGCCACATATCGGTTCCGAGATCGACACACAATATTGTCATTACACCTATAGTGCAGAAACAAGGACCATTAAATAAAGTTATGGGGACTGTGAAGGTGCCAGAAGGAGGGTTAATGGTAAACATAAACTTAGATACATCCCGCAAAATCGGGAACAATCTATAAAGATAGAAACCTCTTCGCTTCGTTCAAAAATCTTGACTGTTAGCGTAGGAGCTGACTTTGTCTTTTAGTTTATCTGATAAACTAAAAGTCAGCTCCTACGCGGGTATACAAAAAGGACATACCTAGTGGTAATGGAATTGAAAACAGAATAAACGCCAGCACAGGTAAAATTTCGGGCACGTTTGAAATGAGGATGTAACAGAGAGATTTCTTCAAGTTATCGAATATTTTCCTTCCTTCTTCTATTCCTATAACGATAGTGGCGAAGTTGTCGTCCATGAGAATGATATCTGCCGTTTGTTTTGAGACCTGCAGAGCATCGGAGTAGAACTCAATATTACGTCTTAACTTTACTGTTTACATATCATTAGTATTTTCGGGTGGGGTTTGATGGTGAAAAAAGGTCCTTATGACCCTGGATTTTTATTTAAATATCGGCTATATAAGGTTACATTCTAGGATCCGTAAGAAGAAATATTCCACATTTTGAGGTTCTTGTAAATTAATATTTTCTACATGTCACTAGTTAATTTGCTTAGTTAGTACCCTCCTGGTAATAATCGCGACTAATTATTAAGTATATTATTTTACTTGTGAGCCAGTAATTCCCATGGATATGCCGATGTCTGCCCGTCTGAGAGCTGGTGCATCATTTACTCCATCCCCCGTCACAGCCACCACGTCTCCTCGCCGCTGGCACGCTTCCACTATTTGAAGCTTTTGCGTTGGAGATGTTCTTGCAAATACTAACATGAACATGAATTGTATAGTTCTTCTAAATTATAAAAACTATATACTGTATATTAGAGCATTTAGAGCCCTATCTCTTTAGGAGCTCGCGCAGTCAGGCCAGGCTGTCGCCTGCCCCTTGGTATCTCTCTCTCTTGCGCTACCAAGCGAATCCCCAGAGCAAACATTAATTGGTTGCAACCAAGCGAAGAGAGTCAATAACATGAGACAAATGAGAGCCATCAACTCATCAAGTGTGAACATTTTTTATATTGCTCGGCAGTCGTAGGTGACAGTCGTCATAGTGTAACAGTAAGATAGAAAAAAAATACTCAGTGCCTACCGATCTCATAATACTTCTCCAAAGTCCAATTTAGTAAATCCGGAGTCATATTCCTCAAATCTGAGCCAGTAATGATATGGCATTGGGGTGAGGTAGCAATTCCGACATCGTACGCGATAGCGCGGGCAGTAGCGGGGTGGTCTCCGGTCACCATCATCACTCTGACACCTGCCGAGCGTACTCGTTCTATTGCTGATCGCACCTAAGAAAAGTATAATCATTTCATAGTAACGCTGCCTTGGCTTTCTCCAGTAGATCGTAAGACATACCGAGCTACAAACCAAAATATATCTGCATTATGCTACAAACGAATATTTCTTGAGCTATGAAATCTGCTACGGACTAGCAAGATGCATTTTACTACGAAAAAGTAATATGATTGCGTATTTTAGCTGCGTATATTCCTTGAGCTACGAAAACTCATCTGGTCTACGAATATTACTATTACTTACAACTCTTTCCTGGCTACGAAAACTGGTGCGACTTTAAACTTGGTTCGCTATTTTTTCATTGTGATTTTATCACCAACCGTAAACAATTTACTTAGGTTACACACAACAATTTGTAAGACATTTTTTTATTTCTGTTGACTTACTTCTTCTCTTGGGGGATCCATAATTCCCATAATACCTAACAAACGTAGACCTTGTAAAGGAAAATTTACATCCTCGGTATTGAATTCAAACTTTAAAGGGTATGATTTTGGGTCCAACATTAGATCAGCAAATGCCATAATTCTTTCACCTTAAATTAACATAATTTTTATTAATGTTAATGACATCGATTACCTACCTACTAACATTTGACAGCTACTTTCAGCAAGTAACTGAAATTGCTTGCGCATTACCTGTATTAGCTAATGTTTCAGTTGCTGTTTCTGCTATCGATGATATTTCTTTGTTCAAGTTGATGGTGTTGTTATCGGAGGCAATAGTTGAGCAACATTTTATTATACATTCCGGAGCACCCTTCATAACGAGAAAGTATCGCGACGCAGCCACGTCTAGATGCACGCTTACCTGAAGAAAATATATCATTGTGTATTCCACTAGGATCAAAGGTTCCAATTTACTTTTCAAACGGGTTTGAGATTACCAACCCGCAATATGCAAGCGTGGAGATAACGCCTGATTCCCTCAATGAACTGATATTACCCTGAAGCCGTTGCCAGCCCAGCAGTGCGGCATTACAGGCTTATACTTTACTTTTTCTAACTTACTTGATATTTATTAACAGAATTGAACGGTATCTCAGCTATTTTGGGGAACATTTCTCTGATTTGAAACAGGTCGTCTTGCTGTAATATGAAGTTCATGATGGCCAGTTCCGAGGCGTCGCCCTGGACGCCTCCCCCCGCGACCCTCGACGCGTTACTGCACAGCGCACCACACTTCATCAGTGACGCGTAAGCTACATGAATAACATAGTTGGTGTAAAACATTAAAAATTCGCCTCCGAACTACTCTACGTTGCTTGGAATCGTATAATCGGCATGCACCTACAAAAATAGCAACAAAGATGTTAGGAAAGTCGATGGTAAAAAATATACACTTTCATACTTTTTAAACTCACACGATTTGCACTCATTATACTAAATGAAACGGGTCTGTATCGCGTTAGATATTTTAACGTATTTTACTAAAATACGTACCCGACGTTTCGAGTGGATTACACCACTCGTGGTCACGGGATGACTGACTGTATTTTAGTAAAATACGTTAAAATATCTAACGCGATACAGACCCGTTTCATTTAGTATAATGAATATACACTTTATCAATTAATGCCACTGACTCGTATCTTACCTACATACGTTATAGGTACGTTACATTAATCTATACTAATATTATAAAGCTGCAGAGTTTGTTTGTTTGAACGCGCTAATCTTAGAAAATACCAAACCGATTCGAATAATTCTTTTTGTAATAGATAGACATATTTAACGGGCAGGCTATAGGCTACTTTTTATCGCGAAATTCCTACAGGAACGGACACAACGCGGGTAAAACCGCGGGGCGCTAGTACGTATTAAAATTACCTTACCTTTATTGCCTTGCAGCTTGGCTGTAAACAACATAAGTAATAGTTTACCAATGTTACAATATTTAGTTGTAGTTTTAAGAACCAACTCATAAAAATAAATACAAACTTGCGATTTCCCCGTCGGCAACAGCGTGCGTGTTGTTATACATCCAGACATGTTTCACCGTCATCTTGTTTTCAGTCAAAGTGCCCGTTTTGTCCGAACATATTGTATTGCAAGCGCCCAACGCTTCGATAGCTTCCAGGTTTTTGACGAGGCAGTGCTTTTTGACCATATGCTGGGCGGTGAGAGTCAAGGATGCAGTGACTGTTGGTTGAAGTCCTGGTACACAAATTGTACGTAAAATAAAGAGTTGCACTTTTGAACTAGTATTTTTCCAGTTATTTAATTTACTACTTGAGGATAATGCTTCTGTGAGTGAGAAGTTGTATGAAATTTGGCTTTACGCCGCAGAAACGGCTAAACAAATTTTGATGAAATTTTACTTTAGGTGTACTTACTAACTACCATTGAGTTAAAATGTACTAATTAATTACTACTTTGAAAACGTTTATCTTTAGTCATAACATAACTCATAATGTAAATTACATTAAATATGGAATTACATGATTACAACTTAAACTAGAAACAGTACCGACTGGAGGGCGTTGCTACTTACTCGTACAAAAACAAACCTTCAGGAATATTAGCGACAACGATGCCAATGACGAAAATACTTGTTTGCATGAAGGGGTATCCCAGTAAGATAGAGGCTATCGCTATGAAGACGCCGAGAGAGAGAGCCCAGACGGAGACGTAGCGCATGAAGCGGTCGATCTCGCGCGAAAGCGGCGAAGGCGCGGGCTGCAAGCGCGCCGCCAGCCCCGCCACACGTCCCAGCGCTGTCAGGTCGCCGCAGCACAGCACTACACCTGAGAGAGACACCTACTTACACGCTATTTGACTAATAAGGGGTGCTAATCGAAATTCGCATCTAAACTACTCTACGTTGGTTCAAAAGAACTTTTGGACCTTTTGGGTCGATTCTTTTAAAAGTGTTACTAATTGCATAAAGAGGAAGAATTGTTTACAATAATGTTTCGGCGAAGGTATGTGGGAAAATCACATTTTTTTCACAGGATCTATTGGATCTTCGGTGGACCCACCGCACGGAACAGCAAGTAAGTACATAGTTAATAATCTTAGGCAGTTATATCATTCCATCAATAACCAATGGCCTCACCACTGAAACATCGCCAGCAATCGCTTTATTTTACATTCACCTACGCAAACGAACCCGTCTACGTATTTATGTGTATGTGTCCCATACCTATAGCCCATCCTTCCACGCACTGAGTGGAGAAGAATGCAACATTCGGCGACTCCAATATGTTGGGTATTCCGTCGGTATTCGATCGGAATACAGCTACAGATTCTCCCGTCAGTGATGAATTGTCGACCTACAATGAAAATAAACTATTAAAAGTAGACCAATTCTACATAGCCAAATTTAGACCTTCAGGGAACCTAAGCAAATGGCATTTGCACTAATTAATGTAAACAAGAAAGAAAATAAATCTAGAAATTAGAACAAATAACGGTAGGTATTTCTTAAATTTTTCTTTTAAGCTATGTGCCTATACTGACCGGAAATAAAAACACGCTGTAAGTAAATTGTCGGTCCCGGTTGTAATAATCGACCATGTCGGAGGCCTTTAGGCGGTCTAAAAACTCTGACGCCAGGGTTGGCCACTAACTACTCGAACTTAGGTAGGTACTAAAAACCTCAAGATATGTTTTAATATTAGTCTCTGATTACTCTGAACCCCTTGCTGTTGATAATGCGGATGTCCGCCGGAATGACGTCACCAGCCTTCACGTGGACCACGTCGCCTTTGACGATGTCCCGGACCAGCGTGTCCGTGTTGACTACGCCGTCCCTCATGCACGTGGCGTAGTCCGGAATCATGCTGTTGAAGGTCTTCATTATCTGGAGGAAATCTTGTGTTGAGTACCAAGGATTTTTGTATGGCTGATAGATTGCATACATTTTGACATACTTAGTAATCGGTTCGTAGTATACAAAGCCGCCTGCGACCGAAAATCGACCGTGTAAATGGCTATGACACAGTACTTTACTGCTTAGACTGACTAAATCGCTTCAGTCGACTGACTAACTCGCCTATTATGATTACAAAGTTCTGACTACTGAGTTTTTGTTAGGTTAATACGTAAGTCGCAAACCTATCTATAATTTAGAAAGTTACTTATAATTCCATAGTTACCTTAGAACTTTTAAACGTTTGATAAAAGCTAAAAAGCCCACAAACAACATCGACACAAACCAATACACATCCTAGGTAAAGGTTGTCTAAAGATGGGTTTAGTTTGCCTGATGCTTCTATTATGTACGCTATCAGACAGAGGATAGCGCCGAACCAGATTAGAACTGAGAAACCTGAAAATTTACGATTAATGCCATATCATAAGTTCACAAAGGCTATCTTTTTACATAGGACCTACCTAATCTACAAAGTGTAAGTATACCGAAATACTGGAATGTTGACTTTTCAGCCACTTTTGTTGTCGACTGTGCCATGTGCCTACCTTATTAATGAAAGATAGTTAAGTCACAATAGTAAATTGATTTGAATAATCCTTTACCTGAACAAAGAGATTTGAACAGTACGACTGGCCACCCGTTAAGCGTCGCTGGCGTGAGACTGTTGGGCCCGTGATACAAAAGGAGTTGGTGCGCCGCGCTACTCGATAATCCAGTCTCTGGGTTCGTTCCTAATTGTTCGTATAATTCCTCTAAAACATTTTATATCAAGTACATAGGTACCTATAGGAACCAAAACCTAGGTTCAACAATCCCATAATGCTACTATAGAAAACATTGTGAAGTTGCTTGAATTTTATTGTTTTTACAGAGGTGACCTTTGTGCAGACATGGGTTAAAAAAAACATACATATATTTTTTTAACAATATCATGAATATGACTGAAAGTGTGGTAAATTTTTTAATTATCCTCTCTCTCATAGACGTTTTCTCCGTACTGGAAACGATTCCACGACGTTGTACGAACAAACATTACTTACTCAGAGGTAGTAGATGTGTGTTTGTTTGTATCTCTTCCTTCAGCAAACATAATCGAGTGCTGCTTAGGTCCCGCGACCGGAGTCCTTTCGGTTTTTTCGGACGAAACAAGTCCGATATTGAAGTAGTACTTGAACTTTTAGTTTTTAACATTATTAGTTACAATATTTGGTTTAGTAAATATCGAAAGCTTATTTACGCAACCATCGCTAATCTAGTAGGCCATCTAAATATTTATTCAAATTAATTCTAAATGAATATACATTATACGATGGTTGATATACCTTATTTTAAGTAATTACTAAGTAATCAACCAAATTAAATAAATAGAAACAAAGCATGTTCAAATACATACTTTTATGAAAGGTAGATTATAAATCAATAACATTATACTTTACTTTGTAACGCAGGCAATCACTCCATAAGTATCTCCACCACCGTCGCGCATAAGGAGCCGTAACAGCTTCCTCAGACAGCATAGTCTGAGTGGAAGACTTGCTCCTAAAACTGAGCCGGAGCTATGGAATAATAAGTTCCTTCCTCCGTTATCTTTCGCTCCACTATCTGAGAAACTGCCACCGGGTGGCGATCTTCCCTGGGCAAATTGGAAGTCACTTAATAGGCTCCAAATTGGTGTTAGAAGATGCCAACAAAACCACGTTAGATGGGGTTTCTCGGATAACGATAGCTGAGAGTTTGGAGCTGTCCAAACCATGTCTCACTTATTACAGTGTTCCAACAGCCCCCTGTTCTGCATTGTGGAGGATCTTCGGGAGGCAAATAACAGTGCAATAGAACTGGCCAAATTCTGGTCTAAACACAATTGACTTAAAATAACCATCTCAACTCTATTAGAAGAAGTGTAACTATTTAAAAGTGTGATCAGTAACTCATTCTGATTAAAAAAAGTATATGAACACAAAAAGTATTTCCAAAAATATTAACATTTATTTATATACAAACCTGAATATTTAACCAAATTAGAATACATTCCCTATATACATTCATTAAAAGTACCATTCAATGTAAATCTAGATAATTTTACATATTATAACAATAGTACTTATTTATATTAATTTCCTTTGCACCTTTTGCTTATATGATAGTAAATGCCTTTTGTACAACTGGTTGATACTATAACTTGCTGTGCAGTGTAGAGACTCCAGCTTCCCATATCTTGTCAAGAGCCTTAATTTCTCTGTCATTGGCCTCTAATAGCTGGTCTCTAGTGATGTCTTTCAACATTCTCTTAGTAACATATATTGAGTTCATTGGTAACTTTGACACTTCCACAATCTTATCCCAAACTTTACTTTGTAATTCTTCTTGTTTGTACAAATAGTTGACAAAGCCACACTGTAGAGCTTCTGCGGCACTCATTTTGTGATTGTACAGCAGCATTTGAGTAGCCTGAAATTATAACTTTGTTACACATTACAGTAAGTGTTATGTTAGGAGAGTAATGAACCAAACAAACTATTCAGCTTTATTATATTTATATTCTAGCTTAGAGTTTAGTTTGGGTCTAATTAACCTTGTTATAAATAAATGATTTGATTCAATATGAGGCCTGTGCACTACAGTGTAATATGATGTCCATCAGGCTACTACTAATGAATACCATTACTTTTTACATTACTTTCATTTTTCATTATTGGAAAAGAATTACACCTTTATCGAATGTTGGATAAATGAGAGACTTTACAAACCTTCCTTTCTCCAATCAGTCGTGGAAATGTGACTGTTGAACATCCTTCGGCAACTATTCCCAATTTTGTGAATGGTGTATAGAAGTACGACTGAAAACAAAAAAAAAATATAAATACTTAGCAAAATAGAAAGAACATGAATCATAATAGTGTTATAACAGATGATTGATACTAACATTTTCTTCTGCAAATACTAAGTCACAAAGAGCTAGTGTGGTTGCAGCAATGCCTATAGCTGGTCCATTGACTATAGCAACCAGCAGTTTGGGGAATGTTATGAACGCCTTGATATACTCATGCAAGATTTTGGAGAACTCATTTGACTTGCTTTTCTGTGCTGACGGTGAGAAGTCATTGCCACTGCTGTAGAAGTCTCCAGTACCAGTCAATACCATAATCGATATGTCGTCGTCAAAGGCCGCATTGTTCAGAATACTTATCACTTTTAAGTACATATCTTCATCAATAGCATTTTTCCGTTTGGGTTTATTGTATTGCACTACCTTAATACCTCCTTGGCGTGTCACCACAATAGTTTCTGTCATTTTAATTTAAATCTGAACTTGGAAGCGTTGAAAACTAGAACACGAGTTGATAGCAATATACTAGATTAACTAGGCCAAAGATTTAAGCACTTTAGAAACCGAATAAATTAACCGACTGATATTAAGAAAGGTAAGTTATAAAAATGATAAGATAAGTAACCATTAATTGAAAACATTCAGACACACAACCACTGACCAGAAAGAAATTACATTTTTTTTTGTTTGTGTCCCGACGAATAACACCGGTTTACTGTAAAGGTCCCAGTACACAATGGCCCATGCTGGCCCACTGCTAGGTGCCATCGCCATTGTGTAGGGGGGCAATGGTATGTAGTGGCGGACAATAATAATTATCTATCCATCCACCATCGCCCTTTGTGCCATTTCTTTTTACATTTTTTGACATTTTGGCTATGCAGTTTGTGAAGAATATATTATCATGCATTTGCATACTGGTTACGTATAAGTGAATATTCGTATTTTCTATGTTTAAAATAGCAATAATTCGAGAACAGTGCACCGTAGAAGAAAAAGTGTTGAGATCTTTTTTGTAGACAATTTTACGATCTACAAACTTTGTTTGAACTATTTTTCGGTAGCTCTCATTGTTTCAGAGATATACGCAAAAAACGCAAATTTGTGACCTTTAACCTCGAATAAAAAACCACGCACAAGTGGGATCGATGGGGACTTTTCACATATAATTTGTAATGACGTATTCAAGGCCTGCACAAAAATCCAGCTTGTTGGGAATTAATGCAAACTGGAATGTCTAATTTAACTGGAGTACATTGTGTAAACACCAAGTGAACGTGCCCTACAGTTGTGCATTGCAAAGCATGGCCCATCACAGGCCATTGTGTACTGGGGCCTTAACATACAAAGATAACATTTTGACAGTTAAAATCTTTCTCAAATGTCACTGTAAAATTATATACCTTTAAGTTAATCAACGTCAACATGCCATGCCTATCAACAATTCAAACAATAAATGTCAAATTTGACCTAGAGTTCTAATATTTGTCCTCTATTTCCAATAGTTTCTATGTGGTTTCTATGATTTCCATTTCCATTCCAGAATTCCTTCCCCAATTCCTATTTGGTGTCGTGTTTTATCCACTATCAAATTTCATATCTCCCCTCTATTTTTTTTACCAGTTTCATAAGCCCTACCTTCCCTTGCCTAATCTTTTATAATTTAACATCGATCAATCCATGGTATAAATCTAGCCTTGAAGTGAGAATGACTGATTTCATGTGAAATTGTAATGATAACAATTAAATCTACCTTATTTAAACTAAACAACATTAGAGCTTTACATAAAATACGTACTCTCTGTGATGATATAGTTGTTAAACAGCATAGGGGTAATAAAAATAGTAAAATGTTTAAGTCATCAGTCACTAATCTTAAAGAAGCCACTAAAGAACAGGTTCAAGAGTTTTTGGACTCGTTTGATACAGTTCTAACTGATTGTGATGGTGAGTAATCATTCGTAATATCTTCTTAGTTATAAGACACTGCTTACACAAATAGCAATTCTTTACTACCTATATCCTTTACTCATTTTACAGGTGTCCTGTGGATTGACAATAATGCTATACCAGGATCAGCTGATGCTATGAACTATTTCCGTTCTATAGGCAAGAAAATATTTTATGTGACTAACAATTCTACCAAAATCCGTGGAGATTTTGCAATTAAGGCACAGCAGTTAGGGTTTATTGCTAGTCAGGTAATACTGAGATAATTTTTTTCAGCAAGTACAGAAGATAATAAACATTTTGAAAAACACTAATGTCACTAAATTAAGGGATGGGTGGTTTATAGACTTGTGTGGCAAAATTGTGTAATTGGAGAGAATTTTTAAATATTACATTTACCAAGTGTTATTTAATAGTAAGATCTCTGCTAGGCAAAGTGTAGCTCACTGAAGGTACAATGAGGAGACATAATTTAAAATTTTGTGAAGTGATGCTGTGTATAAAAAGAAATTTTTTTACAGGATGAAATTCTGTCTACAGCGTACTTAGTGGCACATTATCTGAAAGGAATTGGATTTACCAAGAAAGTATACTTGCTAGGGTCTAATGGTATTGCTGAGGAGTTGAAGGCAGTTGGCATCAGGCATACGGGTACAGGAGTACGTATTTTTGAAGTTCTTTTTGTGTATTAATTTTTAATTTTATTTTAAATTTGCACATTGAAATTTCAATTACACTTACTTCATTTGATATCTTTTTAAATGAATTATTAATCTCGGAGAAAAGCCATATTATTTATGGATGAAAACATTATCATTACCAATTACATATCTATAGTTCTTAGTTCCTTTCTACTTTGTAATTATTATTTCAATTGTTCACAGCCCGATCATGTGAAGGCTGATTTTAAAAATATGGTAACATCAGACTTGGATCCTGAAGTCGGGGCAGTGGTCGTAGGTTTCGATGAACATGCCAGCTATCCAAAATTCATGAAAGCTGCCTCATACTTGGCCTCAGAAGAATGTTTGTTCATTGCCACAAACACTGATGAGAGGTTCCCTAAAGGAGGATCCATTGTAGTTCCTGGTACTGGAACTTTGGTCAGGGCAGTGGAAACATGCTCGGAGAGAAAAGCCCTGGTTTTAGGAAAACCTCATGAATATGTGAGGAAGTTTTTGGAGTCTTGCGGACTGAACCCTGCTAGGACATTGATGATTGGCGACAGGTGAGCATAGGCAGTTTATATCACGCTAAGAAATAAGTAATTAAGTAACAGAGTTGTTTCCTACCCTAGTTTGATAGCAGAAATTACAATCTATTTGTGATCTTCTCCTTTCAAAGTTGATTGAGTAACTACTTTTGCAAAGCATACAAACAAACATCAATATTATTTTTTATTTCCCCAGATGCAACACTGATATTGAGCTAGGCGTACGTTGCGGATTCCAAACTCTCCTGGTAATGTCTGGAGTTACATCCAACAAGGAATTGGAAAAAATACGTCATGAAAAGAAGCCGCCATTGCCCGACGTTGTGTTGCCAAAATTAGGCGACCTACTTTCTTTAGTACCATCATAATTTCATCATTACCATATTCTAAAAACGAAGCCTTACAAATATAAATAGTGTATACTTATAGATAGAACTAACTAATTTATTTATTGAATAGTTATTAAATTCATAAGGCCTTTTTTAAATCTTTAATCTACTTTCCTAACCCAGTCTTCAATGGAATCTTTAATATAACGCTTAAAGATAAAATAAATGCATCCCAGTATTCATTTAATTTAACTGCACATATATTTAGTGTCAAATACAATGCATGATAATAAAAAGTGAAATTAAACCTGTTTTTATTTGTAAGGCTGCATTGCATATAGTAGCAGTTAATACGTATGTGACACTTGTGCAAAATAGCGAAATTTACTATTTATTAGAATATTAATAGAAAAATATACATAAATAATTATATGAATGTTATATTAATCATAAGTTTCACGTGTCTGTAGATATGTGTCAGGAGCCAATTTTTATAAGCACCAAAGTAATTTTTCTATAAATAAATTAGATAAAATGACACCCAAGTTTACTTTGGTGCTATAAAATAATTGGTATAAAACGCTTGTAATAGATGCAATAATTATAATATAGAAACACATTGTTATAGTGAAATTATAGTTTATAATGTCAATTATTATTGTGCTAAATATTTTCGTAAAAGTGTACTGTCACTATGTCTTTATATTAGTAGTATTTATTTTGCTACAGTATGTGTAATGGTGACATTGAAGCTATGTATGAAACGGGTGTGTAATATAATACTATACTTAGCTTAATTTACAACTTACAAACTACATATAACCTTATGGATTTTTAAACTTAATAAATGATGCCCACGCTGGAAACCTTTATGGATTCTATGAAATGTAAAATGTACGTCTTAAAATCTTCCAGAAATATAAACAGATTCCTCAAATAATTATTGGTCAATAATGCAATGGCTTATAATGTGTGCACTAGGCCTGGCTTGTCGCATTTGTTGGTATATTTTAAATGGTTGTGACGAAAATTGTATCAAGTTGCAAGTGTCATAATAATTTTGTCAATAAGTGTAAATTCATGTCTTAAGAAATAATTATACATATATCTAAAAACTATCAATGTATGAAAATGTATTCATGAAATTAGTCTTTTGAGTAACTAACAATAAAAATGTAAAAGAACTATAACTGCTTACAAAGTATGAAAACGTGCTTTTAAAAATGTATATTTTCTATCTACGTATTAATTAATATAATGGTTATGTACATGTAATGTACAATATTTTTTTACTTATTTCTTAAATGTTATCGTTTCTTACGAAATCTACTATCTATTTAATGTTTAAATAAACATATTTTGTAATAAACTACTGAAATTGAACATCAACTCCACAATAGACATTTAGGATCCGCACTTTGATGATTAATAGATGCTTTTCATGTTTGTGAAATGGATTTGACACAGTAACTTCTACTGGCTCGTAAAATATTTATTTACAATATAATAAAAAATGCGATACGTATATGTAACAACTAACTTATTTTTATTTATTCCATTAACTTGTTAAGAATTGTTCCACTACATATATAGTATTTATTTACCATTTCTATTGTTACTGTCTAAGAGTTAGTACATTGCTCTAAAAGCATGCGATTTGTTTCGTAAAACTATTTTTGAGTCGTAGGCGGAATGATTGAAGTAGCAGTTCTGTTATAATGAATGCGTAATTCTGACCCGGAATAATATATGGGTCAATCTTTAAACTAGTTGATTAGCTATGGGAACTGCTTGTGCTATGATTATTACGTAATAAGTTGCGAATTGAAACCTCTTGAATTCATTATTAGTGTTGTTATGTTTAAAACTTGAAGTTTCGGCTTTTATGTTTGAGTTTATAGACAAATAAATACCCACACGTTTAGTTTACTTTTCTTTTCACAAGAAACTAAACATCGTGTGTCCAGAGTCCAGACTGTGTGTTGCTGAACAATTCTCATACTACCAAATCTTATTGTTGTATTCAACTAGCAGCGCTCCGCGGTTTTTCCGCGTTGTGTAGGTTCCCGTGGGAATTTCGGGAATTTTTATACATATAAACCTTCCGGAAAAATTAAGCTACCTATTTATTGGTGAAAACCGCGTGAAAATCCGTGCATTAGTAGATATTTGAGTTTATTGTGAACAGACAGACAGACGCGGCCGAGGACTTTGTTTTATTCTATGTAGTGATAGTGCTTCTAATTCCTCTAATTAAAGGATAAACCTCTAAAAAAATTACTTACTGACTATTTTTATACCTATTTTTGTGTTTTTTTTATAAGTAAGATTCGTGCGTTTTGTGCGAAAACTGTGCGTACATGCGTATTTAGTGAATGAGTGCGCATGCGTGGTGGTGATCGTCGCGCGCCATATCTCGGCCGAGCGCTGGTGCCGGGCTTGTCAACATTTGGGTGTGCGTTTAGTTGAGCTCGAGGCATTTTCGCGCCAGTCAGTATCATTGCAACTACGCAAGACGCGCGTCGTCGGTGGTACCATTCATCCCATCCATTGATGGTTACAGAGTGATCTCATTTTAATAGCTGTTCTTGTGAATAATGTGAGTATCGTTTCAGTCATTTCAGCCTAAAATATTTACGAGTAATCTTTGCCTGCTCAATAATTTCGCGCGATTATGCTATTTGATTTGATTATAATTAGACCCGGGGTCTGGTATAGGATTTTTTTAATTTTTTTTAACTATGCCTAATTAGGCAAAAGCTTACAAGGGCGATAGGTACCTAATCTAATTTATACATAATTTATTTTCTCGTACTGATTTAAAGAAACAATGGCAGTAACCCATAAGCTGCCAAAAATTTAGTTATATTGAGTATACAAAACAAAGGAATTACGAGGGGTGGAATCAAACGGGAGGGCATGGGATGGCGCCCACTTGCCTCGGAGTGAGTTGATGCCGACACTCCCCTATTTATTTTTATGGAGGATCGCTCGTGCCAAACGATCTGCTTTATTCGTGGTTTGGGATTTTATTTTATGCGTATCTAGAACTACGGCACTAGCGTCACTTACGAGCTAGAGATTCGTGACTCTAGGAATTAAATAAGTGCAAATTACTTAGATTTATTTACTTAACAATGTTATTCTGTATCGTGTACACTGTGTCCTCTGTCTAGTTACGCACACAGCTAAGTACCTAAGTAGATATGTAGTAATTTGTACGTTTGCAATTTAGGCACTACATTAGTACTCATATAAATTGGTAATAGGTAAGTTCAACCTAGTACCAATACCAACCTTGTATCTTGGTGCTTAACCATAACAAAACGATTTATTTATTATCTATTTGTTTGTACCTATGTACTGGTGTATACGTTCAACCTTCACACTTGTGTTTAACAATAGCGACGTGATAATGAGTGATTATTCGTAATTTATTAAAGTTTTTCCGACGATATAGACGTTATCTGAAGCACTGTTCCGGCCTGCAATTTCACGATAACAAAATATTGTTTACGACATTGTTACGGTGTGTTGGTAATATGGGAATTGGATTAGGATTACACCTGTTTAACTGTTTATTTTATATTATGCACCTTCCTATGGTGATTCATTTTAATGGTAGATATTATACCTCAACAAATGGTGTACAATTCTCAATATATTATGATCTAGCTGCGCCCCGTGGTGTTACCCGCGTTGTGTCCGTTCTTGCGGGAATTTCGGGATAAAATGTATCCCAAGTGTTAAACTGATGTATAACCTATACTATTGTAAAGTTTCATCCAAATCCGTCCAGAAGTTTTTTCGTGAAAGAGTTACAAACATACATTTATCCATCCTCACAAACTGTCGCTTAAAAGACGTTACATTTATTAGGTATGTTGTTCGTCAATCTATAGTAACGTTTGGTTTATCTGTTATTTAATTTGTGATTATTTTGAACAGATTTACAATTGGGTCGATGATGCCTCCGATCAATTAGTATGCTTACTTTGTACTTATCGTACAATGACATCATTGTGCATAGAATATCTAATAATAGCATCAGTTTTAACTTACCACATAAGAGGTACCTCCCTCTAGTTCAAATTTAAGTAAAGTAAAAAATATTTTGACGTGGAAAGTAGTGCTTCTCTGTGGGTAAGTCACGCGATATTGGGTTAACGACACGAAACTATAGTGCTATAGTTATGGGATCTAAGTACCCCTTTTAGGCTTTTACCTATCCATTAAAAAACTCTACCTCAGACTATTTGTAGCGAATAACACCTCAAGATAGCTAATAACTAAACGTAACTTGCCTTCCCCGGTGGTAAATATCTACAGCAAAATAACTTTACATTGTTGTATAACTACCATTTAAACCTATTTTTATGTTAATTGAGGAGGGGCACTGCTGTAAATACATAAGTCGGTAGAGGGCAGCCTGGTAGGTACTTTACTTCTTAGATTAAAATCAGAGGGGGATAAATAAAATCGATTATTAAAAATAAGCAACGTTGTTGAAATTGGTAAATATTCATTTGGTTGTTTAAAAATCAGTTAATTTTGAGTTGTTTTAAAAGGTCATGACACGGCGTGATTGAGAGCCTGTTGAATGACTGCATGATTATTAATAGATAGATAATGGAAGGAATACGAGTTATGAATCTATTCTTAGGTATGAGTACCTACCATTATGCAAGGTGAGTAGATTCTCTATTATCTTCTCAATGGATACCTCATAAATACAAGTTTTTATCTATTATTTTAACAGTTCAGATTTGTCTAACTTACTTACCGTTAATTGAAACTGAACTGAGATATGGATAAGTTGGTAGTTACATACCCAGACTTGATTAGACAGGATTAATATAATCTTAATGCTTTTCTAAATTTTCTAACATACCTCAGTCAGTGTGCCTCAGTCCTGCCTGGCTGCCGTCTCGTTTAGGGATTCTCAACGAATTTAAGAACGAACAAAATTAGGAGTCTGCTATTTACTTATCAAGGTACCTATCTAAAGTCTACTAACTTCACAGCTTCCCTGTATGAACAGGAACACCAGCTTATACTAATAATTATTATGTGGTTTGCTACTCACTACAAAAATCTTCTTACATATACTAATGAAGTAGGAATGCATAATTCATCTATACTAAAAATAAAACTGAAGTTTATCTTTTTAACTACCAGTCCTATTTAAATAATTCTTTTTGTAATGGATAGCCACATTCAACGGTAAGGTTATAAGGCTATTTTTCACCCGGAAATTCCGCACGGGAACGGGCACAACGCGGTTAAAACCGTGGGGCGCTGATAGTATTTTATGCGTATGTAGTGTACATATACAATTCTACGTAATCTAGTGACTAGGAAGCCAATTTTCTAGTTCCATTTTCACTAACAATACAAGCTAAAAAATGTTGCTGAAATATTAACCTTGATATTTACATATACGTAGAATTACCAGCCTGCAGGCACTATTAAGTATTCTATAGTAAACTAAGTCAAAGTAACTTTAGTGCCTATTGTTAGCGACGTGGTAAATATTAGGTACCTAAGTTGAGGTTCCTTCACCTAGCCATTGTTTTCCTGAGTAAAACTCCCCAAGCTTAGGAAGTGAGATAGATAGTTAAGTAAGTAGTTTCGTTAGGTACTAAACATCCTATTAGATCTAAATACAGTAACTTAAGATATCTTCGAGACGAAAATTTGACATCATGTACCTATCTTTGGATTTTAATATTAGTTATGGTTAACTACATTTGACTTGACCATTATAAATATGGTTTTTGTTACTACCAAGAACCAATACTACTGAGCATAGTAAGCGTAGAGCTTAAATATGTATTTTTTATATAGCTACGTAATTAATGTAATAAGTTAAGGTCTACATCTTTAACGACCAAGCTTATTAGACAGAACTTCCTAAAGCTGGTGCATATTAATTGATTTGAAAGTTTGATGTAATCAAATGAGTCTGGGTATACCTATAGATAAACTAAAGAAACTTGCAAGACCGTCCACATTGACTCTAGTTTTTCGCACGCCATCATACTTTCCAGATTTCCCTCCATTTGCAGATGGGTCGTTATCTTTACACTTTCGCTCTTGAGCCATTTAAGCTTGCTTAATGAAGATAATTTACGCACTTACTTATACTAAGCCGGTCTTTAGACTCGTACTGAATCGATAGATTTGTCGTCTTGTTAGGTTAGGTACCTAATAAGGTAAGTAATTATGCTCTTGAGGAGCTACTCAACTTGAGTACATACTTAGAGTTATCATGAGTGCCCACATACCAACCTGAGCGTTAAAACCTACCTTACTCACTTAAATATCTATCTAAATAAGAGGACCTAAAGTCCCGGTATACATAACCGTCAAAAACATAATATATCCTCCTACTTTTGGCATCGCTGTAAAAGATAATTAGGTTTTTACTTCGTCGCATAATCTAGGTAATATTTAACAAGATTAAGTTAAGTTGCCTAGTTAAGTAACCCTAACTAACCCACCTTAATGATCCCTGTTAGTTTCCATTCGCATAAACAAGCTTTAATTAATATTCTGCTCATACCTATCGATTACTCACTTCATGATTATAAGTTCCGACTATTGTTCCATTTTTGCTTTACGTCCTATTCGGTGACGATTTTTAATAGCTATGTGATAAATAATAATTAATTGCCATTGTATTTTTATCTGTAAAAACACGTCGTTTCAATATCCTTAGTAAACAAACTTATGTTATCGCCGTATTTTGAATTACCATAGAAAATTAAATGCTATGAGTAATTGTTTGCAATTTAAGTAACCATTTGGGTACGTAGTTCTAAATAAGTCTAGGAAGTCTCGGGAAATTAAATTTGGGAATATAATCTAGATTAGAAGCCATTTAAACTTTCTCTATCCTCGATATATCCATATCAAGCGTACCGCTAATCGCTAAGGGAAATGATGTTATTAGGTACATACATACAAACTTTTTACGACTTTTATAAGGGTGAAAGATTCTATTTGTGTTGATGAGTCATTTCGCAACGGGCCTACTATGTACCCAATGTCGACAGTGACGTCACAACGGAAATGGGTCAATCCGTTGTTAAACCCGAAATTAATCATTTCAACATGCACTATTATTTTGATGACGTCAGTTAGCACTTATCGTTTACAGTGCAATTTGTTCCGGGTTTAGTTAATCAATTAGGAGTCTAGGTTGTCTAACTGCCTATTTAATCTAGGTAACGTAGGATAGGAAGTTAGGTACCTACCTACCTTGATTGTGTTGTAAACTTATTTGATTGATACCCCAAACTAAAGTTATCTGTAATCTCTCGAACCTTGAAAGTTGAACCTCTTAGTTTCAAAGTCGGTTAGTGCCGAGTGCATCGTTATCAGAGGATCAACCCGTAACATATCCATTACCAATGCCATTCATTGCAGGCGATAATTGATAAGATAATACCTACTTATATGAATTGGTGAACATAACAAAATGCTTATTACAGTAGCTAGCACTTAAGCACCTATAAGCAGTAGGTAGGTTAGTACCTACAAAAATAATGAACACTAAGATCTGTAGTTAGTACTACAGATCTTAGTGTTCATTATTTTAATGCTAAAAACATTTTACAACTTAAATAGTAGATATCGAAGAGGTTTCCATGTCTATTGTTTATATACGCCGATTTATTGATTCTGCTATCATTTTTAAGGATATGTATTCTTACATACATTTTTATTTTCTATCGATGAATAATAAATAAAGTCTTTATTTATTTCCGCAAAGAACGAATGCAAAGAACTACTGAACAATTAATATTCAAAGCCGTGCATGACATGTAAATTGCGGGGTTGAAAGTGAAATGTGCCTCACACGGGTGGTACGAAGGCGGCTAGGTTACCTAGCTACTCTAGGTGCACTAGTTAGGTCTCTATGAAATATAGACTAGGGCACGAACTAGGTCGGGAGGTGTCTCGCAGTTATCGACCTCCTGTGTAATAGGAAATACTTAAAACGGAGCAGTATTTAATTCATTTATATTAAATGCAGTTATCACTTTATTACGGCTTCAATGAGGTATAAAATATATTATTTAATTACTTTATTGACGTTCATTTGGAAATGCTTTGGTTGTTATATTACTTTAGACCGTGTACCTACACGCAGTACAGCTATTAATTTTAGGGCTGTAGTAACTGATACCCATTACTAATACTATGCAATACACCGACAACCAAGGCAAGGTAAGGAAGTTAAGTCATAATATGAACACTGAGCAGATCAAAGGAACATATTGTAGGTGCGTATCGTTGCAACAGTTTAGGTAGTTCTCAGTTCAGGCTACCTTGATCTTTTAGGTCACATCGTTTAGTCTAACTCTAACACTAATACGTAGGATCATAATTGGCGCGGCTGAGCACCCAGCCACCTACAGTGACAAATCAACGAGGTGTAATAGCGGCGTGTTGCCGGTAGCCCCCGCAACATAGTCGGCTCAATTGGTAAATTAAACTGTTTTTAAACTACATAGTTATGTAAGTACCTAGTAGGTGGTTCGGGATTAAATGATAGCTTCCGATTAGATCATGACCCATGATAAACAGATGAAGACACTCATATAATATTCGGGTTACTTGAGCGGTCAGGTTTGGCGCTTCAGCCATACATTTAAATTTGTTATAGTATAACCAGTTAGATTTACAATATGAGATAGGACTTTGTCCAAGTCTGTATGTGACGGGTTTTTATTAGATAGGTACTTAGTTGGAAGGAGACAAGTTAAGTAGGTAACTAAGTATGGTACTGAAAGTCGGGATGAACTGTTTAACTGGCTTAGAACTGTTTATGTACAACTAATACATTATTAATCGCAAAACTGAATAAATTATTGACATATCCCGTTAACATAGTATCACTAGAATAGTGCGAAAGTAAAACGAAAGTGCCTGATAAAATATTTGTGGTGACATCGCTATTTATGTAGGTACAATCTGTTCAGGGAATACGGGCCGGACGGGCGTGGTAAAGTGACATAAACACATAATAACGGGCCCTATTACGAACGGTAGCGAAGGCTTTCAATATTAATAAGGTTTAGGTACCTATATAGGTATGTATTATTTGAACGAGGCTGATAAGGAAGGTTTAAAAAATATGATAATTATTAAAGTATTCTAGTCTAGTTAGCTCAGACCGCAGATCTGCTGCAGCTAGGTTTCTATGAATGTTTAAGGTATTGCATAGAGATTTTTAAAAACCAGTGCAATCTATGGTTCTTCGACTTGTAGTTATGTAGGTACCGTAATGTCTGTAGCAATGTCGTCTTTACTTTTTTAAACCCAGTATAATCAGTAGTAGGGTTTGTTACAACTACAAGTTTGCTGTAAGTAGGTATGCATGACTATCTCCGTCGTTTCAAGTGGCACCAAGAATGAAAGACAGTAGGTATTGTTGTTCTATTGCAGGTGTAAAATGTCCCGTTATATTAAAATTTCATGAACGGTGTATGCGATATGAGAATCTTAGTTGATGTGATGTTTACCAACTAGTATGTAGGCAAATCGTTAAATTGCCAAGGTTGATGATGTAATTCCTGCTTTTAACGTTCGAACGCGAACGAGAATACATAGATTTATGTACAAAACTTGTAGATATATAGCAAAGTCTACGTATAGGTATAGCTAGCTAGATAAGTTTATTTGTGTTTATGTATGAACGAACAAAGTATGTTTGGAAATATTGTATGAGATCATTCATGTCACGTCCATGGTCATTTTACTTTTGCTAAGTTATTATGTTAAGTAAGCAGATAGGTAAATAATGGGTCGGTAAGTGGTGGTGCAAGAAAGATAGGTATCTATATAATATAATCTTGATAAAGAGAAGATTACTCGGAAATTTTTGCTCGTTAGTGACTAATACATTTAAGGCACTAACTAGATAAATAATTGACGTAGGTTCCTTACTATCCCAGTGAAATCTATAGTGAGAGTTGTTTGTTGCGATTATATGACCAATTCGAAGGACCTTTCGATGGAATTATGCACACACACACAGGGAACTATTATTGGCAAACCGCAGGGCCAGTCTAAGAAGACGTTCAATGGATTCGAAACCCAAGAAATTACAGAACTTTTTCTCCATCGCGATTTTATAGTAGTGTTTCCTATGATTCCAGAGTAGTGAAGATGTCTGATGAACCGAACGTGGACTCCGTGGAGCAGGTGGCGCAGGCGGTGAAGGACGTTAAGCTGGAGAACGGCACCGCCCCGGGCGCCGCCAACGGCTCCGCCCCGGGCTCCGCCAACGGTACACCCGCCAAAGACGACAATGCGATGACATTGAAGGTATGCACTACTCACATGTATGCAAACGTTAGTGACGGATACATAGGATCAAGCTTTCCCAAAATCATATCCCCTAAGAACAAGTTACCACTGGGATTAAGTTCCTCCCAAACTCAAATCATGTATCCCACCAGAGTAAGCCCACAAAAAATCCATCACTGCTAAACACGATTGTCAAGTAATGTCCAGCTCGCCTGGGATTTTATCTAGATAAGTACCGGTACTTGAAAAGACAATCGAGAAATTCCTGAATAATTGATCATGTTTCTCAAAATATTTCAGGAAGCTTTCAAAGCGTTCTCCAAGTTTGGCGATCCAAAATCGGACGGCAAGCAAATCACATTATCACAGAGCGATAAGTGGATGAAGCAAGCCAAAGTGATCGATGGCAAAAAGATCACGACCACAGACACGGCGATACACTTCAAGAAGCTGAAGTCACTGAAAGTGGGCATTGAAGACTATCAGAAGTTCCTCGATGACTTGGCGAAGAGTAAAAAGGTGGAACTCGACGAGATCAAGAAGAAGTTGACGACTTGTGGCCAGCCCGGCGTGTCGTCACATGTGAGTTGACATATTAACTGGGCTGGGGGGTACTCCATTATTAAGATAACTTTGTCCAAGAAATTGAACTACTTCTTAAACTGTTTGAATATTGCAGTTTGATCAAATAATTAAATATTCTATACCGAAATTGGACAAAGAAGAAAGATGTTTTGAATAATGGTGGTACCTAACTGTACCAGCCTGAGTTGAAATGCGGTGCACGTTACTCATGACGCATGCATTTCAATTCCTCAGAAGTATTGACCCACGTATCAGTGAGATTACCTTAACCTGATTGGATAGATTTAACACTACACTCATTCAACATTAACTTGTAATCATTTTATTTTAATGGAATAGTGTGGTAACACTGACATTAACCTTTATACAAGTACTTATAACGACACCGACTTCAGTAAATAATGTTCCTTCTGAATACAATGTACGATAACAACACGACAACAAAGCAAAGAGCTTTGTTACATCGCCTAGATACAAACAAAAGCAACATGGACACGTCACTATGCAACAAGTAGTTGTAATCTCGAATCTTTAGGTGAAGAGGTGTAGGTCTTAGTGCACCTAGGTCACGTACACAAACCTGCATGTCTATCTATGAATAATAAGAGATATATATGTATGTACCTACATGCTTATGTAGTCATCGGAAGGGCAATTAAGATGCATTGATTAAAAATAACATATTATGGTATACCCTCCCTATATATATGTTATTAGTAGTTATCTAGTGTTAGATATGATTGGGTAGATGTCTAGTGGTAGTGTACCAATAATCTAGAGGTGAACGCTTGGTGAGTTTTTTCCAAACTCACCAACTTAACATCTCTTTGTATATCTCGCTTTTGGTTTGCTAATTATGATTTTATGTTGTTAATATTATTAAGGCAGATATTCATAATGTGCGTATTAAATGAGTAAGAAAAACGACTGACTCTATTCGAGATAAATTAGACGCATTGAAAAAACATACATCTCACTTTGTCGTTTTAATCCCAAAATCACTAAGGGAACCCGTTCAACAAAGAAATCTAGTATGACATGTAATAATACATATTTGTTGCATCTTTCAGGTAACGAAATCGGCAGCAGCCGCAGCCGCAGTGGACCGTTTGACCGACACCAGCAAGTACACCGGCTCGCACCGACAGCGCTTCGATGAGACTGGCAAAGGAAAGGGCATCGCCGGCCGCAAAGACGTCGTCGACGGCTCCGGATACGTCTCCGGATACCAGCACAAAGACACCTACAACAAAGGCCACTAAATAAGCACTCAACATCCCAAAGCTATTCATGCACTAAAATCGTGGAGTAAATAGAGGTCTTTAATTTTGCACAAAGAAGGCCGTATAAACTATCACTAACTTTTTGGTAGGTAACCGACGAGTTACAAAAGAGGCCGCATACCGTTACTGAAACTTTTTAGTACCTGACATTTCAGAAATGAGGCCGAAGGTATATGTATTGATATGTATACCATTACTGAAACTTTTTGGTAACTGACGGGTACAAATGATTTTGCATACGATCATTGAAACTTTTTGGTATCCGAGAGGCTCAGATGAATCGTATTCTTTCCTATTAACTCTTTTGTAACTGACATGACACAAATGAGGTCGCATACTTTCGCAGGCACTCTGGCACCTAACAAAAGAGGCTCCACAGATCACTAAAACTTTTTCGGAACGCATGAGGCTATAAACACAGACTCTTCTTCAAGAGAACTCTTTGGTAATTGACAGGAACAAATGAGACAGAAAATCAACGGTGAGACTCCTTCAATTGTTACGAAGGCCATTACAACTGATTCTCTTTAGCACCGATTTAATCGACGTGAAGTATCGCAGAATAACTTTCTCAGGAGTTAGAGTAGATGCACCTTCGATCAACAATACGCAACTGTTGATCGAAGAGATGCACTTTCAACAAAACGGATCTCTTCACGCACATGAGGGTAGAGCCCTTATCATTTCATCATTGTACCTATTTGCTATCACGACACAAATGTATACTGTTTTAACTCTTTACTCTAACTGCTAATTACATATTTGCAATGTTACAGAGATTTGTATAGGTACTCTAAACATAGGTGCATTTGTGTTATTTTTTTCGCGTGACTTTAGCCAGTCCTGTCATTCTGGTTTAAAATTAGGATTTAAGAAAATGTCCCCCATTTATGACTATAATGTACCTACCTTAATATTAAAGGTAGATTTCTTTATATCATTAAATAACTAAGTTCTAATATGTACCCAAATTGAAAATATAACTAAATATTAAATTAATACGTACTATACTGTATCTTTAGGTGCGTTAAAAATCTGATTAAAGTAGATTGTCTATGGCACCTCAATGTTAAGTAGAATTTATAAGTCAACTTTCAATAATTGTTATTTAAATAAATATTTTTGTTGTTTATTTTTGTGAATCGTAATTTTAATTAAAGTATTTTTGTATAATGACATTCCTAGAGTTATAATAATGTATTTGACCAGGATTGAACTTGCATCAAATAGGTATCGTACTTTATATAAATTATTTTGTTTCTCTTTTCTTAAAAATTACAATTACGAAAGGCTAATTTATCAACTAAATAATTGTACCAATTTCATATTTTACAAAATAAGTCGTATCTAAAACAGAGCCTACTTTTAATACTAACGGAATTTTGTTTTAAATTTTGACTTTACAAGTAATGTGATAAGAAATCCTACTAAGAATTTCAAATATTTTTTGTTGTAAGTATACCTTAACAAATAAAAGTTATTTAAACTCTACCGATACTTTTATTTCGTCTTTTATGTTAGGCTCGTATTTTACCTCATTGTCTTAAACTAATTTTGAGGCTGACCTGAACAACATTGAATGCCTATCCTACTAAATAGGTGTTTTAAATTTATGGACGTTAGTTTATATTACGCCGCATTTTCCTCACTGTACAATAAATTTAGTGAGATTAGAGGCGTTTGCCCAGTAATGGGCCATTACAGGCTAATATTTTTAGTTTAAAGTTATATATTGAAATAATTAATTTTAAACCATTATAACCGCGAAAAGACCATATAATTGTGTTAAAATAATTGAAAATTAATGGCGGGAGTTTTAATGGATCCACCAATATAATAAAAATGTGTACAACGCACAGGCATTAGTGGCATTACCAACTATGACCGAGGTTGTGTCATGAGTAAACAAGTTCTAAAAATTAACACTTCATAGTTCTCAGCCATGTCGTAACCATTTCCAAGTTTATAATTTAAGTACGTAATATAATTACAGGTATAATAGGGCCAAATAATAAAATATGAAAGTAATATAAGTAGGTACATTTTATTTGACTTAATTCTACAAATACATGTGTAAAGCACTAACATTTTCATGAAATTATTTATAGATATTAATTAATCAATGACAATATGCGCCTACACGTACAAACATAATCGAATTCATTACTCCAATCAGTAATTAATCATTATTATATACTATATCGTTTTACACAACGTTAAATGTTCAATAATTAATAAAACTTTAATAAAGCGAACCCTAGCACATACTACACCGGCTTCTTGGTATTAATGTGAAATTAACAGTTCACAATCGAATAAAAAGACTAGTACAAATAATATATTTATTAGAAGAGTAACAATAGAATATATGTATTTGAAATAAAAGCAGTAATCACAAAATAGACATAATTTATAGTAAAAAATGTGATCAAACGAGTGTTTCAAGAGGCCGAGACGAGTTAAGTGACGCAATAGAACGCATATATTAAATGTGACGCAAGAACGTTAACCTCTAAACGACGCGTGTATGTATCAATTCGGACTGAGATCGAAACAACATTAAAACAATTTCTTTTTTGAGTTACTGATCGCGCATCAAACAAGCGCAATGATTACGCCGTCCGTCCTCACTGCACTGATATCTTCAGTCAGTGGAAGGCCCTTGCCCTGAATCTCACTTTATTTTTATCTTCAAACAACACGATACTTTTTCCATTGTTAATGAGTATGTACTTAGATAACAATTTACATGTATACAATTTTTTATCAGTAAAGTTATAATGATTGGGGCGCGATTCTTATAAAAAGAAACAAAATAAACAACTAGAATAAGCATTCTTAGAGTCAACCAGATTTATGAATCTTGGGATGGGATATCAACCCGAAGATAGAAACCTACTTGGATTGGGTTTATGCAAAGTCAACACTTAAGATTAACGAGTGAATGGAATAGCTTACGGTGGGTGAATTTTGAAAGGTACTCCAATATAATATATGACACATTCAGAAAGCACACTAGGCTTACATAAAATCGATGCTTATTGTGTTACGAGATATTCAAATTGCTCTTTTTCCACACAAAATGTACGAACGTTGTACTCTAACTTAAATGAGTATTTGATTCAATGCAGCTTTTGTGCAAAGCATCAAGCGATTAATAACTACATAATATTGCAAACTGCCAATACTTATATTGTTAAATAAAAAGGTACAAATAAATTTACCACCCTGTTCAATACTAAAAATAAACAAAACGTCTCTTAACCGATATTACAAATGTGACATTGCTCTTTGAAGAAAACTGTATATTTTTAAAGATAGATCGACCGATACTATCTTATAATTGTCAAAATTTTCGTTAGACGGCGTCACTGCGCGATAACGTAATTGGGTCATACGGAATCGCGGACAATTAGTTTGTTTTTTGTTTACAAATAAGATAGGCATATTTTGACGAGTACCTAAAATCTCTTGAAGTTTTATAAATTATAGAATAAATATAGTATTTAATGTTAATGTTTTAAATGGAAAAAATAGATAATACGGCGTTCACTTAGGCATCAGTTATACGCCCGCATCGTAACCGGTTTAATAATGAGGTGTCAACAATACGTAATTGCAAGGGCTAAAGTAGTATTTGCAGTAAATGTTAGTTCTATAACTTGATTTGGTACCATAACAATGTAACTGCTCAAATTCCCACAAAACAGCTGACCGAGCCAAAGGACTCAGCTATGTCATCGATGCAATGTTTTGTCAAACGCCTAATTAGATTGAGTTCAAGTCAGCAGTTAACAATGCCAGTAAGGCGAACCTCGAGTTAATCTCCGGCAGAACCGCTAATTAGATAATAGTTAATTTGTCACTTTAACTTGAAAGTAGGCTAATGCACAAGGTTATAAGAAATGCTCGCAACCTGTTCTGAGATTCCATTATAATACAAATTTTTCAACATTAATTTTGTGAAATTATAATTATAATGATGCGATAGATATTCGTTTGACTAAGTGCAGAGTTCCTTACATTTACTTCATCATATATATTTCATCTAATTAAATAGGTTAACATATTCAACTGATTGACTAATAAAATAATATTTTCCCCGAATTTCACTACTCAATTGCTCTGTCAGGATCCCGTCACTATATTATCATCAAATAGAGCAGCCTAGGCTCTATAGAGATATATATGTATCTTCATTATACAATATAAAACCAACTCACACACTATGCTAAGTATAAATGGAATTATGAATTTACTCTAAAATATATGTATAGTTTAAGGTCATACAAACAATATCACAAGACCGTACGGGTATCATACAGGTTTACATCGGGCCTTCGACGGTGCTGATTTTCATTGCGAAGTAGTAGATGGCCCGGCTGGCGAGGAGGAGGGCGATGAGGAAGGCTGCCACGTAGGCGACGTAGATACCTCCTCCGTGGGTCTTAGCTGCCGACAGAGTGCCGAATGTGATTCCGAGCGCGACGGCCAACATGATCAGCGCCAGCACCGTGAACAGCGCGCCTCGGTTGCGAGCCATCTGCGGGCCAACCGAAGACACCTTGCGGCAGTGGGGACATCGCACAGGCGTGTTCTTCAACATCTGATACTGAAATTCAGAAATATTCATATTAATATTGGTAAATTCCTATAAATTCTCTTTTCTTCCTTATTTACTATGTAATCTTGTTTGAATAACTTATACATGGATTTGTCTATAAGATTTTTTAAAATCTTACTAAGATAGCCTCTATTTATTTCCAACTATATAAATGCCTATAGCTCTTACAATGCCAACAAACAACACATATATAATAGTATTGCTTTCATTAGCAATACCATTTGTGTAACACACTGACTACACTGTGTAAATAAAACTGTAGTAAATTAAGTTGATGATATTATGTAATAGATTTTTATACAAATTTTATAATTGGCTGTTTTACCGGCGTTGTGTCTATTCCCTTGGGAATGTAGGGATGAAAAATAGTCTATGACCTTCCCGTTGAATGTGGCCATCCGATACAAAAAGAATTATTGAAATCGGAGCCACAAAAAAAACCCACAACATTAGAAACTTCCTCTTTATAATATAAGCATAATATATAAAAAGGGCAAGAAAATATTTCATGTATCAGATAATGGTAACAGCCTTAAATTTTATTCATACAGGTTTCTAGAGTAGTAAATCAGGAAAAACACATTTAAGCTATTTAAATATGAAAATAGCAGTCCACCGTCACTTTAATTCAGTGGAAAGTGAAACGGCATCATGTTTGGGGTTTAATTTTGCAAATTCCCTTCTAAGCAAGCACCTACATCCAAAAAAGAATCCTCATGCATAATTCGAGGCTGTTAGCACTTGCAGTTGCTGAGGTTTCCTGATTAGTGAGTCAGTAGTATATATATATATATACACACACATAAATGCTGCCTTTTGCCTTTTATATGCATACTAGCAGCGCTCCGCGGTTTTACCCGCGTTGGGCACGTTCCTGTGGGAATTTCGGGATAAAAAATAGCCTATAACCTACCCATTGAAAGTAGTTATCCATTACAAAAAGAATTATTCAAGTAAGACTGGTAATTCCCACAATTAGCTGAACATACAAACAAACTTACAAATTTTACCTTTTATAATATTATTAGTAGTAGGGATATATATGTGCGTACAGGTGTTTCTGTAACTATTTTAAACAAATAACATTGAAACATAGGGAGAAAAAAAAATTGCCAATATAATTAATTATGCTGTACTAATGTCACAGGCTAATTTCAATACAGTAAGTAAGTAAGTATTAGCCAGTAATGTCCCATTGCTGGGCCAAGGCCTCCCATCTCACTGAAGTTATCAGTACAGTGAGGAGGATTAGGCATAATCAATACAGTAACATTTAAGTAATTTTATTGGCAAAAAATGCAGAATTTATTCAATAATACTGCCAAAAAACTTGATTACTTTTTATGAATACAATTATCTTCTTATCTTACAGTATTGCTACATTGCAATACTCTATCATAAATTGAAAAAGTGTCATAAAAAGTTAAACTTTAGTTTTATGGTAATAGAGAGAAATGAAATCATAACATTACCAAGAAGGTATCATTGCAGTGGGCACAGATGACCCTAGCCATGCCCGGGTGAGTGGGGACTGGTGGCGTCACCGGAGATGGTGCAAGGTTGATGATCCTTTTACAATCTGCTCGGGGACAAGCAATGCGCTGAGATGAAGACTTGCAGATCAACAAACAGTGGCAAGGACAGCGCACATACTTCTTGCCTGGTGGGGCATTTCTAATTGGCTAAAAAGAATAAAACATCATTATAGCTTTTAATCTGTTTTTGAAGATAACACAATGATAATCAAATTATTAGGTTTGTTTTGCTTACAGTAGCTTCATTACACTCAGAGCACTTAACAACATGCTGTTCCCTCTTCCCCGATATGTCAATCAGAGCCTGGCACACCCGGCAGGTCACCATGGGCGTCCCAGCTTGATGGTACGGCGGCGGTACTTCATCAGGCCCAATAGGCGATATAGTGCTGACATTTACCTCCTCTGTCAAACAACAAAAGTGATTATTTAATACAAACACTTACAAAATACATAATATATCATGTAATAAGTGAAAATATGTTTCATAACAACAACAGTTAGCCGATTACTCGAACCATCTTATGTATTGTTTAGCCCCAAGTACCTAAATATTGGTTGAATCATCAACATCCCAACAATGAATTAATTCTATCTTACCATCTCTTAGTAACGGTTGGTTTTCGTTTTGGCTATCTCCCATGGTAAACACTACAGCACTAAGACGTAATTATTATAACTTGAGTACTTTCCGAGGTTTAACACGAAATCTTTTGACAAAATCCACAAAAATACTCGTTCGTTTAGTTTAGAATCAAGTTTGGATTGGATGAATTGTAATGATTAGCACAGATGATTAGAATATTTTGACATTGACATTTGTAACTTCGGTTTCACACATTTTCACATTATAGTAAAGTAGATGTCAAACAAAGTTGTCAGATTTAAATTGACAGATCAAGCAAGACAGTCTGTGTGTGGTCTGTGTTGACATTGACAGTTGACTTGAGTTGACTGACTGCTCCTGTGCTGTTTGTCGTGAATTTTGGTATTTTTGGTTAGATTTACATGTGGTGATGTTTATTTACTAATTTCTGAAATAAAATTGTTGAAAATGACTTCTAAAGTACATAGGGTTCGTTACTATAACCCTAAACCCCAACCGGTTAACTGTGCTGCTCTAAATAAAACATCACACCATTTGGCTATAGCAAGGTAAATATTTAACTCAATAAAATTCGGCGTTTCCCTTTTTTCCCCGATCTTTCGATAATTCTTGATCACCTTTTCAGAGGAGACGCATCTATTGAGATATGGGATGTAAAGTTTGCTCCTCATCCAATAAAATTTATCCCGGGAGTAGAAAACGGATCTATTGAGGCCCTTTGCTGGGTAAATGAAAGATTGCTGTCTACAGGCCTTGGCGGAGCTTTAGTGGAGTGGGATCTAGACACGTTGACTCTTAAGACGAGCACATTGCTCACCGGCTATGCAGCGTGGTGTCTCGACGCAACCCGCGACTATACTCTAGTAGCAGTAGGGACAGAGCAGGGTTATGTTAATTTATTTGATGTCGAGTACAGCCAAATTACTTACAAAAAACTGTTTGATAAACAAGAAGGAAGGATATTATGTTGCAAGTTCAACAATACTGGGAAATATTTGGCCACTGGTATGTACGATGCAGCTTAATCATCATCTATCTATATGTCATATCATTTGATTAACATAATGCCATTAAAATTTGTTATTTTGTGTTTACAGGATCATTGAACTCAATTAGGGTTTGGAATGTGCAGTCGGGTCAGGCGATCAGTCGGATGTCAGTCACCTTCATGAAGAAAGAGATTGTTGTGTGGTGTCTTGGATTTCTGTCAGACAATGTGGTGGTGTCAGGAGATAGTGTCGGCAGACTCACATTCTGGGATGGTTTTGTTGGAGATCAGGTACATCCATCAAAGGCTTATAAAGTAAAAGTATAATATAAGCCTGTAGTGTCTCACTGCTGGAAAAAAGGCCTCTCATGTCACTGAAGTTATTAGTACAGTGAGGTCAAGGCATAATCACCATACTTATAAAAATTCTAACTGGTTCTACTTTTTTAAATCCATGAACTGAGAATATAGATTAGCAGAATGGATATGCAAAACATTAGATTTTTTTAATTAGTTAATTCATACTTAATTATGGTTAATTATGTTATATTATGGTTTAAAATAAATTTAAAGCACAGGCCAATCAAAACACATAAATGAATGTAATTTGTTTCAACTTTCAACTCCAGATTGAATCCTATACAACTCACAAAGCCGATATCACATCAGTAGTTGTCTCCGATGATGAAGAGGACATATATTGTGCAGGAGTAGACCCTCTGATAGTGAGGTTCACTAAAGTGCACAAAGATACCAACCAGGATAGTAAATCAGATAAACCTAGTTCGCAGTGGGCCAGGAATGTTCAGATGAACATACATGAACATGACGTCAGGTAGATATTTGTATATATTTTATGTATATCACTACAAAGTATAAAACACAAAAAAGAATGGTGCTTATAAATAAGTTTGATGTGACTGTGTATGTGTGTGTGTTTATGTCTAACAATTTTGTTTAGTCAATAATAGCCCATATAAAGACCCGTGATAAGCTGTTTGCATAGTGGTTTGTCGGAGTGCATACAGTAGTGGTGGTTGTGGGTTCAAATCCGGCGCCGAGTCGACAAAATGAACAGACATAATTGTTGGCGGCAATGTCTGTGTGCCAATTATGTATTCATATAAAGTATGTGTGTTGTTATTGATTGCCATATAAGCTACATTAATCTTTCTCATTCCTAGGGTTCTAATAACAAATGGGAACCAGTTGATATCGGCAGGAATCAGTGGGTACCTGGTGTTCTCCAGCTACCCGCCGCGGTGGATCATGAGGGTTCCCCCGATGATTGTCCCTTCCAGGACCTCGGTCTGTGCCGACAAAAAACTACTATTTTTGAGGTAAATAAATAACTTTGATGTTTTCTGTGAGGACATTAGTATCTTTTGCTACAAAGATAGTGATAGGAATAAAAACAAAATGATGTAGACCATTTTCTAGCTTTTCAGCTAAGGTTTTGTGTAATAAAGTATGAAGTATGATAATCAATACATATAAGTATAAAACAAACCCCAAACCCCTAAAGCTATATCTCGATCACAGTAATAGATTTTCTCAAAACTACTGAAAGTATTCTATGCAGTTTTCACCAAAATACTATATAGAGTAATTCAAGAAGAAGGTTTGTAACCACTTTTCATGTCAAAATTCAATTAAGTAATGGGTATAATGCGCGTAAGACCGCAGGGCTGCTAGTATTTTTATATCTCTCATTAACTAGCTTACTAATATTACATATTTTGTAATGAAGTTGGGTACGCCAGTCATGATCGCGGTCACCGTCGGGCTGAACACCAAAGCCCATCATCCTCCTTATAGCCGTATAAGCAGGCGCTGTGGCCGAAACCGGCCAGGAAGATATATATAATATTATATTGTAGGTACAGCAGCCATATAGAAGTGTGGAAACTGGGCACATATGCTACCAACAAGAAAGGTGAAGCAATAAAGAGTAATTTCAAAGATGAGTCAAATCAAAAAGATACGGAAAATGTAGAGTTGGATTCCACCGACGTCATTTATAAAAAGGCAAATTTGAACAAAAATGTCGCCTTGAAAATAACTGAGAAACCGTTAAAGCTAGTCTCCATAAAGACTAAAAAGAAGAAACAAATACAATGTTGTGAAATGTCGCCGAACGGAGAATTTATATTCTACTCAACAGACAGTGATGTTAGGATGCTTAAATTAGAATCGGTAAGTTTTTATAATTACCAATTTCCGTTAGCCTTTTATAGTTTTACTCTGGCTCATGGACAATATATATTTTTTTAAAGTTTGGACATCTTCATTATAATCACTTACTTGGAGCTTAGTTTGGGTCTAACTAACTAACCATGTGCAAATTTGTGTAAAATCTGGGTGTATTTATTTATATTCTCGTTGTTATTAACAATCCAGGTACAAGAAGACAGCCAAAGCAACATATTTCTATCGCGACTCTCGGTGTGTGAGATCAAGCCTCCTTGCGACCGAGTCTGTTTCAGCGCCGACTCCAAATACATGGCGGCCAACTGTCCGGGCAACATACAGCTACTCGAAGTACACCCCAGTGTGGGCGCCACTCTCGTACAGACTATAAACACTGATAAATGTAAGTGGACAGATTATTGCGCTATTTCTTGAACTGTAGGTACAGTTGGTATTGGTATAGGTATTGCTAAGTAACGAACATTATACACTTCTTCTTCTTCATCGAGTGGATGGTCAACCTGACCAATCCTGGTGTCAGAGTTATTGAGCCGCCAAAGGCCTCTGACATGGCTCAAGTAACGACTACTATCCGTAGAAAGTAACCGGACCGATTAACGTGCCCTCCGAAGCACGGAATCATCTTATTTTTCGAGCAATCAGGTGATTCAGCCTGCAATGCCCTAACCAAACTGAGGAAAGTCTCACAAAGAGATTTTTGTGAGATATCCCCCACCGGGAATCGAACCCGGAACCTCCGGGTCGTGAGCCGGGCGCTCAAACCACAAGACCACGGAGACTGTTATAATACACTGATAAGATTATTTTGAGTGTTTCCACTAGACTACAAAGGCTTTTGTTTTTAAGCTATTGCATAGCTTCTATCGCGGGCCTTGAGTGCGGGGACCGAATCCAGAAATTCCGTAACGAAAAAACCTCACGCTCCCCACTCCGACGGGCAAGGAGGTGTGGCTCGAAGGCCGTGCATCGTCTAACGTCGTTTCAGTTCGGCAGTCTTCGACACGGCGTTGTGTGCGATTAGACGTATTAAATTATAATTACTGTTGATACAAAATGCTATGCAATAGCTTTACCGCGGCAGTCCCCGAGTGCCCCACGTCTTTTTTTAAATATGCATTTATAAGTATCTTTGATGGGATATATAGATATGGCATAAACTTGCTCGTTTTATTGTAAAATCATTTCAATCATCATCTAGTTTCAGAAGCGACACTGTGGTAAGAGGCTTAATTGGCTAATCGAAATGCATAAGATATTTTGACAATTTTAATGATTTGCGATTAATCAATTGAGCTTCGCTCCGCTCGCTTAGGGTAACCTACATCCAATAACCAACATCCGTATCATATCTTATACTACAAACTTAGAGCTTAGTTTGGGTCTAATTAACCGTGGCGAATTTGTCCGGGTACTTATTAATTAATTTATTTCAGACTTAAAATCCAAAACACTACTGCACCTGACGATATCAGGTAAAACGCCCACTGGCACGTACCTAATAGCCGCCGACACGACTGGCGGCGTCTGCGTGTGGAGTTTACTCGACAAGAAGTTTAAACACTACGTCACTCTGCCGACGTACTTCTGTGTGCCCTCGGCATTGTACGTGGACGTTGACGAGGACACGCTGTATATGGTGTATGTGGATCAGAAGGTGAGAATTGATATCGTAGCTACGCATTATCCAATTAATTATTTATCTCTATGAGGTTTTAGGTAGGTAGAATTCATGGTAGCATGTGGATTTCATTGTCTATACTCTATGATATGAATTCATAGTGCAGACTTTCAAGTCTGTACGAGAGTAAGAGTAGACTCTTTTTCTCGAATGGTAGCAATAAATAAGCAATATATAAGTGGCTCTATTTTTGGAGTTGGTCTACCATAGACCAACTCCAAAAACACTGGATTACTTGAGGCGTCGATTATCTATGTAATTTATGATTTACTGTCAAATAATGCAGTTCATACTAAGTTTAGTGACCAAGCCTGATGATCGAATCATACTTATTTCTAGGTTTCAAATAATCTACATTATAGTTAATATCCAACTGCGGATGTTGTTCATGTTTTGTTTGATTCGTATTCCAGATAGTTGAATACAAACTGGGCGCGAAGAAGTTCATGGAGTGGCCCGAGCAAATCCTGCCCGGCGAGTGGCGCGCGCGCGCGGCCGCCGTCCACTGCGTGTCGACACACCCGCAGCGGAACGCACTCGTCTTCCAAGATCAGAACTCCTTCTGGGTCATAGAGAAGGTAAAACAGTAGTAAAATAGGTTATTATACTCTTAAAATAAGTATTGGGCTGTAATGTCCCTTGGTGGATCTCCAAAAAACGATTAGGATGTAAAGGCATTAGTCCGATTTTTATCGCTCTTTACAATAAAATTCGTTCACACGTCAAAGCACTTACGATTGCAGTAAAATAGGCCTTAAAAAAATTGTTCATAATAAACCTATCTCTTTAGTTTATCTTACCTCTAGGCAGTATTCTAAACTCCTAATTAAATTCTTTTCATCCTCTTGTTTGTCGTTTCAGGAATACAACAACGACGCTGCAGCTCCGACCAAAATCACGAAACAACAAAATGCAAACTCGATGGAACTCCCCTTCAATATTATACCAATTAAGGTATGTCTAAACGTAACTAATAAGGCCCATTTAGACGGGGAGAGTTTCTCGTACGTTTCCTTACGAGAAACCATACGCTACTATCACAAGCAATAATCGCCATAACACAATCGTATCAAAATGTTTACATACAGGCAAGAACTAAAATCTCGCCTACGATTATGTCATACGAGATTCGCATATGACTTATCGCTAGGCGATAATTGCTTAGGTTTGTTTACACAACAAAAGTATAGTAAGCAGATTCTTGCTTATGAGAGTCTCGACTTGTATAAACACGATCTCTTGTGACATATTTTCAAGTTGATACGAGTATCGTACAAATCAGTTTGAATCGTTTTTAGATTTGTCACCCGAAACATATTTTTGAATGTCTCTTCATCTTCCAATTGTAATTCAAGGCACAACGTGTTAGATGCTCCCAAATCATTTCTTCTCGTTATCCATTTTTTAGCCCAACACCTTTTCTCCTTTTTCCGTTTAATTAATTCTTGCCTTAGAAGAGCAGATATAATTAAAACACCCTCGCGCACTGCACTCATGGTAGCAACTGGCATAAAATCTCGAAATACGATTATTGCTTTGAAATTCTGTTTACACGGACATAATAATATTCCAGTGCAAGGCAATTGTCGCCCAAGGCAACGAGCGAGGAGAGCGATTGTTTAGACGAAAAAAATGTTTTATATTCCTTCGATAATCGTATTTTCGAGACGAGAAACTCTCCCCGTCTAAATGGGGCTTTAATTAGCTTTGTTCATAAGTGGGTAATTCTCACGAAATTCCGAAATTCCTGTCCTTGGAGTTTATACAAAAATCCAACAAAGAAATGGATGTTACTAATATTTCTATTCAATCTACATAATTATATCTAAAAGTTTCACATAAGATTTTAGAGCCGTATAAATAAATAAATAAAAATGCATAAGCTTAATGTTCCTAAAATCATTCCCTCACTGTGTCCCAAGTACCAATTTTATTTACTTTTATTTACCAAAAAAGTACAAAAATCATTCGAATCATATTCAAGTAAGTTGGATTATTTAAAAATATTGTAAATGAATGGGAAAAAACCGAAATTAGCGCTGTAAAGGAAAACGCGTTGGAATTTTGAATATTTATATATGTGTCTCACAAAAATAAATCATTCCCTCACACTATTACTGGCAGTTGAATCATGAGCGCATTTTAAATAAAATACGAACGCTACCATTAGTTTTTGAAAGTTAGCACTAATATCAATTTATCAAAATAGCATATTTTCTGTGATTGTGCTCGGGTGTGCGCTGCAAAAAGATTTTATTAATTATATGGTTTAATTAAATTTTTGATCGTCATTTCATCACATTCTAAAAAAACATTAGGTAAGTACTTTAATTGATTGTAAGTTGCACAGATAAGATGGCGTTTGGGAGTAATTTCCTTAAGCAGAAAAATCGTTTTAAAAGTAAGGTTATGTCACGAGTCTTTAACGGTTATTCTTTATTTCGTCATTCCCTCACCATCATTCCCTCATAAAAATTTATAGTTGATAATAATAATATAATAATAAGGGCAGCTTGTGGCGAGCTGTTGGTGAGTAGCGACACCACGGGCGATTCCCGAGTGCCCCAGAGGGTCGGTCAGGGCCCTAGTCTCCGGCGAGCCTTCCCCGGTCGGAGTGGACCCCAAGGGGGCCCGTAGGACTCTCGGCTCTGGCTTGCCTTCACCGGCTGGCCAGAGGGGGGTCGTTAGAGGCACAGTCGATTTCGACTGTGTGATCCGGGGGTGGAAGTGTTAAAGGGCATAACGCCGCGAGTAACGTAAGAGAAAGCGCAGCACACCTCTCTACACCCCCGAGTCGCACGCACCGATGTTGCCCCCTCGCCATCTCTACGTCGGCTGTTTCGGGGGGCCCATCCAGCGGGCGGCGAGCCACGGCCTGCCGCCGATAACTTGTTTACCCCTTGTTATGGCAGGTGCCGACCTCTTTGCAATATCCCATTTCCAGTCCATCCAACCTTCATTTCCATAACCCAGTCTTTTTCTTTCATTTTTACTTATAATAGTCCGTACTTCTGCAGGTACACATTCCCGGACATGTTGTACTGATGTGGTCGGGAGTGTGTCCCTGCAGCTGTAATCCATTACATTAAACATCTCCAAAGGACCTCTACGAGTTGGATCTGTATCCCCTCGCATGCCTCTCAAAAAGACCGGGCTTGTCCCGTGACTCCGAGGAGAAACACTATAATAAAAATTTATAAAACTAATTTCATTTAAAAAGCTTCATGATTTGTCTGCAATAATCATTCCCTCACCTTAATTGTCATTCCCTCACTTAGATTTTTTTTTATGTCCTCAGAACTTTCACAAAACGCGATAATTTTTGGGACCACTACATAATTTAATTCTAATAATATTAGTACTTTCAAGTTCACATAAAATAATTATCAAATTATTTCAATATTTTTTGTAATTTTAAGATAGCCGAATTTCGGGATTTCGTGAAAATTACCCAAGTATAAAGTATAAAAGATACGGACCAATTCAAACTTAGAGGTAGATCTAAAAATCTTGCTATTTGTTGCAAGTCACAGCAATCAGATGTTTCATATCACGAGTACCCGTTGGCTAAACTGATACTTGTCTACGTAAAAGTACATGATTATATTGATCACAATACATATTAGTTCGCGTAAAAATTGTCTTTGAAGTATCGTCAGCGTGAAAAGTACGAGTAAATGTATGAAAAGTGATTCGCACCTAGGTAAGTCAAATGCACTATACAATGATACCGATAGTTAGGCTCTCAAAGGCGCGTGTCATTACAACTACAAGTGTGGCTCACGGGCATTCGTGAGATCAAACAACTGTATCAGGCGTTTCCACTGAGGCGGACATGAGCTCAATTGGCCAATCAAAAGGAATTTCAGAGATTCCAAGCCAGCGTCAGTTAATTAAACATACGAAAGGTAGACTTTACTGAAAATGCCCGCTTGTAGCTAACCTCAGTACCGCCATTTGCCCAAAATGTCAATAAAAATATTTTTTCTCTTTCAGTACCTGGCAGGATTCCATTGGCTCGAAAAGGACGAAGCGTTGACGATAGAACTGCTACCAGGAAATATTCTGGATCAACTTCCAGCCATTGTTATGCATAAGAGACATTAGGTAAACTTAAGCAATATTTTTTAATAAAAATATTTCTCGTTAAATTACTTTTTATTTCACACCACGTATATCTGTATATTTAGATAAAAAATAAAAATAGTATTAAGTAAATGAAGACTAACCTTTTTCAAGATAATGCACTTATACAATATATTTTCATTCGGGGTTGCTAAATTCTTCGGCTTTTTAACAATGTTGTTTTATTACTTACTTATTATGTGTTATCACCTTATCATTGAGCCCGCCTTGAGTCTATTTTTTCCCAATCAAATGCCGTTATTTCGAGACTTTGAGGCCGCGCCCACATTTCATCCGTCACTTCGCATTTTGAATATGGAAGATTGTATGATATTGGATCTCCTTCGACGCTCCTGCGGAAACATTTCAACAGATTTAGATATAGGTACCTTGGGTCGGTTAATAGTACCGGAACGTTTAAAACAAGTCCACCCGATTGTTTTACAATAGAACTTAATATAGAATTCAAATTGTATTTCAACGTTAAGGCTTACCGTCCTAGACGCGTTTGCAATACGCTTGGTGTACGCTGACTTGCATCTTATACAGGGTGGATTTATGAAATCGATCAGTGTAAGTATTTAGGATGCTTACCCTAAAAAGACCATTGTCTGTTTGTAAGGATCATACACTTGTCCGGGTTTCAGCGGAGGTCGCGTCGGGTAGTCTATGCCTGTTTTTACTAATTTGCCGTATCGTTCAAGAGGGCAGAGCGCTCTTCGGCCGATAATACCTAAAAAGATATATCATGAAATAAGTACGGTTCGTACATTCATACAAAAGAACCTGCATCATTTCGGCATACTATATGCACATATGGTTGAATAACTTCCCTAACCGAAGCGAAAGTTTGTGAGAATGTATGTTTGTTACTTCACGTAAAAACTACCTACTGAATGGATTTTGATTAAACCGGATAGTGCAGCACAAGTAGTTTAGTTTTGCCGCTTCATCTATTATTTTAGTTTAAATAATATTGTGATTGTCACCTGATGATATGGGCGGTAGTGGTGTGGGAGAGGGGTCCACAACAACCGGGTCCTTCTTCGGTTCTAGCTTACAACTTCGCGAGCGTACGGCGTCTCGATACTGTTCCACCGACAACCCTAAACAACAAACAATTTATTACAAAAGTTAAGCAACCAATTACAAAGGAATCAAGCAAGAAGGCTATAGCATAGCTATAAGAACGGCTATAAGAATGTGATGCAGAATTAATTTAATCAAAAGCATATTGATTTTTAATGGAAAAGTCTCTAGGTACAGTATAACATTTAGTGCCATAATTTAATAATCAATCAAAAATGATTTAGGTGGTGGAAGCATCAGCTTGCCATTCCACGGTAGTGCGAGTGTAACTAACACATATTTGCCCCATACTGACAATATTTCAGTTAGTGTTTATAGGTACCATTCTTTGGTACTTAAGTACTCATCACAGTAGCTAGCAAGGAGCTGGGCTACCTATCCTCTTTGCCTCTGCCTCTTGGATCTCACGGATCTGACTGTAGAACCCCCAGTGCTGAGGCCATAGACGTGCGGCATGTTTGTTCTTCTTTGTGACGGAGTTCCTGAAAATTATCAACGTAAAGTTCATCAAAACGTGGTCCTCTGCTTAAAACTCCATCGACAATTAATCTATACTTACAAATATAAAAAAACTGAAAAATTTGAATTTTGGTTTGCTTGAACGATCTTAGAAACTACCAATTCGAATAATTCGTTTTGTAATTGATAGCCGCAATCAACAGGAATGTTATAGGCTATTTTTCATACCAAAATTGTCACGGGAACGGACAAAACTTCAAATGATTCATTTCTAAATGCGATAATAACCTAGTAGTTTACATTAGCAGATGCCAAGGGTAGAGTTCCACTACTCTATGTATCATGTTTTCTTGATCAATGTAAACTAGCATCATCAAGGTTGATTAAATTCCAAAAAATAAGCTTACAAGATTCCCTGTGCTTTGACAGGATCCGTCGAAGGTTCCCGTCTTCCGCCAACTGCAGGTGCTGGAGCGCTGGCTTCCATAATGACGAACGTAGAACAAACTGAATCGTATTTGATACAGGATTTTGAATTGAGGATTGTAAGGACTTGAACCCGTAATTGGTAACCAACCGTAACTTAGTGGGATTGATCAAACAATATTGCAACGTGGGGTAGTCATTTACGTTGCTACTAGGATTTTTTGTTGTTTTTTCAGGCAACAGTTCTTACTATTTTATAATTAACTAGCTGTACCCTGCGGTTTCACCCGCAGCGCCCCCGTTCCCGTGGGAATTTTGAGATTTTTATTCTTTATTTTTCTTATATAACCTTGTCCTGACAATAAGGAACACATTAAAAAATAATCATCCAATTTGGTGCAGTCGTTCTGAAGTTATGCGCTTAGCAACAGATTCAGCGTTCATTTTTATGTATATTATAGATTACGTAGGTTGTTGATAGTAGATAATCTCTGACAGTGAAAATAATTTTAATAAGTAATACCTATATGCCTATAGGTAGCTTATCTAGGTAAGGTAAGTACTTAATAAGCGATGTCGATAAATACGACCATTGCGTAGGCACACACACATTATCTAACACAATAGTTGACATAGTTTACAGGCTCGCTCAACCTTAAGTTTTGAATGACGTACTAAATCGGAAAGTGCCACCATGCATAAACAATGTGTTGCGAAATGAGTAGAAAATCTTGGCTCTACATTACGCATAATAGCGATAGCGGTTCAAAAATATAAAACTCTTATTCAGGATTTTGTTGCCAGGACCTACAATTAAGTTAGGTCAACGCAATAAAAATCTTTAATGTAAATAAGATTCTGTTTTATCACGTCTAAGTAAACATGGAGTCTCGCTTTCTCACTCTCATTTTCTTTCAAAGTAATACACCCAGAATGAAGGTTCCCTATATATAGGCAAGGGCGAGGCTATAACTAATAGGCGAAAATACCGAATAATGAATTATTCAACTCAGCTCAACTCTAATTAACATAAACTTGAATAAGATTTAATTAGCATTCAAGATAAGGATCATAAAATCATGATAAAAGGGATCTCTGCTTTATCCATTTCATTTATGTGTCTAAAAGGAACCTATCGGGTACCCAGCCTTACTATTTCATTCTTGAATTTAACATCAATTAAACTGTCTAGACTTTAATATATTTGCTTTATAGAGTACTCACAAATCTTAAACTAATTTTGCAAAAAGAAACATGATCTAAAAGGAAGGTTATATAGGTGCCTATTATTAAAGTCGGACGTATCAAACTCAATTCTAAAACACTTCAAATGATTCTTCAGTACCTACCTACGTTTTTCGTTTTAATGTAGCAATCTTACCCCATTACGTCAAAACGTCTCTATCTTTAATTAGATAAGTCTGAAAGTCTTCAATAAAACTTAAGCGTGCGTTCAGGCATAATGAGATGGTAGGCATTCTCTCGCTGGGTGTATTGAGAGCGGGGCCCGTCTCGTCGTCTAAGTATTACAAATTCAAAGTTTTGTTACGGACGTGTAGTGTCAGGGCTCAGACAGCCGATAGAGACGTCTAGACCAGACGGCCTATAAAGTTTCTCGAGCATATTATTTTTATGTTCAGCATTTACACGAATGAAATATTAGTTCGGCTGTCAACCCCAGAATGAAGAGATGGTACCTAAACTGTACAAGGACCTAAATAAATATTATATCAACCTAGTCTGGCTGTTGACTGATAGATGGGCCCATCGCCATCTTCTTTGGGACGACGTTACGATGTATCGGGTATCTTTGATATTTGTTAATTGGATCGTATCCATTTCACCCAGTTTGGCACGCTGTATCTGTAAGTACCTACTACTTTAGCCAACTTAATTACCTATAAGCACTAAGTGCAAACACATCCTTTCCTGAGTAAGACAAACGTTAGCACAAGCATTATTTAGCTATGTCTTACATGACTACATTTCTGCTAAGGAAAGGAAAGCAAGCACAAACGTGATAAAAATTGTAGGGATAGAAAGTATTAGGTACATTATAATCTATACCGTGATTGTGTTTAAATCACCTCGTCCCCAGCGACGTTCGGCAAGGTTAAATGATTTTATTGTGCGTGTACGTGTACATCTCTAGTAGAACGTAGAACGTCGAGATAGAGTGGCGGACGCGGCTAAGGGCGGCGGAAGGGCAGACAGGTTGCAGTGCACTACGCCACGTAACGGGTACGCGCTGTGTTTTTTACATTATTTCAACGTCGCGCGCCCACACGTTCGCTTGACTTTCTCAATAACATTCACTTAGTTTACTTAACTTTCAAGACTTGGGTACGTTGTTAAATTAATTTTGAAATTAGGTGTCTTGTCTGTTATTCAATTATCTTATCTATGCTTAAATAAAAATATTAATATTTTTATAAATGTTCATTTTAAATTAGCCTGTTATTAAAGAATTATAATTTATAATGAATAATTGAATAATTATTATGACACACATTTAGGTGTATAATACTAAAGTAGTTATTAAAATGTATAGAAGTTCGGATTCCAGACAGAGGCACAATGTTGAGGTAAAATGCATATTAAATGAATAAATACAGTGTCGACTTGTTCGACCTTTGGCCAATGTTAGTAATAGGTGAATACGTACGATTTTAGTGCTTAAGCAATCCCGCTGTGTTAAACGAAGTCTAGACGCTATTAATAACATGTACTAGACCTATGTGCTATACGGCTTTCAGATCTTTTCAATCGTTTCATATTTTTCATGCCTTCGATGTTTATTTCTTTCCTGTTATAAACGCCAATTATAAGATTTATTGTTAAAACTTGATGTTTATCCATCAATTTGTTATCGATTTGTATATTTTTTTAATCATGCATATTTGCGTGGATAGCTTAAAATATTTAAGCAGTATTTTCCTTATGTTCCCGCATGTTGTACCTTAATAAAATTCAACATTAAAATAAATAACAACACATCGATACGTCGACCTTTTTCTGAACTTGGCTTGACACACTGTTGCGAGACTTACGTAACTATTTAACATCTCATTTGTACTTCATCATTAAGATTACCTTATGTTTGATAATTTACGCTAACTTATCTCCTTCATCATAAGTTGTCTTTTTGTAATGGAATCTTCAAGGATTGTTGGAAGGAAGGGATGACGTAGAAATGATAAAGCAACTAAGTAGACTACATACTAGGTATGGTGATGATTACTTTTTACATACTACTTAAGTACGTACTAGGTAGCAGAAAAGGAGTATATTGTTTAGGTATATAATGTATTTAAGTAGTACATAGCAAAGTACAAATCAAATAATGATAGCAAACAAATAACCAAAAATTACTACCAGTATTCCTTAAATAGGAACTGTATTTGATTCTAGATGTATGCGAGTACAGGCTATATTGTTTTAAAGAGTGGCCATTATATGTAAACTTCCGTTTCCATTTGTATATTTATATACCTATGAAAGTGCTTTGGCTTAAAAATCGGAACGTAAATAAGTATGCAAACTCAATTTTATCCGAAAGATGGTTAAGTAATCTTATCGTAATACAATTTCCGTGAGTGTGCGTGACCCAATTTGTTGGTAGCGGCAGTCGGCAGCGCGCGCTGAAGGGTCGTGGAAGGGAAGGTTCTATTCTATAGTATGCCTACGGTCTGACCAACCTTTCGCACGCCCCCGCGTCTAGACATTAGCCCAACATAAACTTACATAATTCGGCTCGACTCGGCATGCCGGCGCGCCGCTGCACGCACCGAATATTTAGAATATTAGGTTAACCTGCCTCTGTTACAAACAATAAATGATAATTATTAAGCCACTTAGTTTTGGGACAAAGTAATGTTTACATATGGAACGGAGAGTATGTTATTAGTACGAAACGTGCTCATGTATATTGAAGAGGTGCGCCGTATACAGTTACTTGATTGGCTTTGTTATTAATATTGTAGGAATTTGGGACGAATTTAAAAGATAAGGTTCGTGGAAACTCTATTATCTATACTAATATTATAAAGCTGAAGAGTTTGTTTTGTTTGTTTGTTTGTTTGTTTGTTTAAACGCGCTAATCTCAGAAACTACTGAACCGATTTGAATAATTCTTTCACTGTTAGATAGTCTATTTATCGAGGAAGGCTATAGGCTACATTTTATCCCGGATTTCCTACGGGAACGGGCACAACGCGGGTAAAACCGCGGGGCGCTGCTAGTAAATAGATATAGGTAAAGCCGAACGATAATTAATTTCATGAATGAGTGAATGATATTCCAAAATTAAATCGACGGGCATCACGTAGGTAACTATTCAGTCGAAATTATTTAAGTGCCTGAATATATTCATGGTAGAATACAAAACAGTTGTCAACAGAAACGTGCCTGTAAGTTATAAAATCTTTCATCTCACTTCACGTGCTCATTGCGAGAGAAAATTTATGTTCTCCACAAAAAATAAAGGTCAAGAGGTTAGGTACACAATTTAATAAAAAGTCTGGCTTCGAAATTGTTGTATCGCTGAGAACTGAGGTATTGAAAATAAGTACCAGAGCATTATAATAGTGAAGAGTGAACAAAGGGGTGCGTTGTGGTGCAGGTGGGGGAGCGCGGGGCGCGCGGGGGGATGTAGGCTGTCTAGACTCAGCCGCGCCCCTGCCTACACGACACTAATTAATATTACCGGCCGTCTGTCTGTTACACTGCTGTGCAATGCAACACAACGCGCTTAATTACCCCACTAACTTGAGAGCGCTTACTGTGTCGGGGGTTGCGGGTTCGATTCCCGCCCGGAGTCAACAATATGTGCAGACATAGTTGTTGGCGACGACGTCTGGGTGTCAATTATATATTCTTATAAAGTATTTGTGTATGTATATGTAGTAGTACCAGTTAATTAGATTCCATAACACAAGCTTAGAGCTTACTTTGGGTCTAATTAACCGTGTGTGAATTTGTCCAGGTATATTTATTTTATTCAACTGCTTTTGCGTCAACCTTCCCTCCTCTCCAGCTTATAATCCTGTTGATTATAATCTAGCTACGGATGTATGTGTAGTATTGAAGACGTATATATTTATTTAGTACTCGATAAGTTAGGTATCCAAGTTAGTCAATTAATTTCATCTTCTATTGTTATTAATAAAGTTGAATCTTAGTTGAATTATAGCTTCGCGTAACTTGACATAACAGTTTTCCAATATAATCTGGGTGTTTGTGATATATATGAGAATGCATTTGGTTGTAAAACACAGCCTTCGTGTAACCTCCAGACAGCACTGGGGCTCCGTCCCCGGCCTCTCACTTATTTGCTGGTCGCATCGTCTAGACTAGACAAACACTATCGCATCTGACGTGACGTCATGTACCGTACGTACATACAAAACAACTATACGATAGACTAGGTATCTGCGCGAACTAGGTAACCAACGATTTACATAGAGGAAGATTTTTAGGGCGGTACCGAAAGTTCAATAGTCATATGGAGTTTAACAAACAGCTAAACGGAAACCGGCTTGGATGTTGATTTAGACTCCAGCCTGTCTGCATTGATAATTTGTGCGTTTATACTTGCTAAGGAATGCTTGAGTTGTGCTTCGATAAAGAACACCAGATCATTACAATTACCTAGACATAGAAACGTCTTCGCACAATAACAAAATCTAGGGTTTCAAATTCAGTCTACTATGTGTACTAACGTGCCAGCTCTTGGAAGAACTAACAACCAACCCCTCTAGGTTGTACATTTTTGAATAGCTTTAACACTATTCCTAGTTGGGCTACGGGTTGTAATCTGCTTCCCTACACGGACAGGTATACTTAGGTATACGGCTATATCTATGAAATACTTAGAGCAAATCATTTCTGATTTTACCACGTTATGTGGTAGTTTTTTAGCACAGTATTGACCTACGAACCTTATTTTATCCAGGTGGACACTGGAACAGGTCTCTTCTCTCTACTATTACCGTACTAATTGTTTGTCATACCTATAGTATTATCTATGTAAACAGTTGTTCGCGCAGGTGTGATTAACGAGGCATGGTTTGATGTGTGATGTCGGGCGGAGGCCGCGGTCGCGCGGTCGCTATCACTCCTCGTCGATATGTGCAGACTGCATTACGTCTCGGTTCACCTTCAGACGGTGCCTCCTCTCCGCTCGCTTGCTGCCGTACTTTGTCTAGTCTAGACGAATTGCATTATGGAAATTTATATAGGTACACGTACTTACCTGCCTATCTATACTGAAAGTTTGTTTATTTTTACCACTTAAGCTATAGCTAGATTTTACTTAGCGTTCACGGCTAAAAATTGTATTGAAAAACAGACCAGTCTAGACAGACGTGATTTAAATAATTATACTTATTTATTATCCCAATAAAAGAAACCGGTTGTTCGACTGTAAATATTTAATTCGACCCAAGTATGCATTTCAATATCTACCTACTTACATATTATGATTGGGTAGTGAAAAGTGTTCATTGTATCTTTAAAAGCTATACATAGATTTGGGGGTTGCCTTTTGGTTGACCCACTGAGACGGAGTGGTTTACAAATATTGAATATATCTTCATAGTCCAGACCAGACAGACATCCATAACATAAAAACTAATATCTATGGTAAACCCTTAGTAATTTTTTTTCTTGAATGAAACTCTGGAGGACAATAAAAGTGATTCGGATGTAAATGCGCATCAGTATCGTTGATATTTATCGTTGCGGCGGTCCCCTGGATGGGCTCAGTTCGCACCGCGCCGGGACTCGGCCCATATTCCTTAATGGTGTGGAGTCAGTTCCAACTAGAGGGAGACCGACCCCACGCATCGCCGCCGCGTCCTATTTTCTACCGCGTGCTTTCTCCTCTGGTACGTATTTTGAAAAAATAACCAATAATTATATCATGTTTTCTATTAAAAAATATAACAAGTTTGCAAAAGAATGTTTCTATAACATCGAGTCAACTAGTCGCGTTTACCTTATATCACCATCTCCACTGCTCATCCCTATTATTATATATCCTTGTCACATCTGCTAAAACTTTGATAACCTACTTTACGAAATATTCATCCAGGAAATAACTAGTTACCTACAAATAAATAAAGATAGATGCTGTGTGTCGTGTCACATACATTGTAGTTTGGCAAGAGCAGCATCCCAGATCGTCGTAATCACACGCGGCGCAGACATCGTCGCGCCAACCGTTAGTTATGGCCGTTCCACTTTAAACCTCATCCATTTTAATTTAACAAAAGTGCCGTCCGATAACGCTGAGGAAGGACTCATATCCGCCGGCAGGGGAGTAACCGCCGGCTCTTTTAGGAAGCAACTGATAGTGTCGAATGACCTGCCTTCCACGCCTCGTTCGTTATAATAACTCTCACATCCAACGGTACTACTTCAATTGGATCCTTCTTTATATGTCATATCAAAATAGACACACGATACTAGGACACGTTCTTACCAACGTAGTTGATTAAAATAACTATCTATTCATATCTCCGATTGTTTACACGAAGAGCTCACCGTTACTCTTTAAAATCATTAAATAACGAAGGTATTTAAGTAACGATACCTATCACGATTATCTTGTGAGCTGAAGGTATTGTAGTCTGCGTATTTAATCTCGATCGGGGTCTTGAGAACTACATTCTATTGTCTGTTAGAAACAATAGATACCTACGTTTACTCAGTGAGTACTTTAGAAGCGTACCTAGATATTCATAATGGAGCGGTGCACCATGTCCCTGCTCAAACAATGGTCTCTTTGGTTTGAGGCATGCGTTCATTGTTATTGGATGAGTGCTTAGTGCTTACATAATGTAGGTTGAACGTGCGTTCGGCATTACGGTATAATGTCGCTTCCCCTTATACGAGGCCTGTGACGTCAATTAATAGCTTTTAGTCTTTGCCGTCGGACAGTCTGCGAGAGCCAAGTCGCCGGTGTCGATATCCCGGCTCGATTCTAAACTCTACTTCGATCCGAGCTCTTTGTCTTGCTTCGGGAAATTAGTCAATATTAGAGCGAGATGTAATTTGTAGAAAGCGGTTCGGAAAACAATGTGGTTAAGGAAGCCGCCCAGCACGTCCCGCGCCGCCCGCCCGCCGTTCTTATGTACTTCTCTCAATACACACTACAATAAATTCATTAATTTATCTTTCTGCGTTTGTATCTCCAATACATGTTTATTGTCTGCTTATGCAAATAATATTACTCAACAAAACAAAAACATTCAGGTAGACTTTGGGTTTTATTGCGTTTCGAATGTTACCGGATGTGTTTTCCCTCTTTATATGGAAATTATCAAAAAATATTGCATATTTGTTTTGCATGGTTGCAAGTTTTGATTGTGATTTGTGTAGGTGCGTGTAGAGGGCGGGGGTGGCCTTAACCTTGAACGCCGCCGTCTGACCCCAGCGCGCCCGCGTCATTGCGACCCCCTGCCTGCCCCCCGCCCCCGCGCCCGCCAGCACCCTCCCCTCCCCCGCTCCCCGCGCCTCACCCCCGACGACCCTTTCTTTTCCCGTCTCCGCTCGCACCCGGCAAACGAACCTGAAAGGCGTGTTAAATACACGCAATAAACGTCTAACAGTGACTAAGATGGACCTAGATTATTAAGTCTGTCTCCTGTCGATGCTTCATTATACGAGGGTAGACGTACGAACTTATGTATTTATAGACGATATCGCAGACATTTGGAGGACACTAAAGTTTACGACTTGTACATAGTTTCTAATTATGTTTAGGACTTTTAATAATTATCAGTAATATGGAATGCTTTGCTTACTTATTTAAATTAACATTAAGCATGTACACTCATAAACGATGTAGGTTAGATTCACAACAACCCCTTTAGCAGAGAATTATAAAATATGTACTTAGTATGATTTTTGGGAATTCCGGCAAAAAATCCCTTTCGTCAGTAAAGCATTCGCAAAGGGTACGTATATTTAGAATAACCCCTAGTGTGGTTGTCTCTTCAGAACCTATGTTTAGACTTAAGATTTATTGTGAGCTAATTCTCGAAACCACAATTTATGAATGCCTGTAATTCTTAGAACTGTCGAGTAACAACTTCCATCTGTTTTACAAAGTAGAGTGTTTAGTAGTCTGTCCGTCTCGCGGGTCGTAATGTAACTCGTTCACTGCGTTTGATGTGAACCAATCATCATTTTGTGATTGTTTAGTCTGTATGGCGAAGATTAGCCGCGTAAAACAATATACAAGAGACACATTCATCTTAATAGTTACATTTATTTATAGTGCTCAGTTCAGTGAGTCATTGTTTGAACAGAATCAGCTATTGGAACTACCTAGGACGTAGTCACTGTATTTACAAATGATCCCACAACGACGCGAAACTATGTATTACGTCTTTTTATACACAGTTTGGCTCATACAATAGTGTTTAATAAATACCTTAACGTTTTACAATTGTGTTTTTAATTACTTTAAACGTAGTAGCAAATTAATGGACCAATGTATTTGTCAACTGCAATCACATTTGAAGAATTAAATCTAATCTAATCCAATACAAACTAAAGTGGAAAACCATCGTTTTAATGTTTTAAAAAACTAGAGATTTCCTTCTATATGTAGTTAATTTAGATGTTTTTCATCACGTATTTGTCGCTGTATAAGCTATGAAAAATATTTCAGCTGCGTAGGCGTTACATCGTAACAAACTGAATTGGCCGACAAACCTTTGTATTTTACTTGAACTCACTAAGCTCAACTTACTGGAACACTTAGCGGTGACGTCAATACACGATTGTGGTTAATAATTTAAGAAGTGCGAGTCAGGGGTTGTCGTGTGAGTGGTCGAGTCGTCCGGTTGCCCTCTAGACCGCGGCATGGCGTCCGCGTGAGGGCGCGGAGACACCTCACACCTTGATCAATCAAGGTCGGATGCCTCATCGAACATACCTGACACACCCCTGGCTTACTATCCCTGGCATTTAATCGTCACTAAAATGCTAAGGCCTCGCGCATCAATCATTCTTCGACCCCTGCTGCTGGGAAGGGCTGGGGACACCCTTAGGTCAAATAGTAGGAGACGGTTCTTAAAAATGGATTCAGTAGTATGGTTCAATAAATGACGTTGGCTTGGCTTCATTATGTTGGCAAATAACTTGTAAAACATAAATAATACATTTTTGTAAATAAAATATCTAGCCACAATCCGTGCGTACGAATCATAATAGATAATTCATTTAAAATAACATTTCCCTGTCAGTTTTATAGAGTAAATAAATAATCATTTATGACTTCGACGCATGGAATAATTTTTACATTCCTTTCTTTGAAAATAGTATAAAATAATGTTATTATTTAGAAAAGTAGCATTTACAAGTGAATTTGGGTTTGCACTTGGTATTTATAATGTTGAAACCATGTTCAATACTTTTTATTATAATTCAAATGGTTATTTTTGTGGAGTTTACAGAATCAAAGCTTCCTCTAACGGCTTTTATCGACTCCAGAACACAAAATTATGCTAAACTTCAAAAAGTTCCTCATTCATTCAATAGGGGTGAGTTTTTTTATTTTTACTTAAAACATTTGTTTATTTAACCCTACATTAATATCTAATATAAATGTAAAAACACGTAGGTTTGATGTATTTTGTTGTCAATACCTTCTTAGAAAAATAACACTAATTAATAATATTGCCGACATAAAACTAAAAAATATGTTTTTTCAGGTTCCGCGGGTGAACCAATGTATATGAGTTACAAAGAATACTATGACACTGATCAGAATAGTCAAAATGAATATAATTATGAGTACTACATGACTAATATTGATAACATGCCAGACCGTGAAGATTATGAATATGTAGATTCCTTCATCATAGAAGCAAACTACGAAGATCCCAAAACATGTCCGGAGGGCGAAAGTGCTTTCAGCAAACAAGATCTAATAAGTGCAGTTAAGTACGTCGATTCCAAAGAAACTATCCAAGCAAATATATTAAAGAGTGTGTATCTTAAAACTTTCGAACTCGATGTGAAGCATAAGACCGACATTGAAAAGTTGAAAGAAAAACTAAAACACCGATCTGCACACATTAAAGATATCTTGAGTGATCTGAAATTTATCAAGACTAATACTATCTCACCAGCCGTGGAAGAATTAGCATTTAAACTTGGCGAATTTAAAGCATTACAGAAGAACTTTAATGACACCCTCACAACTTTTGCCAATTTAAGATTAAAAGTCGATAGGTCAACAAAAATATGTGAGCTAAATTGTAAGGACGATGAAAACGATGATATCAAATGTAAGTACTATGTAAGTACTTAATACTGGGCTAAGTATTCATAACTTTCTTCAATTGAATTCGATTTTGGTTTATTGGCTTTTATTTACATTTATAGATTGTAGAAAAAAAAATCTTTTGAGAGATTGTGAATCGAACGTTTTAATCCTTCAATGAAAGGATAATAGCAAAAAGGGTCCGTAGGCAAACACATTTTAGACAACTTGGGACAAGAAACACTCCACTTACATTGATTGGTAGTTTCCAGATACACACAAGTTGAAAGTCATGGTCATGAGCCCACAGACGACTCTTATTACTGCGGCAGCGTGGCTACTGTTATGAATACAATACATACCAAACTGCACAATTTCCAAGACCAGCGTATACGTGAGCTAGACAAACAAATTAATGAGACCGACCAATTGTTCAAAAGGGAATTGAAAAAAATTGAAAATCACATAAAAGAAGAAGCTTTTGCTAAGTTTGGAAGAAATATGTACAATTTACTGAGTTTAGAAGACGATTACCATCATTTGTTGTCTAGTGTGAATGGCAAAGTTGTGGACAAGCAGTTGCGTGAACTCAGAGAGAATATGTCTGAAATAAACAATTCACTGGATTATTTGAAAGGAATGGCTTCAAAGTATAGGCAATATTGTGTTACTTGCAAGCCAGTGATGAGGAAGCGCAGTAAGTTTTTTAAAAGTAATTTTAGGTTATTAGAATACGGTTGATTTTTAGACACAGCTGGTTAAGTCGATTACTTATTATAAAAATAAGTGAAATAAAAAAAAACTCATTTCCATGACCTGCTTTGTTAAACGCTAAATTATGCTTTTCAATTTGAGCCGATGTGGGTGAACTGTATGTACCTAACAGTTTTTGTTTAAATATTACATATTATTCATGTTAACCTTATTTTCCGGATCTATTCCAGTGCATACACGCGCACACAATCCTGACCTGTTAGATGCAGTGATAAATCATAGAATATCGCAGATAAATTCGGAAATACAAAATAAGCTCGCCGATGTCTTGATATTGAATGACACTATTGTTAAAAATATTACCGACGATGTTATGATTACATTGGAATCAGTCCAGGTAGCGGCTGATTCGCAAATTGGAGAGGAAATCAACGCATATGAAAATATGAAGCAAATGTTGCCTTACAAGACGTTTGCGAAACTAACAGACGTTACATATAAGGTATCCGAGATGGGGAAGAGTGTAAGGAAAGTTCTAGATTTTCTCTCTAAATACGATACATAGTTATATTATACTATAGCTATAATTATAGATATTAATTTAAAGAATTTATAGAAAAACAAAACTATAACTAACTAAAAATTTAAGGATTACTTAATCATGGATGTAATCACGTTCCTGTGACCTACTTAGTTGTTCTGAATTAAAAAATAAAGTTATTCAATATGACCTACTTCATTTAATTCTTTTGACATTTTTGATGGGAACCCGACCAAACGTAAATTATCATTTATCACTGATGCAGAATCTGATGAAAATGTGAATAGGTATTGTGCGCGGGAGCATACAAAAGTATTACTGGTATGTGTGGGTACTCGTCGCGAATTAAATTCGAGAAGCCAGGGTTCAAGGAGGCGTTGACATCGCTCGCAGGACGTTAGATTGCCACACGTCGCAAACACTATCTTATTCAGCACGTGCACTCGCTTTATATACAAATCGATCTTTTATTGTCTTTCATCCATTACAAACTTTCGTCTCCATATTGTGTTTCGCACGTGGATGTAATTTTAGTCTAAAATGTCTTTTTTTTATTTGGTAGTCGTGTACGCCATCGCACTGAACTATTCTCCCAAATTGAACTATAACGAAATAAGTGTTTGATAAAGTTCAGTTTCCTCAAATAGTATTAACAACATTGAACATCATTTGCGAGTAATATTTGCATGACAAGAAAAACTCGAGCCATATTATATGCAAATGACAGCGGGCTCTGAATCCGAGCTGCAAATAAAATGTGATTAAAATGCGGCATCACGATGCGATGGACTGGTCGTGTGGGGACCGCGGCGAGGGCGGAGGGCTGCGCTGCATCGGGAGACTCTATGAAGAACATTAGGTAGGTACTTGGAATACAATACTTGTAATACATTATGTTTTCTTACGAGAGTTAAAATGTGGACTAATGTGGTCGATTTTCCATCCGAAAACGATTCCTTTTGAAGAGAAGGAATCAGGTTTAGTGTTTTCATTTCATTCTTACCATTACTAAACCGTTATCCTCAATGGAAGAAGTTGTCTTTAGTTTTAATGAATTTTAGCTCTCGTTAGTAAAAATGGTTACATTGTTACTTATTAGCATAATGTTGCAGTGCCGTTAGCTTATCTCGATTCTTTTAGCAATGAGCCGCTTAGACACCATTTGGATGAGTGGTCAATAGAGCCATTTCTATCAGAGCGATACAGTGCTTCGGAGGGCACGTTTAATTTGCAATCGTTAGAATTTGTCCTAGGCTTTTAGGCGGTTTAAAAAATTCGGCCATCTGGGAGGGCCACTAACCAACACCAACACGACTTTATTCACTTAGTTGTATAGTTCAGACAGCCCAAGGTGGCCCAAGGAAATAATAAGCTGCTCAATGTGAGCTCTTACTAACGTTGTCAGAATATACAATTTTCAAATTCTTATTGACACGAAATCAAGTCCTACTAATATTATAAATGCGAAAATGTATGAGGTTGGATCTATGTATGGATGTATGTATGTATGTATGTTTGTTACTCTTTCACGAAAAAACTACTGGACGGATTTGGATTAAACTTTTTAGTAATATAGGTTAAACATCAGAATAACATACGGGCTACATTTTATCCCAAAATTCCTCTAGGAACGGATACAACGCGGGTAACACCGGTAACACCGCGGGGCGCGGCTAGTAGGTCATATAAGTTTTAATATGATTAGACGAGATTCTAAATATGATCATCATTTTCATAGGCCGACTGTACCTTTTTTTTGAATTGGTGATTCGTTTTATAGATATGGTAATTCTTTCGTCTACACTGTATAATGTATATACTCGTATAAATCGTAGTACACATTGTATTGTAGTTGCCTCTAAAACATTTACATTTTAATTAACTGTCTGCCAATTCATATTCATTGTGAACTGTATCGTTTTATTTAGCTTCATAAGTTTGTGATCAAATAAAATATGAATAACAATTGTTGTGAATAATAACGATGTTGTAAATGTTGTTGAGTCGAGAGGCGGGAGCGGCCGGGGTACATGCACCGTGTGTCTGCGATCGACAAGGGCAGCTGACTGCGTCCGCGCGTCCTTGCACACCACCAGAGGACATCTCATTGTCTACCCGCCGATAATCAACACCTTACCTGCCCTTCAACGCTTGAACTGACCCCTACTTTATTGCCCACATAAATTTATCCAATAGACACCTCAATGATCAGAAGATTCATAAAGCAACAATATACCTGTAATTAAAGTTTGCGATTAGCCTACAGGTCTAATAAAAAAACCAGTATTATCTTGAGAGACGCAACTCAACTACCAGCGCATTTAATATAAAGTTTCAATGTGTCATGCGAGAGGCGAGCCGTCATATCATAATACACTTGCCTTTAGCCAGTGTCATGTAAAGGACGGTCATAATCCTGGTGTCATGGTAACGTCATCGCTGCAACAACAGAATACATTAAAAATATATTAAACTTTACATTACAGACGGACCTCTCGGTATCTTTTTGTCTTTTGTTGCACGTTTGTAATGTTCGGTATTTGTTTTTGTAGGGACTTTATTTTTATGCAAATATGTATCAAAACTTTACAAAAATGAAATGAATGTTTGCTGATGTATTTAGGTACGTACCTAACATTTGTAATGTTCGTTTTTTGTTAGTCTCAACGATGATATAAAGTAAGGGCTGTCTTGGTACATAAGTAAATTAACTTTTGCACAAAGCAACCTACGTTAAAGCAGGAATCACTAAGCTGCATTTGTTAGGTGGTTCTAGTTTACTATCGCCAATATTTTGACGGAAATAGACATTTAAGATACATGAGTTATTGAATCTATCACAACACCTACCTACTTCATTTCCAAACGTCTCGGTAGGTATACTCGTAGACTGCGCCGCGGTACAAAACAAATGAACGAATGCCAATTTAAAACATGATTAATCGTAAGGTGCATTCAACAATTATATGTATTTACATATTTTATGACATACAGCACCAAAATGGTAATGTTAGGTATATAATTTAAAATTCAATTAGTCTGCTTTTTGTCCGTCCAACCCATCCTTGAGTATCTCTTTTGAACTCTTTAAAGGTTAGTCTGACATCCATCAACGTCCTTTCTGATTGCAAATTATCTTTAGCTCATAAATATTGTTGAGTCATAAAGTGCATACGCGCCAGGACGAGTAGAGGTGGACCTTTCGGTTGCGGCTCACAATGTGTCGCGGTGACTTGCAACTGTAACGTCATAGCTGTCCGAATGTCCTTATTTTTTGTTACAAACTTGCAACTCAGATGAATGTAATTTATTTACTTGTCTTACCAAACCAACGTACCAAGTAAAAAGCAAGTACATCATTTTAACATTTTAAGAGTGCAATTAGAATGACCCAAAGACACGTTTTAATAATGTGGTAATTAAGAGATGTGCGAAGATAGTACCTATCCGAAGCGGACATGAACCGATCAACGGAATCAAGTTCTGTTCGCTTCCATTCGTCGGAGTGAAGTCGTGAACATTCCCTAGCACGCACACGAGTAGCGAGAATTTTATGTTGAATTCCGCACCGAGGCATGAGCGACTCGGCCTGTGTTTTAGCCCGTAAGTATCCGGCCGCTCACCGCATTTTCACGCGGCTCTGCCCAAACAGGACTTCTATCTTACCGCTTCGCCGACGCATATCCTCGGCGATGTTATGTTGCTTCACTTTGAACAATGCTCATCAATGCCCAACACTCAGTTCAGTCGAACATCGCATTAGCATACTTAAGTAGGTTTAAGTTTAAAGTAACATGTTTAACAGTATGTGGCTATTTGTTTGTAACATAGGTTAAAAGCATGTTGTGTTGCGGTATAACTTAACACAAGTAGTAAAATTTAATTGGTTTTAGTCGAAGAATAGTTCTATGGTTCTACTCGTAGTAAGTTGTTTATCTTTAATTTGAGAGCGCGATAACAAGCATTGTGTTGTGTTGTATGCACTCCGACTTGACCTCTGTTCAGTAGCTGCACTACTGAGTATATTATGTGCACAGTTTCGCTGCTGAAAATCCGTTTCACAGAGGTTGTTCACCTCTAGCTTTACAATTTGTACGACTAGTTATTTACTAAAATGACAATGGATGCAAGAACCATAACAAATCACAGTAATGACTAATTTTAAAATGTTACTATCTGGAATTGTCTTCATAATTCAAAGATTAACTATCTCAAGCAAACAATGGATTGGCATTGCTATTGTAGTAAATATATACACTGCTTAAATACTTATTTATAATAATTTGTTTTTCATGATCTCGCATACTGATATGACTAAGCTAAGTGCACTAAATCTAAAAGTACCTATCTAATCAAATCCAGGTAGTTTGCTCCTACCTCATAAACATTGCATATACCTATTCCCTATTTAATTACCGGGAACTTAAGTAATGGGAACATAATAATCATGGATTCGTGTCATACTCCAAGGCACAGCCTCTGTGTACCAAATCTAATGCTTTGCAACGGTAGATCACCAGCAACACGTGTGACGCTCGTGATAGATCGCCTTAATAGAGAATGTAATATCCCGAACGAACTGAAGACTATTTTATTAAATTGCATTATTTCTGCAGCACTGATAACTGGAGACGTCAGTTACATAAGTGTTTTTATGGATTTCATAAATGGTGAAATCGGTAGCAATGGCCAGCGAGGGCGAGTGGGCGGGCGCCCCCTGCCCGGGCGCGGGCCCAGGGCGCATCGAACACTGCACAGAGTGCACCGTGCACCGCGCCCCGCGCCCCGCCCCGCCCTGCACCCTCCTCCAGCTACGTCAATTCACTCTTCTCGAATAAACCGTGCATTGACGTCGACTGCACCTATAATCTCAAAGTATGCACCCATTTGCAATATGCATGTGAAGAACCTCGACCGTCGACCAGCTTGTCTCAATCTAGTTAAATCCAAAGCTTTAAAGTTTTATTATCGCAATGAACATTCATTGTTGTAAGAGGCCAATGAAAAAACTTCTTATGTTATAAATGTTATAATTTATAACATTAAAACAATGCTAGGGAAGACTAGGTTAACGAAGGAAGGGTAGGTCTCGTCATTGCGTAATAAATTAGAATAGATAACGCTTCAATAAAACTAAACCAAATACAAGCAATAACAATATTCGTAAAATGCTTTTACATAGGTACCTACTTGCATTGTTCATTGTTTTGCATTGTTTGTCATGTAACATGTAAACATACATATTATTTTATCACAACAGATTTTTAAATAATTAACTTGGGTGAATAGCTTCTTTTTTCTTTAGGTTGTTTCCTTTTAGTGTTTTATGAACTTGATTAACAAATGGTAACTACGTAGAACTTATATGGTAACATAACATGATTACGATCGTATAGTTTAGTAAAGTCGTTCTCTTCTTAGGTACCTATGTCATAGCCTTTGGCGGCTCAATAACTCTGACACTAGGATTGGTCAGGTTGACCATCCACTGGATAAGAAGACTGAAGCAATAAATACAGTTGTTAGAATAGCACATAATCAGCAAACATGTCTAATGACGGGTTAGCCATGTTAAAACAGAGCCATTTTTGAAAGTGATTAGATAGGCTTCACTCGGATATTGAATTCAGGATCTCTGCCTTTGCAAGCGAGCACTTGCTAAAACACTTACGTTGCATTCCTTTAGTTTAAGTATTAATGATGAAGGCTTAACATAATAACAACGTTATTTTTGGACTGCAAGGAGTGTCTTTAAAGCAATGATAGGTATTTTAGAGCAAGTTTTCTGAAGGTGAGAATAATCAAATTATTTAAATTGTCAGTTTTTTATGAGTGTCTGCGAACAAGGTTTTCGTTACCTTTCACTTTCACATCTACTTAATATTTAAAATACTTATGTGCATATTATTTTTATTTACTTGCAACGCAAGAACTTTTAATAATTTAGGCTCGTAGCTACATAGGTGTGTTTTGTTAATTGTGGAACTGACTTATACTTACTTATTATTTTACGGTTTGATATGAACTTATGCGTTAAATATATGGTTTGTACAGTTCACAAACCAACGGCGCTTACAATATTACAGTGACATAGTTAAGTATAAATGTAAAATAAAAAACTTAAAAAAAATATCGCCTAAATATTAGTCATCCATCCTCCACATCTACAAGAGAAAACGTTCCACTTCCAAATAATTTACAAAGTTTTTAAATTAAGTACTTAACGTTAACGTAAAGATTGAAGTTTGAATAAGTAATTGGATGGCAAACACGCAGGCAATAAACCTAGTAACGCACATGCCTAGTGTCTCGAGTTGATTGCTTCAGGCCGCGGCCGTCTCGTCTTTCCTGAAGAGCCTTCACCGCTGGTCGTCTAGACGTCCGGCGCCTACCATGTGTCGGTGTCGCAAACCTTGCCACTCGCTTTGCAACTGGTTCTCAAATTGTTTAAATAACATTCGACCAAATGTCAACATGATATTTAAAAGATGACGTCGTGTCTTGCCCCCCTGCTTTGTGCAGCGAAATTACTGAATGTGCAGGTACTTTTAGTACATATACGAACGTAGGTAGATATATGCCTATTGCTTGTTAGCAAAAGGGTTTATAGGGCCGTTTAATAAAAATTGCTAGTCCATGGTAATATGGACTATATACTCCATGTAGATTATTTACTTAGCATAGCAACTTAGCGTAGCATAACTTTATTAATGTCTTGATTATTGTGTCATAACCAATTTAAAAGTATAGACACTTGCTTTCACATTACTTGTATGCGGAGTGCACCGTGTGCAGTGCCTTAACTTCGACACCAAGGTTGCCACGAAACTACGTTTAGTTTAGTGCTTTATGTTACGCTTAGCTTTATATTTGGCTTACTAGTGGAAATGTGTTAAGTGCAAGAGTCGTCACTCGTCAGTAATAGGCGCGCGGAGCTCCGGTGACTACGGCTGGTGACGCATCAATAAATCCGTGTCGCGACAAGGTCGGGCCGAGGGCGCGGGCCTACCGCCCGCACCGCGCCGCCGCCACGCCACCGCCAGCGCCAAACAATGCCGATAAATGGCAGACGGTGCGTGACTCAACGCGGCCCGCCTGGCTACACCGCGCGGGCTGCCCCGGACACCACTACAACACCGATCATAATCACTATTCCGAAAAATACAGTCACATAAACTTGCTTTCAATTTCAACTCTTTAAATATTAATATCAGATGGGCTATATTTCCTGTTATCAGTCTGGGCGATGACGCCGTCAATCATTAGTATATCAACCTTTATCTTTATTAGGTATCCATTTCAGAAAAACCCAAAACTATAAAATGACAACTTTTTTGCTTTGTTTCGCCTTGATAAATTGTATTTCACACTCAAAAGGAGATGGTACTTACTCCTCTTTAACGCTGGATGTATGTAGGACCCTAGGAGGTACAAGAACTTAAGAGAAAAACATCACCATGGATACAACTATTTATTATATATTTGCTCTAGTCCTACAATCTATGTCAATCGCTTAAGGCACTGATAAGGTGTCTTCACGAATCGACGCATAATCAAGAATGCGGAAAAACCCGTGACGGTGATAGACTTTATTTGTCATCATTTGTTATCATTTTGCTTGTTTAGAAACAAGTAAATAAATTACATAATGCCCTGTTTTATTTGTCTGCTTTGAATGCTCGACTGAAACATAACAATGTCATTAGATTATGCACATTTATATTATGTAGACGCTGTTGGGTTAGAATTTGGATACCTACACATTCGGACGTTGATATAACTGCGTCACGCGTGTCCCTAGCGTGATGCCACGTGTAACTCTGATTATAGGTGTTGTGACATTTACTGCCGATGATAGCACCTTGATAAATCACAATAGATAAAGCCAAAGCTGTATTCAACGTAAGATAAAACCATATAGGTCTCTACCTACATTGAGTTACAGATTAACCCTCTATTCGAGTTGAAATATGGATCATAATTTGTTAATAGGTACACGTGCAATCTAACTCTACGATCTGTAATATGAATAGGATTGGATCTATAAAGATAATCTGAAAAGAATTCTTCACAAGCAATGACACATCGAAATAGCATTACATGGGAAGGGAGATCAATGGATTTCATTAATAACTAATATGTCATTCGATTTTATTCATTTACAATGTTTCCGTTCACTCTTAACATTATAAATGTATTTCCTTGTCCACTCGAAAAACAAATTACTTATTAAAAACTATAAGTATGTTCATGTAGTGGCGAACCGTGGTGTCTAACGATTTCAACAATCTGGACCGACATCGCTCGGATAGAATATACTACTATCGGCCATACATCAACGTAGGTGCCGAGCTGCACGTTGCAAATCAACAATAGCAATAACATCACATAGGTGGACTAAGTCTAACTACTAATTATAACACTAAAGTACCGCACCTACTTCTGTATAAGTATCAAGGAACATATTTTGACAGGAGGAACAGTCTCAAATGATTCAGGATATCAATATAATCTAAATTCTAAGTACTTAATTGTTTCGTAACATTAACGATCAGATAAAATATACAGGTGATTACTTACGTGTTAATCAGTTAATTAGCGCGGCTCTGCGGAGTTGCCTGCTAACATTAAAATGTATTGTCTCATTACAAGATTGCGCGTAACTTTGGCAGAAATTACATCATTAACTTCAGCAAACTGTAGTTATATATTTATTCAGTTTTGACTCCATTGTTTATACTAGATATGAATTGCAAAGGTTAAAATAGAAGTTTCGCAATAGATACAACTAAGTTAATTGTGAATTCTAGAATTGTAATTTATATTGGAATTTTGTAGGTCAAGTATGAATATGTTAAAGTTTTAACATTTTATTATTATATTATACTATTGAGGCTTTATAATGAGTTTTTATATTATTGTAACTCATATAATACTTAGTTATTCAATCTAAAGTTGATGTTCACATGTTTTTGTTAGAGAATACACTTAAGTATTTAAAATCATAGTTTAAACTATGATCAATAGATCACATATACTTTATCTTCATAAATAACGCTTAAAAATAGACTTTCCCGAATAAATAAAAGTAAAGAATTTTCCGGACTATGTTCTTCGATAAACATTCGAAGTAAAAGCGTAGCGATATCAATAAATAATAGATTATGAATGTTGATAGTGGAATGTTCAGTGATAGGACAGTGCTAAGCAGACGAGGCGTTATCTGTGGAGTAGAGGCGCGATAGCACTTGATACGGTTGGTTTGCACAATGTTCCAACTTGTCTGGGCAAATGTTTGTTTAGTTATGTTATGGTCTGTCTGCTCGCTAATGAGGTCGAATCCACCTGATAACCGTTTCACTTACAGGATCAATTGATCACTTACAGGATACCTGATCGAGAATAGAAATATAATGCTAAACAATTATTTTATCAGCCGTAATATTGAAAAGTGCATATATTTAAACATATTAGGTATTTGCAACTGATATTCTGATCCAAACCCGTATTTTGATACTTTACCTAATAGATCAAAAAGAAAAAGCGTGCCTACATTTATTGTAATGTATTATTCACGTAGACGCAAACCTAACGAGATTCCAATGTTTTATAAATTTCGATGTTCTGTCTGGTGCTAATAGTGTGGAGGGTGTCACGCATAGGAGAGCAGGTCCCAGTTTATTCGAGGCGTGGTGGTGTGGTAGAGTAGGGGCGGGAGAACCGTCCTTCCTGAAGAGCCTTCAGGTGACGCGACGCTTCGTCTAGACGTCTGGCGCCTACCATGTGTCGCAACTTCGACGGCTCATTCACGTGACTCGACCCCGATCCACACTACTCACTAGTCACTACGATTACATATCGATATCTTTTAATACGAATAAAGACGGACTCGGACACATTAACGGAATTAAAACATGTCACTTTTATAAGCTCCACGAGCTTGTATCGATGAATTAAGCGTATGAAAAACATAAAACTGTCGTTCAATATTGAAAAAAATGTTGTAGTCTTTTAGGGATCTATTCCGATCTAATACCAAAAACTAATACCACTTGGTATTACTTTATTTCTGAACTTATTTTCCATTCCCAACGAGTACCACATTGTAAACCAATACCAAAATAAGTTTGAAGGAATAAAGTACAGTCAGGTTCAGTAAAATTAAAATGCTTATTTACAACCACTAGTTAATTTTCTCATAATGTTAATTAATGTTAACCGATAACTAGGGAACTAGTAAAAAAAAATAACCCTAACCTACCGAATAGTAAGTAATTCGGTAGGTTAGGGTTATTTTTTTTTAGCTGACTGTACTTACAACTAATGTTTTGGTATTCGTTAGGAATACAATTTTTGTTTAAAAAAACGTGGTACTCGTTGGGAATGAAAAATAAATTCGGAAATAAAGTAATACCAAATGGTATTAGTTTTTGGTATTAGATCGGAATAGATCCTTTTAGGCCAGGTGGTTTAAAATTAATGTCACAATCGGTTTTGACATTTCCTTCTTTTTAGTGGTTTCTTTTGTACATAATTCAAATGACATTTTTGAGACATTAATCTTTTAGACCAAAAGATTCATGAATACATTTTTGGATTAGTCTAGGTGATCTAGTGCTTGCAGTGTAACAAAACCCGTTTGAAATCGTAACTAAAGAATAGTTATAAATCAATGAGAATAAATAACAGCCATAAATTATAGAAGTAATATCTGAGTGAATATTTAAATGTATCTTCGGAACAATTTATTGCCGGTCAAATTAAACTAGGTGAAGACTGAATATTTCAATGATAACGTGAACAGTCGAGAAGGAAATTAATGTTTGCGAGCGTCTTTAGTTGCTTAGTAATTCAGAATAATTGATGAAACCATTTTAGGTATGTATATTTGCTTCAATTACAGTAGATAGGTATATTTTAGGCCCATACATAATGCTTGGTAACTAACTATTCGGGGCCTGAATGTTTCATTGGCCATTTCCGCTTATTATGGTTAGCAGAGTCACCGTGTAATTTCATTATTATACAACAGCAAGAAAATAAATTAGGCACCTATTCATTTGACATTACGTTAGTATTCACCTCTTGTAAGCACCTCCTGTATTGTCATCGGATTCTCCAAATGTGTCCTCTATATGTTTGTGCACAGAGCGTGGCGGACCATAAATATACTTTGATAAGTGAAAAACACAAGTTAGATTTAATTTATGGGTAATAACATAAAGTCAGATTTAATTGTTGAAAGTAGGGTAGGATTACGGGACCCTGCGCCGGCGCACAGAGCACAACTCTCCACGCACTGCGCAGAAACCACCGTAAATTTAACGCCGCACGCCAATTCTTGTGTTTTACTACTTACCATAAACAACTACAGATATAAAAATTATTAACGCTTTGCTCTACTGAATCTTCAAAGAAAATGTTTACAAGTTGAGATAATAAAACCAGTTCAGGAAATATTTGTTAATTAAGTACCTCTACATTAACAAAAGTGATAAATACCTACGTTTCAATTGAGTAATGTGATTATTTATTGAAATGTTTGTCCGTCTATCAATAACTCAACCACTCCCTGCAGAATTGAAGGTAAACGTGCTTTTTACGTTGCGTCTGTCGTCGGAGGCGCATTGATTTACAAATTAGTTTTAACCTTCAGATGAATTCATTCAGGAACTATGGTCTACATATATTAGGCAAGTATCTTGGTCAGGGCTGTGTCCGAGGACCCCGGACGAGACAGGCGAGCCGAACGCCGACACGGCACAGGCGTACCTAACACGATGCATTTTTAAAATAGATTATGAATGAACGTGAGTAACTTCGCCAGGGTCAGATCTAGACAGAACTGCGCGCCGTGATAATGGTGACATTACACCATCTGACCGTGACATTCATTTTTATTTGCAAATTAAAGCCGAGAGGCAGAACAGAGTGACATCGCGCTAGGTTCAACGGTTTGTAAAATATCCGCGCCCGCCTACGCCTCACTCGTCTCTATATTCCTTTATCCGATTTACAAATAACATAATCATATCAATTTGGGTTGATGGCTGCCGGTTTTGACAGGTTGTATTGTGTACCGCGTCAAGTTGCATGCATGTATTGTAATGCAGAGTGTTGTTCAATAACTGTGTCGTTATGGCCGGCTCGGTGCGTCTAGACAGGTGTGCTAATTTTTCTTTAGACGCATCTGATTTAAAAATAAATATAATCACCTCTTATCGACAAAACGCTATATTTGTTGTATCTATAAATACGTAATGATATGAAGGTAGATTGCTTTAGCTGAAACGATTTATCAATGTTATTGGAAAGTAATTTTGTGTAAGCACTACCACGCCAACATTATACTCGTAGGATAGCCGGGAGTACAGGATATGAGGAATTATTACGAAGGTTTCTTATAAGAGATAATAGTAATGCCCAATAGTTAATGAAACATTAATAAAGATGTCATTAAATATGTGCAAGAATAAGGCATCGCTGTAGAATAATAAACGAAGGAAGAGTTTTAATATATTCAGTGTTAATCTCTACATTGTTGAAACGAGAACTAGAGAAGGCTAGTTTATGCAGTTCCGCAGATCGAGTTTAATTGCCCAGCAGACAATTATGCGTCAGACAAACGTGATAAACTCTGTCTAGGTCATTTATTGTTAGTCGCCGCTTTGTACAAGAGTTTAAATTATTTACAATCTAAATAAGTCCATAATTTTGTCCGCTTCAGTTAGTACCGGAAATTGTCTATGATCCACAGCAAGAGGTCACTATACCACATTATTTTAGAAGGCGTTTATTTGGTTATCACATATTTTCTCTAGATACCTAGATAATTTTCTGTTGATATTCTGAACGATGAAAGTACTAATTTCACACAATTGGTATTATTATGAAAATAGAAATATTACGTGGACTGATTGGATACATAAATAACAAAGTTCGATACTTTTACAAGTGTATTTTCCTTATTTCCTATCGATGTGCAGCGGCGGGCGTCTGCCTCCAGTTAATACCTTTATAATGGCGGCCACAGCTGCTTCTCGTCCGTATATCTTGTCACACGTGTAACCTGCGGTTTTGCTCACTTGACCAGTTTTTTAACATGAGTTATATCAAAATATGATAATTATCACTTTGAGTTGCTTTCAGACATGTCAAAGAATGAGTAATGTGATTTGACGAGGCATAATAACTACCTTATCAAATAGCGTATAAACATACCTATGTCTGAGAAACGATGATGACTTCAGTTCTATTTGGTTAAATATATTCGTTTTCATCTTAAAAATGCTGAAAAGCTGCGCGAAATGCCATAATGCACGAAATGTATACGTAACATGAATTTATGGGCATTAATAAATGTAACGTTACAGTATAAGTACAGTTGTGTGGTTTACGTTCGTCACAATGTATTATGTAATGTATGAGGTAATGGGAGCGTTTGGATTAAGAAAATACTGGTTGAACTTATGCACCTTTGATAGGGTTAAAACATATATGGAAAACAGCAGTGTTGACTGTTTTTGGAAATTATGTACTAATGATAAGTTTTTTTCGCCTTGAGTATATACTCATACTTTTATTGGAATCTTTAAGTATTCAGGTGTTTTCTAATAGTGAATGTTCATCAACCACCAGATTCATTGGACCAGAAAATTGAAATCTGCATTTGCCCTACATCTCCACAATACATACTCGTAAGTGTACATACGCTCGTCGGTATTTACACATCATCTTACATAAGTGCTAGAGAATGATACGATCAATGACGTCAGAATCTTAAGCCAGACAGACAAAATACTTAAATATGTTCTTATCACAAAAAAACATGTATGTACGAGTACCTTGTCATGTGTGAGATCAGATAAGATATTTTGTTTTTGATATATGTATTGTGTTACAGTTGTGAGAAATAATAGATAATTGTGCAAACCATGTTTACTGACGACTGAAAGGACTTGGATTTGACTTAATAGATCTGAGATTGTAACCTGGATTTCTAGAGTTGTGAGAGATACGTGTTGTCTGCAAATCCAAGAGCCTATTTTATTGAAGGCTTAATAATAGGTGTTGTCACCGAGTGCAATGATACAGTGCAGCATAAACGTTGGAAAAGATAAGCCGGTGATCGAAACACGGAGCGCGCGGGCAGCGGCGGCGCGGGGACGGCGCGCGGGGCGGGCGGCCGTCTAGACGCTACGTCACGCGGCCTCGCGATACCCGCGCCGGTAAACAACAATGTCCACTGACCGAATATGGCACCCGGTCCCGGTGCGAGCGGCCACTGGCCACCACTCGCCACTCCCCAGCACCACCACCGCAGCCGCACCCTGAGGCTGCCGCCACCGCCACCGCCGCGTCCCGCCGCCCTCCACAGATGCACCTGCACCAATTATTCGGGAACAGTATTCGATACGCACACTCATACATAACAAACTCGTAACATACATTAATGTAGGTAACTATTTACGTAGTACAGATCTACCGCCCCTAGATCACTCTGCCAAGTGACACACATTCATCAAACATTAATTTCAGGACAACTTAACCATCATCTAATCTAAAATGTAATTGATCGAAACCAATCCGGACATTAAAATTATTTTTTAATTCTACATTATTCGTTGTATATAATTACAATGTATAAATTATGAAATCAGCATCGTTGTTTGACAAAGATAGATTTATGTAATTAAGATGTTATAAAAGATTAGTGATAATTGTAGACCGTACAATGGTAGAGATACATCATTCACAGGAAACCCTAGCGTTCCTAGTTTAATCTACTTCTACATTTTATTTCTATAAGGACCTTATAGATATTCACTAATTTACAAAAATACAGATTATAATAGATAAGTACCTTCCAGAGAATTAAACTAATACAAACATTCCTAACTATAAAAAGTAATGATTCTAAAAACAGCCACCAAACCTAGTTAGTAAGTTTAGAGAAGAAATTCAATTAGAGCCTTTGTAAATGATTACTACAAGCTCGGTTACAAACAAACAGCGTGTGACGAGTCGTTTACCTAATTAGGTAAATAACCGTCGACATTATAATGACGCTGCATGAATACGCCTCTATTTCACGGGGTGCTCAAAGGATGGAGTTTACAGAGCGCGCCGCGTCGCAACGTGTGTGGATTCAGTGAGCATTGAGCAATCCGGTTGCAAATCGATGAACTGGACATGTTTAATGTGAATCTAGGGACGAGTTACAGCTGCTTTGTGTGTGTATGCTGTACGATAAATCATTGACACTACTCATTACACGGCGACATTCAAACAAAGTTATTGTGTTTTCGTCGAATTTTAACATACACGACGTACATTACCATGTCTGGAAAAATACAATACTTACATGGAATTGTGAGTGGCTCTTTGAAACATTAACAAGTACATAATGTGCCTAGATCGTACTTATCTTCATAGTTGGCACATATTGCATGGAACATTTATGTGTTCTGATCAATATGGTCAGTACTAGGAAAGTCTTCAATCGGTGATGTCAATAAAAACAATCAATTACTAAGTTCTTATCTTTCACCTGCGCGTATCACGCCTACACAGAAAACACACAATATGCACGTCAACGCGTCACGCCTTACTTTTCTACAAATAGCGACCATTAGTGGAAATTGATATCCTGATCCTGATTGTCTTGGTTAACTATATTAACTAAATTCGACCTGTTTATATTAAAGAGATACGCCCATCAATATCACATGTATTATAAATGATGCAGAACATTCAAAATGGTGCAAGTAGGCTAGTGTACAATCCTGGTCAAAAATCCTTCGAAGTAAGCTATCGATTGAAACCGACTTTGTAGCGAGCACTGCTATCCTAGAATCTAGAGCTTATCTAAGTTTTGTAAGTCAACACAACTTAGGGTATAGGGATAAGTTTCGACCACACTCGACTAACCAAATCAAGAAGCTAAGTAATTCTGCGCATTATTTTGAAGACTCATTTGTAGAGTAATAAGGGAAAGTCGGTAATATTAATACATCAAATGTCTGATTAACCTTTGAAGCGGGTTTTGCAAAACATTACTTATAAACCTTATCGCTGCACGTACTCAATTTATTTTGCGATTATTACAGATTACTTTAATGTTACTAAAATTAAATAGATATAATTATCATTAGTTCTTTTGTTTGCGATGTAGTTTTACATAATGATTGATTTTTATTTAGAAATGAGAGAGTATCCTGTAAATGTTAGTCTAGTACAGAAATGCACGGTCAAGTTAAAAAATAATACAGACCTAATTTCCGTTAAAAAAAATCACTATTTTATAGTTGCATCGCCGTCATTGTACAGGTGCGCGTCGCACCATCAACGGTAAAATATTTAACTATACTTATATGACAATAAGTTAATCTATTCTAATATATTTTTGTACTCTGTTAATGTAATAAAGCTATAGTTTGTTTTTTGATTGTCGGCACGCGGTAATCTCAGAAACTACCAAAATGATTTGAATATTTCTTTTTGTAATGAATAGCTACATTCAAAGGAAAGGTTATAGCCAATTTTTTGTCCCGAAGTTCCCACGGGAACGGTAACAACACGGAAAAAAACCGTGGTGCACTGCTAGTAAAAATATTAGACAGTCCAACATCAAATATAATAATACACCAAGTTGTATCTATACTATATCTATTCAAGAAAAAAGAAATCAAAATCTATCAAATTAAATTGAAAACAGATTAATTTATTTATTTCAATAAATCTCCTCATCGTGTTTCGTGATAATAAATTAGAAATGGACACAATAGTGACAGTAATTTAAATGCATATTGGTTCTAAAGAATTTTTATAAGAAAACGATAAGATTTGTTGTATGTGTCGTTTGAGTTAAATATATTGTTTATATGTGATTATATTATTCTTCCTACATATCTGTTGAACATAAGAATTAAAATGCACGTGAAAGAAACATATATATGTAGTAAGGTCGTAGATATCTTACATATTATAAAACAAGGTCCCAAAAGGGTTATTGATTTTCTCAAACGGACTATTAAATGATCTTTTATGCGGTTTTCACCAATATACAGAGATATTCAATAGGAAGGAACTTTTCTTTTCATGCCAAAATTTCCACAGGTACGGATAACACGGGTAAAACTGCGGGGCACAGCTAGTTACATCACATAGCTTACTTATAATACCAGAGAGGTAGTGTATAAGACGAAAGAGTTACATTACAGATTAATATTAGGCTATACTTAATTATTATTATAGATATATAGGATATAGGAACTAATAAGACAGCGACGACAACACCTTATGCATACACCCTTAAATAATAAAAAAACTTAAGAGGTGTCAAAGGACACCCGGATGGAACGAAGTTTATTTATTATCAACAAAAATAATCGTCGCGACACCACACTGTTCAATGCGAAATAGAAAGACGAAACGAAAATATCTAGCTTGCTTTCTATAAGAGAGAGAGAGAGAGACAGACAGATAAACATGTGCACGCCAGAGAGAGACAGACAGAGAAACATGCGTCTCTCTCTGGCGTGCGCATGTTTCTCTGTCTGTCTCTCTCGCGCATGTTTCTCTGTCTGTCTCTCTCTGGCGTGCGCAAGTTTCTCTGTCTGTCCCTCTCTGGCCTAAAAAATGTCGTTACCATTTTTTCCGTCTAGCCCCCTTTCGCAACGCACGATAAGGATCTTCGTTCCAACAGGTGACCTAATACATATTTGTAGTTGGACTTACGAGTATCTTTATTATATTGTCCTTTTTCAAATATGTAGAAGGCGGATACTGAATAAATGCAACGATCGGTAAAATCACCGTATCTTGTAGTTAGTTCTACGTTTAAAAGGAGATAAAAGAAAGAAATGTATTAAAGTTAATTAAGAACGAATCTCTTTCAATAATAATGAAGCTAGAGCTCTTTAATGTGAGGTAATCATTAATAAATGTATCAGTCTATTAGCTAAAGTCTTACAAGAGAATAAACTATGTTTGTATAAGTGTTACAAAAAGCAAAGCACAAAGCATTGGTTTATGATAGTAATAAATAACTAGACAAGACGCCATGAGACGTCTAGTCGCTAGTCTCTAACTGAGCGGTACAATGGTTTATTATCAACAAACAAGGTTCAAAAGCTAGCCGGGCGGTTCATTAGGAGTTCAAGGTTTCGCGATGACGTCTTAATTAAATATACACACAAATAAACTACAGTCTTGAATTCGGTAATTTTCAGTGTCTCTGAACATAGACGTTTTATAATTAACGTTTATTGAACTACTGCTTGTGGGCAAGGTTGGAGCCTGCTCTCATAGATGTTGGTGTTTATTGGAAATCCACAAACATGATCTTCGAACAAGATGTATCTATTGCTTTAGAACGTGGCAGCATCGAATGAACTCTTAGCAATCAGATGAGACATCCGAAATTTAATGAAAACTTTAGTTTGTTCATCTGCCATATCTCTACAGTCACGCGATTACGTCGTTTACTTCGTAAATTTTAAGAGAATTTAAAGAGGAAAAAACATTTCTCTACATTAACTTTTTACTCGAAATAACAAAAGAACAATAAACAAAAGTGACCGATACACCAGCGAACGTGATCAATAAATTGATGGGTATTGCGCACGCGTGCTGATTACATACAGCCAAATTGCGATTGCGCCTCGATCGATGTGGATTGCGGGAGAGATCGCACCAGACGGCTACCGAAATTTGGGTTAGGTGGTTTTTGTTGTGCGCGGGCGCCGGTGGAGCCGCGGCGAAAGGTCGATGAGCCGGCCGCCCCGCGCCCCGCGCCGCCCCCCTCCGACCAGTTCCACCTCAAGGTGCAGCGGCCGCAGCCATCCACCCCACATACCTACCTACCACCTGCCAGACACTAGCCACCTATAGCCCGCGCAAACACCACTCACCACACACCACACACCTCCTCAACACGACTCAGCCTGTTTAAAAAGGCTCTGGATATATGAATCATCAAAATGCAAAAACGGATTCTCATGTGCAACTTTCGTTACTTTGTATTAAGATGACATTTCTCGGCTATACGCTGGTAGGCCATAACATACATGTAACTACTGTGCACTACCATATCGCATAGTACGCTGCTGTAGTTAAACCAAATTTGACAAGTGAGTGTCGTGCATCCGGAGTGTCGGACTGGTTTATTTTCCAGATCCGTGCCAAAATTTTCTCCGTGTTCGACTTTTGCCGAATTAGCTTTTGTAAATCCGTTATTTCTAAGTGTCACTCGAAACTTACATAAAAGGATATAAATCAAATTAAAAGCTTTTATACTAACTAGGAAACGTTGGACAGATCTATGTCTATAAAAACTAACAGTTTACTAACTAAAACTACATTTTAAATCGTGTAAGCCATAATTTACTACCTGAAGAAATACAGATATTTATGAAGACAGTTACGCATGTGCGATACAGCGCCATTATTTGCGGTACAATCGGAAGCTTTAATTGGCAGTTCAGTTTTTATGCATCTACTTCGAGACTTTTGCATTTTTTGCGAACACCTTTCAAGATCAGTCTGGAGATAGACGAGTATGAATGGCATGTCTAGACGTGCTATCCGCCTCTGCTTAGCAGCACATATGCGTTATTTGTCTACAGTATGCGACTCACTAAATGTGCACTGAATATAATGATTGACTCAGTAGATTTTTTACAATGTGTCTTTGAGTTTTTGCAACATTCGTCAGTGCTCGATGCACGATGCTATGAATAAAATAAGTTTAATCATGTCTGGAGATCCATATCTATACAGACAAGTCGCTGCAACTCACATGACGATTATTGGAGACCACGTTTCAACAGTATCCCTGATTCAGGTGCTTTACACTGATTTAAAAAAGATATATATCCTTGTGGTTCTCGTCCGTAAAATCGCAAGTAATAATACCCCAACAATGAATTTATTTATGGCGCAGTAAAATAATCACGTAATACTTTTAATGTTCTTCGTATTGCTACGGTCTGAGTGAGAGCGCAGAACGCGTCTAGAGAGTTTAAATTATCGAGTGCCCCTACCAATGAATGTATGTAATTAAATATTCATTGCTGCCAGTAATATGTTCAATAAATTATAATAGAACCTCCTTATGGAAGTCGGTTAACAATATGTCATCACAGTTACCTACTTGTCACCACACTATTTTTCAGTAAATATTTACTTATTAGCAGTTAGTAGTTAATCGAGGAGGAGAGTGGTTAAGGGCCCCAAGCTCCTCCCAAATTATATGAGTCCTTCCACAACACGTTTCCTTTGATAAAACCTAACTTCAACAGACTAAAATTGACACAGACAATTGTAAAAAAATAGTAGTTTATGCAACTGTCATATAATGAAGGGTATTAAAACACGAGTGTGAGTTTATAAAACGAGCGCAGCGAGTTTCATAATAGTAACGAGTGTTTTAATACCCGTGTTATATGCCGTTGCATACACTACTTTATCTTCACTAATGCAATTAATCAAACAACAAGAGTAAAAGCTGACAATAGTTTTTCACGCGTACGTGTATTTATCACAGTGAACTTGCCGCCATTAAAATCTAACCAATGAGAGCGCAGCTCGCGCAGGGCCAATCAGGAGCAAGCGCGCGATGTTATAATGAGATTTTACGATATCGATGTGGATATTATACCATCATGTGAAATTTATAAATTGAGTGTTTTGTTGTCTGCGCTATAACAGTAGTAATAATAATTATAAGTCAAGTATTAGAAACATAAGTAGAATGTTACATTAGTGTAGATAAACGATATTTATATCACTCAATTATTGTAAGTTGAACCTTAACCGCATTTTGAAATTTAAAATACTAACGATAGTGGAAAGTTAAAACCGCAGCTTGCAAAAACCCACGTCTTAATTTAAATATTTAATTCGTAATATTACTTTAAACTTTATTATAGTTCAAAGTTTTTGCTTTACAAAAGCGACTCGTTGAGTCAAGAACGAGTTTTCCTTTGATGGTAGTGGTTCCAAGTTGGTAGTGCAGACGGGAAAATTTCATTACAACTGCTGCTGACTGCGCCGGCATAAACTATGTAGGTGATATACCATTATCTCGTCGCAGACAACACTATTTTGTTTCTATTTTAAACATTTCTACAATATTACTTTCTAACATGTATGCATTGTATTAGTCAAGTTAATATAATACCTTGAAGTTAAGTTAAAAATAACCCCAATTAGATTAATATTTAACTCTTGAAACTGTTACAACTTTTGTGGGAGAAAGGCCTTTGTGGCCTTTCACGATGACACTTTTATTTAACCTTTTGTAATAATAATAACCCTCACTGCGAAAAAGGGGTGCTAATATGTTTGACGTGTCTTTGTCTCTGTCTGTGTTTCCTGAACGAATTATGATGATGCGCTTGCTTGAAACCTGATCTTACGGCGGTTACTTTTTTTTATAAAAAATATTGCTGTTTTGAAGTACCACATGTACAATATAATCCTAGATCTCGCTGTATTAAAACAATCGGTACATATTTTTGAATACATTTCCAGGTAAATTCGACGTCCAGAACATGCACTTCTAATATAAAACCGGTTGTAAGAATGATGTATCTATATAGCCGTCGCTGCAAACGAAGCTTGTCTAGACAAACCGCAGACGAATTTTTAATAACACGACTAGCACTTAACATTTTACAACAAGCTCATCAATTCATTCCGCCGCGCCGGTTTCATTTCTTGTGCATACTTATTTAAAAATAACAACGATACAAAGTCATGGCAGGTGTCTGCTTTTCTTGGCACTAGTTGGCCGTACTTGGTGATCGATCCTGCATCTCCATAACCAGTCATCTTTCCACTAGTCCAATAATAGACGGTTCTGTCTGGTGGGATCCATAGCGAGGAGTCCGTGCAGCTTTTTTTTATAAAAACTTAGCGGTTCATTCAGTAGTTTACTATGAATTTACTTGGAATATTTTTTTTGGTATGGAGGATAAACATTTTAACACGCTAACCATGACAAGGCAGGCAGAATATCATTAACTTATTGCTCACGTGAAAATATATCAAATATCGATAAATTGATTCAAAAAACTGTGCAGAGTAAGATAACCCTTGTAATTAATAGAGGACATGTGTGTCTGTTTGTCAAGGTCGCGATTACGTCTGGAGGACATTCATTAAACTCGCAACGTCACTTCGCTTGCAAACCAAAACAAAGGTTTACAATTATCGCGACATTCGTCAAAATTATGGATCATAAACTCGGTCACGACAAATGTGATTATTTATCACGGCTTCATTGGTTCTCCTAGATGTTAACTTTATACCAAAAACGCAGTTTGATCCAGTAGTCGCTATTCTTGAGGCTGGTTTTTGGTTATCATCCAACGGAAATATATCCAACCAACTATCTTTTATCAGACACCAAATCATTAGATAAGGGTCAGGTGTTTATGTTGTTAGTATTTAAAAAGTTTTACAATACGTTGTTATCTATTTATGTACTTGCTTCTATGATTAATCACAGTGATGTGGAATGTAATTTTATATATGTTTGATATATTCCTAAACATTTTGTTACAAAGTAGTTTGCAGAATGTTCGCTAGATGATGCGTCAATTTCTTAATTTTGGCAGTGATGTTAACGCCCTCGCGTCTAGTCTAGACTTTATTAGGGGGTCATCGCGAGCGTGGCCGTCGGGCGCGATCTCCTCTGTAATAATGAGCGTGTTGTTCTGTGCTGCGATGCAACGCAATGACGCACGCGTCAGATGATCAGTTGGTGGCGAGGCGCGGGGGAAAGCCCGCCTATTTACCAGCCGCGTATCTAGACCATGAGTATGTGTCTAGACGACGGTTCCAGGAGGTCGCGCTCCTCAGCCGCTTTCACATATTTAATATGACACGCCGAAACCAGGCTCCCGACACAATCAAACGATTACGTGACGCAATTTAGAATTAATGGCTGTTTGCTACTATATCATTGAAGCACCAGGGTTAGATGTTGTGACATGACACGTGACGTCTGCCGTGGTGCACACACGCTCATAAAAATACCACTTGTGGCATTGTTATCGTTCAATTCATTATCATGGAAAAACACCTAATAACAAATGATGTCTGTATTTTATTGTAAGTATAAGTTATCTCTAGACGTTAAAATATTTACCTGCATAGTAAGTACAGATTTATATGTATTAGCTGAAATTGTTTCAAATACTAAGAAGAACTGCCAGAAGAACACTCGATTACATATTATACAGAAATAGAAAGAACTAGGGAAAAAGGAGATCACAAATATTAAAGACATTTGTAATTTGTATACCTACATACGTTTTTATAACAACACTAGCCGCGCCCCACGGTTTCACCCGCGTTGTACTCGTTTCCGCGGGAATTTTACGATAAAAAGTACCCTATGTCCTTTCTCAGGATTTGGACTAATTGTGTACCAAATTTCATTCAAATCGGTTCAGTAGTTTTGGCGTGACAGACAAACAGAGTTGCTTTCGCATTTATAATATTAGATAGGATTTATTTAAATTACAATAAAATGCGCATTACAGTCGAGACAAGTCTGCAACATGATAATATGTCAGTTTTTTGATACATCATCTTGTGGTCAGGTGCTTGTTATGTATTTTGCTAAGTATTTATAGAGACGACCATACACGTTCTCTATATATGGTGAGTACAATCACTGACTAAATTACAACAATTTGCGACGGCTATTGTTGTGTTTTTTCACAGACTTTTTCAATTGAACTTTTGACTCTGAGCTGGACAAGGACGGCATATTCTTATATTTAATATTGAATAATAATGTATAAGATTAGAGAATATACTTACATATCTAGCACAAAATACAATTACATACGTGGCACAAACACTCAAGCTTATAGAGGCAGGTAGAGCAGGTGCGCTGAAATTTAATATAGCAAATAACTTATGAATTATGCATCGGAGTGTACTGGAGGTTCACCGCAAACATTGTTGCAAGTACATATATATCCATCGAAGCTTATTTATTAGAGCGGGCCGGTGGTGCGGCTGCGGTCCGCTACTAATCTTACATTCTCTGGCGCACTTCAACCTTTTTGCCTGTCTGACGGAGCGAGCGCGCCGCCGCCGAGCCTTGCGATGACGATTTAATGCAGCCTTCTTTTATCATAATAATTATACAACTTTGTTGCCTATTCCACTCGTCGATAACTTTAATAGATTCTAATGTTTAATATTCTTTTGTAAACAGTTTTTTCGAAAGATTGTTTTTTTACTTAATAAAACAATCCGCTCCGCGATTGTGCCGCGAAAAAACCCGTAGTAGGTAATCATGTTTAATATTTTATACAACAATAGTTATACATTAGTAGCATAGATAGACAAGCATTTTGTGATGACCTAACGATGATTTGGTTAAATGCAACGCCTTCAATCATATTTAATCCTACATCTTGTAGGTGTTTCATAAATATGAGTGTGTGGTTATCTTTCTACGGACCATCAATAGCACATCATACCCGCTACGGTCCACCGTAGATGTCTAACTATGCAGGTATGCCTTCGGGAGCGTAAACCTTTGCAGGTTTTTAGAACTGCGCAGGCGACTGGAGCGAGATCGAATATTATTTTTAACGAGCATGTATCGCTTTAAGATACCTATCTATGTTAGGTATTTTATTTGTCATATTTTACCATGATCAAATATACAGATACAGATACAAATGATCAACCTGTACAAAATTAATTTTTTGCTTTATAAATCGTATAACTCTTATAACCTTACGGCTTACAGCTCACCTTGTCATAAAACGAAATCGAACAAAAAGACTAAAGACATAAGGTTTTATTTTAGGCAAACCACAGGCGTTATGATACCTGCTACTAAATAGGATTGTTAGCAAGAGTAACCTCAGAAGCAAAGCAGGCGGGGCGGGGCGGGGTGCGGGGCGCGGGGCCGTCTAGACAGGCCGCAGACGCGGGAGGCTGCGTCGGCCGCACGCACACACGCCCGCAGTGCATTGCCCGATTTCACCGAGCACTGCAGTCTGACCTCTACCAGCGGACATTCAATTACTCTTATCACGACCTTTATTATAAGTAATTCAAAAAAATACGTTTCGAATCGACTAGATTTTTTTAAAATCTGGTATATGCACTATCACAGAACTTGTTATAAGACTGACACCAAAATCTCTTGCGTACATTGTTTGTTTGAGCTAAGTTAGGCAACGATTCCCATTTAACATTGTTTACATTTAGATTGTTGTATGAAATGTATGTAGGTAGTCATGCGACCTGAGTCCGGCCCTGTTGTATTCACCAGAATAGCTGACTGAGCGTCTGGCTCGAATACCCGGTAGAGATAAGACGGTCATTGTGGGCGGCCTGCGAGCCCAGTAGAACTTTAAGTTAGATTTAAAATTCATTCCTTTGTACGTTACTCAATAATAAACTTGTCTTAAAATATTAAATTAATTTTTAATTTTTAAAAAGTCGCCCCGAAGCTCCCAAAGTAAAACTGGCGCAGCCGGTAGGATACCGTGTAAACCGTGTTGCTTAGTGAAAAACTCCAAAAATCGGGTTTTGGGCAAATTGTGTTCGGTATCCTCGAACCAAAGAAAATAAGTTTTCCGGGACGGGCAAAAAGATATTAGTGAACTGCAGAGGAATCACCACTGGAGGAGTATGGCTGGCTTGTGAGTAGTCCAAATTCACTATTCCTTTTCCATTCATATTCTATTCCTATTAAATTAACTAGATTGTAGAGGTTCAAAATCACCTCATAATTATTAGTTAACTTTTCAAGGTAATTGCACAGAAAATAGGCAATTATCTATAGCGTACATCGTGTACAATTTTATTTTAATAAGTTTCAACTAAATTAAGTTAAATTGTAAAATGACTCAACCACAATTGGTGTCAATTCCACAAGAAATTTCATCTATTATACCTAAGTTCGATGGAGATGAAAGGCTCCTAAATTTATATATTAAGAAGTGTGAATATGTTATAAGGTGTTATAGACGGGAAAACAATCCGGCGCAGGATTTATATGTGTTTCATGTAGTGTCGAGCAAATTAATTGGCAAAGCGGCCCACTTAATTAGTGAGCGCCCAGACATAGAATCCTGGACCGAATTAAAATCTGTATTAACCCAACATTTCGGAGATCCGCGTTCGGAAGAATGTATAGCCATCCAACTAGAGACATTAAAAATTAATACTAACGAATCTTATCTAGATTTCTGTAACAGAATTCAACAGGTTAAGAGCTCTTTATTGGCAAAAGTTAATTTAATCACCGATGATCACATTAGGAGAAGTAAAATCACTATTTACGACAATATGGCACTTAATGTATTTTTATATAATTTACCGGAAGATCTTATTCGTATAGTGAGACTTAAGGGTACTAACACACTGGAAGATGCCCTCAGGATTGTTCTAGAAGAAGTCAATTTTAAATTTCAATACGAGTCGCGCAATAGAATAATGAGACCTTTAATGAATAAAAACCCTTCACAGCCTTCAGCTATTACGAGTAACCCTTATGTAGAGAAGTTTGGTCTTAAACCATTCTTTACCACTAACTCACAACAAAATCAGGGCTTCAGATTTGGTATACCGAATCAAATACGCCCTCATGTTCAGCAACAGCCTAATCAACAATTCAAATTTGGAATGCAACATAATCAGTTTAGACCTCAAGGTTTTACTAATCAGCCTAAATTTGTGAACCAACAAGTTCCTCAAGGTTATAGACCTTCGTTTGGACAATCTTTTAGACCAAATGTCAACCCTCAGACTCAATTTAAATTCGGGATACCCCCAACACATCAGAATAAACCAAAGGTAGACACCGATGTTACTATGCGTACAGCATTACCGGTTCGAAATCAGGCTCACCATAACGAGTTACACGTAAACTCACCCTATGAGACGGATCAAGATTATTACGAGCAGGACGTAGTCATAGATGACTACCTGTATGACGGTAACGGTGGAGTACCGGAATACACACATGAGGTAAATAACGAGACAGTGAAAAATTTTTACCAGATAGCCTCGGATATAGATCGACCGAATTGATTAATTTAAATTGCGAAAATGTTGCAAAACTTCCGTACATTTACTTACCAGAAATCAACGCTAAGTTTATGATTGATACAGGCAGCTCTCGTTCCTTTATCAGCCCTAAAAAGGCGAATGAATATTATAACCAATATAAATTCCCAGCTCCATTTGAGGTAATAAGTACACATGCTCGAAGCTTACATAATGAGGCAATTTACACCCCACTTCCTGAAACATTTAAATCTATAGTTTCACACACATTTTATATTTACGAAGTAGACAAAGACTATGACGGACTTATAGGATCTGATCTATTATCACAACTTAACGCTAGCATTGACATGAAAAATTTGATTTTAAAGACTTGCGATACTGAAATCCCTTTTGTGTATAATCCTCAAGTTACAATTAAATTAGAACCACGTACCGAGACTAAAGTTACTTTACCGACAAATCTTGCTAATGGTACTGGAATTATTAATTACCATATATTTGAACCTGGTGTTAGAATGCCTTCTGCACTTGTTAATTGTAAAAATGGTCATGCTGAAACATTTATACAAAACAGTTTAGAAACACCTGTTTGTTTTACAATAAACAAATTAGTTTCAGTTACTCCATACACACCTGATAAATGTGAAGTTAATGCTAATACGGTACCTGATAACGACCTTGACATCGATGACCATTTAATAGAAAACCTAGAGAAATTAAGACTTGAACACATGAACACTGAGGAAAATAAAGCAATCAGTGCCTTGTGTTACGAATTTAGAGACATTTTCTACTGCGATAAAATACCCTTATCTTTTACAAACAAAGTAAAGCACCATATTAGAACCAAAAACGAAGACCCAATCTATATACGACCTTACAGACAACCCCAGAAGATAAATGACGAAATTAATAGACAAGTTGACAAATTACTAAGTGAAAATGTTATCCAAGAGTCTTTTTCTCCTTGGAACTTTCCTGTACATCTTGTGCCAAAGAAGCTGGACGCTTCGGGAGAGAAAAAGTACAGAATGGTGATAGACTACAGACGTTTAAATGACTTGACTACCGATGACAAATACCCATTGCCGAATATATCAGACTTATTTGACCAATTAGGAAACGCTAATTATTTTAGCACAATAGATTTAGCAAGTGGCTACCATCAGATCGAAATTGACGAAACTGATAGGGAGAAAACCGCGTTTAGCACTCAAAAAGGGCATTTTGAATTTTTACGCATGCCGTTTGGCCTAAAAACGGCACCTGCCACCTTCCAGAGGGCCATGGATCGCATACTAATAGGACTACATTGTTTAGTATACCTGGACGACATTATTATATTCTCTAAGAGTCTTCAGGAACACATAGAAAAACTACGTAAAATATTCGAAACACTCAGAAAAGTGAATCTAAAAGTACAGCTAGATAAATCCGAGTTTTTAAGAAAAGAAGTTCTATACTTAGGACACTCAATCACGCGTGATGGGCTAAAACCTAACAATGACAAGATAGATGCAGTCTTGAGATTTCCGCTTCCAAAAACCCAAACTGAGATTAAAAGTTTCCTCGGTTTAGTAGGGTACTATAGAAAATTTATCAAGGATTTCGCTAAACTCACACGACCTTTAACCGTTTGTCTAAAGAAAAACCATAAAGTAGTAATCAATAAAGAGTTTATAGAATCATTCGAAAAATGCAAAGAATTACTAACAAACGCACCCCTTTTACAATACCCAGATTTCGATAAGCCGTTTATTCTGACAACCGATGCCTCCAATTATGCAATTGGCGCGGTATTATCACAAGGATCGGTAGGAAGTGATCGTCCTGTGGCATATGCGTCGCGAACACTTAACGATGCGGAAAGCAGGTATAGCGTTATTGAAAAAGAAGCACTCGCTATAATTTGGGCTATAAAACATTTCCGCCCGTATCTATATGGTAAAAAGTTCACAATTTACACCGACCATAGACCACTTTCATGGCTTCATTCATTCGAAGAACCCAATAGTAAGATCACGAGATGGCGATTGAGATTAGCGGAGTATAATTATGACGTTATTTATAAAAACGGACGTCAAAACACAAACGCCGATGCGTTGTCGAGGGTTAAGATCAATGCATTAAGAAAGGGAGCTAAAGATAATAGTTCAGTAAAAGTAAACGTAGATGAAAAAGACTTAGAATTACAAAGGCACTGTGAACAAATTACACAAGAAATAACTAAATTAGGTAAAAAGAAAGGAAAAGCAAAGAAAAAGCCAGATAGTCCAATTTCTATTTCATCAGAATCGGAAAAACCCATATCACTTTCATCGGACTCTGAGCGTACCGTTAGCATCCCCAAACGTTTGCGCTCACCCTTTCCAATCACTGAATTTTCAAGCGGAACTGTTACTGCCTCTGAGTCAGAATCACACGTAGGAGCAGAAACAGTACACTCTGCACATAATATGGATTCTACAGGAATTCCAATATTAAAGGAATCAATAGATACCAAACCAAACCAAATTTTGGTATATACTTGGTTCAGAGATCAAATAGCAGTTAAAAATATTTCTAATGTTAAACAGAAAATATTGGAAGTACACTTACCATTAGAAAGACCTGATTTAATAAAAGACTTTTTGAAAAGATACATTCGTACAAAAATTAAATATTTTATCTATTTCGAAGACCCACAGCATAGGTTAGAATTTACTAATGCTGTTTTAACACTTTTTAAAAAGGGAACCGTTAATATATTAGAATGTACTGAGCGAGTAGTTTACGTAGAAAATGAGGACGAACAGAAAGCAATTGTAGAGAAATATCATGTAGGTAAAAACTGCCACCGGGGTATCAAAGAGACTGTAACACACATAAAGCGCACGTATTTTTGGTACAATATGGACATAACGGTAGCAGCAATCATTAATGCATGTGAACCGTGCAAAAAGTTAAAATATGACAGAAAACCACTCAAACCTAAGATTCAATTAACACAAACCCAAAACAAACCCTTCCAAGAGATATTTATAGATTTATTCACAATTGAAAGTAAAACATTTTTAACAATTATTGACGCTTTTAGTAAACTTGGTCAAGCTTTCGAGATTCCTAACAAATCTGCCCCAGAAGTAGTCAGAGCACTTATCAAATACTTTTCTTTCTATGGATGCCCAAGTAAACTAAGTTCCGATTCAGGATCAGAATTTAACAACGCACTTATTAAGGAACTTCTAGATTTTTATAAAATAGAGTTACATTTAGGAACCCCAAACAACCCTAATTCAATGGGTTTAATTGAGAAATTTCACTCTACTATAATAGAGACATATAGACTGGCTAAGTACGAGCAAAAGTTAACAGACGCTTCATCAGTTATGACCTTTGCTGTATTAGCCTATAACCATAGTATCCATTCAGTAACAGGTTTTACACCTTTTGAGGTGGTATTCGGCCATACCGAATCAGCAAGCCCCTTTAACGTAAATTTCGACAAAGAATATATGCAAGTACTTATTCGAGATCATAAGAAAAGAACTAAATATCTTTACAAATATTTAACTGATAAAATGTTGCAATTAAAAGAAAATGTTCAAAATAAGCGCGGCGGTGAGACCGATTTTAATATTCAACTAGATGATGACATCTTTTATAGAGGAACGAATGTAAGAAGAGGTAAAGATAAACCTAGGTATAATAAAGGTAAAGTTATAGGTGAAGTAGATAGAAATGTAGTGACAATAGCAACAAAGAATCGCGTATCTAGGATCCCCATTAAAGATGTTAAACGTCCTCCACAGAATCGACACAGTCCTGTGGCTGGTCCTAGCCGCAGCAAACCAGGCCCTTCAGCTGCACCCCCTTGAAGGAAATCCAGGTGTTTTGCCTATAAAGGAAGGAACAGCTGTTATAAGTTCTGAAAAATGGACAATTATTAAAAGATTAGATTTAAATTTAATTTGCGACGATATAAACATTAATATAGCTAGATTAAGTGACCTTAATAGAATTATAAGAGGTAATTCCGTTACAGATAATCAAATATTTTCTGACTATAAAATACAAACCGAATTTGTTATGAACTTAACTATAAATAAGATTAAACAAATAGTTCCTAGATATAGAACCAAAAGAGGTCTTGTCAACCCATTGGGTTCGATTATTAAACTTATTTCTGGAAACCTAGATAACGAAGATGCGATTAAATACGATAAGCTTATAGAAAATACTCAGTTAAAACAAGAATTTTTGAGTAAAAAACTGACCCTGGTCTCCGAAGTAGTTAAAAACTTATATAACACCACACACAAAATTAGAGAAAATGTTATACAAATTGATCTTAGAATGAAAGAGTTTCAGAATGGTATAGATAAAGCAAAAGAAACAGAAAAGATTCATTATTTGAATAATATAATAATTAATGTGTATTCTATGATTTTACACAATTTTCAAATTATAATTATAAAGCTAAATGAAGTAGAAACAGCAATGTCATTCAGTAAGCTTGAAACCCTACACCATTCTATAATAAACTCTGATACCTTATTAATTTTACTAAAAGAAATTGAACTTACTGAAAGATTAATTTTCCCTGCTGAGCCTGAAAATCTTGTGAAAATTGAACAATACATTAATGTAAAATCTTTTATCAAAGAAAACCAGTTAACATTCGTAATGGAAATTCCATTAGTATGTAAAGAAACATATACTTACTATAAATTGTATCCTATCCCTATTATCCATGATCATATGACATACATTATCCTTCCTAAATATCCTTACCTCATAGTGAAAGGACTTATCTCCGAGCCGCTAGCCAAACCGTGCCAGCGAACAGATAACAACAATTTCGTCTGTTTCGAAGATTACCTGGATAAAATAAATGAAGATCCGTGCATCTCCGAATTGATGCAATTCGCTAAAAACATCTCTTCCTGTAAGTTGATACCTGTCAAATACGAAGGTGTCCTTGTCCAGCGCTTACAAAATAATAAATGGATCGTATTTTCTGAAGGAAAGACAATAATTCGCAGTTTTTGTCAAAACGAAGTAAACCAAGAGATTATCCAAGGAACATACATCGTTACTACAGAAGATACATGTGAAGTGAAAATAGACAAATACTCACTAAAATCACGCCCTCATCGGACAACAAATTTGAACTACGAAAAACTGCCAACTGTAAACCTACCGCACATCAGCGAGATAAAGGCGGAACAGAGAAAACCAGTAGAATTAGAAGAAATGAATCTGGATAACATACAAGAAATAACGAATTCCGTAAAGTTCGATACCAATAGTGAAAGTGAAATAGTGAGAGTCAATAGTGTCAGTGTTTGGACCATTGGGTTATATTTCATTATAGCAGTTTTTGCAGGAGTTATGTTTTATATTAGATTAATAAAATTAGGTTATAAATGTAACTTTCGAAATTCTCCGAATCAGGTAAATTCGGATAATCTCGAATCTCAGGGGGGAGAAGTCATGCGACCTGAGTCCGGCCCTGTTGTATTCACCAGAATAGCTGACTGAGCGTCTGGCTCGAATACCCGGTAGAGATAAGACGGTCATTGTGGGCGGCCTGCGAGCCCAGTAGAACTTTAAGTTAGATTTAAAATTCATTCCTTTGTACGTTACTCAATAATAAACTTGTCTTAAAATATTAAATTAATTTTTAATTTTTAAAAAGTCGCCCCGAAGCTCCCAAAGTAAAACTAGGTTGCTTACCAAAACAAGCATAGTTCTACAACTATGTGCAAAGTAAGCTACCAAACTGTATAACCATTTGTAGTGATGCTATGCAACCGTAAATTGTTGTAGCAGAGAAATGTACTGAGGTTCACAGCACATCTAGTCTTGGTGGAAAATGCTATGCGATGTATCAACAGTCAGGATACACAAATGCATAGCATGCGTCCTTCCTTCCATATAAATAGCTTAACTGTGGTAGGTTAGGTAGTACATGGTTAAAGGCTATCAGACCTATCACAGGAAAGTGGTGAGCCGTAGAGTGGATCTGGTGAAATAAAATTATTCATAAAACGTAGTACCTAAACGACGTACCCTACGTATTTCCTATTTGGGGAACCTGAACCTTGCGTACAATCAAATCTTTGCACTGCTACAGTGCAAAGATACTTTAAATAATATATATGAAGTGAAATATTTGATATACATAACTAATAGACGCACTTCTTAGAAATGTTTTATAACTCAGATGCATTCGCTTCGATTCCGATGCAGTGGGCTCGCAGCCTTGAAAGTTACATGCAGACTTTTTAATTTTTATTAATTATGGCTGCACATTCAATTCAATTTTTGTTATTGGCTTCTACAGGCTGCTTCATTTTACGAATAATTTGCTAATTGACGTCATTCAATCTCGTATCACTTGACATTTAGCACTTGTCTAGATCCGTTACAAATATTTATTGTGCATCAATATTTATCTATAATTGCGATTATTTATGCACATTGTTGTTGAAGATTGGCGTCATATTAATAAACCAAGAAAATAGCTAACGGAATATACCGACTACTGGTAAACAGTGACGCATGGATAATGTAAGATCAATACAAATATTTATTGAATTCGATCAAAATAGTGCTAATTGAAGAAACAACGTTTCTTGTTTTTTATAACTGTGGTGTAAAACTAAATTGTCAATATATGTATCTACTAGCCGCGCCATGTGTGTTTACCGTGTTGTACCCGTTCCCGCGGGAATTTCGGGATAAAATGTGTACCATATGTTTTTCTGATGTATAACCTATATTACTGTTAAGTATCATCTAAATCCCTCCAGTTTTTTTTCGTGAAAGAGTAACAAACATACATATCCATCCTCACAAACTTTCGCATTTATAATATTGGCAGGATTAGTAGGATATGTTTATTAAGTATCAAATCAATGAAATCACTCTACGTATAGTTACAGGTACAGTGGTATGGGAGAGCGCTTACTGTGTCGGGGATCGCAGGTACAATTCTCGCCCGGAGTCAACAATGTCTGGGCGTCAATTCCTATATCCCAGGTTCCTATAAATTATGAAGTATTTGTGTACGTTTATGTATTAATATCAGTTTTATAAATTTCATAATACAAGCTTAGAGCTAAGCTTCGGTATAATCAACCGTGTGTGAATCTGTCCTGGTATATTTATTTATTTTATTTTAACTTTTAGTTTTACTATGGAACTTAAAGAAAAAGTCGTTCACACAGGATTGTAACTTAAACTATTTCCCAGGAGACCTTTTCTGTTTCTCTCACCAGTTACAAAGGAATTGTGAACATTTTTCACTCATCATTTTTTTACCATGTTTCTGTTCATTGGTACGAGTACGTTATCGGAAATATGTCTGCAGAAGTGTCATTAACACGATACAATGCGCGTTATGTACAGCATTATTTACGAGAGCGAGAACAAAGCAGAACACCGGGTGCAGAGCGCGATAAGCGCACGATGTCCATCTCAGGGCTGCGAATTAATAAAAACTATCATTTTTGAACTAATACCGTATAAGTATGTGTATTTGTGTAAGTAGCCTATAAAAAGATAATCCATAAACTATTGATTTTACTATTAAATTGTCCGTATCTTTAAGGGAAGAATTAGATTTAACTATGATAGATGTAAGGATTGGATATTATATATTATATGGGAAATACCTTAATGATGTTGCAAATTGATGTTAACCCTATCACGCCGAATGGCGGAGCGGCGGCGACGGCGAGCGGGGTCGACGCTCGCCTCATAAACAGATAACTCCGATTGATTACATGACTGCCCACTCTGCGGCACACTCCAACACACCTCGACAAAAGAACGCCACGCACGGTCAAAGCACTCGTAATCAATTCTCATGTGTATTGCAGATATCGCGATAAGATATTTAACTACCTACTTGAAACGTGTAGAATTCGCAGAGTATAGAAAACTATAATACAATATCGGTTCGAAGTGTATAATGATAGTGGTTGTGTCGAATAACACGAAGTGTTGCTGAACAAAGCTAGCGGAGGCAAAATTAACACTTGAGCGAGCGGAGGCGGAACCGAGCGTCTTTGTGGTCTTGAAACTTGCTCAGACGGCGGCGAGGTGCTACCGCTCTCTGAAGCCATCTTATACAGATCTACTCACACACAACTATCCATATAACTCGCCTCACCTTACAATGTAGTGACTTAACTTGAAACTGGCTCTTGCCAAAGACTCGTCGTTTCTGTGGCTTTATCCTCAACGAGTGTATTGAAACGAGTTATGAAAGGAACTTGATAAAATATGTACTTATTGTGATCGTTAAAATACTTTACTAGACATTTAATGAAATTTTAACCTTGTAAAATGCGAAATAATATTTAATGATGACGTGAGAATGTGATAGATTGTTGAAAACTAAATAGTATTCCATATTGAAACTTTGTAAATTGTAACAAGTTTAATGTAAATACTAAGCGATTGCAAACGAATCGAGTGCATATATTAACCGCCCTACAAAAGACATCAACGCGCGTTCGTTAATAACCGAATTTACAGTTCACTCAACTGCTGCTAACTTCTTTGTTAATGCTGTATAGTGTAGTTTTATTTTATTTTAATCTTTTTAGAAAAATGTTGTTCATTCATTCATTTATTTTGAATATATTATAATAGCATAAATAAAAACTAATTCATCGGTTCCGATAATAATTTCTACAATGTGGGTTCAAAATGTTAGTTATTACGTATGTAAAGACAGAAAAGCCTTTGGGCGATGCAGGCGACAACGTGCATCGAATAAGTATAAAAAGACAATTTGTAAATTGTGAAATGTAATTGCAGACGGCTGGTGGGGGCGGGCGGCGCCAGGGCGGGCGGCGGCGCTGCCGGCCGATGCAGTGCTAATGAAAATTTAAAGCAACCGGTGCGACGTAACTACTGCTTCGAATTATAAGCTGCATAATAACAATGCATTCTACATTTAAATACGAGTATAATTTAAACCGTTCGAGAAACTTCTCCCAATCCTCGATGCATACAACAACGTATCTGAAAAATATCTTACATATTGCAGGTAAAATCTCGTTTCGATTAGCAAGGCTCCTGAGGCAAGTTTGCGGCGTGAGGTGGCCGTGTCGGCGGGAGGGGGGAGGGGGGTGCGAGTGGCCACATGGGCCGATGCATCGCGACCTCGGTGCACTGACCCGCCGCCACCCCCGGCTGCAACTCGATGTCACTAACTGAACATTCGGCGCAATGCTCATCACTATGGAAATAAAGCCTCAAAGGATTTTCATATTAATGTACAAACGGCTACATATAAAACGGAAATTTGTCACAAGAACAACAATAAATGTGCTATTACAGAATTGAGAAACGAAATTGAAAATGAAAATTAATAAAAGTAATTGCGAGTATAGTAAGAAAACGTATACTATATATCAATTGTATGAAATGTCTTAAGTCAAATTTCCTGTAAACAGGAATTAACACAATAGCTATTTATAAAGATTCTATGTGAGAGCTTAATGAGAGTTAAAACTGCATTTCGGCGAGTTTTAACGTGATGATGATACATAATACTATCTAGTCACTCGTTTTGGAGACAGTGTCTCGCGTCGGTGGTCTAGTGGTATATGCTCTCGCCTGCCAAGATTGAGGTCCCGGGTTCAATTCCCAGGTCGAGAGAAAACACATTTCCTACTTTTGAAACATGGTTGGAGTTTAAGATCACCAACCTGCATTAGGCGTGGTGATTATGGCACTGTACAGATGAGAGACCTTTGCCCAGCAGTGCGACTATACAGGCTAATACTTTCTGTGTCCGATAGCAAAACAAACTCGCACACTAAGGCATTTAGGCATTAGCAGCGCAGGTTTACACGTATTGGGCCCGTCCCGTGGGCTTGATGGGATAAAAGAAGCCGTTCTTAAAGTGGTCATCCAACATAAAAATGACTATTCATATGGGACCGGTAGTTTTTAGGAAAAGTCCTTTCAAACAAAATAATAAACTTTGTAGATATAATGAATCTACAAAGTTTAAGGTTTAAGGTGACATATACACATCAGCGAGGAGCAAGTAAAATTTCAGGGTTTCAGTTTTCTCTATACAATCTACTTATTGTAGAAAATCAAAAGTATAGGTACTTAGAAATCAAAATGATACTAGACCAGTAAATAAAGACATAAAACTGTCTTTCAAAAGGTGAAGGTAGATTTAAAATCGGAACAGTCGCGATTTTTAATCTACCTTTTGCAAGATAAAATCACCCATAGTTACTTTTATAAGCAACTTTTTCTTTAATGTAATGTTAGTAGGTAGTCTCTTTGCGTGCTTGTAGCTTGAACTGACCCCATATTATTGAGACTTATCGATTGTTGTCAAGAAGTTGCTTATGTCACTGACAGGATAATAAATAAAAATAAAATGAATATATATAATTAATTAATATAATAAGCCCCCACCGTCTGACTACTTGTATGTTCTTCCTAAACACAAAAAAAATTTACGGATCTTTGTAGGCGTATTTTTGGCCTAATTAGTAGAAAATATTAACAATGATCTGGCTCATTAATTCAAGTTAATTAATTTAAATTGTAAAGAAGTCGACTTAATATATTATCTCTAACGTTTTAAATACATATTTGTTTTTTTTTTATTTGAAGTTGGTTAGGATTTTCTTTCGTAAAAAAATTTCTTGGGCTGATTTTACGAAATATTTATTTATACGTTTGCCTATTACAATTGTACTATTAATAGTTAAGATCATTAAAGTGTTTCTCCTCGGAGTCACCGGACAAGCCCGGTCTTTTTGAAAGGCATGCGAGGGGATACAGATCCAACTCGTAGAGGCCCTTTGGAGATGTTTAATGTAATGGATTACAACTGCAGGGACTCACTCACGACCACATCATTACATGTCCGAGAATGTGTTAATGCAGAAGAAGGGACTATTGCAGGATATGATAGAAATAACAATGGGCTATGGGAATGAAGATTGAAAGGACTAGAATTGGGTTATTGCAAAGGAATCGGCACCTGCCATAACTAGTGGAAGACAAGTTATCGGCGGCAGGCCGTGGCTCGCCGCCCACTGGATGGGCCCCCCGAAACAGCCGACGTAGAGACGGCAAGTGGGCAACATCGGCGTGGGCGACTCGGGGGTGTTGAGAGGTGTGCTGCGCTTTCTCTTACGTTACTCGCGGCGTTATGCCCTTTAACACTTCCACCCCTGGATCACAAAGCTGATAACGACTGCGCCTCTAACGACCCCCTTCTGGCGGGCCGGTGAAGGCAAGCCAGAGACGGGGGCCCTGACCGACTCTCTGGGGCACTCGGGAATCACCAACAGCTCGCCACAAGCGATTATTAATTTTATTATTAATAGTTAAGATAGTATGTACAGATTTCGAAAATGTATGTATGTGGGTGGATGCTTAACATAATTAAAAAATAAGAAGTTATTTTTTAAATAATTTATAAATATGATTGTTACTCGCTAAGGATATAAATACTAACCAGGTGAATCCCATCTATCCTACTGCCTACTAATACCTATTCATCACGGTGATGAACGGGCATAGGTGATGACATCACCTATTCCTATTCATCAAAACGCGGGCACAAAAATGATTGTATTGAAAAATCATATAGATATACCTCCTAGCACTTGTGGCGTAGTTGACCTAAGCGATGTTAACTCCTAGTGATTGTAAAGCAACATGCAGCTCGGCTCCTACCTGCATAGGTGGCCGATAGTGAAATTTCTATCCGAACAGTGTGCTTCGGGAGGCAAGTCAAATTGTCGGTCCCGGTTGTTTCAATCGTCAGGACTTATATAAAAACTCGAACTTACTAACTTCATATGAATAAGCGGTGATCCTAAAATTACATTGTGTTTTTTTTATTTCTATTAACATACCACAACGACAAGTAAAAAGTGCTGATGAGTGAGTGTTATTATTAAAATCAACTATACATTACTGTTTAGATCAATCCCACGTAAATTTTGCTTATCACATATTATACCGGCACCCTTAATAAAACCGGAAAAAGACATTCACAAGTTAAACTTAAAGCTAAAAAATAGTGTTTCAATACTCAATCCTCTGTCCAAAGCACTCGTTCTGTCATCTGCAACATTTAGCAGTGCTGACTCTGTACTATGGACTCTGCGAAAACCTGGCTGGAATTAAGGGATTATTTTTTTGACATTTATGTAAACTAACAACTTTTTCTTAAACTTTAGATATATAGTTAAAAAAACTATATAGTTAAAAAGGAGTGAACTTTTAAGTTGACGATATTGATATGATGATATTTATCTAATATCGAAATAAATGGCTCTACAATCAAGGTTAATTATCTTATATATAAAATTCTCGTGTCACAGTGTTCGTTCGCGTACTCCTCCGAAACGGCTCGACCGATTCTCATGAAATTTTGTGAGCATATTGAGTAGGTCTGAGAATCGGCCAACGTCTATTTTTCATCCCGAAATTCCCGCGGGAACGGGTACAACGCGGGTGAAACCGCGGGGCGCAGCTAGTGTTACTATAAATACCTCCTGCAATGATTAAAATCGGATAGGTCTACGATAAGTAAATGTAAAAGTATTAGCCTGTAATGTCCCACTGTTGGGCAAAGGCCTCTCGTCTCACTGAAGATATCAGTAGGTACAGTGAGGAGGTTTCAGGCGTAATCACCACGCTTGCCTAATACGGGTTGGTGATCTCAAACCCGAGCCATGTTTGAAAAGTAGGAAACATGTTTTCGCTCGACCTGGGAATTGAACCCGGGACCTCAGTCTTGGCAGGCGAGTGCACATACCACTAGACCACCGAGGCGTTAAGAAATATACAAAATAGTAATGCTCAACAGCGGACGGGCTGTTATACGAGTACCTACTGTATCGCGCGGGTCAGGCGCGGGGGGATATACGAGCAAAATCTTGAGTAACCGAATCGAAGAGAGGGCATGTTGCTACTTGGTAGATAATTCTAGGTACCTACTCCCAGGGAATAAAATTCACTTAAATATGTAAGGCATTTCTCTCCTAACGTGACGATTTTAATGCACTCATTAATCACATCACAATTAACTCAGTACAAACAAAATCATAAACTCTTTACTGATAGCATAACATTGTCAATAAGTATATTCATTAGGTTAATTATTTTTCTGATAGGTACTCCTATAAATTGTTCATGTCATGTAGGTACTTCATTATTGATAATGCTATCACGTTAAGCTCATTGAAAAGCAGACTTTCGTTAGAGACATTAATTAGCTGAAATTGTTGTTGTTCTGATTATTATATAAAATACATGGTTATTTATTGTTGCCAATTTATTGAAAGGTTTGGTAAGAAGTTAGTTACAAATAATGCGGAGTGTTTTGTAACCCAGAATATTTATACAGGTGGAACTTCCCAACGTATGAGAGTTCAACGTAATGTCAAACACCTATCTATATCAGAAATAATTTTAGGTCTAAATATAAACCGTGCATAAGAATTCACAACACAGAGAGCGCGAGACAGTGAGATAGTGCGAGTCTCTGTTTCCTTGCCAATAGCTGCGACATTGTATCTATTGAGTCGGGCCAGCAGCACGTTCGCCGACGACTATTTTGAGGAGACAAATAGCACACGTGTCGCGCTCCCACCGTCCTGCTCGCGGCCCTTTACATGTAACTCACATTCACGTTGATAACGCGAGCCCGCAGCGGGCACAGTGCGCAGTGCATGTCAAGTGGAGCGGTGTGATGGGACTCGGCGAGCGCACTGGAGCTGGTGCAGGTGGCCGCGCCGCGGTACATATCGCATCACCGCCCGCCCGCAATTTCGCGTAAAATTGGCAGCGTGCGGCGGGCGGGCGGCGGCAGCGGCGCGGAGCGTCGCTCCCGAAATAGTGTTCGGGTGCGGTCGTACGCGGTCGGGAGCGGCGCTCCAGTCGCCGTGTGGCCGCGCGCGCGCACCCGCGTCGCCTCGCTAGCCGTCCCGACGCCGCACGCAGACCCGGGTGAGAGTGCAAGCTCGCCGGTGCCGCGGCTCGCTCGGTTCCACTCAACGGTGAGCGTATTTCGGTCGTTGCGAGGGCCCCGGGCCGCGTCGGGCGCGCTGCCCGCGCGCTGGCCGCCGTGCTCTGGTGGTGGTGCGTGGCGCTGCTGCGGCTGGTCGCGCTCTGCGCGCCTCCCCCCGGCCCGTCCGGCGTCGGCGCGCCGCCGCCCGCGCCGCCCTGCCCGCCCTCCGCCCGCGCCGCACAAGATGCGGTCGCCTGCGCGAGCACGCCTCCCGACACCGACACCGCCGAGTCTCCGACGCCGCCGCCGCCCGCACCGCCGCCCGCGCCGCCGCACCACCACGCGCCGCCCCCACCCCGACAACAACACTCGACAGACCACTACGGTCAGTACTTTACATATTACTTTTACTCATCTAACAAATCTACCACACCACTTTCACGCGATACTCAGACTTACCTCCGCAAAATATTGCTTTTAATTATTACATATTTATTTAGTATATGACAACGGTCATATTTATTTACTGGTGCGTACTTCACTTACCTTGCGCTTGATTATTAGGTAGTGTGTTTTTCATTTGATGCAACAATTATTAAAATTCATTATGAATTTCATCTTCCCACAATTTTATGTGTGACTATTTATTCCAAGCAATAATGTCAATACAGCACTCTTAATATAAAATGTAGTTAAAAGTAGATGAAGCGACATCAATGAAAACAAAGTACCCGAACTTTAATAATTCCTACAGAATTTGCAAACTGCCGTCTCCCTAATACTGAGAAAATCAATACCAGCCAGCCTTCTCGGCCGCCTACACCTCACTTCGTACTAAAATGTGAAGTACATACAAATGTGCGCTTACTTTTACAAAACAATGTATCACGACTGTGTAGAATATGTTGGATGTTTACTTTCGAAGAAATCAATTGGGATACTTATGTTTATTGTTGTATTTTATGGAGGAAATTCAATGTAAAATGTAAAGATGTAGGGTGTGGTGTGGAGGGCGGCGGCGGCGGTGGGGCGCGGATGTGGGTTATCAGGGCGAGCGCGGCTCCGCGCCGACATCTCGCGCCCTCGCTGCCTCCCCTGAGCCCCGAATGCCGACGCCAATACTTGCGGCACGCACTGCGCAACACATGATTCACTTCACATAAAGGTGCACATCCACGCCGATACCAAACATATACCTACTTAATGTCCGCTTGAAGACAAAACAACTAGACCGCGTTTCTCAGAATCACAACAGTTGATAATATGGAACAGGCAGGTCAAAGGCAATAAACAATGATAACGACTCAAACATACTTAATTAAGACAGTATCACTATGATTGGCGCAGCGAGTGATTCTATTAGTCGGTCGAGTGGCCGGCTCCGATAGTAATTATAAACATGCAACATGTTCTCGATTCAATAATTCATTTATTCAAACCTTTATTTTTATGACTTTCATCCTAAAGTTGAGTGAGCAGGCTTACCGATAGTAGTGTTTTTGTATAATAGTTAATAGACAGAGATATTCAAATAATTACCTGTTAGATGAATTATGAAATACATAACTAGACAAAAATAAACTTATCGAATTGAAAAATAGCTATCTAGCGTTTATAAAATAAAACTAAATTCCTAACTGGCAGACATTCAAACCACGGCTACTTAAAGGTATAGCAAGTAGTTTGAATTCCATTGAATTTTTATTTTGTTGGCGCAGGTGTTTCGAAAGATAGCGCCCCTTTATTTAAATTCATTAAATCACTCGTAAGCATAATATTTGTTTGAACAATTCGCTGCTGCATCTGAAATCGTGCATTAGCTTCTAGTAACATTCGGGCACTGAAATAATTCTAACAGCACTCTGAACAACTCATGGGAAACTTCATGGACAAATTGAAATTTAATAAGTTAATAGGTGAAGTTGCTAAGATGAAGAGAGTGATTGTTAAAAATATTTTTTGAAGAAGCGCAATAATTGACACAAATATCATTCAAATACTTATAATAAGGTCCAAAAAGTAACATTGGTGATCAATCTTAATGCATTTTTTCTTATGTAAGTAATCAAATTAACTACTGGTTTGGAAATCCATCCTGGTAACCTATTTGTAGACGATACTTTAGAATTTGATCCCATATCGAGGAAAACATTGTTTAAGTAACGTTTATTTTGAAGAGGCGGTGCTATAAAAACACCAAACTGACATTTGGGATTGCAGAACCGGCTTTAAATATTAAGGTCAAATAGGTAGACACGTTGGCAAAGAATTCATTATTCCTCCAAATTAAGGCGCTTTTGTTTGCGCTATTGTTGCATAACATAAGACACTAAAATAGTAAAGTAACCCTGTGACAGCAGACATTCTATACGCAACTGAACCGACCCACCAACCGCGCCGCCGCTCTTTAATGTAAACCTTTTTAAAACATATCTATAAAAGAGAAGCTCCTTGACTTGATCGAATCAAATTAGGATATTGTGAATCAGAATGTAAGGAATGTTTTGGAAAGCTGGTTTAGTCCGGAGCGAGTGGTAGAATGGGAGAGGGTGTGGGGCGGGAGAGGTTTGTTATGGCGGTGGCAGGAAGCGCCCGATGGCACGTGTAAGGCCGGCCTTGAGACGGCAGGTCGTCGAACGCGCGCCGCCGCTCCGCCGCGCCGCCCGGCAGACACGGCCGCCTGTCGCCCTCTGACCACACCGACACCATGTCCCGAGCCCCGAGCCCGCACCCCACATCAACATCACCATCATAACACAACACTATAATACCTACATATAAACTGTAATGTTCGTCTGACTTCAACTTCCATCAACAATTTGTTACCGCGACCGAGATTAGATAAAGATCATGTTCTACGCACTCCGCGCGGTTCGCGCTCATACAATACCGTGATCCGACAAAGGTCAACTCAGCTGCACTGTTACTCGGTGTTATCGGTAGCCGAATTGTGAATTATGCATAACGAATTTCATTTGAAATCCTCACACCGAGGCAGGTTTTTGTAAGTGTTAATAAATCTAAATTCACGTTCAAATTTGACAAGGTCGAACAAGCGCCTAAATTGTAGTAGTAAATAGATAGTTGCCGCTAAGCTGATTAAGACTAGATATAAATAATCAACCTCACGATTTTTTGCAAAGTAAAGGACATCAAGAAATAATATGGTCAAGGCCAACATGTTCTGTTTTTTAAAATATGTATAATTGGTTACCTACACTTTTCAAAATTAGGTTCATGGGGATGTTTAAAAAAATATTGCAGCAATGTGTACAAAACCGTACACACAATCCTGCCGCCATGATTTGAAATGTTGTAGGGAGACAGAGCAGTGTCGAAAGTAAACAAGGGTTGATTCAAGTTCTTTTGTACCATGATGACGTAATAAGGGGAAACTTTAAAAGATAGTTATGTTTATTTATCTTTAGAGGAAGATATACTTTGATCGTTTATGTGTCTGAGTCATCTTTATAGTGTATAGTGAAATAATTTATAGAACACACGAAGAAATCAATATATATTTCCAATATATATTCTTGGACGTTCATAAACCAAATCCGGGCATTATGAGTAAAGTTAACATGATAGGTAATTGTAACAAAGGAATATAACAATTGCTCTCACGGCGGATGAGGTACAAAAGTTATCCGGAGACATATCAGTATAATTATTTTGTTACAAAAAGCAGGTACATATCATGAATGCTCGGTAATATACTCGAACGGGAGACTCGAGAGGTTGTAGACTTGTAGTCATAACATTCATTAATTTGTTGGCTAATTGTTGCAACGTTTTCTTATGAAAGTGTTAACAGAACCTTAGTCCAACCTGCACTCATAAGAAAATACGAGTTACTAGATAGTCTTTCTAGATAGTAGGAAGATATGCACCAATTTAATTTAGATATGTTCTCTTCTGATCTTTTGTGTCGGTTAACCACTTAGAACACAAAGTACTATTTCGACTTGAACAATCGTAAACATCTTTTACCTAAGTTACGTGAGTGTGTGTCGAGTCGTAGATTCTAATAAAGGAATAACAAATACCAATTAATTATGTTCACGATGGAGTTTGATTCTTTCTTCACTTCTCTTCTTCTAAACAAACTAAAGACATTTACGATAGCTATACTGACTGATTCACAATGCATGCATACGTAACCATTACCACTACAAACTTAGTACGTACCTAACTATTACATGTACTAACCAAATAAATAACAATGATTAACGAATACTTTAGAGTGTCATATTTGACTTACACTTGCGACAGCGAAAGTAAAACACAATAAAATGCGAGATCATGTAGGTACTTATGAGATTCTGGAAGAAATTTTAACATCACAACCAAGGAGGTGGTTCAAAAAGTCCAGCGCCGAAGATAGCCACTAACCTATACGAATGAGGCATGATCGGTATCACTTGGTATGTGTGCGAGTGCTTTCGTACTCCGAATGGGAATGGGTTCGTACCGGAACAGCAAGTTCTTGTTATCAGTGCGATAAAGAAATGAAGTGAGGGGAACTCGTGGAGGTGCGAGGGGATGGGAAGTGGGTCGCGAGGCCGTCGCCCGCGCGCGACCTCTGTGGCGACCTCCGACACACTCTACCCCTTGCCGCAAATAACAATATCCACAAGGATTTTGATACGCCTCACGCGAATACATACGCAGACGTTGTACCGAATACCTACGTATCCTTCACTCGCTTACCTTTGAGATTTATCTAATCAAACATCGCAGACGGAAAACGAAAACACCATTTTACCGTGTAAAGCGGAGTTCAGCTTAATTCAGCTGATGACTACTGTAAGTCTTAAATTTTTAATTACATTACGTCTGTCAATGTTCATGTAAGTACTTATCTTCCATAAGGAGTATCAATTTTGAAGGAGCTAACGCAATTTACGTTAGCTCCTTCGAAATACTTAGGTTCGACGGCTCTCATTGACATAATTTTACTCAAGTTAATTCAGATTTCAGACTTCTGAAACCTTATACTTCCATGAAAATAAATATCTTTTATTATTCCCTCGTCTTTCATTCAATTTGATTTAGAAATGAACCGGTTTATTTTCCCAATAAAATTCTTATTACGGATTGAAGTAGGTAAATGTTCTCTGTAACGATAGACAATTTATGAATTGATGTTTGCTTCCGCCTCGATATACTACATACTCTACTGGGTATTATTATATTTATAATGTGCAAAACAAGTATTAATTATAAAATAGAGTGTCAAATAGTGGTGTAGTGTGTGAGGTGCGCGAGTGGCTTGCTGCAGCCCCGGTGCGCGCGCGCCCGAAATAACCCGCGAAACACGACGAAAACAATCGACACCGCGCCTGCGCCCTCACACGCAACCAATAATGACGGCAAAGTATACACGGCCTACTGTGCCACGCGCATAACCTAACTTACAGCTCACACCATTAATTTAACCGAAAAACACTTATCATCAGCAATCATGTTAGTAAACGTACTAAATACGCGACAAACGGCACTTCACCCAAACGCATAGCGTTACGAGAAGTAATTCATTCATCATACCAAGAGGGATCTGAATCGGATTGCGCGGTATTTCTTCAACAACTCTTAACAAAGAGATGTTTGTGAGTAAGTGTGGTGAACGCATCATGCTTAATGCTAATACTATATCGTTTTATAACCAACTAGCTATTGCGCGCGGCTTCGTCCGCGTAGAAGTCGAAATGGTTCCAAAAGGAAGTTTATACGTCATTAATTTTGATATTTTGAACCCCGTTAGGCAATTAAATGTATACGATAGTATATATATAGGCGATTAAATGTATGTATAATAAAACACGTATTCCATAAATTCCGTTAAAGAATGTTTATGCATTTGAAGAAGATTTGACCAAGGAATCACATTGTCCCTTACGAACGTTGCCCCTATTTTTCTCCACTTAGAGGGAAGAATTTTGTACGATCGTTTCTTATCAGATGCGTACGTCATACAAAAAACACACCCTACCAGTTTCAGGTCACTACGATCAGTGGTTTGGGCTATGCGTTGATCCATCAGTCATCCCAAACAAAAACAGATTTGTTTCGTTGGAATTTTCATAAAACTTTCTAAATCGAAGAAGAAGAAGAACTGAGATGGTAATACTGGTTGTGTTACCATTTCCGTGGATATAACACCCATAGTAAAATCTCGGCTTCTTAACACAATAGAGCCGGCTGGGAATCCTCACTACTTGAAAAAGTACCTAAGGAAAGAAAATTCCGCTACAGCTTCGCAATAATGCGAAATGTAGGACTTTAAATGAAATTTTTGGGTCTAAAGCCTCTGTCATTTTTCTAAGTATTCGCTTTATTCTAAGACAGTGTAGGAAGCTCTAAACAGTCTACGCCATAAGTTTAGGCCACTGACGGTGATAATAGAAATACCTAGCTGTACCTAAGTACTAGTTCGTTAATTATTTGGCCTTTAATATCCCATTGCAGGAGAAAACCTCACGTTCATTCATAAAAGATCAATCTGGTGAGGTAAAATGTAGAGTAATTTTCTAAGAATGAACATTTCTAAAGACCAAAGATTTGTTAAACTATAGGATCCCAAATAACAAGTAGTATTTTAAATAGTGGAGTTCGATAGAGAATCCCACAGCTGGAAAAGGCAAGTAATGGGAAGCTGTTACCAATGAGATTTTCTTACTTAATTCCTATTTAAATTCGGATACATAGTTAATGTTTGATCCATGCTAGTTGTCTGTTATAATAAGCAACACCTATGCGACGTCCACGGCCTAGCCGCCGCGCAGTCCCCTCCCCCCCCCCCTGCACTGCACTCAATCGATAATGCACTCGACCTTTACACACAGCCTTTGTGAAAAACTACCACATACCAGACATTAATCATACGTTATACGACATTTATTAAGTATCAACTTCGATTAAGGCGGATGTTTTATAATAAAGTATGCCCTACGTAGGAAATTCGCTAGGCTTTCACATATACTTACATAATACAATGTGCGTTACAACTACCAATGCGTAGTACTTACATAAAACAACAGTTATTTCAGTACCTACCTACAATACCTAGATAGATAAATACACCTGGATTCACTTGTTATTCATTATTGATAAACTTTTCATTTTTTATAAACTTGCTTGATGTCTGACCTTCGACCTCTAAACTAAAGTTATTAACATAAGTGGGATCGTCTGGGACTGTATCAGCACTATAAAAAATAAAGTCGTCTCTTTTTCGTGTCTGTCACACTGTTTGTCTGTCTGTATGCTTAAATCTTTAAAATTACGCAACGGATTTTGATGCGGTTTTTTGTAATAGGTAGAGTGATTCAAGAGGAAGGTTTTTATGTAAAAAAAATCCCGAAATTCCCACGGGAACGGGCACAACGCGGGTAAAACCGCGGGGCGCTGCTAGTATAGTACGAGTATAAAACAAAGTCGCCCTCCGCCTCTGTCTGTCTGTGTCTAAACTTTCTTCTTTTAAACCACTCAACGGATTTTGATGCACTATTATTTAGACAGTTTATTCCGGAGGTTTGTATTTATGTAACAAAACATTACAAAAAAAAAGTATCCGCAGACAAACTGGAAAAAATTGCATACAAATTTGTTATTGGCCTGCGCTGCAAAAACTATTGATGATAAATACAAATTATATTCTACATATTCAAAGAACTAATTATTACATACAAAAAAAAACTTGAGAGGTGTCAAGGGACACCCGGATGGAACGAAGTTTATTTATTATCAACAAAAATAATCGTCGCGACACCACACTGTTCAATGCGAAATAGAAAGACGAAACGAAAATATCAAGCTTGCTTTCTATAAGAGAGAGAGAGAGAGAGAGACAGACAGAGAAACATGCGCACCCTGTCTCTCTCGCGCATGTTTCTCTGTCTGTCTCTGGCGTGCGCAAGTTTCTCTGTCTGTCTCTCTCGCGCATGTTTCTCTGCCTGTCTCTCTCTGGCGTGCGCAAGTTTCTCTGTCTGTCCCTCTCTGGCCTAATAAGTGTCGTTACCTTTTTTCCGTCTAGCCCCCTTTCGCAACGCGCGACAAAGAACTTCGTTCCATAAACTCAGCAAGGAAATATGTTCAAATATTATAGTTAGGACAATTACTGCTGTTTATTAAAATTCATCAGTTGAAAAAGGAGTGTAGTTTGAAGTGGATATTCATGTGATCTATCTTATTTAATCAAAATACAATCAAGATTCACCATGTCATTTTTAAATACCTCTTTCATAACTAAAATTGGACATTTAGTTTAGACTAGCAGCGCCCCGCGGTTTTACCCGCGTTGTGCCCGTTCCCGTAGGAAATCCGGGATAAAATGTAGCCTATAGCCTTCCTCGATAAATAGACTATCTAACAGTGAAAGAATTATTCAAATCGGTTCAGTAGTTTCTGAGATTAGCGCGTTTAAACAAACAAACAAACAAACAAACAAACAAACAAACAAACAAACAAACAAACAAAACAAACTCTTCAGCTTTATAATATTAGTATAGAAGTATAGATACCATGCTAAAATTCATAAACTACATGGGCGCGGCATGCTGTACTGTATCGCGCGGACCGGGGTGCGAGTACATATTATTGAGATATTTGAGGGGATAAACATGACTACCAATATCACTACATAGTATAAAATAAAGTCGTCTCTTTTTCGTGTCTGTCTGTTTGTCTGTCTGTATGCTTAAATCTTTAAAATTACGCAACGGATTTTGATGCGGTTTTTTGTAATAGGTAAAGTGATTCAAGAGGAAGGTTTTTATGTAAAAAAAATCCCGAAATTCCCACGGGAACGGGCACAACGCGGGTAAAACCGCGGGGCGCTGCTAGTAATATATAGAACACGCATACATGAAATCTTGATTAACCAAAGCGAAGCAAGGCGGGTCGCTAGTTAATGTATAGGTATGCAGATTAAAAAAGCTTTCTTAGAATTCTGAAACTTTGATCTTTTAAATAAATTGATATCTACTTCTATTTTATTCGATTTATACGAAATCACAGAATTTACGTAGACTATTTTGATAGACAACAAAGAACCAAATCGACTTATATAGAGAACGCTTGAATAGAGAATAATCTTAGGTAAGCCTCAATACACGTAGAAGCACAATTTGCAAAGCTATTATTATTCTACGACTAGTGATGAGTCACAATTGTTGTCTACGGGTATAAAACAAAAGAGCTAAGCCCAATTAATGGCGTTTATTTTTAAATTAAACAAATCGGTTGTATATTTGTGTGTATAATTGAGCGCTTCGCCGATGGCCGAACTGCCGAAGTCAACAATGTTGTCCTACGCAAGGATGTTTTGTTGGTTCGATGGGCGCAGCGCGGCCGATAGAAATAACCAGTTATTTATCGCAGCGGACAGTCGCGATCTGTACTACGTCGACTTACTTGAGAGCTACGCAGCCCCATCTACCTAACAGTATAATAACGCAGCGGAATATATTCTCAGTATAGACATACATCTAGATAGGTACCTACCATGTGTGAAAATGTTTTCTGTCATCTCAGTACCATACAGTAGTTTAATAACAAGCAGTTAAAATGAAAATAATAAATAAGTACATAAATAATTAAGGCGAAATTCTAAATTCTTCAAACATTTACCTACTTATATAAAAAGTGTGACGTGAGTGGCAAAGGTTTGGCCAAGCCTATAAAGTATGAAGAATGGGATGGAGAAAATCTTTTAGTAACGGCTATCGTATCCTCTGCGTGTAGTATAGTGCCATTCATTTCCTAAATCCAGCAGACCGTTGCCCATAAGATCATTTCGGCTATGAAACATAACATTCACAGCGATTGTTTTTGTTCCCCATATTTCTGTTGGGCTGACAATGGACGACGCGATACGGGTTCATGTTGTGATTTATTTATAGAAGATAGTATGTGATAAATAACCGGCACACTTGCACAGAGCCATCGCACTGACCGCTGAGTGCCGCCGTCAAGTCAAGAGGAACACAGCCATTACGCCACGTTGACATCCTCTCGTCTATTCGGCGACCTTCAACTGTTGTCATTGCGACACTACCCATGCGTCCTGTCCTCGCATCACAGCTCTGACTGACGGCCACTCAGCTGATTCGCGACGCTCTACATCACTCTCTTTATTGCTTGACACTATGTGTAACAAACACATATCTGACATACGATGTTCTAAATTGAATGAATAACATCAGGCGGTATGTAATCTATGTTATATAGTCAGAAGTTAGTATAGGTACGTTGGTAAAATAAGTAAACTACAACTAGAAACAAAATAAAGTAAGTAAAATTTGGAACGAACAATGAAGGTTGACATTGGTTTGGTGATATTCGGCAATCCGGCATAATTCGGCTATTAGTATTAATTAGAATGTGAGCAAGTGGGGTGGCCGTACCGCGCCTAGGCCTTCAGTCGGAACTGCCTACGCTCACCTTCCTAATTACAGTTCGTCTAGACGTCCCGCCAACCTCCCCGCCCGGCCATCCCCTTATCAAATAAAGCTCACAATATAACGAATACTAGTCCAACCACCCTCTATAGCATCTCACTATCATTACTCTTCAAACTTTTACGCTTTTATAGACTTTGGCTAAAATTGCTTTTACAACCAAACGCACATTCTTTTTAACATTTCAATGTTTTATGATAATGTATCTTAAATACCTAATCTAACGGATTAACTTTAACGATCTTTCAACAAGAATGGATGTGTAGGTACAAATTTATGTATATGCCTTTTTACCTCCATACAAAGATAATAAGTATCTATACTAGTGGTTACAGAGTTTGACAATCTATCTTAATTAGATAAGATAAGATAAGATAAGATAAGATAAAACTTTATTAAGCACACATAATTATACACAAATTCAATGAACTAAATCTAGTTATACAATCAGCCGTAGTAAGTGATCGTTGTTATCCATAAAAGTTAAAAACTGTGATAACAGATACCAGCGCTTCCCGTATTCTTACAACACTTACTTTTAACATATATCATGACATGAACTTATGTACGCTATGTTAACAGAAAAAAAAACTCGTAGAAAAATTTAACAAGTGTGAATGATAATATATATAAATATAAGTTAGTATATAATACTTAAATACAGTAAATACATGAACATAAACATATATTTACTTAAGTACATAAAAATAAAATAGGAGTAAAATAAATTAGGTAAAGGATCGCACATACATACATATTATATCGCTATCATTTCCCAATGGTTAAAAGGATCGCACATACATATTATATCGCTATCATTTCCCAATTAGCATTCTAAAATCATAAGCTATATTATATAACATTTTTACTTTTCTCATCTAATGATCACTCAGGTACCTCAAAATTTCTTTTTAATCAGAATTCTACGGATATAGTGCCTATATACTCGTATATGATCGACCATTCCCAATAACCTATCCTACCTACAATCTTAGATAGCAGATCATGGGCGTATTGCATGTATAACTAAATTTGGAAAGGGCAATTTTAAATTCATTGAAATATTAACAATGTCAAATACATTAACTGCTATCTATCTCAGATAACCGATAGGGATAGGTTATTGGGAACGGCTGCTCTAGATACATTTTCCATTATACTGGAATAAGAAAGTTGAACGTATATACTACTTAGCACATTGCAGCTGAAGTCAATTCAATGTAATGTGTTATTTACTTTTTTTGTAAAGCATTTTTTAGGTTTACCCTCTTACATCAGTCACCATGTTTAGCCACAAACATGCACGCATTTATTGGTTACCTGCAAGAATATATTTGAAAAATGCGTTGATGAGCATTGGGATGTTAGTTCTTTGAAAATATTTGATGCACACTCATGCATTCACTAGCTACAAGTAAATCACGTACTATATGTAATGTCAACATTCAAAGGTCGCGTGCTACTTACGTGATTTCCACGTTGTGCGACACTCTTATCTGCTAGAATATAAAGTACGAGTAGTTGTGTCACATTACAATTTCTAACTCTCACAATTGTTTATTAACATTGCTATATATTTTCTTAAAATAACGCACTTATTGTGTTTTTAGCACAAGAGTATATCGTTTGGAAACTATTTTGGAATCTTGTACTAGATAACGTGTAAGTTTAAAGTATGCAATTTCTCTGTATCCCTGACCTAGTTCATTGTTTTTAATCTCATATGAGAAAATATCCGGATAGCGACATCATTTGGGCAGGTTGTAAGGTGTGCAAGGTGTGCACGTGGACGGTGAGTGAGTGAATGAGCCGAGGGGTATGCGAGTCAGGAGTGGGCAGCAGGCTGTTCGGCGGTGATGGAGTCGGAGTCGGCGGCACGTGGTTCGGATCGCCAGCTGGAGACGCTATTTCGGTGATCGCCGGCAGGCCCCGGCAGACCGACACCAGACGTCGCCGCCGCCCCCGCGCTCCTCGCCACCTCTATAAATAACCGCACTGTGCATTCTTGGGCGAACGATGTCGAATTTTTGTCGAGTACGCGCGACCACATGCCGTTTGTTTTGGGCTAAACCACTAAATGACTTAAGCTTTGGCCGTGCTCCGCGTGGTACCAGGGTCGCATCTGAACACGCGAGCGATGCACTCTCTGCACCACACGAGTACTCTCCTTCGACTATTATTAAGCACACTCTCTGAATAGCTACTTTAAATAGACGATAGGGTTGTACCCCTCCAGTTGTATTTACATTCTCGAGCAGATGATTAACTCTTGATGACAGGGATATCAAATATTGTAGACTTTGTATTTCATTTGACCACGGCATGTTATCATCGTGACCTTTAGCTCTTTCAATGACGATATAGTTAATACAACTCCAGAAGGATTTTGTTCCAGTCATTGTGCACGTTGTTGATTAAATAAAACATACCTACACACATTTATGAGAATAATTAGGTCACCTCACTTCGAACCCATGTTAATAATATGTACCTATTACTGGCATTCAAGAAGATAATCCTCTTCTCCATTAACGCAGAAAGGTGAAACTGTAGTTCAAGGTAAACAAATCATTCCATTTGTTTTACTATCTATGCTCTTTGATCTTTTATTTATTCAGTATATAAATAGGTGACGATACAATATGATGATATAAGACATATACGAGTAGGTAATTGGTTTATTATAGTCTAGACATAACATGCACGGTTCATTAATACGTTATCTATATTATCTTCGCTTCTTAAGTATTTTACTTACATTGATCATAAGTAGGTACACATATACTCGTACTTCGTAGTACATGGCATCCATTAACTTGGCGTTTTTTATATAAAAAAATATCTTGGAGATAAGTGACTGCCGGTCACGTGTTTTATGTAACTACTAGCTGCGCCCCGCGGTTTCACCCGCTTTATACCCGTTCCCGCGGGAATTTCGGGATGAAAAATAGATGTTGTCCGATTCTCAGGCCTACCCGATATGTACACAAAATTTCATGAGAATTGGTCGAGCCGTTTCAGAGGAGTTCAACTACGGTACCCGTTCCCGTGGGAATTTTGGGATGAAAAATAGATGTTGTCCGATTCTCAGGCCTACCCGGTATGTACCCAAAATTTCATGAGAATCGGTCGAGCCGTTTCAGAGGAGTTCAATTACGCACCCCGTGACACGAGAATTTTATATATTAGACTAGCTGCGCCCCGCGGTTTCACCCGCTTTGTACACGTTCCCGCGGGAATTTCGGGATGAAAAATAGATGTTGTCCGATTCTCAGACCTACCCGATATGTACACAAAATTTCATGAGAATCGGTCGAGCCGTTTCAGAGGAGTTCAATTACACACCCCGTGACACGAGAATTTTATATATGTATTAGATTATAAGTATGTAACTCGTATTGTACAAAATTTAAATATAAACAAAAACATATTGATTTAAAAGTAAAGTAAAGTAAAGTAAGCCTGTAATGTCCCGCTGCTGGGCAAAAGCCTCTCATCTCTTATTTAAAAGTAGTCATAAGTAAAAGAACATGCTAATAATAGAAACGATTAGAAAAGCATGCCGTTTCTCGACAAGAGTTATGACGATGATGAGTCGAAGGTCACTTCCGTTAGCACTACACTACCAGTAAAATTCTGTCTTACCCAAGGAATATGAAACAAGAAAAGTTAACAAATAGTTAAGATAAGTTACACTTCATTCATATAACGTCGTAATTTTGAATTCATAAAAAATACTTTTCATCTACAGTCGATCGGGTAATGGTTGATATATTTCTACCGAATAATATAGAGTTTATTGTTTTCTAAAATCTCATGCAACTCTTAAATTGATTTAACTTGTACCTTAACTTTACTCATCTACTGCTCTCTGCTTCATTAATTAAGTTATGTGCTTATATAACACTGTATTGTGTAAGTGCACTCATTATGTACTTGGCGTACTTAATCGATAAGAAGTTTAAGAACTTATAGTTATATTAAACTCCATTTGAACCTGAATTTTCATTAAAATTAAGCGTACCGCTCGTGGCGTATTTGACAATGAGCAATGAGCGGCTTGGCATCAACTTGGATGGGTGGCCGATAGTGGCATTTTTATCTGAGCGCTACCGTGCTTCGGAAGGCACGCCAAATGGTCAATACCGGTCGTTTCAATCGCTAGACCATGTCGGAGAACTTATGGCTGTCTCTCCGCCGCCATGTTTTGCCAATAACTTACACAAACTTACTTACTATTAAAATTACACCGACAATTGTATTCCTACAAAGTGAAAATAGTATTTTTATGTCATAACTAACAACATTCTATATGAGGTCCTTACTAATCAAAAACCTAAGCAGGTAAATAATAATTATAAGTTATGCATGTTGTGGCACCTTTAAAAAGTGTATCTAATCATTAATTTAGTTGTATGTACGAGTAATACGAGTTAGTCTCATTGTTTGTTTGATGTGACTTTCACTAGTTATTAACATTTAGTTATAAACATTTATTACAATAAACATACTGTACAAGAAAAAATCTAACGATTAGTAATCAAATTATAGCTTTTATAAGCGAACACGTGAATATAAATGATGTTATTTTTCTGATAGTTATATAAAGTCTAACATAGATAATACATAGTCATGCTGAGTATTGTATTGTTTATCTCGGACACTTTACAATGATAAACAAGTTCAAGTCGCTTTTTCCGATTATATCCTCTGTATACGTGATAACTATGCTATGACTAATGCCTAAATATATTTAGGTATCATTTCTGACTGATGTACACAATCTTACGTTATACATATAAAACACACTTATCTACCTAAAAAAATACATAAATGAAAATACATAAATTTACAGTGTGATAATAATCCATCTATTGATTGTTCAATAAATTCTTTAAAATTGAATGAAAACTTTTATACACATTTTGAAACAATTAAATTTTGAAGAAAAAAACAAGGTCATTTTCACTTCATCCGTTCCAGTGTAACCTCACCTTAACATTATCTAAATATAGTTCATCCGCGCAAACAAACTCTCATCGAAAATAGAACGGTCCATAAGGCACATTTTAATTGCAGCGAGCTTGAAATATTTGAGGCAATTTGTGCGGTGAAAATATCAAACGTTAAATAAATTATATCGTGAAATTAAGTTCAACATTAAACTTTAATAATAAAATGTTGAATAAAACTAGATGCTCGCCGCACTTTCACCCGCAGCGTGGGTATTTAGGGTTAAAAAAGTAGCCCATGTTCGGCTCCAACGACTAATTAATATCTATGTCAAAATTTATCAAAAGTGATATTGTGTAAGGGAAATGAATAAAATTCAAAATAATACAGTTTTACAAAGAAAAAATTACAAGCTGTCTTCAATAATAATTTGTAGATACTACTTATATGTAAAAGAAATGTGAAATTACGTTATTTCCGCTTTTGTTTTCATATTTTGTAGTCACATCGTAGACCACTGCGCTACGAACCGTCTACGATCTACTACGGCGCTACGAATGTTTGTACAAAACAAACCTAACGCAATAAATGCTAAGGTGGCTTGTAATATTAATTGATAATTTAAATTAATTTCCGTCGTAACAGTACGTAGGATACGAAAATAATTTTATAAACAATGGGGTTAGCTCATGGTTCAATTCAATTCACTAACTAGGATAATGTTTGGATGATAATGTTCGCAGAAATCGTTTTCGTTGATTTCAATTATATTGGAAGCGTCCGTTGTAGTCGTTTCCATATTCCATGTTGATGAAGTTTTCTTCAAAATCTTAAACTACAAAACATGCCAAACGTTGGCGTACTTCATGTGGACAAAGACGTTTTGTTTCACATCCACCTTATTGCTTGAAAATTGTCATATCGTAGTGTTATGGTATTGTTCCAGAGTGGTGGTGGGCGGGCGCATGCGTGGGCGCCGCGGTGCTGGTGCTCGCGGCGGGCGCGCTGCTACGGCCGCGTCTGTGCCGCAGACACACCGCCGATGCCGACGCCGCCGCCGCCGCCGCCAACCCCGTGAGTTCACCATGGAATCACTACACTATTACCGTCTACGAGTAAAATCGCGGGCGTGTAAAAAGGGGTTGAGAGTTTCGGTTAGGTACAATGTCTGAGTCTGTTAGGTGGTCCAATCACCCCTTCTCCATAGCTGAAGATAAAACATATGTACGAGGACTCTTTATTAACAATTTAGATTTTAGACCAACTCTTAACAAAATCCAGTACTAACCATGACTCATGCATGACTATACCTTTAGCTACGAGAAGATTTTTGCTACCAAGACATGGCAAAAGTACCTATAATTAAGTACCTACCTATAATATACTAACGGTGGAAATACTTAATGTTACAGGCTGATGTCCACATTGTCCACCTATTAACCGTATCTATCTCTTTTTATCGCATCGTCCATGTTACGGCCTTCTAGTAATCAAGTCCGTTATTCAAGACCAACACTTTGTTCGGCACCCTGTGTGCGTATTATCAAAAACAAAAGCTGTGTGAAAAATCATAAATGAAAGCTTACTCAAAGCTTACACTTACTGCACTTACCTCCCTGCCCTACTTCATAAAACTCAATTTAAGTACAGATACATTCTAGAGGTTGAAAAATTACTTTCGTTTCTATGTGCTCCCGTTGGCAATACAATATCAACTACTTTTACTTGCATATGTTTACCACTCAATGTTTAATGTACTATGTATTATAATACAATCATATTTTTATATGTTTTTAATAGACTGAAACAAATACCCAAGTAAATAATTACATGTATTTAATAAATGACCTCTGCTGGTCATCGAGCTAGAATCTAGATTGTACACGATTAAAGTAACCACATTGTTTGGCAGAAGGTGAGGTATGTGCCCTCTTCTGTAGTTCACGCAAGAAAAAGTGGGTTTATTTACATATTACAAATTTGCAAACGGTCGACATTGAAATGAAGTTATTTAAAAAAATACGGCATTGTTAAATTTTATATTTTTGGTGGGTTTTGGGTAAATATCTATTATAAGTAGGTTACCTATCTGAAACGCCCACATTTTACTGTTATTGATGGAATTCACATAGATGCGCCAGAATTCCTAAAATATATAACTACAAGGAAAGGCGTTAATACATAAATAAACAAACAAGACCCACATATACCTGAAATACCTACCTAGTACTACGGTACAATTTCTGTCTATCCTCCGTGTACCCCACTGACATTAAAACTCTTGACAAATGAAATTACCTTTATTTATGGTGCTGAAATTGTCAAAGTTTTATATGACATAAGTCCAATAAATTAAAAATAGTGTAGCCTAGCATCATTTCGAATGCATTATAATCATTAACACATTACAAAAACATTAAGTAATCGATTTACGATAACGAATGTCGTTAATATTCATTTTGATGAATATTACCTACTCTTATCTATTTCTCGTCGTCAATTTTCCAGCCGAAGACGATTGCTCCTGAAGAGGAAAAAGGTTTAGTGATTTTATTTCATTCTTACCCTATCTCTAAACCTTTTTCCTCTTCAGAAGCAATCGTCTTTATAAGTTCTTTTTTTAAGCATATTTTTACTACGCAACAGATGTTAGAGAAGAAACCTTCAGCATTAAAGTATCTATGTTATAAAAACTAATTAAAAATTCAAACTTAAAATAACTTAGATAGATGGGTTTCTTTTCACGAAATCGCTTTGTTATTTCCTTCTTTATCTATTCACGTAAGAACATTCTTGCAATACACACGCAATAAATATTTGAACTTAAAATAAAACATATTTTTATTTGTATTTTAATCCGTAAATTATGATTATCTCGCTGCGCCCGAATTAGGTATATAGCATGCAATGTTTTATCATAAAAATCCCAATAAGTAAAAATTAAGTAATTTAGCCTGATCGATCTCAATAAACGCCGTGACTGATAGATACAAAAGCTCAGCATTTATTACAATGGATTTTAATTGTTTTTTTTTTAAATATGTACTTATAAAACATAAGGTAACTAAACAGGTTATTCTAGTCACTCAGTATTTATCAATTATAGCTATACAAAGTCCTTTACCCTAATAATCATGTAGGTACATACATAATAATGACTGGTTACGCATCACTATGACTACAACTCGATCATTGAGCAATGCCAACTGTCTCGTCTCGCAGTAAGCCGACAAACGAACGCGTCATCGCTTGGTGTGTGTGTAATACAGTTTAGGTAAGCATACAAATATCAACTAGGTATGACCGAACGGTAGCACTCGGCAATCGAGCTCCCTTTACATGTGTGCGAGCTCAGATGTGTAACTACACACACTCACGTTACGCTCACCATAATCTGCCTGCTCACACTCACAAACGCGAGCCACATCGAACATCGTATCATCACCTACCAAGGTAGGTACCGAATGAGCACACATAGTTAGCTAGACAGATCGCTTGAATGTGTTAGTCACTGTTTTACACGCCGAAATGTGTTTGTGTGTAACAACATCGGGGCAGCCGGTGCACCACCCGCTCCGCTCACCCGTTCTCCCCGCTATACGACTCTGTACGCCGCGCCGCGCCGCGTCCGTCCGTTCGCGTCATTGAACAACAAGACTCGCTCGATGGCAGGCGTCTTCCTGCCAATATGAAAAAAAGAGTTAAGAAACTCTTCCAAACACTCGGTAGTGAAAATTATATTTATCCATAAATAATTAAATTTTATTTTTAGAGTGTTAATGCAATAAAAAGCATAGGTATTTCTATTTATTAGTGAATGATAGCTAATTATTGTAAATGCGCTAATCTTTGTGCCCTGTGATTGTTTTGTTACAAATTGAAGAAGTTCAGCGACAGATTTGGATATGTCAGTGACTGTGTGGTGCAATAAATTAATAACAAGTGATATAAGTGATCGATTTTCAACCTGTCAGTGATTCGATTAAAAAGTGTCTATAAATCCGTGTCGAGCACATCACTATATCTGTCAAGAATAGGTGGAAAACCTACAAAATTAGTGGACGACACTGATTCGAATAGTAAGTAGAGTTTAACAACAAATTATTGTGATAAGTATATTTATTGGTAGATAATCTAAATACCAAGACACATTGGTTATTCTTTGAGTAAATAATATAAAACGGCAAAGTGAAACATTAAAATGAAGTGTGAAATGATGCGAGTGGAAGAATGTTTGTGGTGGGACTATGACTGGAGTGAAGACGGTCGAGTGTTGAGGCCCGAGGCGAGTCGGATGGCCGCGAGACGACCGGAGCGTGCCAAGTGATAAGAGGCGCGCCGATAGCGACGTCACACCCAGACGTTGTTTGAGTGAATTTAAATAAATTTTCATGACAGACAGTTCCGTAATCACCTCTCGCCATATCATAGTCGTGACATTCCAACTCGATATTTGCACATCTTGTGAATATGCTCCACAGAGACTTGATAAATACTTAACTTACAAAAACATGGGAGTTATCATTTCAATGCAACATTACTACAAATAATGCATCTTGAATGTTTACAAGCAGCAGACTAGTTCTCAATCAATGAAACAGAAATTTATACAACATAATAACAAGGTAATCATTCATCTGTACTTAATTATCCAAGGTAATCAGAATATTATTATAGGTACCTAATAAGGCTCACCGGACTAGAGATTATCTACAAATATTTTATTGTAACAATGTATTGTGACAGTACTACATATTGAAACAGATACATACATTTTATGATAAGGTTTTTATGCAAGTCTTTCATAAAGTATTGTGAAAAATATATTCAAATTATGATCTATATTGAGGAATTTATTTGAATAGATTAAGGTATTTACGTAATAAATGTTTATGTTTTGTCACATTAACTGCGATGCCAGTGCTCCATAATATACATAATATATTTTAGATGAGTAATTGTTTTGCAACAGAAGTATCATAAAGCATTCTTACTTAGCTCATACTATACAGACTTAATAGAAAATAATTGCAGCTTTATCTAATATATTCTAAAAGTACTATTCCCTATAACACAATATATACTGCAGTCATAGTATAATAAATAAGAGCACAGGCAATACTCAATTTCATGTTTTGAAAGAACTTCATCTTATTATTTAACAATTGATTAGTTTTCAAGACATGATAAGAGATTGCTAATCACAAATCAAATAAGACCAAACTTTCCAGAGTGACTACTCTTTAAAATATCTTCATCCACTATCCAGGTCCAACTCCCGAATATGTAATCCTGGAGATCATAGAGAAACATTTTCTGTCTAAGAAATAGAATCATTCATTTTTGACACATGAATAATATACCTAGTAGTACATTGAATATAACTTCCATTAGACGATACCTACAGATTTCCAAATAAACTGAGAAAGGAAAATTTTAGTTCTTAGCTGTAGGAATGCCTCTTATTATTCATGAAGATTTCAATACAGTAAAATTAGCCTCTGTGTTCATAAAAATCAAAAACTACTCAGTGAATTTATGATTTTCATTAAAAGACAAAGTTATTCACAAGGAAGGTTTTGGTCTTGTACTCTTCATCTCAAAACACCCATGACCAAATATTTTTAAACTAACCTTTCGTGTTTCACTGCTAGGCAAAGGTCCCCCCCAATCGGATCCTCCCCCAAAGACCTCTAGTCGCCAGTAATTTTGGGTAAAATCATACACTGCTAGTTACTTCTCAATTGTAAAAAATCAAAAGCAAATAGACAATTTTTTCATTATGTGTATTAGACCATGCCAACCATAGAGTACTGCTGCATCATATAACTGCATGGTACTACTTCTTTTCCACTGTTGGCTTCAATAAGCCAAAACTGCACTGAACAAGGCATAAGCTCAGGAAGAACCTGCCCACATATCCCTATTAAATGTTATTAAAAAGCTTTATAAAAGTTTGCAACTTTTGCATTTACTAGTTTTACTTCAAGTGCAATGCAAGAAAATAACATAAAAGTATTACTGAAACAGTAATGATATCTTCCATGAGATGAGAAACCTTTGCCCAACAGTGGAAAATTACAAGGATAATATGTTTATAAGTGAACATTTGACTATGTCTTATTTATGGTACAGTGTGCCTCAGAATTGATATTAAAATGTTCATACCATTATTATAAATCATGCTTATGTGCTGTAAGAACCTTATATTTACATATGCTGTACCAAGAGTACATATAGCTATAGAAACCATCATCTAATAAGAAAAAAAAACTCTAGGCAGGTATTACAAATTACTTAGTACAGGGTTTTTTCGGCGATGCGTGATTATTTTTTCAAATTAATATATTTATTAGGTACGTGAAATCACGTTTTATCATAGGATGAAACACGTCCGTCGTTCAAATGAACACGCTGTATATTGATATCAAAATGAACATATTACCCTTGTTAATTAGGTGTAAAGAGTTGATGAAAATCTCTAAGCCCTTCCTAATTAATAAAAAATACTTATATAATAATGAAATAGTGTCTCTTTGCCCTTGGCTGCATCAGAAAACATGTGGATGAAATCTTTGAGATGTGAAGCATGTGTAATAATGATTTAGATGATCACATAAGTGAGAGCAAGTGTGTTGTGATTTGCAGATGCTCTCGGTACAAGTGCCGGGGTGCGCGGGCATGGAGCGGCTGGGCGGGCCGGGGGGGCCGCGGCTACGGCACGACCACAGACACCACCATTCAGCATTGTGAGTACAGCTCACCACACACTCTAGAGCACCATTCGACCATCGATAATCAGACAACACCTCACCACACTCTCCAACAAAATTTCACCATCAACAATCAAAGAACAGCACACCAGTCACCAGACTCTTGGACAATCAATCATCAACAATCAACACCAATACACAGTTAACCACACCTTCTAAAACATTCAACAATCAATCACCACCTTGTTTACTATCAGCTAACTCATTGACCTAGGCAGGCAGATGTGAGACATTGTAATCTTTATTAATATTACAATAAGACTAAAGAGTATGATTATTTTGTTAGTTTTAACGCGCTAATCACTGGAACTACCAGACGGATGAATAGTTATTTTCTATTGGACAGACATTAAGGAGGAACTTTTTCATTCCAAAATTTCCAAGGAAGCGAGTAAAACCGCGGGCGATAACTAGTAAATATATATATATCTATATATAATCAAATAAAGTCGTGTTAGGTACACCATTTATAATTCCTGTACGGCTGAAGCAATCTTTCTTCTTTTTTATTTTATTTATCTTGGTCAGGATTAATAAAAATCAATAAACCATCACATATGATGAGTTTATTAAATTACGAAAAGACATGAGTACCCCAAATATGTATGTGTATATCAAAAGATGCTTACATTGTTAATTAACCTAGATAGATAAAACCAAATGGAACTCATTGATGCTTTATGGATTGACTAATGAACAGAGTCAGACGGAGTGAAATAGTATTAAGTTGCATGACCTGTGTCTATGTAATATATGTAGCATCGCGGCCAATTTACTATTAACTAATGGGAAAATAATGGTGCCCCAAGTAAAATTACAGTGGCCAACCCTGGTGTTGAAGTTTATAGACCACCAAAATTCTCCTTAGCCTTAGACCAAATTTAAATAAAACTAGTGACTAATTTACTCTAACGTAATGTTTCAGGGAATGGGAGAAGCAGCAAACGTTTCAGGCGGTGGTGGGGCGTATTCAGGAGATGGTGGAGCAGGAGACGCGGGCGCGGTCCGCCGCCGCGGCCGAGCGGCTCGGCCTGCCGCCCAGCATCCAGCTGCCGGACGGCGAGTACGGCCGCGACGCGCATCTGCAGCTACGAGTCCCTTATCAGGTACCATTTGTCTTCCACTTCTACCTGTATGCAATATAATCATCTCATTTGTCGTCATATTAACGTCGGGTGGGTGTTTGTGGTTGCAGCAAGCCGAGCTGACGAGGAGCAGCTTCCAGCCTCCGCCGAACAAGTGCGTGAGCGACGTGCCGGAGTGGGCGGGCGGGTGCGTGGAGGGCGGCGGCGCGGGCGGCGGGCGCGTGAAGAAGGACGGGCTGCTGCAGAAGGCGACGCGGTGGTGGGTGCGCATGGGCGCGCGGCCGCCCGCGCCGCTGCTGGGCGCGCCGCCGCCGCCGCCCTGCGTCATGGTGCCGCGCCGCGCGCCGCCGCCCGACGCGTGACGCCGCCGCCCGCCGCCCGCCGCCCGCCGCCCGACACCATATCACGCTTACATTCCATTATCGGGACGATCAGACTCGCCGGAGTGCACGCGCGTCCCGGAGTATTATAGACTTGGTATTTATTTATTTGGGACGCGGAGACGCGCGGTCCGGCCGCGGCCGCGTCTGTAGGTGTGTGTGCCGTCATGCCGTCGCTTAGTGTGCGTCCGTGTTCCTTGCGCCGTCGCCGACTCGACTCGAGCGATTACTAAGACTGAGATAAAATAAAAAGATATAACGTTGTAAAGTTTACGTTGAAGTATGTTGTCTTAGGTAAAATTAATTCAAATAGATACAATTAAAAGTATATAATATTTAATGAATCTTTCGATCGTAACCTTCGATGATATTGTATATTGTGAGGAGGTTGTGGTCAATAGTGAGCTGAGTCTTGCAATGTATGGTTTCATGTATAAGTGACCTATATTAATTTCTATCCAGCAGCTGTAAATCTGTGTTTAAACAACTTTTATATTTATTTGTAAAATTATATGTAAAGATTATGCATATCAGTACAGTAAACGCAAGGAATATTAATTTACGAAGCATAGTTACTATTTTATTGTAAATAATTTATCATTAGATTAATGAATGGCTGATCGCCAAATCCAAGGGTTTTTTTTTCAATTGAGTGTTTGCTACATTCCATATTTATGTTGAAATATTTGTCTTTCTTTATTACTGTACTCACTAGTGACAGCCAGTCCCGCGTCCGCCGCGCTTCGCCGCTACCGCCGACCGCCGACAACTTGTACTCTAACAGTAGCGACTGATATTGAAATACAGCTGAATAGAAATCTCATTAGTTAAACAACACAACATGTGAATGAAGCATTGTGGATAAAATATATTTTACTTAGCTATTTATTATTTACATTTGTAAGTTCGGCCGTTCGTATCCTGCGCGAGGCCACGAGTCGCGTTAAGTTTTAGTCAATCGCCCGGCGCAGAATATGCGCGGCCGAGGATATTATATTCAATATAATGTATGATAGTGTAACGGCATACAGGCTATGTCAACAACACGTCTTGCCCTTAATATCATTGATAGGTTATCGTTTTTATCGTGTGTTGTCTTTTGTCTATATACTTAAGATAAAAATACGTACACAAAGACAAAGCAATCGTGTTTAACGAAGAAACAATAGTGTCTGTCGCGCGTTGTTTACACACTGGAAGGAAACATTGTTTGACTGAAAGAAATAATATTATAATCCTAGTAGACTGCGATTACGGGTCTGGCCTAGTGAGCCGAGCTGGTGGAGCAGGAGCGTAATCAACATATGTTCGTAAACAAATTATAGATAATTATATTTATTATCATTATACAAAATCAAGTAATTTGACTTGCTATCGCTATTGTGCTCAACAATACTTAAAACACCATTAAAATGTTCAAATATTCTTACACGAATGATTTGTTTTCAATTCAATGTAAATAATAATTAATTATGAAAAGTAAATTGTTATGTTTGAGTTTGGTATTTGAGGAGGCATCTCTAAATCTGAAAATGTTTGTTGTCATTCACTTGAATTATATTGTTTTAATTTATTTATTTTAATGTCATTTGACAACAACTCCCCACTCTGAATGTTAACTACAGTAGTGGAAATCCGTATATTCTATGCCTGGAATTATTAATGTAAAATGGAGGTTTTCCATACTTTTCTGCCATCAGTGGACGCTTTGTATGCGACAGGTCCAAACAGCTGTCAGATAGTACCAAACGAAGAAGAAGTGATTGATTCTTTTCTTTTGCTTTAATTTTAAGAACATTCTTTAAATGTTTTGTGATCATATTACCTTCACCTAAATCACATTGGACACCAACATCATTCTGTTTCTTTTTCGAACATGCCTATATGTTCGAGAAGCTGTGCAAAACTGTGGCATTTTAGAAAACAATATTCCTAAAGATTTTTTATAAAAATAAATAAATGGAAAATATAGGTAATTAAAGTATATATTTTGTTAGTTGATTGGACCTGACAACACAGTGATGCCACTTCGCAGATCACTTCAGAAAACCCCCATTGACATGTTGTTCGCTCGTGGCTCATTCATTATCCTCCTAATTGCCACACACAGTACTAGACAACCATAACGCCCCACAATATCTCGCTATTGTAGAACATTAATATACCTATTTATAAAATTGCAAATTAGTCGAGATTGATTATAATTAACTCCGTAAACTCTTCAACTCCGTTACTCATAAAAATATGTACTTATAATTTGAAATGGTTATAATATGTAATGATAGCTTTTAGTTAATCCAAATCGTATTTTTGGAGTAAAGTCATTATTGTTAGTTATTTTAATATTTTTCTGGGTAAAGGAGTCCATGTATATAGAATTATATAATCTTTAAAATATTGTAATAGCTATATCAATTTGTTCCCTTATCGACTTCTCTACAAGCTCCCGACATCTTAATATTACGGGAGCCTATGATTAAGTAGCTACCATAAGTTGAAACTCAAATAAGTCATAGAATGTATCTGTACAAAATACTGGTAAAATATAAAAGTTGTTTAAAATAGTTTCACAGAATAGTATAATCTAGTTATCAAACAATATTCCATTGTCATATAAAATAAGTAAAAGCAGGAGTAAATGTTTAATAAAAAAAACTGCATTAAATTATGACCTACCAATAATACTTGTGGAATTTTGATTTTTAGCATAAAAACCTGTAATGATTTTTTTTTCTTACCTGTACTCTTAAAAACTAAAGGCATAGAAGAACACCTTTCCACCAGCAGCGCTATGCTATGTTTGGCATCCATCAATTATATGATACATAGCTCTGGCAAATAGCATAGGCATAGCTCTAGCATAGCTCTGGTGAAAAGGCAGGGTGTGTTTTTTATAGGAGCGAGGCGGTGTGGAGCTCAGCTGACCAAACACCTGTATTTCAAAAAGATTTTGAAAATTTTCATTGTTCATCAAAGTTCATTGAGATTGATCAATGGAGCTACGGAGCACTCCGCTCCCCTAGTATAGTCAACCCTATAGTAAAATATGGGTGTATCTTTTATCCGATGGAGTATAATGATGACACCTCGTTATTTTATTTGTCAACATAATGTTGCCACAGTGATGAACTCTCGACTTTCTTCTTTACCTTCCTCTCTTCCCTAGAACGTACCTTTACCCCCTGGATACTTGAGTGGAAGGATGTAATGTTGGTGTTGCAATATAAAAAATCCTTACCCATTTGGGATCTCAGCCGGATCTTTTTCCTGCGCACTATTTTTCAATAAGTGGGACCACTCGCAACGTCATCGCAGTCCATACATCTATAAAATGAATGGATCATAGGCCTCTACAAGCTACACACCTAAGCCGAACCTAAGGTTATTCCATCGTTCATAGTGTAGTTTAGAATCGAAGTATGGCAAACGAGCTAAACCATCTTTCCTGACTCGAAGAATGCATTCCGGCATTTGTCATGACCTACACGACGAGTCAAAAGAAACCCTTATCTTTTAAATTAGTAGGTACCTAAAGTGTATCTATAGTCTTCCTGTTACCGTAGTAGTGTGTATTCTTCCAAGCGTAAACTAAGTGCATTATTTGTTTATCATTAAATAAAACTCAAACTCATGGCGTAGCAGGACTACTTCTTCCTTTGGCGGCTCAATAACTCTCGACACGACTGGACAGGTTGACTATCCACTCCTTCGATCAACAATTGTTGATCGAAGATCTACTCGCTTAATTTGAAAAACCCGAAAATGTATTATAATGTACCACTCATTGTCATCACCCATATAAACCTGTTGACTCGCACAAGTCTTTTAAACTTTATGAAATTCCTTAAATAATTAAACGCAGTAATCCATCAGATATTTGACTTCCCCCACCACCAGTTGGCCGCGTGATGTGCGTTCGGCGCGCTGCGATGTGGGTCGAATGCCGGGAGGTTATATGCGTGTTGACCTTAATTTTTAGCCAGATAAATAGATTTTTCACAATATTAAACCATCCTTACTCTGTCTCCTTCGCCACACACTCTTAAGTGTATTTTTCTCCGACACATACCTTTTGGCCTAAACATTTATTTGTAACCAGCATCGTCCCTAATTTCGCGCGAATTGTTTCCATTCCCAAAGGAATATTGGGATGAAAAGTTGCTTATATTTTCTTCCTGAATGTGGCTCATCATATCATACAATATTATTTTAAATCTAAGGGCTGTACGGTGCGCTTCCATCGAAACGGAGCGGATCTCTATTGACCAATATTCAAACAATATCGATGGGTTATTTTGTTTGGCAATCCCTATGCGCTATGAATCACAGCACCGATCACAGCTTGTGATCGGTGCTGTGATTCATATGTAAGGATTGATATGTAAGGATCGGTGAATTTAGCTCCGCATCTCTTTAATGGAAACGCATCCTGAATCATTACCGCTTATCGCTTATCTTATTAACATAATTTTAGCTATCAAATGGTTTGTCCCTTTACGACATACATATTACGCTGTTATTTGGAAATCGAAAGAAGACAAAACACTTTATAATAGGAGCGTTTATGAATAAGGGAATCCCACGGAATCCGGATATTAGCCTGAAGCCTGAAGTGAAGTCGTGAACGAAACGAAAAATATGTACTACTTCCACGGCGGCAGAGTCTCTCTCCGATATCTGTGTCAGCTGTCAGCGCCACTCCACCTTCGTTGTCTACTCGAAATGTCATTCTGTCTAACTGAAAGATGTGTTTGTCAATGTCATCTTGGTCTGTGGTCATTATCTTATTTTGGTTGGTTGGTTCATGGGTGGTTCATGGTCTGTATCTGTGATTTCTTACTACGTTTCTATTTTTATTGAAAAACATTCATGCATTGCAAAATTTGCAAATGCAAAATAAAATAATAAAAGCACACGGCGTTATTATTTCCTCTTTTTCTCTACCAAAATAAGCATTATACCGTATAGTAGTTTAGTAAAGTTTATTTTTGTGTTGTGTAAAAACATCGGCTTATTATGAAAGTATTTCTTTAATAAACATTGGTGTATCTATTTAATATCGAACTCTCAATATCATCAGAACGAAGAATATTCAAATACATGCCATGCAGATTTATATGGAATGGTAAGAAAAAATATAATTGTTGTTTTATAGATATTCATATCACAATACAAGTTTTTTTTACTGTTATCAATTTGCTTGTTTACTTTGTATAATCTTTAATGATGCACAGATTAGTAGTAAACATTTTTACCTACCTATTTCCACAATCAAATTATAAAACCTCTATTGTTCACCTCCAAGTTGGAGTGAACTAAAAAATATTGTAACATTTGTAACCCTAAAGTGTTTCTTACAAGTGTTCTTTGGAAGACTCAAGATGAATTGAACCACAGTGAGTGTCAAATTATTTCTCATGGGACAAAGTTATTTAATTCTCCCACTTGGAGGTGCAACTTAGTAAGTCTTGATCTTGATTTGAAAATAACAAAATACCCTAGCGAACAAATTAGGAGGTAAGCCATTTGAACACATTATAATGCAATATTATGAAATCAATATGCAAATGGTTTATATTTTTATTAATTTGTTAGCTTGATTTATTATTACCCTCTTTTTTCAGGTGATGTTGAAGAAGTATTAAATTAGTCGTTACATTTTGAGAGACATTGTAAACTAAGAGTTAATATATTTTGTCAAAATGGGGCCTCCTAAAAAGTTTAAGAAATATGATTCCAAATCAGGAGGTGAAAGATCAGGTAAATTGAACAATATTTCTGTTTTGTATTAGCCAGCTTTTTCTAATGTTAATTCACAGTTGAAGTAACTACATTAAGCAGCCACTAAGGTATAACCTGACATTATGCATAGGTAAGGTAAAATGGGAAAATATATGTTTTTAAAATATGTTTTGTGCTTTAGGCAAAAAGAAGAAAGTAGAAGAAGAAATGACTATAGATCTTGTGGACGATGACAATACCGAGAATGTGGGGGTCCCCGGAGCTGCGATGCAGGATGCCGAGAAGAATGATCAGGTGCCAGAAGACGAGTTTGGTGCTAAAGATTACAGGTATAAACCACTACATTAGAAACTAGTTTATTGTAGTATCATTTGCATTTCATTTGTTAACAAAATAATTTTAAGGGCCCTCGCCCACAGCAACTTTTTTAATGATATAGTTGTGCTGCTCCAACTATGTGTGTTGCAAGTTAGAGCCGTCCACATGTTCTAATGATTGAAACTACTTTTAGTGGTATGCTGCATGTCTGAACCTCTGCTCTAACAAGGTGGCTCGCTAATGCTAACTTTGATGAAGATGTTACGCTTTACCAGAAACTAATAAAACGATTGTGCTAACTCTACATACTTATTCCAGGAGCCAAATGGCACTGAAACCGGACAATGCGAGCCGGCCCCTCTGGGTGGCACCAAATGGTCACATATTCTTGGAAGCATTCTCACCTGTTTACAAACATGCACATGACTTCTTGATTGCTATTGCTGAACCTGTTTGCAGGTAGGTTGTTGTAGACAAACAATAAAGTCAATAAATAACTAGTCAATGATTTTAAAGTTGAAGACTTACATATATGAGCATATAATATATATATATATATATATAAACATAAAAGAGTAATGAGTAACTTTAGATAATCATAGACAGTACAGATTAAGATGCACCAAAACATCCACTATTGGAGCAGATGATAGCCAAATTAATTATCTAAGTACTTACTTATTTTCTTATTTCTTTTCAGACCTCAACACATCCACGAATACAAACTAACAGCATACAGTTTGTATGCAGCTGTATCAGTAGGCTTACAAACCACAGACATTATAGAGTACCTGCAGAGGCTGAGCAAATGTGCTGTGCCGGCCGGCATTGTGGAGTTTATACAGCTCTGTACACTGTCTTATGGAAAAGTTAAACTTGTGCTCAAACATAATAGGTAAATATGGATGTTTTTAATTCTACATAGCTAATTATTACAGGTTCAGTGCAATTGTTAAGCAACGTGCAGCTCGCCCCCTACTTGGATGGGTGGCCGATAGTGGCATTTCTATCTGAGCGCTACCGTGCTTCGGAAGGCACGTCAAGCAGTCGGTCCCGGTTATTTCAATCGTTAGACCATGTCGGAGACCTTTAGGCTGTCTAGAAACTCCGACACCAGGGTTGGCCACTACTCAAAATGGATGAATGAATTCCAGGTATCTAGTCGAAAGTAAACACGTGGAAGTACTACAGAAGCTCCTCAAAGACCCCGTGATACAGCAGTGCAGGCTGCGGCGGGACGGCGACGAGGACCTGCTAGCCTCCGCCTTGCCCAACAAACCGGCCACGTCTGCACTTGTTCCTAAAACGGGTAGGTAGATGAACTTAATTATTTGTTAAAACGGGAACTTACGTACGACAGAGGTTACTGTTGAGTGTCCCTCAACACGTTTCGGTCACGTACGGTGACCTTCATCAGGAGGTGGGTGATGCGCTCGCGACAGCGTCTCTCCCCGCTCATGTAGATGAACTTACCTTAATTAAACTTTTACCATAGAGAATTTTGAGAGCAACAGTTAACCTATCTATTCAATAGAATAAAAATCCCGATGGAAGTTTAAAAAAACATCGTTAAATTTTTCACCATGTAAAAAAGCAACCCAATAAAAAATTGAACTAGAATCACATACATTATTAGAGTAGTCGACAAGGTTTGTAAAAGCTTGTAAATAATATTACAGCACCATTCAAAATCATTAAGTATGTTTGTACTTGCAGGCGAAGATAAGCCAACGGCGGCCAACGGCGCCGTCCCGGAGGACATCAGCCAGTTCTACCAACAACTCGACAAGGACGACGAGGAGGACGACGCGACCGACATCGCCGCCGACTCCGCCGTCGCCTTCGAGGTGGACCCCGACAAAATTGAGGTGCGGCCTTACCATTACACATGACTAGATTGCCTTATCGCCCTACTCAGAAACGTCAAATGCTTCGTTAGTAGAGATTTAATGAGTGCTTTTGATATATTCTATAAATAATTATGTCAAGTAGTTAATTATCGAATTAATGGGCGTCTCTGAGTGCGGCAGTCAATGTCCTAATTCCCTATACCTCTTATGTGGGGCTGAGGGCTTCCATAGATAGTCACTGATAAAAGAAAAATGTAATAAGTTCAAGTAGGTTAGTGACCAACGCTACGTCGCGTCGTTGGAGTATGAAAGTAGCCAACACGCTACTTTATCCGATAGGTTAAGACTATAATAGTAGCAGACAAATACTGCTGAAAAAAAATGCAAATCAAAATGCTTTTATTATTCACAATAGTTATTAGTTATTACACATGTTAGGGTTAGAAGCTCTTCTTTTAAATTAACCGTTAGTCTGACTGTTTTATATTTAAACGCTGAGATAAACTCGTGATCTGTACTCACATAATCACATAACTCATGTAAACTACTTATTAATAAATGTTTGAGTTTGCTTTCAGAGCAATGTCTGATTATCCACTCACTCATTAGACACAAATACCATACATCCAAATAATATAACGCAACCATTCTTTACAACTACAGGTAATACAAAAGCGCTGTATAGAACTGGAGCATCCATTGCTGGCCGAGTACGACTTCCGCAACGACTCCGTCAACCCGGACATCAATATAGACTTGAAGCCCACGGCCGTGCTCCGACCGTATCAGGAAAAGAGCTTGAGGAAGATGTTCGGGAATGGGCGAGCCAGGTAACAGTTGTGATTCGTTTTTGTAGAATATTATTGAATTTATTTTAAATCTAAGTACATGGCAAGCGTGATGATTAAGCCTAATCCTCCTCACTGTGCTGATATCTTCAGGGAGATGAGAGGCCTTTGCCCAGCAGTAGAACATTACAGGCTCATGCAATTTGTACGTAAAGGTGTCGGGGATGATTAATAAAGGCCGTCGGTGTGCGTCAGGTCGGGGGTGATCGTGCTGCCGTGCGGCGCGGGCAAGTCGCTGGTGGGCGTGACGGCGGTGTGCACGGTGCGCAAGCGCGCGCTCGTGCTCTGCAACTCCGGCGTCTCCGTGGAGCAGTGGAAGCAGCAGTTCAAGTGCTGGTCCACCGCCGACGACAGCATGATCTGCAGGTCACACACAACACCCTTCGTTATTTTTTATCTTCATCTTGTCATATTTAGTTCGTTAACATAACATCACTACATAGTATAAAACAAAGTCGCTACTTTTGTCTGTTTGTTTGTCTGTATGCTTAAATCTTTAAAATTACGCAACGGATTTTGATGCGGTTTTTTGTAATAGGTAGAGTGATTCAAGAGGAAGGTTTTTATGTAAAAAAATTCCCGAAATTCCCACGGGAACGGGCATAATACATATAATAAAGCTGATGAGTTAGATTATTTGTTTTTTGGCTAGTTAAACGCATTAATCTATTAAATTGATTTGAATAATTATTTTTGTATTAGCCACATCCAACGGGAAGGTTACAAGCTACTTTTCACCCCGTAATCCCACAGGAACGGGCACAACGCAGGCAAAACTGCGAGACGCTGCTAGTTGAAACCACTATTGAGAATGTGGCTGTATTTCAGATTCACATCGGAAGCGAAGGACAAGCCGATGGGCGCGGGCATCCTGATCACGACGTACTCCATGATCACGCACGGGCAGCGGCGCTCGTGGGAGGCGGAGCAGACCATGAAGTGGCTGCGCGCGCAGGAGTGGGGGCTGCTCGTGCTCGACGAGGTGCACACCATCCCCGCCAAGATGTTCCGCCGCGTGCTCACCATCGTGCACTCGCACGCCAAGCTCGGTACCGCGCTCCTCGCATCTTCTGTCGTTCATCTATTGATGCCAGCTGAACGCTTGTACCCTATATCTTCTTCTATTATACAAAAATGAACCGCTGAATGTGTTGCTAAGCGCATAACTTCAGAACGACTGCACCAAATTGGATGATTCTCAAGTGGCGCATGCGCCCTACTTGCCCAAATTACTTATGGAACCTACACTTTGTCTTATTTAACCTACAATCTAGGATTTTTTTCAATTAAATAACCTTACATAGCCCAAACGCTTCGGTGGTCTAGTGGTATGCGCACTCGCCTGCCAAGACTGAGGTCCCGGGTCGAACAAAATCATCTTCTCAAACGGAGCTCTGGGTTGAGATCACCAATCCGCATTAAGCAAGCGTGGTGATAACACCTATCCTCCTCACTGTACTCATATCTCTCATATCTCATATCTCTCATATCACTGAAGATTGATATCTTCAGTGATATGAGAGGCCTTTGCAGTGGGACACTACTTGTACTTAATTTTACATGACCCAACAAAATGATTGGACCATAAACAATGTGGATGTAACAATGCTCAGGTCTGACGGCCACGCTGCTGCGCGAGGACGACAAGATCGCGGACCTGAACTTCCTGATCGGGCCGAAGCTGTACGAGGCCAACTGGCTGGAGCTGCAGGCCAACGGGTTCATCGCGCGCGTGCAGTGCGCCGAGGTGTGGTGCCCCATGACGCCCGAGTTCTACCGCGAGTACCTCATACAGAAGTCAGTGCTCCAATACCTATAGCGCCTTATTCATAAACGCTCTTCTAAAACTCTGTCATAAAGTGTTTTGTCTTTTTTGCTCCTCGGAAAATAACGTACGTCGGAAAGGGACAAACCATTTGATGGCTTAAAATGCTAATATGTTAATATACGTCTATGAATAAGGCCCTTGATCTTTAAATACAAAGTACCACGTCTGTCTGTCTGTTCGTAATAAACTCGAGAACTAGGATGTACTTAACGGATTTGTATACTGATTAGAGTAGAGTGAAGTGAAGTTTTGAGCGAGTATTCAAAGTACAAATTCAAAATCGGGTACGCAGTGCAGCGTTCTAGTCATTTCTAAATCACCTATTTCTAGATTGATGCCCAAACGCCCATAGAGAACCGCGTACCTCATTAACAGAGATTTAAACCTGTCGCCCGAAGACGAAGACTCATTGAATCATGTGTTAAACTCACGAGTATGTGTAGCTATAAGTTTATTATTTGGTTTCAGAATAAACAAGAAAATGTTGCTATACGTTATGAACCCGTCTAAGTTCCGAGCGTGTCAGTTCCTGATCCGATACCACGAGCGGCGCGGCGACAAGACTATAGTATTCTCAGACAACGTATTCGCTCTAAGACACTACGCAGTCAAAATGAACAAACCATACATCTACGGGCCGACCTCACAGAGTGAAAGAATACAAATATTGCAAAATTTCAAATTCAATCCTAAAGTGAATACAATTTTTGTGAGCAAAGTCGCCGATACCAGTTTTGATTTACCCGAAGCCAACGTGTTGATTCAAATATCTTCGCACGGAGGCTCGAGACGACAAGAAGCTCAGAGATTAGGTAAAGTACCCACAGTGTCCTTAAAGTTATAAAATAGTTTCTAATCCATTACATAAAGTACATTAAAATGAATAAAATCCAGGTTAGTCATACTGAAACTAATAGGTAAGCTCGAATTATGGAATCTAAGTGGTACTACTATATAACTCTACATTCTACATACTCACATAAATTGGTCTTTCTGTTTTCTTCTAGGTCGTATTTTAAGAGCAAAGAAGGGCGCCATAGCCGAAGAATATAACGCCTTCTTCTACACTCTCGTCTCTCAAGATACCTTAGAAATGGCTTACAGTAGGAAACGACAGCGGTTTTTAGTCAATCAAGGTTATAGTTACAAGGTATGTCATGGCGATTTATTGTATTTTCATAGGAAAATAGTTTTTTTTATTTTCTAGGAAAACAAACAGTGTCACTGTAACAATGCCACTACAAAATAATGGAATAGAATAAAAGTTAGTTCGAGTATTAGTAGCCAACCCTGGTGTCCGAGTGTTTAGCCCGCCTAAAGGCCTCCGTCATGGTCTGACGGTTGAAACAACCGGGACCGACTATTTAACGTGCCCTCCAAAGCACAGTAGCGCTCAGTCAGAAATGCCGTTATCAACCATCCATCCAAGTAGGGGTCGAGCTGCACGTTGCACTTAATCAAGGTAACATCGCTTAGTCAAACTACCCCACGAGCGCTATACCACAGAATAATAAGTACAAGTATATACTAAGCCACGAGCGCTACGGAATAGAATGATGCAACGTTATTAGTAGAAATAACGTTGTAATTAAACAATAATTTTAAGTTTACTGTTATTTTCAGGTGATAACAGAACTAAAAGGTATGGAACAAGAACCAGATATGTTCTATGGCACTCGAGAAGAGCAAGGCATGTTATTACAACAGGTAAATATCCATTTATAGGGTAGCAACACCGTGGATGAACCGTCATTGTAGAAAGTGCTCTGATGTAGGGGATGAAATAGGGTAGCATTTGGATATTTATTTATTTAAATTTCAGTACAGTGAGATACAAGTAACTACAAATTCAGTCTATTCTATTTATACGTGATTTAAAATGTTAACTTATACGGCCGATTCTGCATCCAAAGAAAATTCATTCTACAGTGAAAAAAGGTTTACTGTTTACATTCATACCTCATTCTTACCTCGTCACTGCACTCTTTCTATTTTTCTCTATAGAAGGATTTTTTGTCTTTGGTTCAAAAATCAGACCAAGTTAGTTCACATTTTTAATCGCTTAAGAAAAATAGATAGTGGGTACAAGTAGTTTATATCTGTGTGTAGGTGCTAGCGGCGTCGGAGACCGAGTGCGAGGAGGAGCGCGAGGGCGCGCTGGGCGGCGCGGCGCGGCGCGGCGCCGGCCTCTCCTCGCTGGCCGGCGGCGACGACGCGCTCTACCTGGAGCACCGCCGCCACGCGCACCACACCAAGCATCCGCTCTTCAAGAAGTTCCGATACTAGGCACCACATACCAGGCCTGACAACAAGACGAGATCTGTTACTGAAGCGCCCAAAAATAAATATATATTTTCATAAACAAATGTTTCTTTCATTTGTCTTGTGCTTTCGTCATGACATAAACCCCTCGCAACTGCTCCCCTCATGAACCTACAAAATATACGACGATGATCTCTTGGCAAGTTCTGCTCGCCTGGTTTGTAAAAGCGTAGGTAACCTAACAACCATGAGGTATGTAGATGGGGAAGTCGTTCAGAGGGGGTTCGATTTTATTAGTTTTGCGCTAAATCCTATAGTTTTAGAGATAGTGCAATATTAAGTTGATACTAGATAATACATTATTAATCACTACATAGTATAAAATAAAGTCGTCTCTTTTTCGTGTCTGTCACACTGTTTGTCTGTCTGTATGCTTAAATCTTTAAAATTACGCAACGGATTTTGATGCGGTTTTTTGTAATAAGTAGAGTGATTCAAGAGAAAGGTTTTTATGTAAAAAAATTCCCGAAATTCCCACGGGAACGGGCACAACGCGGGTAAAACCGCGGGGCGCTGCTAGTACATTATATATATAAAACCTTCCAAATCCATGAGTCTCCTTACCCATCTTGTTCTAAGTAATATTCTAACTATAAAACAAATGTGGTTGAATTTGCTGGACTATAAATATTCGAAAATTATTTTTTATTATTTTATATGCATATTCACTTAGCATATGTCCCCTACAAGAGCATAGACTATATTTTAACCAAAAAACCATGACTAGCATCGAATAGGTCGTATATTTAATACATCTCTTTATGTTTCAGTAAAACAGACGAGGCCGGTAAGATTCCGGAGTGGGCGATAGTGGAACTACAGGGGTTGGTGCAAGTGAAGGGAGCGGCGGGCGCGGCGCTCGTCGGAGACCTGCACTACTATGTGAGGAACAGGCAGCCCGTGCTAGTGCTGGGACACCACGTGCTCACCGGCAAGGAGGTCAAGCTCGAACAACCCATGGCCGTCATGGAGAAAACAATCGTAGACGACAAAACCAGCTACACAGTCAAAGCTATCGTTAAGAAAAAACTACTATTCAAATCTAGACCAAAACCCATAATCTCTAATGTTGCTGATAAGGTATAATTAATAATATGATTTCTAAGATATTGTAATAAATAAACGTGTAACGTAAACTATCTACGAGTTTTATTATCAAAAGGTTCAACAATAAAACATTTCTATATTATATGGTCTTAATAATATACTTCAATTTTCACAATGTGAGATATAATAATATTCTTTCTTAAATCTAAACCCAATTTTAACTACTACCTAAACTTACTCAATAGATTAGTGATTTGCCTAAACACAACATTTTTAAGAACAAAATACAACCAGTATATTGTTATAAATATTGTGTAAGGGCAAGGGCACACAGATGATGTCCCACAAGAAGTCAAAAGTGTCGTGATAGTTAATAATTTGAAAATAAAGTCTCAGTCACACAATTGAAATAAATTTATATCCACATACAATTAGTACTTTAAAGCAATTCACACAATTTTCATTTGCTGCAACTTGACACTACAACTTTCCGACACAACCTCATGGTAGCTTCACAATACTTTTAGTCGTTGCGCTCAAATAATTATCATCAAACTTCATTACAATTACACTCATTATTATTTAACAATTCGAACAGTTCAGCACATTTGTACTACGTGGTACAATACATATAACAAAAAACATGACCATACACGAACTTATTATGATAAATTCTATCAATTTGTCGAATCTTGGACGTACAATGTACACAACTAAATTGATTGGATTTTTTCAAATGTGATAATAATCTATAAATAGGTTTAATTAAGTATTAAATATTCGGAAAGGCACTTTCATTTATAAATGGGAATATAATTAATTACACAATAATTAAGTTATATTTTAAGAAGCTTAAATTATAAGAAAAGAAGATGCAAGAGGAATGAAGAGTTACAATAGTATCTAAACAAGAGGACGAATCGAATTGAAATTATGCGACCGCAACAAGTTATAGTCAAACTTTGGCTGTAAACAAAAATAGTTTCCCTATGTCTAATAAACCATTTAAAACTAAAACAAAGTTATAAACAAATAGTATCTATAACATAAAATAATATATCTATACCTTAATTTAACTAACACTCATTATGATGTGTATTTCCGTAACTGATGTTACTTCAATTTTTATCTAAACTCAATTCATTTATTCAGTGACGCTTTCTCATTTATAACCAGTCTTTTTACTTGAAACATACAATAACAATTTTTGCGCCAATAAAACATGATATTTAACAAACACAACGTTGTTACACTACATTATACAATGTTAATTATCTAATTTAGATAATGATTCTTATGGATAACGAGACTGCATAGTTTTTTCTATTCTATTTTAAATGAAACCATACGTTTGTCGATAATCTAAGTATCTATTACGAAATTGGTCAATCCGTGGTCCTGTATGACTTTCTCCGTTAATCAATATGAATTGTGACGTTATAAAAATGTTTCTGATAAGTAAGTATTTGTTTCTTTGAAAAATTATGTGAATAGTTTTAATTTTGTTAGACGGTTGACTGTTGGCGCAGTTTGTCGCGGCCCTCGTCGGATATCCAATAGTCCGCTAGTAAACTAAGTTCCTTCTCGAGGCTCGACAGGAATGTGCTCGCAGGTTGTCTCTTCATATTCAATAGCTCTTTCTTCATAGCGACGTTCTAGAATACATAAAAATATGTTCAGTTTAAGTTAATCATTATCGCATTAAATATTTTAAGGTTATCAGTAGCCTAGTGGCACAGTGAGTGACCCATTTAATGTGGTAGTCTCTAATCACCCTTCATTTACTAATGTTCACTATTAAATTATTGTTGTTGTTCGTTTTCTACGGATTAACAATATCTCATGGAAATGAGGAACCTGTTTTGTATTACTATGGTTTAGTGAGTATGGAATTAATTATGTTTTGTAAGTGAGGTTTGCTTCAAAAAAATTTAGATGATTATAGAGTGTATCTGCACAGACTAATACATAACATTTGTAGACTCCAAGACAGCTGGACCCATTTTTACCGAACTTCACTGAGAGATAGACAACATTTCCAGAAAGTCTCACTTAAGCGAATGACATCCTAAGTGAGTTAACCAAATCTATAAATTAATAAACAACGGGGGTAAATATTGCTAATGTAACACAAAACTAAAACTCGACTATAGGAGGAGAGCGAGCGGAGTTTGTCCAAGTGCGGCGCGGAGCAGGCATGTTCCGCGCTGATAGAGCGGTACTGGAGGCCCGCGGCGCTCGTGCGGCTCTGTCGCTGCGGCCACCGGCAGCGCTGCGACACGCGCGCCGCCGCCCACCGCGTGCTCGAGACCAACAACCGGGCAACACTACAGGTGGGTACGACTGATGATGCCAAGTGCGGGTGTACACCGATAGTAGTAGCATTACTACTGCCCACAGCTGCTCAAAGGCCTCTCATATCATCTGAGAATATAGTATCGATACAATACCTAGACTAAATTAAGATAAGATTCTATTATTATTAATGTTTCTCCTCGGAGTCACGGGACAAGCCTGGTCTTTTTGAGAGGCATGCGAGGGGATACAGATCCAACTCGTAGAGGCCCTTTGGAGATGTTTAATGGAATGGATTACAACTGCAGGGACACACTCCCGACCACATCAGTACAACATGTCCGGGAATATGTACCTGCAGAAGTAGGGACTATTGTATGAAATGAAAGAAAATTACTGGGCTATGGGAACGAAAATAGGTTATTGCAGAGGTCGGCACCTGCCATAACATGTGAAGTACAAATTATCAGCGGCAGGCCGTGGCTCGCCACCCACTACATGGGCCCCCGAAACAGCCGACGTAAAGACGGCAAGGGGGCAACATGGGCGGGGGCAACATGGGCGTGGGCGACTCGGGGGTGTAGAGAGGTGTGCTGCGCTTTCTCTAAACGTTACTCGCGGCGTTATGCCCTTTAACACTTCCACCCCCGGATCACACAGCCGAAATCGACTGTGCCTCTAACGTAAACTAAGAATATGTAATCCTTTCCAGTTCTGCGATAACATTACAAGCAAGCTGGTCTGTCGATTTGGTGAAACATCGCTCGAAGTAACAACTTCGTACAGCCGCATGAACCCGGACGACTTAGAGGAACAACACCACCAGGACATTCAGTTGGTGCCGCCGAAAATAACACTCAAATGCAAATGTCGAGACCCTAACTACTGGAAACTAAACTCGACTATAGACGACGTAAAACGTTATCACTGTGCCTCGTTGCCTCTCTGTTCGAGTGGACAGTTCTGCGGGAACGTTAACGAGGATATGAACGCGCTATACCAATCATGCTTGTGTCCCAAGCGTCACATGTGTGTGCATAATGGCGGAATACCACATTTTCAAATATCAGAAGTTTTGTATCAAGGGAAGGGGTGGAGAGCGTACTGTCAAAAGATAGATGAAGAATCTAATGACGATGATTATTATTAAATCGAATCAGAATGTTTGTTCCCGAGATCAAACTCTACAGCTTTAATATAATTAATTAATAACTATTTAACTTACTTGTCGGGGTTGAGCAGCGATGTCCCGGGCCACAGCGCGGACTTGTTCAAGGAACTGTCCTGACGGCCACAGCATCCGACTAACTAAACCTCCTTCTAACGCCTCACGAGCAGATAATTTTCGGCCAAATATCACTACATCATTGATCTGAAAGATAATCATTTCAATGTTCATATTACTTCATTATATTATTAGTAAAATTACAATAAGTAGTATAAATATTTTTATCTACACTAATGTTGTAACATTCTACTTATGTTTCCAATACTTGACTTATAATTACTACTGTTATAGCGCAGACAACTAAAACACTCAATTTAAGCAATTGCACATGATGTTATAATATCCACATCGATATCGTAAAATCTCATTATAACATCACGTCCAGCGCGGCGCGCGCCCTGCGGCCCTGCGCGCGCAGCTGCGCTCTCATTGGTTAGATTTTAATGGCGGCAAGTTCACTGTGACAATACACGTACGCGTGAATTTAATGTTTCGCAATGTGTTTTGTTTTTAAAATTTTGTTTGATTAATTGCATTAGTGAAGATAAAGTAGTGTATGCAACTGCATATAACACGGGTATTAAAACACTCGTTACTATTATGAAACTCGCTGCGCTCGTTTCATAAACTCACACTCGTGTTTTAATACCCTTCTTTATATGACAGTTGCATAAACTACTATATTTATCTCACCATATTTTGAGGTAATGCTTGTGATGACAGTACAGCCACTCCTGGCTGCAGCAACAAACCGTTGCGCTCTGTGAGTGAGAAAGTCGAGGCTTCACTGGCTAGCACTACATCACACAATGCTGCTAGTGCTAAACTGAATCCATAGCATTTTCCTTCAACGCCAATGCATATCAATTTGCTATGATTTTGTAATGTGGATAGGAGAGACCTGCAAGTTATACATTATTAAAATAATTATCTAATTTTTTTATAAATAAATAAAACCACTATATTATTTTCTTTACATACCTGGCTGCTTCAGCAATTTCTTTAGCATATTTAGTACCCTTATCGTCTTTATGAATAGGGCTCAAATCCAACCCTGAACATAATTGTTTACTCTCCAAAGTAATTAAAGTAACACACACATCATTATTACTGTTCACAGTTTTTAATATGTTATTTAGTTCTTCAAGAATCTGCAAAAGATAAATGTTAAAATAATACATAACTCATGATTCAAGTATTGATATCATAAAAACCTTCAAGTTTTGTTTACATAAATACTATGGCTTCAATCTTCTATTTATTCTTAGACCTTGCATATCTAAATAGTTTTTACTCACCTGTGTATTGTACATTGGTCCTGTTTGACCAATACATATCTCAGCAACATAATCATTATAATTGACATTTATATTATTTGTGATATGCTCAACAGTAATGGTAGCAACTTCATCAGCTTTAGTAATTTTCTTTATTTTTGAAGGCTTCTCTGTTTTTGTTGTTTCTCTCTTTCTCTTATTGAGTGCCTGAGCCAGTTTAGAGTTTAACTTTTGTCTGATGGACAAGCAATCACTTTTATTCATAATGTCACTTCCTGGTGTGTTTGCGTTGTCTGCCATGAACACATCGGAAACATTACTATTGTCAGCAACTACTGGCGTGTTCTGTTGGTCTGGTAATGTTGTCTGAGCCTGTGGAGTAGACTGGTTGACACTCCCTTCTACATCACTTAATCGCCGAGGACTCATACAGGAGCTTGAGTAAGAGCTGGATGAATGCCGTCTATATATGATTGAATCATCGGCACTGTGAGCTTCAAAATCTTCACAAACTGATGGTGACTTAACTGAACTGCTCAAGGATAGCCTATGCTTTGCACTTCCAATTCTTTTTGCTTCATTGTCATCACCTTTGGATTCCTTTTTTCTTTCTCTGAACTTCATTTCTTTAGTGTTTGGCGTATTGCTTTGAATCTTTTTGATAAACTCGGCTTTACTCTTCATGTTCTTTTTACCTTTAGGTGCCTCAGGGGTGAGCTGACAAATCATATTGACAGCTCCTTCGTCCATTAACAATCTGTCAATCTCTGTCAGTCGTTTCTGTTGCTTGTTGTTTTTAGGTGGAGGCTTTTTCCATTGCATCTTGTTCACAGGAGACTTTGATTTTGCTCTGAGAGTGGCTTGTTCTGATTTAGATTTCTTCAAAGTGACAGCTTGTTCTTTTTCAGCTGATGGCTCCTTTTTAGAGTTAGATTTCGTTTTAGTGAATGTATCAGGGTTATCAGGGTCAAAAATAACTTTCTTTTTAATGACTCTACCTAATCTTCTCTGAGGGTGATCGCCATCGCCACTCTTAGGTGTGTCTTCAGACTCCTTTGGAGAGCCTTTATCTGTAGCAGGTTCCTCTGGTTGTGGAGTTTCTTTAGAATTCCCTAATTCTTCGGTACTTTCTGCCTGTTCATTACTTTCTTTTGGGGCTGGTTCCCCCTCCATATGGTCATCATCATCCCAATCTTTAACCAAATCTTTCACAATACTATCTTCTTTTGTTACTTCAACTTCTTTATTTATTTTGACTACCTCAACCTCCTTATTGGTTTTTACATTTTCAACTTCTTTATTGACTTTTGGTTTTTCTGTTTTATTCTTTTTGTCATCTTTGGCAGCCACCTCCTTGTTAGATCTCAAAGGTTTATCGTCTTTAGCCACTTCTACTTCTTTATTCGTTTTTATATCACCTGATTTTGGACTAACTGAGGTTTTTTTTGTAGTTGTCTTTTTTTTTCGTTTCTGTTTTTGTAACCGTGAAAGTTGCTGTATGGCTAATTGCACTTCTAAACTTTTGCTATCTTCTTGAAACTTTTCAGACATCATTTTTCTAGATTTAGTCTGTTCAACATCATTTCCTTCCAAAATATCTAATAGCTCTTCTTTGTTGAACACTTCTTGTTCACAGTTGTTATTCTCCACATGTTCCGAGATGTCAGAAGAACATAAAACATCACTTAGTTCTAAAGTATGACCGAGTTCACTCAATATATTATTGTCACTGGTTTCATCCAAATCAATTTTAGTAGTTTCTACTTCCATTTCAGTCACATTGTTCTCTATTAGTATTTCTGTTTCAAATGTTACATTCTCGGCAGTTGTATTGTCAACTATTCCATCAATTTCAACAATTGATGCCACAACATCATTTTGTTCTGCTTCTTCATGTTTAGCTTCTTCAATAGGAACTTCTGTCACCTCTACCACGGGGACCTCCTCAACTGTGACCTCAGTGACTACAGTTTCTTCCAGTTCCTCTTGGACAGCTGGTGTAGGGGCCTCAGTCACAGACTCAATGACAATATTGGTCTGTTCCGGTTCCACAGTGGATTCACTCACAGGTGTCGAGATATCTTCGCTTGTAGAGTTTTGTACTTCGACTAATTGATGTTCTTCGACATTATTTGACTCGACTTCACCATTGGATTTATGACATACATCTACTTCCACCGATATTTCACTAACGACCGGAGTGTTATCGTTTACGATATTGCTCTTAACAAGCTCATTATTTGCATCCACAAGTGGAGTCTCTTCCACATTTTCCATTTTCACAAAAAAATAACTGGATTACAAACTTTCAAGATAACCTATATTATGAAAGTGCAAACGAATAACGTTAAACTCCGAGAAAATAGTACCTCACAACATCTTCTAGTTGATTTTATAACAGCCGATAGATGAAACATAAAAAATAACAATTTTCTCAAAACAAATCGCTTCAAGTTGCGTCGGAAGATTTACAAAATTTCATTCATTTACTATGCTCCATTCTATACCAAAAGGAATATAAACACGTACACCATAACGTTCTTTAATAGTCTATGGTATAAAGCTATATTACACTATCAGTCAATATAATTACATTATTAAATGTTTTTAATTTTCAAAATATATTTAAATATCAACAGAAAATAAGTAATTTACAACCAAATAAAGAAGCCGACGTGTACGTCACTATGTATGTGTATACGAAGACCTTATCTTGGTCGGTATACATTTGAAAAAAATATAATGCCTGCCTACAAACACACAAATCCATCAGTTTCATCAGTCGTATTCATAGACTTAGCGAAATGCTTCATCTCCAATCAAACTCAAGCTATCAGACAGTGACATAAACCTATAAAATGACATAAACTTGATTTTGTCTTTTGTATAGCACTTTATGGTCTGTGTTTATCACCACAGTTTATCACTCACTTCTCTCTCTACTTCTCTTACTAGTTAGTTTCACAAAGGGTTATTCATGTGGTTATTCATGCATCATGCATGTTATGTTTTATTTGTTTGTTCTAACCGCAAAGATTCTAACGAGTGTTACAATTTCATTTATTTGAAGTCGGAGAAATAAGACAGAATTTATATTTAATTACTTTCTTACTTCATTTGCGGATCTTTCTCAACAACATGAATATATTACCCAAAAAAAGGTGAGTTTTTTTGATCTGTAACACGTAATGTAAGTATTAAATTCTGTTTTATTTATTATTTACTTTCTACAATTACTATTTAATTATTTTAGATGGCATGTAAGAACAAAAGAAAATATAGCGAGGGTGCGAAAAGATGAAGCAGAAGCTGCTGAAAAGGAAAGACAAGAACAACTGAGGATTGAAACAGCTGACAAGGAAGCAAGGCTAAACCTATTGAAACAAAAAAGTAAACAAAAACTATTAGAAGCCGGTGTAACAGAGCCAGAGCCCTCCACTGCTGCAGAGGACAGACCTGCCCAACATATAAATTTATTTGCTGATAGCGAAAATGCCGTCAAAACTACTAATAGGGATCATGATAAAGAACAGAAAGACACTAAAGAAGACTATGAGAAAAAAATAGGATACCTTACGTATCTCGGACAAGACACCAATGAAGCACTCAAGAAAAAGAATTGGTATGAAGTTGCACCAGAAACATCCAGGTTTTCACGAACTGGAGACATCAAAGACACATACAATAAACTAGTTCTAAAAGATGAAGATGGAAAACCCAAACAAAAAGAAGCCGATGTCAAAAATGGAGAGGTCGCTTGGAAATCAAAACAAAGATTAGATCCCATAAATGCATTTAAGAAATATTGTCATAAAAAATATCCTATTGACGGAGAAGCCAAAAAGGATAAAGTTGTTGAAAAAAACAAACCAACAGATATCAAAGAAGATAAAAAAGATAAATTACTTAGACTTCGAGAAGCAAGGTTGAAGCGTGAGAGAGAGGAGAAACATAAAACTGACCAGTTTTTACGTAAACTTAGTGGAGAGCCAGAAGAGACCTCTAAATCAGACCAATCAAATAATAGAGTAAAACCCAAGTATAACTCTCAATTCAATCCAGAACTCGCAAGACAGAATTACAGATAGTACTTTGTATATAAACTATAGGTATATTATTTAAATTACATGTAAACTGTAAATATAGAAATGGAGAAGATGCCTTCACCCAATATTAAGGTTGATATAAATAAAACATTTAAATATAATGGCTCTTGATTTATAAAATTATTCTTTAACAAACAAATAACACATTTAATTGTACCATGTGTTATAATAACAATTCAATATACTATGATTTAATGATTGATAACATATTACTTATATGTTTCTATTAATTAAAGTAAACATCATCATAGGGAGTTTATTCTCTAACTTATCAAAGGAATAGTTGAAAGTTTCACAAAACAGTTCTAGTATTCTAACAATTTGTGCTCCTTCACTTGTAGATTCTTTGTATTTATACCTGCAAAAATGACATAATTTAATTATCATTAAAACTTTACGATAACCTAATAAAACCTTATAAAGTTGGTCCTTTTACCTTATGTATTGACATAGGTAATCCACAAACACATTCACGTTTTCTGTCTTACACTGATGTAATAAGGTATATATTCCAACAATCAATGGGTATCCATCAATGTTTTCTCCACCTTTTCTAGATATGAGGTCACCTATAAGAGAAATGTTTGAATAATACCATAGGATTAGGATTTATAAATTAATATGACAAACCAAAATATTTCTAGTAATGACTTGAGGCAGACAAGTGTATTCCAGTCTTAAGTATCAAGTATACTGACACATTTGTAAGATGAGAATCTAACAAGATAAAATAGTATGAAACTACATACATATAAATAATTATACAAATAATAATCCTTACCAGTAGTATAACACATTTGAAGTCTAGGCAACTGTGAAATGAGTACAATAGCCAGTAAACGACCCATATCGACACACAATAATTCTGGAATGTTTTTGACGTATATTTTTTCGTAAGGGTCGTAAATGCCACATCTCAGTAAATATTCTTCCAGGCTCTTAAGAAGTTTTGGTGAATATTTTTCTTTCAAATCTGATTCTTGAGTTCTTTTCAGATCATTTATTATGGATCTGCAATGCACATAATATTTTATAGTGTACAAATTTAAAATACAAGCAAAATACGATATCACTACATAGTATAAAATAAAGTCGTCTCTGTTTCGTGTCTGTTTGTCTGTATGCTTAAATCTTTAAAATGACGCAACGGATTTTGATGCGGTTTTTTGTAATAGGTAGAGTGATTCAAGAGGAAGGTTTTTATGTAAAAAAAGTTCCCGAAATTCCCATGGGAACGGGCACAACGCGGGTAAAACCGCGGGGCGCTGCTAGTCTATAATATAAAAATGAATGGCAAAATGTGTTGGTAAGCGCATAACTTCAGAATGACTGCACCAAATTGGATGATTCATTTTTTAATGTGTTCCTTATTGTCAGGACAAGGTTTTTAAGAAAAATAAGGAATAAAAATCTCAAAATTCCCACGGGAACGGGGGCGCTGCGGGTGAAACCGCGGGGCACAGCTAGTGTATGATAAATACACTTTTGTATCCAGATATATTTCTTGCCCTCTTGATTAAATTGAGAGTTTTTTAGAGTGGTATATTCAAAAGATAAGCTCTCGGGGCCAAACTGAATAATCATACCTAAATAGTTGACATTGGCTGTATTGGAAATATTAGATTGAATCTTCCTTAATATAATAGATAGAATATCTGTAAAGGTTCATAAATGACCCTTAAACTTTATAATAGATCATAAAATAAGGGATACAGTAAGTTCTTACTCATTGAAAGTCCTCAGCGAAGCTTCGAGATGTGCCGAATCAAACTTGCAACTCGTATTCAGTTGATACGCAATATGCTTCCTAATAGTTTGCAGTGTTCCAATTAGAATGAGAACGTCAGTTATTTGCAGCAGTATCTTGTTTGTTTTCAACGCGATTTGATCAATATCTTTGGCGTCATTATTTATCTTTCCCATAAATATTTTATCCTGATTCCCTTTGAATATATCCTGGATGCTCAATAGTTGATTTTTGATCATACAAGAGTACAAAACGTCTAATCCGTGAAGACCGACAGCGCCAATAGCTTCATTTAGTTTAGAGAAAGCTTTTGTGTTCATTATTTCACTTTGAGTTTTTATATCGAACCATGCTGTGCATACACTTACGTAGGTACATATTCTGCAAATATAATTTAAAAAAATTCTATGTTAAAATATAAGTCTGATAGATGTATGAAGGAGTAAAACTTAACTTGTTTTTTTTTATTTATTTTAATACTAGCCGCGCCCCGCGGTGTTACCCGCTTTGTTCCCGTTCCCGCGGGAATTTCGGGATAAAATATATCCCATGTGTTATTCTGATGTATAACCTACATTACTGTAGAGTTTCATCCAAATCCGTTCAGTAGTTTTTGCGTGAAAGAGTAACAAACATCCATACATCCATACATCCATACATCCATACATACAAACTTTCGCATTTATAATATTAGTAGGATATTCAGTGAAACATGCTTGAAACTTACCTAGCATCAACCAAGTATACTATTTGCCGAGCTAAACTGCCCATGAAACCAGCTGATGGACTATAAAGCACCACTCCTTTCCTCAAACTAATCTCTTTAGTGACACTCTCTTGTATGATCGCTGATACCTGCAACCAAATGGACAGGTTAGTTTCATCTTTTTATCATTGCTTGCAGATTTCCAACTACCCTACAACGCGTAGGGTTAGATGCACGTCAAAGACAATATTTCTTCTATTTTTTGTCCCTTCTCATTTTACAGAAAAAAGAGAGAGATTTACAGAACATATTTTTTCTTACCGTGCATCTTAGCCCCTGGCCCTATAAGCCAATAAAGATATATAAACTTTGTTTCACCTGTTTCTGCCAAATTCTTAACCCATGAATATTAATATAATCCTGAATGTATTCTAAAGATCTTTTATAACCATCCATACTTTCGGCCAACTTTTGTAATCTAGTTAAAAGATTTTTCGCCGTTGGAAGAAACTTCTTTCCTTGTGGTTCTAAGAATTCTTCGAATTTTTTGCTTATGTGTCTTTCCAACTCTTTTAGAAGACCTTCTTCTAGTAGCTCTGCTGGATCCACTCTAATTACGCCTACGAGTGTTGATCTCATGTCTAAAATACCTGTGAAACAACGACAATGAGTAAGCACAGTTCAACACAGGACTACAGGAGCAAGAAGTCCTATACTTAGCAGTACTTGATTTTAGATGATGTTTTATGTTTTATATCTTAACATATTGTAATTACCAGTAGTAAAAGTGGATGCAGAGTGAGTCAGTCTTGCTACTTCCATCCTTTGATCCAACTGTGCAAAATCCCTTAACCTTTCTTTCTCGAGCCTTGTTGGCACTTCCTTAATAGCCCATGTTTGTAAATCTATGATCTTTTCCACAATACTGAACACCATTTCTGGTATTATCTGTAGGACTTTTTGTATGTACCTAATGAGTTCATTGCTGTAGTACTGTGATACTGATACTAGATCATCACTGTGGGCTTGGTTTATTCTTAAAAGAGGGATCTCCATGGCACTAGCCAGTTTGAGGAAAAGAGATCTTAATCTGCTTGTCACTGATGGATTATCTTTGATACTGTCCTGCATATACTTGGTGTACAAGTCTATGGTACACCAAGCATAGCTTACATCGGCTACTGTTTCCAAAGTTACTAGGGAGTCTTCCTTCAAGGAAGCAGTGCGTAATAGATTTTTCAAAGCATCTTTACTGTCTGACAGATATTGCACTATAGTTGAAGTGGTCTTCATCCCATGAAACTCTTCAACTTCGTCAAGAGCTTGTATTAACTGAGTGACTTTTTTCACAGACTTTGTAGAAGCTGGCTCTCCTAATGAGGATACTTGTTTAGCAATATTTTCAAACCAAAGTTTCAACTGTTCATTTTCTGGAATTTTAGCAATTGGTTTCAAACCAGAGAACAGTTCAGATAAACTATTGAGTGACTCAATGGCACTTTGTTTGTTTTCATTCCAAGTGTTGTTTCTATTTTCAAGCAGATTGTTTAATATTTCTCTTATATTCAGTTCTAGCTCTGCAGTGCTTATAAGAAGTTCTAGTATTTTTAAAGGGTCATAAAGTGATTCCTTTAGAACAACTTCTCTTAATTGTTTGCTTCTTTTATTGTTATCAAAGAATATGACCTCACTGTTGTGAAGCAACAGCCACCTGCTTGTGACATTTGAGTTGAGTAACAGATGTAATATTTTATTTATATTTTCTAAGACAAACTCATCGGTAAGTGTTCCCTGTTTGAGGAGAGCATGTGTTTTATTTATAAGTACCTGTACAGAGTTGCCTCTTTTTGCTGATATCTCTTTGACTGTTTTCGCATTGCAAGTGTTGGATAAGGCAGACTTGGCTGCTTTGAAGTTTTCCCAAAAGTCTATGATATTGAGGGTGACTCCCATGTAAACTGGTACTATCCAGTTATTGGAGAATAACTTGTCTACAATCTCTCTCATTTTAGATGTATCATTGTAAAGGTAGTGGGGAGTGAAGAACAAACATACAAACAGCATGCTCGCCTGCGTCGCCAGGGCGGACGCCTGGTCCTCTGACATGGTGTACACAGCTAGCTGGTTATAAATATCTTCAGATTTTAATTTCCCAACAACCTTTTCTACAAATTCTGCTTTGATGGGGACTCGACTGAAAGTGCCAACACATTTTTATGTTAAACAAAAAATAATTACTTACTGATAATAACATAAAATTCAGTATGAAATGTATTTTTCCCAACATCAATAAGCAGGAGCATTATAGACACTTATTAAAAAACTTCCACAAATCTACAAAGTAAGTAAGTAAGTTCGAGTAGGTCAGTGGGCAACCCTGGTGTCGGAGTTTTTAGACCGCCTAAAGGCCTCCGACATGGTCTAATAAAACTACAACAATAATGAGAAAATTAATTTTAACTGTCATTACCACAGGCCATACAAGACACACACCTAAAATACTCAACAGGATAATCCACAGGTCTCTTCCCGCTATTCTGCTCATACCCGCTGTCTCTAAGAAGTTTGCACACATCATCTATGTTTGTCTGTGATTGACTTGTACTGTGGCGGTAGAATGCCACCAGGAGTCTCTCTCTCAACATACCAGGAATGAATAAATCACAGAGAAGTAGCATGGCACCATAAAGGTAAAGAGATTCACACTGGAACAAAGAATTATTATGATGTTTGAGTTTCATTTTTTGGTTTATTTGTTTGTACTCAAAATACTTTTTATCTTACTTAGTTATACTAAGTAATATTTTATTTGATATATACAAATTAAATTGAAGGACTTTAAGATTAATCCAAGTAACAGCAGTAGAATTCCAGAGAGAATTGTATAGATTTACAGCTCAGAAGTAAAATTATAATGCACATACTAATAACTGTTTCCCCTCCACTTCCTTCATCACAGTTTCAATATTTTGTTGTATGAAGGCATTATCATTCAATTGGTCCACAAATATATTCAAGTCCACAATGTACTGGTAAATATTCTCAAATAATAAATAAAACCTGGATATTAGATCCAAGTACTTTTCCTTCAGTTCATCATCCAAATCTTGAAGTTTCTGTAATTTATTTTTACTCATTATTATCTTATTATAAAAAATAGTAACATATTTAGCACTATTAACAGTATATTTTTTATTTACTCACTTCATTGGATGATATTTTCTTCTCCAACACATCTGATACTTTAAAATAGCTAAAATCTAAAATAACATCTTGATACTTCTGCTGCAACTCTTTAGTTTCTAATCTGAAAATTTAAATAATGCCTTTGTAAAGAATATCTTGTAATAAATTGTTATATTTTAACATGAGTGGTATATATATATTTGCCAGCTAAGACTAAGGTCTTGGGTTATTGGGTTCAATTCCTGGGTCAATCAATATATATTGTTTCTTTTTTTACATTTCAAACATGGCTTGAGTTTGAGATCACCTATATACTCGCTGTTGACAAGTGTGGTGATTATGCCTAATTGTCCTCAATATATCTATGCTGAATTATGAGGCCTTTGCCCAGCAGTGGGACATTACAGGCTAATACTTTACTTTTTTATTATATCATTTATACTTGTAAGGGGGCAGATACAACTTAACCACCAAGATCAATTATAAAATAAAGTATAGTTACTTACAAATAAATCTGAGGCACATGATCTTTCAGTCTGAGAATTTCTGCTACAATTGCATTGCCGTGAGAAACAAGTTTCAGTAAGTTTTGAGCACATAAATTATCTTCTGCCATAAACTGCTTCATGGTGATCCAATGTATTATTGATAAATTTGTTATCAATTGCAAATAAGAAACATAATAATAATCTAACACAAAATAATAATCTTTATTGATAAAAAATTGAGAGGTAACAGGTAACTAAATATTATATGTAGTAATAAATTAATTCAATAGTTAAAAATACACAAAAACACGAAACCACAGCACAGAACCACAGCACGAGCGTTTAAATTAAAAACCATAAAAACTGACTGAAGTGACTGGCTGAAGTTGTCTGCTGCTGTCAATTTGACTGACCAGCTGATTTTATACTGTTTGTAACTGGGTCGTTACGTTCGCAGTCTGTGGCCTGTGGTGGCCATTGGTTCGTGTTCGTGCCCATTTCGTGCCTTCGTTCGTGTCGTGGCTGTCAGGTCTGAGGTCAGTCGTGTCGTGGGTCAGTCGCACGTCAGTCGCTCGAGTCGCTCTCTGTTTCCTCAAGTTTCCTGGGCTGTGGTCACGGTCAGTTGTGGTCAGCTGTGGTGGTCAGTCGCTTTAGTTTCCTGGTCTGTCTGTGGGTGGTGCTGGTGTGGTCAGTCGGCCGATTTCAAGAATGGAGGGTTAGAACGTGTGTGTCAAAAGAAAAAGTATATATTCTAAGGTCAAAAGTTTATAAAATATTTTTCATATAATCTAAATCTAATATTGTCGAATTTGATGTGGTAATTAAATTTTGTTTTAATTTACATATTTAATTAACACCAAAACAACGAGGTATTTTTGTTAGAGAGTTTTCAGAAACATCGTTCGTACTATTCTATTATATTATTTAATAGGATAATTGGATTACTGCGAACTTAATTTTTTCGTATTACCTAATTCTGCTAATACTAAAATGCTCCTATTGAATTATTGAATACCCTTTTGTAGATTTACACAGGAGCGACGAAGATGTTGATCTTGCAAGGCTAACATAATAAAAACATACAATGTCGTCACTATTCACATACGAAAACCTTGTACACGCGCTGGCCGGAGCTGCGGTAAGTACTTACCTAAATAAAACAAAAGTTAGGTATATATTATAGCATTAATAAAAGGAATTTATTTGTATTACAGGGCAGTATAGTTGGTATGACAGTATTTTATCCATTAGACACACTGCGGTCAAGGATCCAAGGTAAATATATAATAAAAAAAATTACATCATTCATACAAACAGTTTGATTTTAGACGTTTTTGGTAATTATTAATCTATGTTTTAGTTGAAGACTCATGGAAGTTGAAAGGGTCTTCTTGGGAGCTACTCTTGAAATTAGCCAATGAAGAAGGCATAGAATCACTATACAGAGGATTGTCTCCAGTCCTGCAATCATTATCAATATCCAACTTTGTGTATTTCTATACATTTCATGGTCTAAGAAGAACTGTCTCGAAGACATCAGCTCTTCAAGATTTAATGTTTGGTATTATTGCTGGCAGTATCAATGTTATTCTTACATCTCCACTTTGGGTAGTTAATACTAGAATGAAGTTAGAAAAGAACTGTTATGACAGTTTATTCCAAGGGCTAATTGAACTTGCCAAAAAAGAAGGTGCAAAAGGCCTGTGGTCAGGTACAGTGCCATCTCTGTTGCTGGTATCTAATCCAGCTATTCAGTTCATGGTGTATGAGTCATTGAAAAGAAGATTAATTTCAACAGGAACATTTGACACATACACTGCATTCTTAGTTGCTGCTGTTGCTAAAGCAGTTGCAACCACATTGACATACCCTCTACAACTAATACAGTCCCGACTCCGGGCAGGTACCAGCATGAAGCCATTACTTAAATCAGTCAAAAACAATCCTCTCATCATGTTCCGTGGTTTAGAAGCAAAATTGTTGCAAACAGTCATGACAGCCGCTCTCATGTTTCTTATTTATGAAAAGTTGGTTAGACTGGTTTTAACTATAATGAGAGTAAGAATATCCAAGCACTAGAAAATGTGTATTGTATTGTATTCCTTATTTATTGGAATTATTCCTTCACAAGGAAGGAGGATGTTTACATTGAACTTATTATTTTCCTTATCAATCATGGAAGAATATAATGTAACTTGTGAATTTTCTAACATTATGTTTGGTATATTATTTACATTGAGTTATGTACATAAATTTAGTACTGATAACATAGCAAATATGTACACTTAGCTGAATGTCAATGGTTACATCATGTACACAAGTTTTAATAACAGGTACTTCAATTGCCCTCTATATTTCTATTTCTAATAGTTTGTTCACTACTACTAGGCAAGATTAACAAGTTTTGAGGATAATCAAAATTATGTAAATTACAAATGTAAACTGAATAATTTTGACCTTCATTGTTATCCGTCTTGACCATTATTGTGGATATTTATTTATTGTTTTATTTAAATAAATTATAAATGAGTAGTTAATTCCATTGAAATACAAATACAATGAACAATGAAATTGAACACAAGATAAGCAGTAGTGATAATAGAAATTAACTGTGTATTTTATTATTTAAAGTTCTTGCTTTACCATTCATTGTTGTATTATAGTTATCTAGCAGCGCCCACGGTTTTATCTGGGAAGAAAAATATCCTTCCCGTTGAATGTGGCTATCCATTACAAAAATAATTTTTCAAATCGGACCAGTAGATCCTGAGATTAGCGCGTTCAAACAAACAAACAAACTCTGCAGTTTTAAAATATATGTATAGATGTTAAATGTGGTAAGATAGGTAAGATACATACCTCATAAAATTGAAGCCAAAGATATTCAACCATAATTTAAATATTAAAAAAATATTATGTTCATAGTACACCCCGGTGTATTGTGTTGGCCAGTGATAATTCTTAATTGTGTTATTTAATAGAAATTATAATAGGAGAGAGGGTACAATACATTAAAATAAAGGATATGGTTTTAATTTAAGGGTTTGGGACAAGGGACATCAACATGGACTTTGTTTTGTAATTTCATATTATTAGTTTATTGGTGATATAAGTTGTGATAGTTATTTTAAGGTGCAAATGATTGTAAATTTTATTTCATGAAATTGAATTAAATGTTGTTGCTTAAATTGTTGTCCATCATAATTTGACGGACAACAATTTAAGCAATTTCACGAATAATATAATTTATCGTAAGTTAACGGCTGGGCAAGAATTCATAATTGTGTTTCCTAATCCATTGTAATAAGTCTTATCGTCGTTAACTAGCATATTTTATCGTTTTGTGATAAATAATTTAACTGTGTTGCTTACGACCGATACCTCAACAAAGTAATGAAAACTCTCTAAAATACTTATGTTTTCTTTGTAAGTGTGAGTTAATGACTACGAATATAGCGTAAGCTTACTCTACCAATAAAAACGTTAAATTAAAAACTCATTATTTTATTGTAATCTTATCGTAACAATATTTTAACTTAACCTTATTTCCATTAATGTTGCATGAAGTGAGCCAGTTTCATATCATCGGAGGACTGTTTGACAGCCGCCATGTACTCGTCGACGACACTTTGTAGTTCCTGGTATACCTAAAGTAGGTAATAATTTCAGTTAAGCAATCATGATGAAATTAATGAGAAGATAATAAATGCAGAAGTTTTGTGGATAAATGCAGTTATCTGGTACTATCAATCGTCTACATTAATTTACGTATACGCGTCTCCGTAAATGTGGCAGGTATTTCCATAGAAGCGGAGTAAAGTAGCGGGGAACTCAATTGACTAATCTCAATGTATTACGAAAAGATTTTGACATTGCAATGCATTGTGATTGGTCAATTAAGCTTCGCACCGCTCTGCTTCGCTTCTATGGAAATGCAACTTTATAGTTTTGTTGTGAGGTCACAATAGTAAATATTGCCATGAGCTTTTAAAAAATGTCGGTGCGGCGTTTTTATTGTTGTAATGAGGTGTACCTGTTGGATGTAGTGGTCGTGGCGGTGGTCGTGCAGCTCGAGCAGCAGCGTGTCGAGCAGCGCGAGCGGCGCGGCGCGCGGGCGCGCCACGGGCGGCAGGCGGGCGCGCGCGCGCCGCACCGCGCCGCCCGCCGCGCGCGCCGCGCACGCCACGCGCCCGCCGCCCGCCAGCGCGCGCACCGCGCCGCGCGCGTCCACCTCCTGCACACGCACATGCACATCTTGGTACATGCGACGGACACTTACGTGCCACGGAGGGTACTGGTTCAACCTCCTCGTACGTAATAAGTTCCTGTTTTCACTTATAATCATTTCGATAACGTTTGCTACAATTAAAGAGCGAGCATTGTTCAGAACGCTAAAGTGAAAACGCGGCTCAACTGAAAGCGCGAGGCAAAGTCCCTCTAAAGGTGAATATAATGATGGGAATACGACGAGCATGATCACCACGCGTCCTAAAGGCGAGTTGGTGACTGATCTGCACCTGGATTATGATTGAAAAGTTACTATCAAGATTATTGACCCTCGGAAAATACGATCAAGTTACATCTTACCATATATCTCTGTAGGAACCACTCGGGCAGAAACTGTTCGGTGCTAATGGCTCGCTTGAGGACGGCGAGAAGCGTCTCCGAATCCGCCTTCATCAAGCACAAGTATAATTTATCGAAGTCTATTTTCTCATTTTCTGCATAAAAAAAATACGAAATTAATAGTGATTACTCTGATTACTGATACAGGATATAAGGTAAACGCTTTATTGGTCGAATAGCATACTTTGGAGTGTCCTTTGAACTGGGTTTAGCGAATCAGGATCTTCTTCGCGAAGTTCTGCTGCTAATTCTTCGGGTCCGATTATCTGTAGATAGATGAATAAAAATGATTTGTTGGTGTTAATCCGAGCCGAATTCTCTGTCGAAGTGAACTGATAGAATGAGAGCGCATCGGTCGAGTTGACCGCATTAGCCGCGCCGAATTTGAAGGCTCCATCCGAATACATCTAGGGTTTCCGAGTTGCGATGATTCAATTCTTCGGACCCGTTTGGAAAAGTGTTCGTTCGTTCACCTTTTATGATAGATACATAACACAATAGGAGGATTTAAAATAAATGCATCAGTCGGTAGGTTTGTCATAGTCAGTGGGGCTTAGTCATAGTTGATGGGGCTGAGTCGTCAGTCAACGCAGCTGAGTCCAAGTTCAAAAGAGTCGAGTTTGTCAGTAGGGTTGCGTCATAACCGACAGGGTTGAGACGCAGTCGATGGGGAAGCTACCGTCTGGCGTGCATGTAAGCCCCGTTCCGTACGTATGGTTTACTTGACCAGTTGCGTTACCACCTGCACGTGGCCCTTGTCGGTGGCGGGGCGCGCGAGGAAGGCGTGGTGCGGCGCGGCGAGGCGCAGTATGTAGTGGTGTAGGTGACAGTAGGTACCTGCACGTGGCCCTTGTCGGTGGCGGGGCGCGCGAGGAAGGCGTGGTGCGGCGCGGCGAGGCGCAGTATGTAGTGGTGTAGGTGACAGTAGGTACATGCACGTGGCCCTTGTCGGTGGCGGGGCGCGCGAGGAAGGCGTGGTGCGGCGCGGCGAGGCGCAGTATGTAGTGGTGTAGGTGACAGTAGGTACCTGCACGTGGCCCTTGTCGGTGGCGGGGCGCGCGAGGAAGGCGTGGTGCGGCGCGGCGAGGCGCAGTATGTAGTGGTGTAGGTGACAGTAGGTACCTGCACGTGGCCCTTGTCGGTGGCGGGGCGCGCGAGGAAGGCGTGGTGCGGCGCGGCGAGGCGCAGTATGTAGTGGTGTAGGTGACAGTAGGTACCTGCACGTGGCCCTTGTCGGTGGCGGGGCGCGCGAGGAAGGCGTGGTGCGGCGCGGCGAGGCGCAGTATGTAGTGGTGTAGGTGACAGTAGGTACCTGCACGTGGCCCTTGTCGGTGGCGGGGCGCGCGAGGAAGGCGTGGTGCGGCGCGGCGAGGCGCAGTATGTAGTGGTGTAGGTGACAGTAGGTACCTGCACGTGGCCCTTGTCGGTGGCGGGGCGCGCGAGGAAGGCGTGGTGCGGTGCGGCGAGGCGCAGTATGTAGTGGTGTAGGTGACAGTAGGTACCTGCACGTGGCCCTTGTCGGTGGCGGGGCGCGCGAGGAAGGCGTGGTGCGGCGCGGCGAGGCGCAGTATGTAGTGGTGTAGGTGACAGTAGGTACCTGCACGTGGCCCTTGTCGGTGGCGGGGCGCGCGAGGAAGGCGTGGTGCGGCGCGGCGAGGCGCAGTATGTAGTGGTGTAGGTGACAGTAGGTACCTGCACGTGGCCCTTGTCGGTGGCGGGGCGCGCGAGGAAGGCGTGGTGCGGCGCGGCGAGGCGCAGTATGTAGTGGTGTAGGTGACAGTAGGTACCTGCACGTGGCCCTTGTCGGTGGCGGGGCGCGCGAGGAAGGCGTGGTGCGGCGCGGCGAGGCGCAGTATGTAGTGGTGTAGGTGACAGTAGGTACCTGCACGTGGCCCTTGTCGGTGGCGGGGCGCGCGAGGAAGGCGTGGTGCGGCGCGGCGAGGCGCAGTATGTAGTGGTGTAGGTGACAGTAGGTACCTGCACGTGGCCCTTGTCGGTGGCGGGGCGCGCGAGGAAGGCGTGGTGCGGCGCGGCGAGGCGCAGTATGTAGTGGTGTAGGTGACAGTAGGTACCTGCACGTGGCCCTTGTCGGTGGCGGGGCGCGCGAGGAAGGCGTGGTGCGGCGCGGCGAGGCGCAGTATGTAGTGGTGTAGGTGACAGTAGGTACCTGCACGTGGCCCTTGTCGGTGGCGGGGCGCGCGAGGAAGGCGTGGTGCGGCGCGGCGAGGCGCAGTATGTAGTGGTGTAGGTGACAGTAGGTACCTGCACGTGGCCCTTGTCGGTGGCGGGGCGCGCGAGGAAGGCGTGGTGCGGCGCGGCGAGGCGCAGTATGTAGTGGTGTAGGTGACAGTAGGTACCTGCACGTGGCCCTTGTCGGTGGCGGGGCGCGCGAGGAAGGCGTGGTGCGGCGCGGCGAGGCGCAGTATGTAGTGGTGTAGGTGACAGTAGGTACCTGCACGTGGCCCTTGTCGGTGGCGGGGCGCGCGAGGAAGGCGTGGTGCGGCGCGGCGAGGCGCAGTATGTAGTGGTGTAGGTGACAGTAGGTACCTGCACGTGGCCCTTGTCGGTGGCGGGGCGCGCGAGGAAGGCGTGGTGCGGCGCGGCGAGGCGCAGTATGTAGTGGTGTAGGTGACAGTAGGTACCTGCACGTGGCCCTTGTCGGTGGCGGGGCGCGCGAGGAAGGCGTGGTGCGGCGCGGCGAGGCGCAGTATGTAGTGGTGTAGGTGACAGTAGGTACCTGCACGTGGCCCTTGTCGGTGGCGGGGCGCGCGAGGAAGGCGTGGTGCGGCGCGGCGAGGCGCAGTATGTAGTGGTGTAGGTGACAGTAGGTACCTGCACGTGGCCCTTGTCGGTGGCGGGGCGCGCGAGGAAGGCGTGGTGCGGCGCGGCGAGGCGCAGTATGTAGTGGTGTAGGTGACAGTAGGTACCTGCACGTGGCCCTTGTCGGTGGCGGGGCGCGCGAGGAAGGCGTGGTGCGGCGCGGCGAGGCGCAGTATGTAGTGGTGTAGGTGACAGTAGGTACCTGCACGTGGCCCTTGTCGGTGGCGGGGCGCGCGAGGAAGGCGTGGTGCGGCGCGGCGAGGCGCAGTATGTAGTGGTGTAGGTGACAGTAGGTACCTGCACGTGGCCCTTGTCGGTGGCGGGGCGCGCGAGGAAGGCGTGGTGCGGCGCGGCGAGGCGCAGTATGTAGTGGTGTAGGTGACAGTAGGTACCTGCACGTGGCCCTTGTCGGTGGCGGGGCGCGCGAGGAAGGCGTGGTGCGGCGCGGCGAGGCGCAGTATGTAGTGGTGTAGGTGACAGTAGGTACCTGCACGTGGCCCTTGTCGGTGGCGGGGCGCGCGAGGAAGGCGTGGTGCGGCGCGGCGAGGCGCAGTATGTAGTGGTGTAGGTGACAGTAGGTACCTGCACGTGGCCCTTGTCGGTGGCGGGGCGCGCGAGGAAGGCGTGGTGCGGCGCGGCGAGGCGCAGTATGTAGTGGTGTAGGTGACAGTAGGTACCTGCACGTGGCCCTTGTCGGTGGCGGGGCGCGCGAGGAAGGCGTGGTGCGGCGCGGCGAGGCGCAGTATGTAGTGGTGTAGGTGACAGTAGGTACCTGCACGTGGCCCTTGTCGGTGGCGGGGCGCGCGAGGAAGGCGTGGTGCGGCGCGGCGAGGCGCAGTATGTAGTGGTGTAGGTGACAGTAGGTACCTGCACGTGGCCCTTGTCGGTGGCGGGGCGCGCGAGGAAGGCGTGGTGCGGCGCGGCGAGGCGCAGTATGTAGTGGTGTAGGTGACAGTAGGTACCTGCACGTGGCCCTTGTCGGTGGCGGGGCGCGCGAGGAAGGCGTGGTGCGGTGCGGCGAGGCGCAGTATGTAGTGGTGTAGGTGACAGTAGGTACCTGCACGTGGCCCTTGTCGGTGGCGGGGCGCGCGAGGAAGGCGTGGTGCGGCGCGGCGAGGCGCAGTATGTAGTGGTGTAGGTGACAGTAGGTACCTGCACGTGGCCCTTGTCGGTGGCGGGGCGCGCGAGGAAGGCGTGGTGCGGCGCGGCGAGGCGCAGTATGTAGTGGTGTAGGTGACAGTAGGTACCTGCACGTGGCCCTTGTCGGTGGCGGGGCGCGCGAGGAAGGCGTGGTGCGGCGCGGCGAGGCGCAGTATGTAGTGGTGTAGGTGACAGTAGGTACCTGCACGTGGCCCTTGTCGGTGGCGGGGCGCGCGAGGAAGGCGTGGTGCGGCGCGGCGAGGCGCAGTATGTAGTGGTGTAGGTGACAGTAGGTACCTGCACGTGGCCCTTGTCGGTGGCGGGGCGCGCGAGGAAGGCGTGGTGCGGCGCGGCGAGGCGCAGTATGTAGTGGTGTAGGTGACAGTAGGTACCTGCACGTGGCCCTTGTCGGTGGCGGGGCGCGCGAGGAAGGCGTGGTGCGGCGCGGCGAGGCGCAGTATGTAGTGGTGTAGGTGACAGTAGGTACCTGCACGTGGCCCTTGTCGGTGGCGGGGCGCGCGAGGAAGGCGTGGTGCGGCGCGGCGAGGCGCAGTATGTAGTGGTGTAGGTGACAGTAGGTACCTGCACGTGGCCCTTGTCGGTGGCGGGGCGCGCGAGGAAGGCGTGGTGCGGCGCGGCGAGGCGCAGTATGTAGTGGTGTAGGTGACAGTAGGTACCTGCACGTGGCCCTTGTCGGTGGCGGGGCGCGCGAGGAAGGCGTGGTGCGGCGCGGCGAGGCGCAGTATGTAGTGGTGTAGGTGACAGTAGGTACCTGCACGTGGCCCTTGTCGGTGGCGGGGCGCGCGAGGAAGGCGTGGTGCGGCGCGGCGAGGCGCAGTATGTAGTGGTGTAGGTGACAGTAGGTACCTGCACGTGGCCCTTGTCGGTGGCGGGGCGCGCGAGGAAGGCGTGGTGCGGCGCGGCGAGGCGCAGCGACGTGAGCGCCGCCGCCAGCCAGCGCCGCCGCGCCGCGCCGCTGCAGCGCGCCGCACGCTCGTACACTACGGCCGCCGCTGCAACAACACATCACACCTCACTATCGTGCCCAGAATCAGGAGTACACTATTCAATTGGGACGTTACATTTCGACTTCAATTTGCTCGAGTAGTTAGTAGTATGTCTGACAACTTATTGACCGCATAATGATTGGTTCAACCGCGGTTCCCTCATATTATTAGATATTCATAGTGCAGTGCAGTCTCTGCTCCAGCAGTTCGATTACGAAGGGAAGGTCATTTATTTGGTCCTATAATTTATCATTGTGATATGTGAGCTGGGACACTGTATTAATTATTGATTATGAATACATACTCGTAGTAAATTATGAATAGTTCCTAGTTCCTATAAAACTCCTTAAAAAATGAGTCTAGAATAACACAAAACCCACAAGTTGGGTGGTGTAGGTGCATAGTGTGTGTATTACCTTTCCGGTAGTGCTGGCGATGCACGTGCAGCGCGTACAGGAAGTCGTAGTAGGGGTTGTGTGTGTGCGCGTCGTGCAGCTTGGCGCGCGCCGCCGCCGCGCGCTCCGCCTCCGCCGACAGGCACGCGCACGGGACCAGCGCGTGCAGCTCGCCGCGGGACGCTGCGCCAACACATCGTCTACTCAACCAACATCTTCACATACGAATACGCTTAGTAGAGTGCGGGCTGGCTGTTTCCATATGGTATAACAAGCCTTTAATCAAGTGCATTATGGAGAAAAATAAATACCATCTACTTTTTAAAACGTATGGAAACAAAAGGGACTAACACATTATCATTGTTGCGTGACAGGTGTAAGACTCTACATGACGAATGTGACAGTATCAGTCTAAGTATAGTCGAAGACTCTCTAGAGCAAGACATAAAATATTTCTGGAGGTTTGTTAATAACAAAAAAGGTAATGTATCTGTGCCGAATAACATGTCCTTCGGTAGTATGTCTTCTTCTAATGGCCAAGGTATTTGTGAATTGTTTCAGAATACTTCGGCTCTGTTTTTGCAATAGATACAGACCTAATTAGCAATAGTAGCCGTGATAATGAGAACTCCATGGCACCCACAGAAACCAACATGTCAAACTCTTTGTCACATATTAGTATTACGGAAAAGGAAATAAAATGTAACATAGACAAGTTAGACAAAAATAAAGGCCCCGGTCCCGATGAGCTTCCCGCGTTCTATGTCAAATCTTGTGGCGATGAACTCTCAATCCCACTTTGTATTATATTTAATTTGTCGCTTAATCGAGGTGTTTTCCCGAACCGGTGGAAATGTGCTCACATTGTTCCAATTTACAAAGCAGGAGACAAATCACGATGTGAAAACTATCGGCCCATTAGTATACTGTGTTGTTTTTCAAAATTACTTGAATCGATAGTTTACAACTACTTATACTCTTTTATAAAGCCAATGCTTTCTGAGATGCAACACGGATTTGTACAAAACAGATCAACAATAACAAATTTATTAGCATATAAAAACTATCTTTGCCAAGCCTTTGCCAAACGTAGCCAAGTTGATTCGGTTTACACAGACACATTTTGACTAGCCCGTTGGCACAGTGGCAGTGAGAGCGCTTACTGTGTCGGAGGTTGCGGGTTCGATTCCCGCCTGGAGTCAACAATATGTGCAGACATAGTTGTTGGCGACGACGTCTGGGTGTCATGGGTGTCAATTATATAAAGTATTTGTGTATTTGTGTATGTAGTAGTATCAGTTAATTAGATTCCATAACACAAGCTTAGAGCTTACTTTGGGTCTAATTAACAGTGTGTGAATTTGTCCAGGTAAATATATATATATACACAGCTAATAAAATAAATACTTCGCCAAAGAGTTTGATAGATTGTGTCACCGTATCCTATGCGCCAAATTACAGTCTTATGGAATTCATGGAAGTCTCTACCGTTGGATTTGTTCTTATCTTGACAATAGGTCTCAATTAGTAACCTTAAAAGGCTTCATTTCAAGCCCTGTATTCATTACCTCTGGATTACCGCAGGGCTCTAAATTGGGCCCTCGCCTCTTCGTTATCTTCATTAACGACCTGGTCCAGCGATTGTCTTGTCCCTGTTTATTGTATGCTGATGACTTGAAAATCTTTAAGGAAGTGTTAACGACCGCCGACTGTGACTTAATACAGAAGGATCTAAATACATTGGTTGTCTGGTGTAAAGATAACAAATGCTGTACAATCTCCTTCACTAATAAGTTTCACAAAATTTCCTACGATTATACCATTGAAGGCAAAACACTCAACCGGCGTACGGTCGTTAAGGATCTAGGCATTCTTTTTGATGACAAACTTTCATTTCGTGACCATTACCAAAATATCACTGCCAAAGCAAGTCGACTTTTAGGATTTATTCTAAGATCGACAAAAGGTTTTAAAAAATCAAAATGCCTGTTGTACTTGTTTAACTCGCTTGTCAGAAGTGTTCTTGAATACGGCAGTGTCATATTATCTCCTAATAACGAGGTTCACAGCAACATTATTGAAAGGGTGCAACATAAATGTCTTAGGTTGCTGTGCATCCGGCTCTCACCTAGACGTACAAGCATGAGTTATGAGGAGAGGCTCAGTAAATTTAAGGTTCAATCCTTGAAAATCCGGCGACGTTATTTTGATTTCATTCAATTTTATAAAATCATTCATTCTGTTGTCGATTCACCGGAATACTAGATATAGAACACGAGATCAAAATAAATGCAATGTCTTCATATTACAGACCTACAGAAATAATATTTCGTATTACAATCCCCTAATTAGAATGGCCCGTCAATATAATGAATTAGCTAAAACTAACTGTGAGCTAGATATTTTCGAGCAAAAAATTTGTAAATTTACCTATCAAGAGAGGAACATTCTTTATTTATAACCTTCTTATTTTTATATTTTCTTTGTAATGTACATTCTAACTTTTTTTTTTTATTAACCTAAGTATTTATTTGTGGTAAGATTAGCATAACTTATATTTTAACTGTAGATGTAGCACATGTGTTTATGTTACAATCAAGATCAGATTCGAGTTTTAGTAAGTAAGATTTTTACGTGGTTGTAATGTGTTTTGTGCTGTAATAAAATAAAATAAAATTTGGCAGCCCGCGCTTTAAATTTAAGGCGGAAACGTATTTGTCGTAAATAATAGAAATCATCTACAGTGGAGGATTCAGGATATATATTTGGGCAAGGACTTGCCATGATGGGACTATACCTCTATTATACCTCTTGGCTCTTTAACCCTCTTGGCCCCTTGGCTCTGGTAAAGGTTCAGAACTCAAAAATTTAGGTTCAGCTAGTTGTCCGTTTCGCCCTGGATCCCCATCAATGTATGAACAAGTGGAGTGTAGTGAAGTGTAAGGGAGCGGTTACCGAGCGTGGTGAGCAGCATGGCGGCGGCGGAGTGGCGCGCGCTGGGCGCCGGGTTGGCGGCGGCGGCGCTGAGCGCGCGCGCCGTGCGCCCGCCCGCCAGGTGCCACTTGAACACCACCCACTGGAACATCGCCTGCGGACCGACACACGGCTTTCTTATACGATACCGGCTTTTTTCACAAGCTTTGGACACAGGAGTAAAGAAACGGAACAGAGACAAAGCTTCATACAACCGCGCCGCCGTAGGTACACCACTACAAGCATACGGCGCATGTGTGCGTGTCAACCGGCCGCTGTGTCGCGTACACGCGCCAACACGCCGCCACTGGATAAAACCGGTTTACGCTCACTCGGCTAGTTGACAAACGGAGGGCCTGCATAACGCGTGTTTTATTAGATTGTGTTCAAATAAAAAAATTAAATTAAATTCATATTTACAAGACGTCTTAATCAAGATTGTCTCGAAAACTTTTTCGGAAAAGTCAGACAGGCAGGTGGTAACTGCCAAGAACCAACTTGTCGACAACTTACTATTGCTTTCAATAAGATGTTTATAACCAATATCCTAAAGAAACCCCAAAATACAAATTGTGATCAGGATTTTGACAGTTTACTTATGAAACCAGACGATTGCCAAATTTTTAATACCCCATCACAAGTGTCGCAATCAGACGATGTAACTGCCCCTGAATTAACAGTGGGAACAAATGATTATCAATTTGATTTACCAGAAAAAAATGGTTTACTGTATGTATCGGGCTATTTGTATAAAAAATGTCTCGAAAATCACAAATGTGACAAAATAAAATTGTATGTTAACAGATCTGAGCAACCTGTAAACATGAGCAAAGATTCTTTATTTTGTCATTACAAAGATTTTAATGAAGGTAGTGTACGGTCAGGTTTTTTAATAATACCTCCTGACAATTTTGTCGCATTTGTGGAAACGCTTGAAAAAAAGTTTCGCGAATATTTTGATCTCGACATAAATATTGTAAATGTTGGTAATGATATTCTTAAACGAGTACAAGATTGTAAATTTAATATGCCATGTGATTGCTTCCCAATCGATTATTTAAAAAGACTTTTTATCAGATTCAGAATTTACCATTCTATCAAAAGGTACAACAAATTATTAAAATGCAAAAATTATAAAAAAAAAATATTTAGAGTCAGTAATTTGTAAATATTAATATCTTACCTTATCTTATTTAAATACCAAATATACATACCTTATGTATGTACATGTTTCTTAATAAAAAGTTCATAAAAGTTAGTTTATTTTATTTTATTATTTTTTGCCAACCCTACTAAAATAGGTAAGAATTTCGCACGCTCCCTAGAAGCTTTGTCTCTGTTCCGTTTCTTTACTCCTGTGCTTTGGACAAGTTTTGATCACCGACTTCCGATCACAGACAGGATTTGATAGACAATTTTATAGCAAAATATCGGGTCCATAGCCTTTTTCGTAGCAAAACCACGGGACGGTAGCCAACTTCACTAGTATTAACGTACACACAGGTTTTATAGCAGCAACAACAGTCTATAAAGCAAGGAAACTACTTGTTGTTATTCATAAAAGACTCGGGACAGGAATATTACTTACCAAATTGGGATCATCCTTATCGGCGATACTAATAGCCGTTTCTGCCAACCGCACTATGCAGGCGCCGGCGTCGTGAATCTCGAATAGCTTTATCACCTGTAACAATTAAAATTATGTTAAACTTAAGTAAATAAAACTGCAGTGCCAAATGGAATAAGAATTTCACTCATATTTGAATGTCTATATAATTCTAGGGGCATTTTACCGGTCATTAGTGCATAGCGTGTTTGAGATAAGTGGTTCGTGACATTTTTCTTTATCCTCTACTATCCAATATAGCTGTTCATACATACATTATATTTGCTTTCACTTTCAGTTGGTTTACATGTTATTGATCTTCCTATTCCTCTCTCTGCGCTGGTTTTTGAAGTCGGTTGACCATAACTAGGTTTACCTTCATGTAATAGAGGACAAGTGCCTGATGCTGCGTGAGCCTCGTATCAGGAGCCGTCAGCTGCCTCAAAAACGGCTCAGTGCTTACTCCTTTGGCCGCCTTACAGAACGCTGTGTACGCGTTCTCTGCATCTTCCAGATCTAATAACGCCAGTCCCAGGATAAATTGACCTGAACAGGAAGTATAAAGTTAGGAAATATTTTAAAGATATGTTTGCTAGAAATACGTATGTAGTTGATGACGCATAAAAATGCATCCGTGTGAATGACAGACATTTTCATACAAATATTACTTGTGACATTAAAATTATGAATGATAACTGGAATGACATTTGTTATTGGCTTGTTGTTACAATTCAAAGAATCGTCAAAGCTAACCATTCGATATCATATGCATAGCATATGACATAATATGCTAAGTTGTATCCCAATTTTTATCAGGCTTTTGAACCCGAGACTTCAGTCTTGGCAAGTGAGTGCACATACCACTAGACCACCGAGGCGAGGCGAGGTTAGTTGTTACTCTTTTTTATAGTTTAATAGTATCAATGATTGTTATAGTGCAACAATAAGTATTTCACGGTATACTGACGAGAACACGCGTTCCACTCGCACCAGGGCTCGAGCATGAGCACGTAGTTCTGCACGAGCCGCGGCTGGTTGACGCTCGCCAGCCACCAGCCGAACTCGAACCCGCCGCTCACCGCCCAGCTGGATACCTTGCTTAGGATATCATTGTATTGTATTTTGTATATGATAAGCGGATTTTCTTGTTTTTAGGCCCCGACGCAAAAGAAAGGTTATAAGTTTGTCGTCGACGTCTTTGTGTGTGAAGTGGATGGACCCATTTCGATATGGTTTTCTTTATTTGGAAGCCAGTCTCCTTGAGGTGGTTCTTAGCTATGTATAGTAAAAATCGGGACTCGTTTTTGCAAAGGGGATTTTTACAATTAAACATGTTTATAGTTTACTATTATGATCGAAACCGCGAGCAACATAGCCGTAGTCCATAAAATAAACCAAAAGGATACAGTTGATGCGCCAGATCGTAAGTCAGCAACGGCAGCGCCCTGTGCCAGTGCTGCGGCGCCGCCGCGGCCGCCAGGCGCTCGCGCGCCGCCGCGCCGCCCGCGCCGCGCGCGAACGACCACACGGCGCACGCGCCGCCCGCGCCGCCCGCCGCGCCGCCCGCGCCCAGCGACGACAGCTTCAGCCGGAACGCCTCCAGGCTGCTCGCCGGGCTGCAGGACCACCAATCATACTGTAGGGCTCATACAGGGCCACCCAACTACTGCTGCATGGCTTGCTATTGTGCAGCCACAGCAGCGCGCGGTAGGCCTGCCAGTGTATACGTACGGGGTGGTGAGGGTGGCGGCGTGCAGCCACAGCAGCGCGCGGTAGGCCTGCCAGTGTATACGTACGGGGTGGTGAGGGTGGCGGCGTGCAGCCACAGCAGCGCGCGGTAGGCCTGCCAGTGTATACGTACGGGGTGGTGAGGGTGGCGGCGTGCAGCCACAGCAGCGCGCGGTAGGCCTGCCAGTGTATACGTACGGGGTGGTGAGGGTGGCGGCGTGCAGCCACAGCAGCGCGCGGTAGGCCTGCCAGTGTATACGTACGGGGTGGTGAGGGTGGCGGCGTGCAGCCACAGCAGCGCGCGGTAGGCCTGCCAGTGTGTACGTACGGGGTGGTGAGGGTGGCGGCGTGCAGCCACAGCAGCGCGCGGTAGGCCTGCCAGTGTGTACGTACGGGGTGGTGAGGGTGGCGGCGTGCAGCCACAGCAGCGCGCGGTAGGCCTGCCAGTGTGTACGTACGGGGTGGTGAGGGTGGCGGCGTGCAGCCACAGCAGCGCGCGGTAGGCCTGCCAGTGTGTACGTACGGGGTGGTGAGGGTGGCGGCGTGCAGCCACAGCAGCGCGCGGTAGGCCTGCCAGTGTATACGTACGGGGTGGTGAGGGTGGCGGCGTGCAGCCACAGCAGCGCGCGGTAGGCCTGCCAGTGTATACGTACGGGGTGGTGAGGGTGGCGGCGTGCAGCCACAGCAGCGCGCGGTAGGCCTGCCAGTGTATACGTACGGGGTGGTGAGGGTGGCGGCGTGCAGCCACAGCAGCGCGCGGTAGGCCTGCCAGTGTGTACGTACGGGGTGGTGAGGGTGGCGGCGTGCAGCCACAGCAGCGCGCGGTAGGCCTGCCAGTGTGTACGTACGGGGTGGTGAGGGTGGCGGCGTGCAGCCACAGCAGCGCGCGGTAGGCCTGCCAGTGCACGGCGCAGTGCCCGGCGCCGGGCACCCCGCCGGCGCCGCGCCACGCGCCCAGCGCCGCCAGCGCGCCGCGCACCACGCGGCACCTGCCGACACAGGGCACAACTTCATGTGGTAACGGTACAAGAATACGACAATAAAATGCAGACTACACTTTAATATTAAGGGGGCAAATCGAAGAGCGACCGCAGGCTACGACCAGGTGACACCGCGGCTTGCGATTACACTGGACCACAGCGCTGCCTGTCGGTCGCCTCTATTCCGAGCGCGGCTTCCTCGGTCGGGGATGTCGGAGTAATCCTGCGCGAGCGTCACAAACAGAACATCTGCGATGGAACGTCTGTGGTGGATGTAACCTACGACTACAGGCTGCGTGCAGCGAATGTGGACCGCAGTATACCCGCACTTAAAATTAATTTTAATAGAAATCACTAGCATAGCCGACAGTTTGAAGTTGAGGTCCGCGGTCGACCTTGGACTTGTATTAAATTCTCGTTTTGTATACCTCATTTCTGCCATTTGACGAATGGATTCGGTGACTACTGCTACACCAAGATCGCTTCCGATCAGATCGTCGTACTCGCCGTTCGACTCGTCTTCGGCTAGCGGACAAGGATACGATATTATTTTCAACATTCTTATGTATGAAAGCCATAAATAACAGTCAGCTCATACTGGGTACTTACTCTTAGGGTCGATTTCGGGCTGGTCGAGTCGGAGCGCGTTGTTGAGCTCGAGCACGGCGCTCTGGAGGTCCTCGATCGGCTCCAGGATGGATTTGAGCTCGTCAATGTGCTGCAGGGTCAGCGTCTGGAACAGAACATGGTCAGAAGAGCGGCGACGCGGGGGCGGGGCGGGGGCGGGGGCGGGCGGCACGCACCGGCGGCGCGGGGTCGTCGGCGGCCAGCAGGTGCAGCAGGCGCGGCAGCAGGCGGTGCTGCGGCGCGGGCGAGGCGAACAGGCGGCGCTCCAGGCGCGCCGCGCCGCCCGCGCCGCCCACGCCGCGCTCCCAGCGCGCGCCCGCCACCACCACGCGCCGCGCGCCCGCCGACAGCCCGCCGCCCCACGACGCTGCAAACAAACACATGCCTTCAACTACCTGCTCAATGCATCAAAACTATACGCAGACTGTTGACCATGGGCCTCCTGCTTAGATTCTCAGCCTACTTAATATTCAATATTCTACGACACTATCTGTAATGAGGTCTAGGACATAGGTCACATAATCTTACCATTATCGTAGTCCGTGAGCGACGGATCTGGAGACAGCATGATCCGTTCCAACGGCTCCAGCTCACATATCAGTGAAATGCCGGTTTTTCGGATCACCGCACACCATCGCCCGGTATCGTCAGCTTCCTGGAAAACGAAACAATATGGTATATAAACTTTCAAACCAAAGGAATGAGGATTAATTGTCATTTTTCTGTTCTGGCGTTACGCGACCGATAATACGCGACGAATGTTCCGTCAGATATGAACCGACCCTTACGTCAGACGTAGCAGGGCTTGGCTATGTTGGCGTGCGTCTGATGTCGCAACAGCCGTGGTAGTAATGCCACAACTGAAATAATCAGTTGCTTTGAGCAGTATTACTGTGAGCCTGTCCATACTGACGGCAAAGTTGACCCATAGAGTTGCGAAGGCGTAGTGTGTGGCCTACGCCTTTATTCTATGCAAATTTTTATATACTTACGTCTTCCGAGACCATAATTCCTAGCGGTTTCTGCAACCCTTCCATATACTGTAAACACCAGCTGTACAAATCTGACCAGCATCTGAAACATTACTCGATTCATGAAATAATTTTTTTTTTGTGCTACTGCCCCAATAGCAATATACAGAGCACAAATAAAATAAAAGTCCAAAAGCGTGCGATCAACAATTAGGTGAAGTCGGTTTGTCTTTATTTTTGACGTATTACGTGCATAAGATGTACTTGTGCATAAGATGAGCTTGGTCCGGCGAAGCGGTGCGCGCCGATAGTTGCATCAGTCGCGACTGCACTGCGTTGATGGCCGCGTCGCCGAGGTCTCCCTCCGTGTTAATATCGTTACTGCCCCAGTTGCGATTGTAAATCTGCAAACAAAATAACATATGCTACATGTTAGAAAAGTAACTTATTTTAGTTCTAAATTCTCCTTTTTCCAATATTTTTTTATTTCACATTGGCTGCCTGATCTTGGTAAAGTATACACTGTATGAGCGAGTAACCATTCCTACGCATTAAGCGCACTACGTGGCGGTACCGTAACTTGAATTTGGTACTAGGTTACTAACTAACTAGGTACTGTTAATTGTACTTTATCCAATATGGTGCCGATATAAAGTGAATTTGTCTAGTGGGTCACAGGACTTACCGCAAGAGCTTTCCTCACTACCGTAGCAGGGAAAAGCGCAGGCGCGAGCAGTCGGTCGCGGTACTGCTGGTGGTTGTTGAGCTGCGGCAGCGGCGGCGCGCCCTCGCGCCCCGCCACCGCGTGCCACATAGCTTCCGCGCCTATCACACTACCTACAACATAAAAAAATATGATGGTAATAATGTATAAAACTGCAGATTATTCCCTAATAATTCGATGTTTTAACCTTTGGGAAGAAAAGTGAAGTAATGTTATAATTGACTTACTTGTAATAATAGTATCACCATCGGGTTGACTCCATATAGCCCATACCACATTGTTTCCATCTCCATAACCAATTGTATAGTCAAGTAGATCAAGCTGTAAAAACAATATTTATTTTTTAATAAGATATTTATCATATATATGTTTCTTTCTACTAAAAGTGCCTTGGCACGAGATTTACAAGATGCTTAGTTTGACCACCAATCATATCAATCGGAGCATAATAACATGACATAGCAATGGTAGTATTCACCTATCATATCAAACAATAGCAGCGCTCCGCGGTTTAACCCGCGTTTTGCCCATTCCGATGGAAATTTTGGGATGAAAAATAGCTAATAACTTTCCTGTTGAATGTGGCTTTCTATTACAAAAATAATAATCAAAAACGTACTGATAATTCCCGAGATTAACATAACATACAAAATTAAAAATTTTACCTCTTTATAATATTAATATAGATAGCATAATTTCCTGCAAACCACCATGCCCGTCTCTTAGTGACTTACCTGAGGCCCAAATATGCGACTGATATGTGAAAATTTCACGTTACCAGCACCTCCATCTAACATTTTCATGACCACAAACTCACATTCATTGGGGAATGTAAGATATGCTACGAGAATCACACCGCCATCTGACGCTGTGGTCTTCTGTAGCATGTGCCCATGAGCTGGAAGAAATTAATACACAATCAATTATACAGTTACTCATAAGAGTTAATAAATAACTAGATTATATTTTTATTCCTTAATGCTTTGGAGTGTTCCCATTGTTATAATGGTTCAAGAACCACTTTAATATATCAACTAGCTAGCTAAAATAAACGTACCAACTAACAGATATCAACTTCGATCAACAATAGATTGTGTATTAATGATCGAAGGATATCAACAATACCGATTAGAACATGTTTGATAGTACATTTTAATTTTGATAAATGCAATCAACTGATTTTGCAGTTGCAAAAATAATAAAGGTGTTGTAACCAAAAGTTTAACAAAGACATTTTTCTTACGTGGTGGTTTTGGCCTCACTAATGTTTGTGATAAGGGAGTGGACACCGTCACAGGCGCGCCTCCGTCATCTACCGACCATGCTCGGAGACAGGTGTCGCCACAGACAGCAATAGCTAATCCATTCGCTAACACCACTCCATATGTTTCAATACCATCCGAATTACTTTTGCCTCTGTAATCAATGTGAATCATTACATAGTATAAAACAAAGTCGCGTCTGTTTGTCTTCTGTTTGTCTGTCTGTATGCTTAAATCTTTAAAATTACGCAACGGATTTTGATGCGGTTTTTTGTAATAGGTAGAGTGATTCAAGAGGAAGGTTTTTATGTAAAAAAATTCCCGAAATTCCCACGGGAACGGGCACAACGCGGGTAAAACCGCGGGGCGCTGCTAGTAACTTACTAAATCAGTATTGTGTAAGTTTCCAGAAGAATGTTAATAGGGGTTAGGATAAAATTAGTCAAATAAGATAAGATTTCTTTTTACTTCAAAATTCTGATTGGAATTGAGTATGTAGCTGAAACTGGAGGGTGCTAATTATTTACAAGTTAGGTACCCTAATACTCTTTGTAACAAAATAATCTTTAAACTCAAAGTTAACCTTACCTAAGTGCTCCAGTGATTCCAGATAAGAATCTAGGCACAGTGGATTCCCTTTTAAGTTGCAAAGTAGCAGCAGCTCCGGTAACAGGCAGCTTGACCAGAAGGATGCCTCCTTCACCGCTGTGACCAAATGCCAGAGCGAATAGAGCTTCACCATTGTCTCTGAGTAGAGATGCACAAGTGTGTGCTACTCCAGATGCTGTGAACATAAAACATAATGAGAGAAGTAATAATACTTCACAATTATTTGGCTGAGGTTACTTTGCTGAAGAAAAAGCTTTGCTGCGCTTTGTGTAGACATAAGAGTGAAATTGTTATGTTAGGTTTCCTATCTTCTTCTTCATCGAGTGGATGGTCAACCTGACCAATCCTGGTGTCAGAGTTATTGAGCCGCCAAAGGCCTCTGACATGGCTCATGTAACAACTACTATCCATAGAAAGTAACTGGGACCGACAGTTTAACGTGCCCTCCAAAGCATGGAATCATCTTACTTTTCAAGCAATCAGATGATTCAGCCTGCAATGCCCTAATCAAACTGAGGGCAATCTCACAAAGAGATTTTTGTAAGCTACTGTCCCCACCGGGAATTGAACCCGGAACCTCCAGATCGTGAGCTGAGCGCTCAAACCACAAGACCACAGAGGCTGTTGAACTACTTAATCTAAAAATGTTGGCAAAGAACACTTACTTGCATTAGAATATTGATTTAAAATGTAGTAGTTGTTTGGGTAATTAATGGCATTGGTGTCTTGAAATATGGATGGAGATATGCTGTTCAATGAACCAAATGTCGACTGAAAATAATGGAATTATGTTAATTTGGAATTTAGGGAGCAACAATTAATTTTCACTTCTCAATAAGACTAAAAGGTAAACAGATAGCAATGTTTATTTATGTATGTTAAAGACACAGTTTTTAATATAAAATTAGCCCAATATTAAAATATTTGTATTGATATTTATAGGAATAATATTTTCATATTTTCTTATTACTGATTTGTGTTTATCATATAATTAGGTAGAATATATTTCTGTAACATCCATTGTTTTAAACAAATAGTAATTTTAACAAACTTACTCTTCTATCCAATTGATATCCAGTAGATGGGTGTGGGAACTTCAGTCTATGGACTGACGACACAGTGGCTGCTAATATTATGACATTTTGACCAGTTTCATAGACAGTTATATTGTTCAGAGGAGGAGTACCAGGTGCCACTTTACACCTTAGATTACACCCAGAAAGATTCACATCTAAAGATGCTTCAGACAATTCAATAGCATCGGAAGTGGTTTGCCTGGTAAAATTACATTTTTGTTATTGGTAAGGGCAAACATAATGTTTAAGGAAACAAATTGAAATAACCTATTAAGTGTTACTCACCAATAGATGAATCTGTTCCTAGTATAAACTTTCTTTGAATCTTTGTACCAGTAGCCCCCAGCCTTGTGCGGCAATTTAATGTCCTGAAGAGTGCTGTGAGTTCCTCCTACAAAGGAAAATAAAGATTCATAGTAAAGTATATATAAGCATTTTCATAATGCGTTTCCCGCGGTTTCACTGGCGTCGTAACTCGAAGGAATATCAAGATAAAATGTAATCTATTTTCAACACAGATCTTGGACTATTTCCTTGTAAAATTTGATCAAAATCGGTTCCGCGGTTAATTCATGAAAGTGTGGCAGACGACTATGTGCCAATAACTTTAGTAAAATAATATGCATATGGCTTGGGCTGGGCTACTTACCGGTATTAAGCACTATTTCTTTCCACTTTTCAGGGATATTGTGATTAGGAGCAATTTCCTTAAATGTTACTGGCATTGCATCAAGAACTTCCATGTTATTAGTTTAATATTCCGTTGAGAATATAGTTTCAAGCGATCGCAGGTCGCACAATAAAACTGTTGTTTTAACTTTGCAGACGATAATCCACTAATATTAATATCTTCTCCGCAGTACGTAATGAGCTATTACATCTAAAAAAATATCGATTAATTATTCGGAATAATTATGAATAACCATGAACAATTTAAACAAACAATAGCAAAGCAACAAACTTCTAACCTAAAAAAAATACCGGAAATTTTATTCAATACTGGCTGACATTGACATTGACATCATAGGCACCACAGATAGGCACTGGTTCAATAAATACCACAGAACAGCATGTACATAACATTTTAATGAAAACTGAAAACCCATGCTGAAAAGTGAACATTGATTGAAGTGTATGTATTCTACGTTTTTATTTTATCTGTGGTCAGTGCTCAAGGTGCTCGAGGTGCTCGCTCAAGTCAAGTCATGGAAGTGTAGAGCTCGCAAATCGCTTTTTATTGAATTTAAATTTAAGTTTTTTTAACAGATTTTATTGTGAATGTGTGATAAAAATTCAAAACGAATTGTGGATTTATTTGCTAAACATGATAAATTACCCTAAGGATAAATATACATAAAGGTAAGCTGTGCTGTGACTGACTAAGATCGATTTTTGACTTTTTGTTTTTATTCGCAATATAACAATTTTAACCCCGTAATTATTTATTATTCTCATGAAAGCAAATATCTAGGTCTTTAATAATGAGTATATTTCATTGTACAACACGTTAAACCATTAATAAATACGAATTGAATGTAGATTTTGACTGTAATTGGGTTCTACACATTCCCCTAATAAAATTCTTAATAAAATCTAAATAAAATATACTTACCCTATTTAAATAATGTATTGGATATAAACTTTGTAGAAACCTATGGAGTTCCGGTAAAAAATTCACTTTATTCTTAACGTGGCCAGTTAGCCAGGGGCCTCTATCACAGCTAAATGAGTTTACTTTTATTATCAATATAAATACATATAAATGCCATTTGAATTAAAGTGAATCGTATAATTGTTTGTTAGAAATTAAGGATCTAATAGGATAACCGAACATTGCATTCTCTCTCAGTTAGGCCCTTTCATCTAGGTAATAATAAAATAAATAACCATTTTAGTAATTAAGATCAAATGTATCTTTTATAATAATTTATATAGGTAGTTAATTGATAGATATATGATAGATGAAGACGGAAATATAATCTTATTAGTATATTTGTTAGAGACAACATATTGGAAAGATTGTACTTAAATTTTCTGACATATAGCGTGAATTGCACCCTTCACGGTTACAAGCAGACTATTTTACAAGCAATATTGTAGTTGCTTATACAATGTTCTCCGTTAAGGTGTAATTGTGGGAAATGGACTTAGTGGAATAGATTGTGAGCTTGATTCCTTTCCTTCTATTTCCTATAATCGGTGAGATAACTAAATTAAGGTATATGTATTATGTATGTGTCAGCGCGGTGGCGGGGTGCGAGCACGGCGCGGGCGCGGGTGCGGCCGGGTCGGGGGGTGGTCGGGGCGCGGACACGATCCGGCGCGTGAAGGTGAAGATGTCGTCGGTGTCGGCACAGGGTGTGGTGGAGCGCGCGTCGGCCGAGTTGTCGCGCCGCATCACGGGGCTGGGGCTGCGCGGGCGCAAGCGCTCGCCCGGCGTGGTGGAGCGCGTGGCCAACGCGCTGTGCGGGCCGGGCGGCGCCGCCGGGCCGCCGCGCGTGCCGCGCCGCCGCCGGCCCTCGCCGCGCCCGCTCGTGTGGGCGCAGTTCATCCTGGAGGAGCGGTTCCTGGAGAAGTTCTTCCTGTACTTCACGGCGGGCGAGCGGCGCGCGCTGGCGCAGGTGTGCACGCGCTGGCGCGACACGCTGTACGGCGCGCCGCGCTGGTGGGCCGGCCTGCACGCCGTGGTGGAGTGCCGCGAGCGCGCGCGCGCCGCCTCGCCCTGCGTCATGCAGCGCTTCTACAACTCGCTGGTGCGGCGCGGTATCCGCGGCCTGGCGCTCGTCTCCGCCTCCGACGACGACATCAACGAGTTCATCCGCCAGTTCCCGCTGTCGGCGCACCACCTGCACGCCATCGGGCTCAAGGGCTGCACCATCACGGACCGCGGCTTGGAGGCTATTTTAGATCATTTGCAGGTCTGTACCCTGCTCGACATTGCCCCAGTATAATATGCTATTTATATAGTAATGTTGCTATCAAAATTAATTTCTTGTTTTAGGTTCTCTTTGAGCTTGAATTAACTGGCTGCAATGAAATAACAGAAGCTGGCCTTTGGGCATGTTTAACACCGCGGATTGTATCACTCACTCTCACTGACTGCATTAACATAGCTGATGAAGCTGTAAGTATCGAATTTGTAAAACAATCGTATACATTACATCATAAACTGCCTACTAACTGACTAATTCTAACACATTATTAGGTGGGTGCAGTGGCGCAGCTTCTCCCATCACTGTACGAGTTCTCTCTACAAGCATACCACGTGACGGACGCCGCTCTCGGCTATTTCTCACCAAAACAAAGCTCTTCGCTTAGCGTACTCCGGTTGCACAGTTGTTGGGAACTTACTAACCATGGTGTTGTTAATATTGGTAAGACATTACACACTTCTGCATGCGTTATTGCTTATACTAAATTGCCTTTTACTGACCATATTTTTTATACATACTAAGCTAAGTAAAATATATAAATTAGTAGTACAAATCAGTGATTTTTTATGATATTATATCTCAGTTTTTTATTAACATGTGGGTGTTATATAGAATGTTGTCCTTAACCATTGTTACAAAATATACTGTCTTCTCCCTCACAATTATGACATAAACATTTCACCAACTCAAGAATAAAATACCTTACCATCGGTTCGGGCGGAACCTTCTCGACGATAAAACTTATGTCAAAATATATATGTTAGTCTTTGAGGTATTTGTTGTATAGGGATGTATGTAATAATATCAGTTAGATTCCATACTACAAACCTAGAGTTTAGTTTGGGTCTAATTAACCTTATCATTTCAATAAATGATTAGTGATATGTGTACAAGTGGTCGCGTGTGTATTGCAGTGCACTCGCTGCCCAACCTGACGGTGCTGTCGCTGAGCGGCTGCAGCAAGGTGACGGACGAGGGCGTGGAGCTGCTGGCCGAGAACCTGCCGCGCCTGCGCGCGCTCGACCTGAGCTGGTGCCCGCGCGTCACCGACAGCGCGCTCGAGTACATCGCCTGCGACCTCAACCACCTCGAGGAGCTCACGCTCGACAGGTACCAAATACTAATACTAATTATAATCTATCATGTAATGTGAGCCTCTCATCCTCACGGAAAATTAGTATGGTGAGGAGGATTAGGCGTAATCACCACGCCTAATGCGGGTTGCTGATCTCAAACTCGAGCCATGTTTTTGAAAAGCAGGAAACATGGTAGGAAATTGTATATCTCTCTGTGTATGAAAAGTTTGCAGTAGTAAATATCGTAGGGAAATTAAAAATAATCAAAGTATATAAGTATGATTTTATCTATCCCTTATTATTCCAAAATTAATTGAAATTTATTTAATAACTTTTGGTGAATAAATATAAAGGAATTCTTTCTTTCACATTATCTATGCCTCAAAAATCATATATTCGTCTTCGTTTTGAAACGTTTTAGAGTTCCCGGGTGGAAATTTAGTTAGGTTTATAATTAGATTTAGGTGTCAGTAACACAATGTGTGAGTGATCTAGAATTCAGTTTCCGGCTGGTCGGAATTCAGTTGTACAATCTCACTTGAAGCATGCTCTAGTTTCTTATTATAGTTTTTGCTAGCTGTGCCCCGCGGTTTCACCACCAGCAACTGGTTTCGGTGGAAAATCCGCGGGATATAGAATTAAAAATGAAGATTACGCTATCTTATATTTCATTAGAAACCTATGAGTGAACGGTCCATTAGTTAGGGGTAACACAAACCTAGCGGACAGAAATACATGCAGAAAACATATGTTTGTAGTATGCACTATCATAAATTTAAAATCAGTTATTTTATGTTTTGATGTGATTTGTAAAATAAATTTATTCATATTGATCACTTTATTACCTGTGTGAAATATCCTTGACCTTCACTGTTCATACCGATTTTTATTTTATGTATTCATTATTTGTTGTTGTTGTTGAAATCCGAAGTTGAAGATTTCTACGACCATCTAAATAAAGCTTGTGACGACCACAGAAGCACGTGGACTATTGTAACAGGGGATTTTAATGCAAAGATAGGAGAACGTGCTGCTTCAGATAACATAAATATAATAGGCCCATATGGGATTGGGAACAGAAATATTCGAGGTACGCGACTCTTGCAATTTGCATTCGGACAAACATTGAGTATTAGCAATAGTTATTTCTACAAAAAAGTACACCGACGCTGGACCTGGCTCTCCCCCGATAAAACAACTAAAAACGAAATAGATTTCTGCCTTTCATCTAATAAAAGTATTATTCTTAACGTAGAAACATTGAACACTATAAAGTTTAGCTCTGATCACAGACCACTCCGAATAACACTGAATTTTAAACTTAAAATACATAGACTGCAAATTATTAAAAAATCCATTAAAAGATTAGACAGATTAACATTAGCGGCTAATGAAGACCAATTTTTATTAGAACTCAAAAATAGTTTCAATAGCTTAAATAATGTAGAGACTGAAGATGTTAACGAACAATACATTTATATCAAAAGAGCCATAGGACGAGCAACTCAAAAAATAAAATGTTTAAAGAAGAAAGAAAGTAAATTAAGTATACACACTAAGAAATTGATTGATGAAAGACAGGAATTAACATATTACACCCCTACATATAAAAGAAAAGATAAAGAAGTCAAGAGAAGTATCAGGAAAGACTTAAGATACAATAATGTTAAACGAGTAGAAAAGGCATTAATTAACAACACTTCACTAAAAAGAGCCATGCGAGGAACAGAGTCCCAAAAATCTACCATTTCATATTTGAAAGACAGCAATGGACAAAAACAAGGTGACAGGAATAGAATACTAGATATTAGTACAGAGTTCTATAAAAATCTTTATTCGGACGACACACACACCCATCACGATACCGAGACTTATACGTGTCCCGAAGAAATACCTCCAATTATACCCTTGGAAATACATCGCACGCTAAAAAACATGAAATACAACAAATCACCAGGTTACGACGACATAACAACTGAGGCCCTTAAGATGGGTGAACCAGAACTTCTGCCATACATAAATAACCTTTTTAACAACATTTTGCACACAGGCCAATTACCCAAACTGTTCTGCCACTCCAACATTATTCTCCTACACAAAAAAGGTGACAAATCAAATATAGAAAATTACAGACCAATTAACCTTGTTTCACACCTGTACAAACTATTTATTAAAATAATTGAAGCCCGAATATCAGATCAGCTTGATAGCAACCAACCGCCCGAACAAGCAGGCTTCCGGAAAGGTCTTTCTACCACAGATCACTTACACTCAGCTAACCAAATCATAGAAAAACACATAGAATTCCAAATACCACTTTATCTAGCATTCGTTGATTTTACCAAGGCATTCGATAGTTTATTCCATAACTTCATATTCACAGCGCTAAAAGAGCAAAATATCCATCCCACATACATCCACTTATTAAAAATTATATACCACAATAGTACAGCCGCAATAAACATAAACACAACTGGGCCATCCTTCCCGATCGAGAAGGGAGTTAAGCAGGGAGACCCGCTGTCGCCTAAACTGTTTACAGCCACATTAGAGGAATTATTTAGATCTTTGGCTGCAAAATGGAGGGAGAAAGGTATTCTCGTCGGAGGAAAAAGACTAACAAACCTCCGATTTGCAGACGACGTCATACTTTTCGCTTCCTCAGCGGAGGAATTGGGTCACATGCTGGAAGACCTACGCAAGGCGAGTCTCGAGGCCGGACTCAAGATGAACAAGTCGAAGACCAAGTTAATGACCAACAGCGCGAGACGTAGAATCTACGTCGATGGTGATGAGGTTGAATATGTCCATGAGTATGTGTATTTAGGCCAAATAGTCTCTTTCCAGGCGAGGCAAGATGCAGAAATTGCGCGCCGGATCGAAAACGCCTGGAAGAGCTATTGGTCAATGAAAGAACTTATGAAGGGAAACTTGCCACTATCCCTCAAACGCAGACTCATGGACGTGTGCATCCTCCCCATCTTGACATACGGAGCGCAAACTTGGTCTTTGACTGAACGTCAGCGGTCCGACCTGGAGGTCTGCCAGCGGGCTATGGAGCGCAGTATTCTCGGCATTAAGCTGAGCGATCGTGTTAGAAACACCATACTGCGCTCTCGAACCCAAATTGCCGACGTGACCCAAAAGGCAGCTAGTCTAAAGTACAACTGGGCGGGACACGTCTGCCGCATGTCGGATGACTGGTGGGCCAAAATCACCACTCAGTGGGTCCCACAAGATCGGAAACGACGTCGCGGCAGACCGAGGAGGCGATGGCGAGACGAGCTCGACACCTTCACGAAGGATTGGCCAAATCTAGCACTCAATAGAGAAAGGTGGAAAGAGGGTAGGGAGGCCTTTGCCCTGCAGTGGGACAAGACAGGCTGAAAATAAAATAAATAATTCATTATTCACTGTTTTACTACCTACCTTAAGTAAACTATTATCATATTTTTAACTTATAAACAAAGTTTAAATGCGAACTTGCCAGTAAAGTATCTAATATTACGAATCAACATTTCTTATCTTACGACACGATACAAATCTATTAAAAGTTATTGACTTGTTATAAAGCAGCCATGCGTTCTTAAAACTTACGTCATTAACATATAATTATGATCAGAAGAACATATTTATGTGGTCTTCCTTCATAAACTTAAAAATCAGACTCTGGTCGATGGAATCCTTTCTATTTCGCTCTTTCCCCATTTATAGTCTTCAAATGTTTCATATCCATATAAATCAATATGTTGTATTTATTCCAGATGCGTACACATAACAGACATAGGCGTGGGCTACATCAGCACGATGCAATCCCTTGTGGCGCTGTTCCTTCGCTGGTGCTCACAGCTCCGAGACTTCGGCGTGCAGCATTTGTGCGGCATGCGCTCCTTGCAGCAACTGTCGCTGGCTGGTGTGTACATAACTTTCATCTAAAGCTGCTTCCCGTAACATATTTTCACCTCTCGTATTGCATTGGGCATCTCTTAGAAATTTGAGCTCTCAACAGTAACTTCACTTCACTTGAAGGGAGTTCAAATAAGTTACTGGCGAACCCTGTAGTCGGTTTTAGATGATTTTAAGTTCCCAATATGGTTTAACTGGAAAAACCTATAATTTACCGTGCTCAATCAGTGCTTAGATAAAAATATCAGTTTCCAATACATTTTGTATAATAAACGTACATTAATTTGGCAGGGTGTCCGTTGCTGACGTCGGGCGGGCTGTCGAGCCTGATCCAGCTGCGGCAGTTGCGCGAGCTGGAGCTCACCAACTGCCCCGGCGCCTCGCCCGAGCTCTTCGACTACCTGCACGAGCACCTGCCGCGTTGCCTCATCATAGAGTGAACATTTCGACTAATAAGTACAGGCAGCGCTCGCAACAGTCAAGTCAAACTACTGAGGAAGCAATGACAAGTTAACCCATTCGTTGTTACTTCTTCATTGGGAGCATTCACCATCGCTGGTGATCGTTACCCACATCATCTGTGATCTTCGTCGTTTGTTGATCTGAGTTGAGCTAATCATTAATTGCCGAACTAACCAATTCCCTTTGATGCGAACCTAAAAAACGACATGTCTCGAACCGCGACGACTACGCAAATGATGAAAGACGTTCATAAACAATGATCGCATGAAATAGTGTATATCGGCGATTGAGTAGAGCTCGAATCGGTAATCATACATTATAGATGAATACTCCCGGTAACGTAATATTGAATGCTTTACTGTATTGTTGGGAGCGCTCGAACTGGCCTTTTTATTTGGTCTGAGAGTAATGTGCTATATATATACATCGAGCCTACCAGAATGTCGCCAACATATTTGGCAATTAAGATATTATACTTGTTTTCTAACAACTAAAATAAGGTCGTGATTCCAAGTTCTCTTCATGTATCGGCGACATACTGGCTGGTTCGATTTGTATTGCACTTAAGATAACCTATTACAGGCAATGTATTGTTAGTGTATAGAAGTGAAAGTTAGTTATACATGTCTGTATAATGGTGTTCATTATATACTAATTGATCAATTGAGAGTCGAGCGCATCGATCGATAGTGTAATCGGCCATTGATCGATCGTTAAAATTGACATAACGTTCATAAATATTTACATCATTCGATTTATATTGGTGTTCTAGAAACTTTTCTAAGAAACTATTGATAGATATATGTATTAACTTATTCCACCATCGATAATGCCGTCGATAGATATTGGAGCGATTGGTAGTAACACCCTTACTTGGACATAGTTTTATTAACTTGATCTTCTATGAAGCTTAGACAATGTATACAGAACTGTCCTTTCAACTAGTACATACATTGCCTTAAGAAAACTATACATTGCCTGCAACATAACTGCCTATAATTGTTCCCTTAAAGTGAGCACTGTACACTTTTTAACTATTTTTACGTTTATCTATCGAAAAACAAATGGGAAAGTCATAGAATCGATCTGAAAAGTGGGCTACAGTAATGCGATGGCCATATGAAGCATAATATCACTCGCTGCAATAGAGCGCTTGCATTCGTACCTTGCGATTTCTTATTAGTGTAAATGACCCCTTGTACCACAAGTCAGACTGCAGGCTTTTAAGCTTGCTGTTACAGAAAATAATAGGATGCAGTTACATTGATGCGCTATTGGCAACTAGTTAGCTCATTTACGGCTACGACGTATAAGATAAACATTTATCAGTATAACCATGGTTTGGAAATGCAAATTATATAAAATGGTAGTATTTCCACTATTATATAGAGCCAAGACTGGAAATGTAACTGCAGCCTAAAACATACCTAATTCAAATAACATTCTTTCCTCAATAATTCACTGACGATACGTTTAAAATTATTTGCTAAACTACGTCGAAGTCCGTCCAAACAGTTCACAAATTGAACAGTCGAATGAGAAGATCAGAAGATCTCTATTGGATTTTTTTATTACTTTCAATCATTGTTTAATTAAGCTGCAAACGATATAATTTTACTGTGTATAGCTGATATGTTGATACAAAAAGTTAGCAGAGACTAGGGTATATCTAACCTCTGATATTAGGCAGCTGACTAAAAATTGAGACAAATAATAATTGTACTTTATCCTTCGGAAGTATTACTTAGTAGGTATCCGTTAAGTAAAAAGGTATGATAACAAAAGCTTGGCTCTTCATGAATAGATTAACTGATTTGACCTAGCTCTGTCACCATTTCTCTTAAGATCTACATTACCTATCTATATAATATTATTGGTGACGTTATATTTTTGCTTTAGTCTAGCGTTAGACATTATATAAGCTGTTCGGTAGTCCTAGTATATATTATATTCCAACATTACTTTCAATCTCCCTGACATTCCTTACCGAGTTTGTACATATATGTAGTAAGTTTGTGTTGTGTGATTTATGTGTTTTTTCCAAAGTACATGAATGTGTGGAACCTTTCCTTTGTTCACATTCTACGCTATAATAAGTGTGTTAACATATTTTCGTGTGTTTTATTATTAGGTCAATGTACAATATTAAGTTTAATTATTATTTAACAATTAAAATTGCTCAAATTATAAAATCATGTTGTGTCGGGAACAGTAAGATTTAAATTAAAGAATATATTTATTAAGTCAAATAAATTGTTTCAACTGCATAATCGGAATATAAAATAATATATTAATTATTAGTTAAATATTGCAAAAATAAAATGACATTAAAATGCAGTTAGTATTTGCAATATAAACTTATTATTCAATGCTGTTACTATGTACGAGTATGAAAGAGTAAACTTTTAAAATCATCAAATCATTTCACAAGCTTTTAAAATCACATACCTATTCAGCGTTAGTTGAAGTTCAAATTTATAAATATTTCTTAATTAGAGACAGTATTACAAAAATAGCAATAAGGTGGCCAAATATAATCAACGCCGTTCTAAAGAAAATATATCGAATCATATTAATCGTATATTGCTAATTAATCTCTTATCGAATCTTTCTTCGAAACATACAAAGAAATAGGAAAAGAATTATAATGTTATTGGACGTTCTAGATTTAATTTATGAGTGGAAATAGTCTAGAAACACCATCAATTAGTCAAGCCTTATTATTAATATTTCAAAATGAGTATCTTAAACTTATCTTTCACGTAATAGTTTGTAAATAATTTGCATTTATATTGCCTTTTCTTTATGAGGATATTGTGTTCTTTGATAATTGTACGTGTAAATGTATCTATGTATCTTGTCTTTTATATGTATGTGTTACCCTCTCGAACTATGTAATTGTAATGACCTAATGACCTATGTAACATCTATTCTAGTCTATTTCGATGTGCCTATGAACTGTCTTCTTTGTGAATAGTTCATGAATTACTTAATTTAAATCATTTTGCTGTTGTAATATACTTATAACTTTAATGCATTCATATTAAACAACATTGGAATGTTGATTAAACATAATTATTTTTGTATAAATGATGAGGTGACATACAAAAAAAGGACATGCATGTACATACAACGTTAAATATTTATATTATATACAAAAATATGTATATCTTTATTTTGATATATACGAATTTCGACTGAATTTGCGCTTTGCTGGCAAATTATAATTTTAAATATTTTTGATAAATTTTGAAACTATTTTATTTCATAGTGTTTGGTATCTTATACTAAAATGCCAAACGGTAATATTGATCATGGTTATTATTAATCGACGTGTGCTTAGGGATAATATTTGAAAACAAATATTATTAATTTTGGTAAACATTGCATTGAATCTTCTGGTATATTTGGTGTTTTCTAGTCCTCAGCAATTTTCTAGTCTTAATTTTATTAATAATTTAAAATATCATGACAGCTGGGAAGAATTTGTACAATTTTGTTTTATTTATTGGTATACCGTCCGTAAATTATTCGCTGTAAAATTATATATATTGGTGTCAAAACTATTGACACTGCATTAAACTTCGTAGGCATAAGATTCCGTTAAATAAAACACTTAGAACTTTGCCATAACGGTGCTCGATTCGTGTTTACCATCCATGTGACACCAAGTTAATTAAAATATTGTAATATCTATCATCGGTTTAAGATGAAGTTAATATCAGCGTCAAAAGAATTGGCACCATCTAAATTAATACTTAATAATTATAAATGTCATGATAGGTAAGCCTGAGTCATCATAACAATGTGCCCTTCATATAATTAATACTCAAAGTTTGTACATATTCGATGCAATTCTAAATGGTAGGTTAAGTGAAGTCATAGCAATAAGCAAATTATTATAGGAATAATAATGGGGAGAAATGTACATGTTAGTTGTCATGTACCTATTTAGCGGGAACTAAAATAAATCTATATTGGTCGTTGACGCCTTTCCTTTGCGGTTATTAGCCTTGCTCTACCATTGCACAATTGATTTCCCTTTATGCAAAACTATATTTCCCTTGCATTTTTGTGCATTTTGATATTATATTAAGATGTTTGTGGATTTAAGTGTATTAGTAGTATTTAAAGATTTGTGTACCTTCATTTTACTCACATGCAGTTTTAAATGTTAAAGTATCTTTCTTACGTAGTGGAAACATTGTTTTTTAAGCTTGTTGCTTTACATAGATTTCATAGTTTCATCACAAGCCAGGTTTACGTTATAATTACGGTACAAGAGCATTTCTTGGTAGAATGTAAGTCGTCGAATAGTATGTTCATGAAACCTCGTTTCTTAGATACATTACGTGTCATCTACCTTAACAAAATAGACTTACTTAGAGTAAATAGTGTGTATTACTACTTAATATATATGTACTTCAAAGTTAAACTATTGTTGTGATCTTGACTTCTGTATGGTGAAGTGGTCATATTCATATTCTATGTAAAAGCAATAGCAATAAGACTTTGATTGTGTCTTCATTGAACTTTCAGTAATAAACTTTTAAATGTGGATGTTATCTAAGGTGTATGTAATATCGTTTTGTTGTACAACTTAGTTACTTATTATACTTGGTTTGTCGCAATATCGCTATAGTTAGTACAACTAAAAACTGAATAGTCAAATTATTTAGCCTTAAAATATACAATTATTATTCCCGAGCTTGTGATTGTGGTAATAAATGTATTGGTTGTCTAGTCAATAATGATAGCAAACAACACCCAGAGTGAGCGTCTGAAATATTGTATCCTGAAATCAATAAAAAAATAATCAGTGCATTGTTAGTGAAGAGTACGATTATTATCTGCAGTTCTTTAATTATTGTGTATAATATGTTACACACAAAAGAGTATTTTTTCATTACAAATGCACTTGCTAGAGTATATTTTTGATTGGCATCACAAATGTTTGTATTTTAGAATAGCCCAATGAAATGACACTATTTGTACAATATTAAGTGAGATGTTATAGTGCAATATAGACGTACTGTTTTAGAAACGAGTTTTACTACCCTCGGGTTTGATTTCCTTCTACAGACACGTTCCTTGCGAACGCCCAGCATATGAACAAACAGTGTATTGTAAGTTTAAGGTACTGATAGATAAATCACGATTTCCACCCACAAGATGTGCCACTGGTGGGACAGATAGTGAATTATCCCATGTAGTATCCCATGTGTTGTTCTTATGTAAAACCTTTATTACTGTAAAGTTTCATAAAAATCCGTCCAGTAGTTTTTTCGTGAAAGAGCAACAAACATACATCCATACATACATCCATCCTCACAAACTTTTGCATTTATAATATTAGTAGGAAGTAGTAAAAAACAATATAGGGTAACTTCACATAAGCGAATGATGCGTTGGGCATAGTTTTAATATGTACTTACATTGCACAGTTGATGCAGTAACTAACGTTACTCAACCGCTTCGCAGCGATGCGCGATGTCCCGTTAGGTCTGCAGGGATCATTATTTTATGAAAGCGAAACTGACGGACAGCCAAAAGAAATATATTTTTATCTAGCAATGTCCCGCCATTTTACCCGCGTTTCCTTGTGAATTTCGGGATGAAAAATATCCAATAACCCGTTGAGTGTGGCTATCTGTTACAAAAAGAATTAATCAAATAGGATTGGTAGTTTCTGGGATTAGCCCTCACAAACAAACAAAGTAAGAAACTACCTCTAATATTAGTATAGATTTATATTTATAGTACAAGTCCATTAAAAAAATTCACAATAAGTTTGTACGATTTATTGCAATAACCAATAACACAGTCTTACTAAACAATGTATGATGACAACATAGTTGAGACACTAATGGTAACTTCAAATTATTACTCAAAAAATCACAAAAATTTTGACTAATTCGACATTAATATGTAAGTAAAATAAACATTGAACTTTTTAGAAAATTAATATGCTATTTCATAACAGTTTATATGTAATAATAATGATACTCGTTACGTAGTGTCTGAAAACTATAGAAGTTTATCGTAAACAAAACAAAATATTATGCATTCAGCACCAGAAAATAAAACTTCGATGTCCAATTTCTTCACTAATGTTATAAATGCGAAAGTTCGAATGTTTGCATTAGAAAACTAACAGTACGACGATGAAGCCACGGGTAAAAGCTAGTGTAATATAAATTAAAAATATGTATTATATATACACACATTTACAAAGAATATATTATGCAGGTTACAGCTACGCCTGCATGCCCGATTAAATAATTTGTTACAACAAAATGCAGATCAAATTTTAATAACTATATAACTAGTATAAAACGGCTACAAGTTTCTAAATAATGTTGTATAAGCCTCCTATGGTCGGCAATGCTTAATTCATTACAATAAGAGGCCGAATAAAGTGTTGGATATGTTCCAACACTACTATAATAATGTGATTGTATTTTAAATCACTAACAACGTAAAATTTCATAATACAGATGTTTAGTCAAACGGAAATGACGCGAAGTTAACAAAATGCAATGAATTCACATTACAATAAATGCAACTGAAATATTCAAAACGTAAATTTAAATTATATCATTGAATCGGTGTGGATACCATGCGGTTCTTAGAAAACTAGACATTATATTAAACCGTTTGCAATCGCTCCTAATATTACCTAGGAATCAAAATTGATCCTTCAATAGTATTATGAGAGCACAATAGACGTAGTCGGTTCAGTCTTGCTTGCGGCACGGTCGCGGGCGGTTGTGTCGGTGTTAGTGCCGGTTTACACATTCACATGTTTAGTAGCGAGTTACTTAACAGCTACGGCGAGTTAATTAGAAGGACACTCATAGTTTACCATAATCTTTCAACTTACTACTTGAGCTCTAAGTAAGCTTTACCGTTTGGTTGATCGGTTGAGTAGCAAGTAGTCGGTACATGAGGTGTAAGCCGGGCGGGCGGTAGCGGGCGGAGAGCGGTCAGTGGTAGGCGGTGAGGTAGTTGGTGGTGGAGGCGAGGTCGCGGCGCAGCCAGGCCGCGTTGAGGCGGACGGTCTCGAGCGCCTGCTGCACGGAGCGCTCCGTGCCCGGCGACGCGTGCGTGCTGAAGAACTCCTCGATCTCCTGCGCCGCCGCCTCCGACGCGAAGTTCTCCGTCGTGCTCTTCACCAGCCGCGCCAGCAGGAACCCGCCCTGCAACGATACAATACACGTCACAACTACATTGTTAAATTGAGCGGTTTCAATAGCCGTTATGAGTATCGCGTTTGCGGCATGTGTACGGAATAAACACCGTGTACACACTGAGTTCGTGTCGAAACACAAACCAACCTTATTACTTGTATTACCGTCTTACTATAAGTTTTGAGCAACATCTCACCTGGTACCGGTCCATGAACTCCTGCCAGTGGTCCTTAAAGAACTGCCACGCCAGGTCGCGCCCGTAGCGGCTCACCGCCACCGACACGATCACGAACACGGTGTCTTGAGCGCGCACCTCGTCCTGGAAAAACGAGACACACTCAGTTAGATTAAGAATGTCAAAAGGATGGCTTGCAGTCTTGGAATGACGATCTTATGCAAGGACATGTAACATTACTGAATTGGACGTGTAAGCGAGTTTCTTGGGCATTTAGAGTGTTTTGGTATATGTATGATTGTTGCAATTGTTGAATCATGATTGTGGGTACGTACGGAGATGGCGAAGTCGAGCACGCGCTTGAGCAGCAGCGGGTCGTGCACGGCGCCCAGCGCGCGCGAGATGCGGTCCTTCTCCTCGTGCAGGTCGGCGGCGCGGTACAGCGCCAGGAACCGCTCGAACAGCGCCGCGTCCGCGCCGCCCAGCGCCGCGCGGTAGCACGCCGAGCGCAGGTCCGCCGCCAGCGCGCCCGCGCCGCCCACGTGCCGCTCGAACCTGCGCACCCCACGTCTCACTCGTCTGCACATCCACTGGAGCCGAATCGACTCGCTCCCGGCCAATACAACCGGATAACCACATATCAATACGGCTAAACGTCCCAATCAGAATTCGACCGCAGATCGTAACCTTAGTTAGGCGATTTACGAATATTAGTCACTAGCAAATTGCACCACCATTGTCCGCAATATCGTTCAATTAATATGAAATTTGAAGGTAAGGAAAGTATATACAATAACTCACCGGCTCTTAGCCTCGCGAATGGTAGACGGGTCCTCGAAGCTGATCATCTTGTTGAGCACGAGGCTCCGCAGAAGCGTGTCCAGATGGCTCTCCTTCTCCTCCGCATCCCAGCCGAGCCGAGCGGAGACGTTCGCGAACAACTTACGGCCGAAGTTCTTCAGCGGCTTGTCGAGAGGCGTGTGCGAGAACAGGGCGTTCAACTTCGACATACAGTTCGATATCGAAGACCATACTGTGAAGTTAGTCTCGTTGCTGAACGCTTCCATTAGTTTCAGACACTGTAATATGAAACAATATATTTATCAACTACTAGCAGCGCCCCGCGGTTTTACCCGCATTGTGCCCATTCCCATGGGGAATATCGGGATGAAAAAAAGAATTATTCAAATCGAACTGGTAATATGGTCCCGAGATTAGCTCGAATATACAAACAAAGAAACAAACAAACAAACTTGCAAATTTTACCTCTTTATAATATTAAGTATAGATAAAAAGAAACACATAAAATTGTAGTGTAGAATGAGTCGGTCGTTGTGAAGACACGCATGGAAATGTATAGCAGTCGAAATTCCTCTTCAATATCGCGTGATGGGTGATGAAGATGCAAGATTTCGAGAGGTCAATCATGTTTATCTCACTTATTGTCTAATTTTTATCTCTTCTTTATGGGATAGGAGGTGGAAAGTGGCTAAAATTGTCCCCATAAACAAACGGACCCTGAGATGTACAAGAGAGTGGCACATAGTATATCTACCTCAGCAGTCTGCGTGTGCCCCGCCTGCACGAGCGCGAAGCAGTCGTCCAGCAGGCCGAGGCGGTCGAGCGGCGGCAGCGTGCCGTCGCGCACCGCCGGCACCAGCTGCGCCAGCATCGCCGCGGGGTAGCGCGTGCGGTAGTACCCCACCTACAGGCGTCCGCGTCATATTCATGTTATAAAGTACTAGCAGCTCCCTGTGGTTTTATCTGCGTTGTGTTCGTTCCCGTAAGAATATCGGGATGAAAAAATAAACTAAACTTCCCTTTGAATGTGGTCCTAATTGGGCTTTTGAAGTGATAAATGGAAAGATATAAGATATAAAGATATAAGGAAAGATATATTAGTTTTATAACAAAACTATTTTTATTTTATTTTTTTCGCAATAATTCAAAGTTATTTCAAAATAAAAATTAATTTTTGAATCCAGTACCGAAAACACTCGGACAACTCCCGAACAAACCCGAGCGGCGTGTGACGTCATAATGTATAGCCCCATTCGGTTACACGTGTAATAGCCGTAAACGCTGTACGTACTTATGGTTAAATAGCTATACATTATCACGTCACAACCACGGTGACCAATTATGGCGCGTTTATAGTCACGTGATTTTTATTCAATTTTTAATTGTTTATAATTAATTGAAAAAATATTATTTTAAAGTTTTTTGCATTAAATATCAATATTATTAATAATAAAGTTTTAAAATACATAAAAAAAATCTTTTTTTTTTTTTTCAAAAGCCCAATTATTCAAACCGGATTGGTATTTTCTGAGATACGCGCGTTGATACAAAAATCAAACTATTAGATGGCTAATGGAATTTGTGAAGATATTTCATGAATTAGAAAATTTTAAACGTTCACATACACATTACAGTAGCGCCTCGCGGTCTTACCCGCTTTGTACCCGTTTCTGCGGGAATTTCGCCATAAAAAGTATCCCACGTGTTATTCTGATGTATAACTTACTTATAGCACTGTAAAATTTCATCCAAATCCGTGCAATAGATAGTTTTAGCGTGAAAGAGTAACATACAATATACAACTTTGCAAAGTTTCGCGTTTATAATATTAGAAGGATAGAATTTGTAAAGATATTTTTTGGAGATATCAAACATTCAGATAATACTCGTAATCATCCAGGCATATGGTAAACTGCCCTAACTGTTACCCGTCAAAATTTCGTCTGTTTTGTCTAACACTGTTTCACACTTCACACTGTTTCTGTTTCAGTCGCCATACTTCACATCGCAAGTTTCAGTATGACAGACAGATATAATATTGAGAGATCATCGGATATGTGGTTCGGTACTTTAACAATAAGAATAAAATAAATGTATCATAATCATACCGTTCCAGGATTGAGTTTGACCCACGATGACTCAGAAACATTCTTCAATACAACTTCTTGTGTTTTATGTTCTAAGACGGTTGAAAGCGCAATCTGAAAATAAAGATTTGTATAATATGAAATACATAGAAAAAATGCCTACTGTATTTATTAACACTAGCAGCGCCCGCATTCTTTACCCGCGTTGTACCCATTCCCGCGGAAATTCAGGTATAAATATACTTCCTCTTGAAAAAAAGTATGAGCCTGTAATGTCCCGCTGTTGGGCAAAGGCCTCTCATCTCACAGAAGATATTATACAGTGAGGAGGCTTAGACATAATCACCACGCTTGCCAAATGGATGAAATCTTGAATGTGGATAAAATAATATACAAACGGAGTAGCGGGTTCAAACAAACAAACACATTCTTAAGCTTCATTATTAGATTAATTGCGAAAAAACTATTTACGAGGCTAAATTGAACATTACAGTAATGTAGTCTACTCAACTACATAAAAATAGGTATCTAAACATACCTATAAAATAGGATTGTATTGTACCACAACGTTTACTAGAAATGTACTGTAATTATTATTAAGTTTTTTAAAAATCGTATAATAGCTATTTGATTATGTAAAACATGATATTGAATAATCTACTTCAAATTGTACAAGATAAGATAGAATGAATTTACATTGTCCTTCGGCGATTTCTTTTTCGAAGCTACGCAACTACTATCATCTTCTATTTTGTCACGAATAAATGTCTCCTGATTTAATAATTAAAACATTGAATTGATAACCTTATCAGAGTAACTATAAACCTAAGAGAAACCTAAACTTAAATATCCACTACAGGGCATGAAAGATCTCTTTTGTATGGCAGGTATTGATATACTCATACAATATTTATGTTTATTTTTAGAATTGGGTCAAATGATAGCAAATCTTTAATGATAGTAATCATTGATGTTTAACAAGGTTGTTTGATATGAAACTTATGTAAATTTTGTTTGATTAAATAACAATTGAGGATGACCTTTAAAATTCGATAAAGAGTTTGATCCACTGATAATCTATAATACTCTTTAGAGTAAACATTGGATCTAGATAATGTAATTAAAGCGTTTGATTGTGAGAAGGTTACCTTAGAAGGTTGTTCCTGAGTTGAGATAGTGATTGGCACCATCCACAGTGTGTCATCCCCTTGACTGCCGTCAGCACAGAACTTCCTTTGAGTCAACGATAGGACACGGTCTGATCCCTTTTGCTCGGAGAAGACCTTACAAATACAAAGTGTGTTATTAGAAACTTATAAACCCACTAGCAATGAGTGATCTGTGGTGTGACTTTCTTTCCATCTGCACAATATTTTTGAATCTAAATAAAATCTTTTTGTTTTTTTACTTATTAACTCTAGTTATTTACCTCATCTTACTTAAACCACATGTACAATGTACATATGTAAACATTATTTAGATAGACATTAATATTATACTCAAGTGTAAAATATAACTAATCGGGGTCTACTGGCACAAGCTAATAATGCTTAAAAGGGGACCCTCACAAACTTTATACAATGTAAAATATTTTTGATGCAATAAATAATTTATTTATTATTATTATTTATAACTATTATTTATATGGTCAATACCACATATAGTAATACATTATCCACTCGCAATGTATCCTATTATATTACAAGATCAACCACATTGTAGTGTTGATTCATGTCCTAGATAGATGAACCACAAATCACCATTAAATGGCTGCATTGTTAAGAGGAAATACATAATAACATTGAGACTGAACAAAGTACATACTACAGGATGTTCTAACTGTATAGAATTAAATTGAATTTATTTATTGCAGTTTTACCTTATACAGGCCATTTACATGGTCAACTGAGACTTTCAATAGAAGAGATTTTATTGTCATGTTAAAATTAAAAATAAAAGCAACTACATTCTTCAATAGGATATATGACTAGGCAACCACTGTAGGTCAGGCACTTTCTATATTTGAAACAAGTTTATTGAATATCCAGGCATACAAATTAATATATAGATAGAATGAATCAAACCTCTACGACTGGGAATCCCATCTGCTTCGTCCAAGTGGACATGACAGCACCTACTGGCTTCTTGGAGGCCTCCTCCAGAGCGGCCCATAAGTCCTCCGTAAATGTGTTCTTGTACTGAATATAACATACAATGGCATAAATAACATCATACATACAAATTTATTTACTAACACTCTCTGCATTATTCTGGATAATTGAATTTTGTTGGGTATAAAAACATTCAATTAGCAGGTATTAGTATACACATGTATATTACAGTAAAAAACCTATCAATATTCTACATTATGAAAAAATCTGATATTTTTTTAACTACTATCCTTAATTTATATCAATAGGGGGAATTTAGAGATTTCATATAAAAGCCTTATAAATTATGGCATGGCATTTATATCTAAGTACTAACAAGCTTCAGGGCATGTAAAATAATTAGCCTAATATTGATCCCAGTTGTCTCAATCAATATACCAAGTTAAGGAGGCCTTTAGGTGGTCTAAAAACTCCAACAACAGGCTTTGCCATTTATTTACACAAACTAACTTTTACTTCATTAAAATGTTACATTGAATAGGTACTTAATTAAAAATTTAGATCACATGAATAAACATAATATACCATGTTATCAAATTGTAGACAAAATACAAACAGCTGTTAACAAAATATGTTTAAAATATGTGCAAAAGCATGATAATATGGCATGTTTCACTTTTTACTTAAATTCTGCAGTTTAAGTATTATTAATTAGTCATACATTTATTGATTACTGTTCAATGTTAGACCATTTCAATGACAATAGCAGTGAGTAATTATCACATTAACATGAGTAGGTAATAGAAAGGTAATAGACGTACCACTGATAAGGCCAGCCTGTTTGAATTTGATAAAACTGTTTTTCAAACATCTGATAACATTGTGGCTTTAAAGAGATACAATAAAATAATTTTAATTTAAATTTATGTTACATACCTGGTGCCTAGTGAGGTAGATGTTCATTCCTTTCCGGAAGTCATCGTCCCCAATGTATCGATGCAACATGCGGATCACAGAAGCACCCTTGTTATATGATATGTCATCAAATATCTCATCGATCTCCGAGGGGTGACCCACCGGCACTTCAATAGGATGTGAGTTCTTCAAACAATCCAATTCTAAAGCCCTAAAATAATGTATTAATAAAAATCATTGAAATTCAACAGGTTTCTGCATAATCATTACAATGACATGGCATTTCACTTCTGGAATGAAGCCAACATTCAATTTACAAACAAAGAGGTCTTTTCAAGTACATACCTAATATAATTTTCAGTGACAAATTGTGTCCAAATGTCGTATTCTGGGAAGAGATGGTTCACACAAAGAAACTCAACAAATGATGCATATCCTTCATTCAACCAGAGATGAGTCCACCACTCCATTGTGACCAGGTTCCCGAACCACTGGTGAGCCAGCTCATGACCTACCACCAGTGCGATCCACTGTCTCCTTACTGCCGAGGTGTGCTCTTCATCCACCAGTAAACAGGTTTCTCTATAGGTAACCAATCCCCAGTTTTCCATAGCCCCAGCTGAAAAATCAGCTATTGCTATCAGATCAATCTTAGGCAGGGGGTAAGCAATGTCAAAGTACTCCTTGTAGTAGGGCAGTACTCGGGCTGCTACTTCTAAAGCAAACATTCCTTGCTTACTCTTTCCCACTGGTGTGTACACACGTACCAGCACTCCATCTCGTGATTTTCTCTCCACATAATCATATTCTCCAACCACAACTGCCACCAAGTATGTGGACATGACAGGTGTCGTATCAAACTGTAATATCTTCTTGTCTCCCGCAATCTTTTCTTCCTTGACAGGCATATTGGAGAGGGCTACTCGATCTGTGGGTACTTCTAAAGTGATGTTGAAGGTTGCTTTGATAGCAGGCTCATCCCAGCAGGGGAAGCAGCGGCGGGCGTCAGTAGCTTCGAACTGGGTGACGGCAGCGTAGCGCTCCTCGCCGGCCGGCGTCAAGTACTTGCTGCGGTAGAGGCCCTTCATCTTGTCGTTGATTTCTCCGGTGAATTCACAGAACAGAGTCGCCTCGCCAATAGTCAGCGGCTCCGTAAACGCTATCGTGGCAGTCTCATCAGTCGCGCTTAATCGAACTTCACTCGGCATACGTGTACTCTCGCCATCTCCAGTATTGTACACCAATTTTACATTACTCAATTCCAAATCCAAACAATTCAAAACGATTTCTTTCGTCGGATTCTCGATCTGAAACACAACACGGCAGGTCGTAACGCGACATATGAAAGCGAAAATTCGCAACGACAATGATGAAATATCCTCTTACCAATACTTTCACTGCTGTTTTTCCCTTGAATTTAAGTTCATCTAAATTGGGCACCAACTCCAAATTATAATGTTTTGGTACAACACATTTTGGGAGCCGCTGGAACGTTTTGCTTTCGGACATTGTCACTTTTTCTTTCACGATCGTAAATGTGGGACGCGCTGTAGAGAAATACCGTAATGACCGAGTGACAGAGTGAACTCGCACACCAACGGCGCTGCTGATACGAACCCCCCGCGCACGGCTCAATCCCCACTCCGAATAACGGTATTCGGTACGTAACGAATTACAATGGCGAACACAAAACGGGCGATACTGCTGAATGTGAATTGCAAATGAATTACTTAGCGCTCGTAGTAGTTTCAGCGTCATGGAAACTGATAAATGACGTGCTTGATAATAGTGAAAGTTATGTGTTACAACAACTTTACTATAACAAACAGCATAAAATTTTATTAGAGGTTATTTACACTTTGACATCATATTAAGCTGACATTTGACAGCGACAATGAATTTCACATCACGATCAAATTTGTCAAAACTACCCCTAGTTATTCAAGAGACCCATTTGGTTTAAGATTTAATGTGGGAAATTCGGGATTAAACAAAGATTAAAGTGATAAAACAGATAGCCTAATATATTGATAGTCATAATATTAATTAATAATTTCAGACTTGAATTATTTCTTGTCAAACTTTAGTTGTGAAAAAAAACAATGTTCATAAATGTGTTGAATTAAAGTAAGAGTAGGTACCTATATGTAAAAAAAGTGAGATGTGTAATTTTCAGGAAATTTCAGTTTTTCATTGTGTACAGATGTACACATCCGGCTCACGTCTAACAAAAAGTGCTATAATATGAATTAAAATTATGAATGTCATGAGGAAGGCAGCACTTCCATAAATTTGATATGTACCGCCCATAGAAATATATCTCGCCGCACACGTTCAGGAATTTCCGTTCGGTACCTATTAAAAATAAATCAAAGTTAAGTCCCAACTGAAGGTACTGGCAGTATACAATTTCTAATGCAAAGAAACAAACTGAGCTAGGGCCACGGAATTCCGCATGCGGAAAACGGATGCGGAAATCGAATTCGGATTAAAAATCCTATAAGATTAAACTGAGACTTATTATCTTAAGTGGCCAGTTACTGGTTTACAGTAATTATTGGATTATTATTGGATTAACAGCCTCCGTGATCTTGTAGTTTGAGCGCCCAGCTCACGATCTGGAGGTTCCGAGTTCGATTCCCGATGGGGATATCTCAAAAAAATCTCTTTGTGAGACTGTCCTCAGTTTGGTTAGGGCATTACAGGCTGAAACACCTGATTGCCCGAGAAGTAAGATGATTCCGTGCTTCGGAGGGCACGTTAAGCCGTCGGTCCCGGTTACTTTCTACGGATAGTAGTCGTTACATGAGCCATGTCAGAGGCCTTTGGCGGCTCAATAACTCTGACACCAGGATTCAGTCAGGTTGACCATCCACTCGATGAAGAAGAAGAAGATTATTTTATTTCATTAAAATGTTATATAAAATAATGTTTTATTTTACATTTAAAACCCTGAATGTAATTAAAAAATACTCACAGTATTATATGATATAACAATAAATTAAATAACTCATTTCGACATAATTCAAGGGTCAAAGTAATTAAAATGCTTCAGTGGCTAGTTACTGGACATTTTACCCCACTAGTAGGTTAAATAATTGAATGGAAATAATGTTACTGTAAACATGTATCCCAATTAAGGCACAAAGGCCCCATTCCTGTTATACTCTTCTCTACAGTTGCCAGTTACACCACCAGTTGCCAATTTCCTCTTGTAGGTGTTATGGAAATACTATTCTAAATCCAATTTTTTAATAAACATGATAATACGGAAAATCATAATACTATTCAATCACTAGTTGTCCCCGCGGTTTCACCCGCAGCGCCGTTCCCCTAGGGTTTTTTACATTATTATTACTTATTTTCTTATATAAAAATCTTGTCCTGAAAATCAGGAACACATAAAAAAAACATCAAAGGTGCAGACGTTCTAAAGTTATGCGCTTAGCAACACCTTAGCAACACATTCAGTGATTAATTTTTCACTTGGGCCTAGATTTGAATCATGTCGAGCCAGAAAGAGATGCAAAGTGAATGATAAGATAAGACTGGACAGGACAGGACAAGACAAGACAGATAGAAAAATATAGAAAATGTAATAGACGATAGAACTTATTTTCTCGTTCGTTCTGGTTCGTTCATTTTGACAAGACTGACATTGTGTTGTCAAAGTCAAACAAAAACTGAATTGAATTGCTAACCTTTCTTCTTTCTCTCTGACTAAATGAAAATTTGTTGGATTACATATTAGTTCCTTTATGAACTACGGGCAATTAATAAATACCTGCTGGATAGGGTTTTAATCTGCCGAATTAGTACAGTTTTTATGTTTTAACTAATTTAAGTTATCTAGGTAATTTGTACGTTGTTTTAGGTAGTGCGCGCCGGTGAATCCGATCATGGCGAATCAGTCATCAGGCGTTGGTAAGCATAATTTTGTAAACCATTAGGACAATATTTGAGCAATAATTGAACCTTGCTGTGCATATATTGTTGAATTATAATGTTAGAAGATAATTAAATAATGATTGTTTTTCACATCTTCAAAATAGTGGTGCCCCGAAACTTTCGTCTTCTAGAAGAACTTGAACAAGGCCAAAAAGGAGTGGGCGATGGGACCATCTCTTGGGGGCTTGAAAGTGATGATGATATGACTCTTACTCACTGGACAGGCATGATCATTGGCCCCCCTAGGGTAATTATTATATTATCATAAATTATTGATTATTTATTCATGTTACCATACTGATTTTGGGTGGGTATTAGGTTCTTTGCTATGTATTCTTTATATATTTGTGGTTTATCTTACTTTAAATACCTATTATATTATAATAGTGACATGATACTTCAATTTTTATTTGTATTTCAGACTCCTTATGAAAATAGGATGTATTCACTCAAAATTGAATGTGGCACCCGCTATCCCGATGAGCCACCCACTGCTCGTTTCATATCTAGGATCAACATGAATTGTGTCAACAATCAGACTGGACTTGTAAGTTTTAACATATATTTTTGCATCTCTAATGTTTCTTTGGCATCTGTTGAGGTGGTTATGTCATGTAGTGAATATTGTTTTATTTTGATAGGTGGATAATAGACTAGTCCCAATCCTTGCTCGATGGCAGAGAGACTACACTATCAAGACAGTGCTGCAAGAGCTGCGACGTCTCATGACACTCAAGGAGAACATGAAGCTTTCACAACCACCAGAAGGAAGCACCTTCTAGTTCCTTTCAAACATTTGTCTCAATGTACCCAATCTACCTAAATATCCTTCATTTTATCAGAATGTCAATGTTTAAAAGACACATATTTTTCACATTATTATAAAATATTTACATATTATAAGTAATGCTTTGCTAGTAAGTTCTTCACAATTGCATTTATTTTTACTGAATTTCATCTTGATACATAGTCTTACAGAGCAAATGTAGATTGGGCAGAAAAGTAAAAATCATTTTTTGATAGTTCTTGATTACCCACTTAGGGGGTAACACCCTTTTATTTATCATATTACCTAAATTATTGTGGCCTTTAAAGTTAAACTTGCTTTTTTGGTATTTATTAAGGCTAGTTTTACTGACAACTTTATTTTAGGTAAGTGATTTTAGTGCTGGTACACTCAAATAACTATAATTCTGTAACCTTCTTAGAGAATGTAGTTGTATGAGTGAATGGGCTTACTCATTTATACAATTTATATTATCTTGTGTACTATCTTTAAAATGTTTAATTAAAATTCTATGAAGTTCTTTTAGGTATTGATTTGATGTAAAACTAAATTGCTTATTTTTCTCTTATAGTAATTTGATCAAGTGTATCATAATGTAGAAAATTAATATTTCTTATAGACATAAGATAAAGTACTCTGGAGTCTTTTTTAGCTTTGCGTCAGATATTTTTTTAAAGTAAGCTTGCATAAAGAGCATCAATATGGCTACATGGTGCGGTGTAGCTTATAATTTAATCAAAGCATGCATGTAACATGTTATGTTCAGTCCTTGCAATATGTGTGACTTTGTTACAAACCAAAAGCTAAGTCATTTTGTTCTCATAGCATCAAAATGTTTTTACCAATGTATAACTAGCAAAGGTAAATAAATCAAATAACACTGTCGTATTTGGGTCTTTTTATTATTCCTACCCCCATTCTCAGTGGTAGCCACGCTATCTGATGGATATTATTATAATCTACAAGGTAGCATGGATTGTGCGAATGTCTGGCGCAGATATAAAGGAGTCTCCTTTCAGTATGTTACAAAGTACTCTGTAAGCATCCACACCACTAGGCGGGTTTGGTGTGTAGACAAGGGGCTGCTATATTTTTCCCCATAAATTGATGCCCCCTCGGCTTTATTTTTAAGTGTACGGCGGGACTAGTGTGTGGACTACGCAGAAAAACTTTGAAATATACTGGAAGAAGACTGATCTTAGGGTTCCTTACTTCATAAGGAAATAATATACTCAAAAATAATTGCTAGTTGTGTACAGCCGCGTGGTCTTGCCCTAGCACTTGTCCGGTATCTTGTTTACACTTCGTAGGATCCGTCCAGTTCAGGAGTTACACTAGAAGAGTTTACCCATAATATTAATTTCGTGGCTCGGACAGACCAGCTCGGAGTGTAAACATGGCGATTTAATTATTTTTTTAAAACGGTTCAGCTGTTAACTGCTACATGCTTAAAATAGACAGGCAAACTTTAGCAGTTATAATGTTACAAAGGATAATCGTCGAAGATTAATTGTGATTTACATGTGGGTACCTACTTCAGATTAATCAGATTCGTATACGCCTAAATTACATACCTACTATACAAACTTAAGTGTAATAGTGAAATGTAGGATCAGGGTATGAAATAATACAAACCTTTTCGAAATAAAGCCAAATATAAGTGAAAAACATTTTTGTATCGACACTACCATACATTAAATAGGTACAGATTTTGGAAAACACGTCATGTTTACGTAATATTTCTACATGTTCACAATTTCAATAATCAACCGTAATTTACTATTACATAAAATCAATAACATTGATTTTTCAATCATACAATCAGTCTGTTTCACTACCTCTTTTATATGATGATAGGTAGATGAGGTTCGATAGGCGATAGATACAGTTAGCGACATAATTCGGCTTTTTATAAGAATCTTGCCATGGTTGTCATCCATCGATATTACACTGCGTAAGTCATTATTAACATTTTGATGTTGTGTATAGTATAGTATCCATGTGACGCTGGCTATACCTACCAGTATTTTTCTAAATAAATATACATGTAACTAAAATATATTCAGTTACTAAACCTATAAGAATATACATAGATAATAGGAGTATATATGCGTTTAGGATTATGTATATAGTAGGAGTTCAAAAATATGATTACTTAATACAATACATAATACATGTTCGTCCAAATGTGAAGTGAAACATTCTGACACCTTACATAAATTACCAACAAGCACCTTATATTAATTCACATTAATGACATGCACCCACACATAACACAATTGCTTGACTTATGTTGGCACACATACAGTACAGCACAGGTTTCATTCACATTATCATTTCATTATATCTTTGGTCTGGTTAATTGCGAAAGCAGCGCATCATGGCGCGAAATTATCAATTTTTTTAATTGTAGACAGGTCAAAATTAAAAATCAACTTTTTAGTAATTTAAGTATATCATTAAGTTTACACATTAACAGTTATTGGCTAAAAATCAAAAATCTTAACTTTTTAATAGTATTTCAATGATAAACTATTTTATTTACAACAATTTAAATATGTACACAGATTTTAATACACAACATTAAATTACTTAAGAATTAAATATTAATTTATGTATAGCTATAAACCATAAAACAATTTCCACGATCTAATACAACTAACATTTAAGAAATGCTTCAAAAATGTTCATTATTATGTAAATAATCTGGAATTTTGCACAATATGTAACCAAGTGTTTGATTAATTAAACTTACATTAAATATAACAATGTTGGGAGCGAGGTGTTCACATACTACAGGGATTCCCCTGTTCAGTATATAAAGGCGAACAGGGGTCCTTTGCCTGAAAACTTTTACGGGAGTTTTGAAAATTTTCTAGAATTTTAATTTATTCCTTCGTATCCCTGCCGCACCACCGCTATCTTGAATAATGCAGTTTGCAACTTTTTTGCATAAGGTCTTTGCAATTATTTTTTTGCGGCAGTATACGAGGGGGTAAATTCAGATTCAGAAAAAGCACATCAAAAGCTATAAAATTAGCCAATTTTCAAAACGCTCTAAAATTTTTCCAGACAAAAATCCCAATTCATCGAACTATAATGGATGGTTTACAAATAAATAAACGATATCATAACTACAATAATTTCTAGCAATTACCTATATTGTTCGCGATTTGATCGAAGTAAAACAAACTTATCTTACTAATAAAGTAATTTGATAGATTTAATGATTATTTCATAAGAGTTTGCCGTAGTATTGCAAGTGGATATTGAGAAACAATCCTTTAATTATAACATGTTTACCATAACGCTAAAAGGATAAACTTTGGGTTTTGACCGTTATCTGTTCCATTCGTTGATATTTTTGAATGCTTGCACCAACCCTTAACTTAATATTACATAAGGCAAAATACGTATATAACCGATTGATTTATTAAGTTGATGAAATCATATACATATTTAAACACTAAACATCGAATTAACATAAATAAAACACAAAAAAATATTTACAAAACGCCAGAAAATATAATTTTAAAATTGACATTCGAACAACAATATACAAATGACGGAATAATTAATGGTATTTTGAATTGTATTTTTTTCTGTTTACCATAATGAGTTTATTTGGATGCTAAAGTAAAAATATAAAAGTTAACTAGTCGGTCTTATAAACCTCAAACCAATTATCAAATATTTTCATAAAGCTACGCTCTTATTTTGAATATTAGAGATATAATTTTACCACATAATATTGCATTTATAAGATTATTATTATTTTTAATTTATCAAGTGACCGCTAATTTGTTATGCCATTACTATGCCAAATAGCTAAATGTGTAATTATTGTGGTAATTATAAAACATTGGGAGTTCTATTTTTTTGTCATACCTAAATCGCTGGACGAATTAGGATGAATTTTGGCACTCGGATGATTTTTTCTTAGAGGGACAAGATAACTAAAATTAGAGAAATCTTGAAAGAAAAACCGCGCCAACAATTATTATAGTACTATTTACTAAACAGTATTTAAACAAAACAAACTTTATAACAATCGTAATTTCGTAAGATATTTTGTTACTAATTTTTTTTGAAGCTTTTATTATCCTAAGAATCTATCGGTATGCCGCGATAATAATTAGTTACTGCTTTATATTATGTACATTTTTCAATTGAATGTTGTGTTTTCAAACACGTCCATTATGGATAAAAGATTTGGTGTTGTATGGATTAGAATATAGAACTTATTTCTATTTTCTATTAGTAATGTTAGAATCAATTATGTAATTTATGTATAGAAGTATAAACTAGCTTTTAAGAAGGTACCTTTGATTTTTAAACAGATGATTTAAATTCTTATCCACATGAACTTATAGAAACCCTGTGTGCTCAACGAGCGTTAGATAGGTTTATAGGAAACTCGGTGATAATGAATCAGTCAATAGATGCGTTTATACCAATATACAAACATCGTAAATGTCTCACAGACAACGCTCGTCCAAGGAACACAAAACTATGCTTCTATATAAGTATAATGATTTTTCACATAAACAGAAATACCATAGAAAACCCTGTTTACCTATTGAGATACGACACGACTGTTCGTCGGAGTAAGCGTCGAAGTAAAGATGTGATTCGAATCATTTGGGGTAATGCGCGCTCACAGGAAGCATTATCGATATCAAACTTGCCTGTCTCCTACCGCGATCCAAACGGACGTCGGGTGTCGGGGAATTTCAACAATACCATTAAGTCGACCAAATCGGCTTCACAGCCACTTCTCGGCCAATAAGAAATATAACATTTCGAGGACATCGTTCGATTAAATCGGAAATCTACAAACGATCGGAGGGAATCAAAGTCGAACCTAGAACATCGAGGGGTCGGGCGCTAGCAGAGGCCGTGCAGCCGGCGCGCCTGCGGCGTCGGGCGGGCCGCCGCCAGCAGGCGCAGCAGCGGGCGCCCGCACAGCGCCACCAGCCCGCCGCCCGCCCAGCGCGCGCCCTCCTCCACCTCCGCGATGCGGTTCAGCGAGCGCGACTCGCGCAGCCGCGACTCCTTGCGCGCCGCGCGCCGCCGCCGCCCGCCCGCGCCCGCCGCCGGCGCCGGCGGCCGCGTGTCCCCGCCCGCGCCCGCCGCCTCGCCCGGCGCGCCGCCGCCGCCCGGCCGCGCGGCCGCTGCGCTGCCCGCGCCCGCCCCCGCGCCGGCGCCGCGCTCCTGACTGTCGCTCGAGTCGTCGTGCGAGTCGCGGCGCGCGCGATCCGGCGGCGCGTCGGCGCGCTCCGCGGCGCGCTTCTTCTTCTCGGAGTCGTCGTCGGAGAGGTCGGAGGAGGAGCACGAGCCGGCGCGCGGCCTCCGCCGCCGACACTCGATGCGGGTGCGGCGCGCCGGCGGCGGCGCCGCCGTCTCGGGCCCCACCTCGTCGTCGAGATTCACCTGCGAACGAGAAACGAGCGTGATTCACGGCGGACTAGAGGGCCTCGAGGGGCGCGGCGCGGCGCACACTGACCCGCACGAGCGCGGCGGCGGGCGGGCGCGCCACGTGCAGGCGGCCCTCGGAGCGCGAGCCGCGGCGCGCGTCGGCGGCGCGCGGCGCGGGCGCGGGCTCCTCGTCGTCGTCCTCCTCGCGCACGATGCTGCACTTGCGGCTGCGCGGCGGCAGTTCCTGCGGCGTGCGCGCGGCGGCGGCCGCCGGCGGCGCCAGCAGCCGAGGCGCGCGCGACACGCTCAGCGCCTCGGGCCGACGGCTCACGCGGCTAGCCTCTTGTTTCCGAAGAATATCCATTCTGAAAATTAATAATAATTAACCTATGTTGGGTATTTATATCTTATTCGACGTAGTGGTCACGACAGAAAGTAATTATTACCTTTTGGATTTTAGTTTTCTTTCGGCGAGGAGATAGTATGTTGCAGTTATGTGGTTGTAGTCATTTTTATCTAGAGATTCCAATATGTCTTCCTTGCTGGCGATGGCGCCGCTGACCATGCGCTGCACGATGGCGGCGCGGTCGTCGTCCGACAGCTGCTCCTTGGCGACGAGCGGCGTGTCGAAGTCCTCCACGGTGACGCCCTCGCCCGCCGTCACCCACGGGTCGGTGGCTATCTCCGATAGTGTCGCTCTTTTTTCTGGTTCTCTTACGAGCATTCTCCCTATGAGCCTATAAGATACAGATATTTATTATTATCACAACTTTTTTATATTCATTACTAGGTCAAAAGCTAGGTAGAATACAATTACCTTTTACATGAGTTGGATACATGAGAAGGCATAGTGTATTTACAGTCCATGATCATTGTTAAAGTTTCACTATCATTAGCTTCTTGAAATGGAGCTTGACCACACACAAGCATGTACAGAATCACTCCAAGAGACCAAACATCTACTGCTGGGGCATCATATGAATCACCCAATAATATCTCAGGCGCAGAATATGCTAAAGAGCCACAAGAAGTTTCCAGTTTTTGTCCAGGACAAAACTTATTGCTAAAACCAAAATCAGTTAGTTTCACTACACCTAATTTTTCAAAAAATACCACATTTTCTGGTTTTAGATCTCGATGGACGACATGTAACCTAAAACAATATAATCAATTTAAAATTGAGAAATATGAAACATACAGAGTAATTAATAAATTCAAATGTATATAATTGTTTACCTGTGACAATATGAAATTGCCCGAACAATTTGTCTAAAGTAATCACGAGCCAAGGATTCAGACAGCCCCGATTCATGTCTCATGATATAGTCATATAAATCTCCGCCATCTCCAAGCTCCAATATCAGGTACAATTTTGTTTGCGTATCTATCACCTCGTAGAGACGGACTACATTTGGATGTTGTACTAGTTTCATGCATCTTACCTAAATAATTGATTCATGGATTTTATTCAAAATATGAAATAAATGTGTAAAAAATTAACTTATAGGATAATAATAATAAGTTCTGATTTTTAGAAACTTTTATGTAACCCATGTGTGAACATAGCGCAACCGTGAGATATAAGTCTTAAGCTGTCATGTAAGGCAGTAGATTAGAAATAAAGGACACTTTAGTTGCTTGATATGAGAAACAAAATTTATTCTCTTTGATTTATCTCTTATTTTTTTAAGCATTGTATCTATTATATAAAAATTTAATAAATAGATATTTACCTCCTGAAATAAGTGTGATTTAGAGACATCATCTAGTTTGCTTTTATCAATGACTTTTACAGCAACCTTTTCGCCTGTAAACACATGCCGTGCTAACTTGACAACAGCAAAATGGCCAGATCCCAGGGTATCCAGTAAATCATATAATCCTGCTATTTTAGTGTCATAGGGGTTGGGCCCTGAGGTCACAGTTCCTATACCACTACAATTATTGTTCATTTTGATAACCTGAAAGCAAACAATATTATTCTAGATTTACACCAAAAAGTTATAATAGCATGTGTTATAAATTGTGCATATCTTAATGATAACTTGGACACATTATATCTTATAAGCTGTGATTTTCTAAAGCACAGTTTAAAGAAAGTGTATAATAATATTAGACAAGATCAAATATGAAAGTGTTGGAATTCCACATAAATTAGCAGGGAATACTTGAGTATTTGTAACGTATATTTCTTTTATATTGTTACTGTGGCAGAACTGGTAGCTTTTTTAGAATTTTTATTATTGTTTAGACGTTAGAATATAAATAATTTCTTCAGGTTTCAATTGGATGACCTAGATTTACCTTTTTAATGTGAAGTAGTTATTTAGTAAAGGGCTATTCCATTTTGAGAGGCACTTAAAGGTTTGTATAATACATTCAAATATTTGAATTGAGAAAGTAACTTACATACAACAAACTATTAATAACTAAATGTAATAAATAACTACACATACCTTTTTAAACGTAAAAAAATATTTTGTTGGGATAGAAATCCACCGTACGTAGTAAGTAGATTTGTTTTCACAGCTATTCAGAATCCATGGGACATTTTGTCGCTATAGCATTTTTAATTACACTGGTAAAACATTGTTCAAGTATTCTAATTGATAATATTGTAAATTCGATTGATCCACAGGAATCACAAAATCGCCATTTCACAAAAATTGGTTTGATTTTGATTTGTTTGAAAGGTATGGCAGGCAAGAGGTAGGTATTGACCACGGTACAGACTAAAATAATGAATGAGTTTGATCTATAACTTCTGGGTCGTTATTAAATACTGCACTCTGTGGTCTCTTACCACAGACCAAAGAATTAATTTCATCTTCCTTGCTGACTGAAAAGCCGTTTTGTCTATGGGCTCAAACTTATTGCCCACTGACCTCTACAGTACATCAGTGTTATTGCCGAATCCATACAGGGGATTAAATTTGGCATGTCAGCTGACATATGGCATTGACATAGACAGTTAAACTGCCATCCGTGCCATCAACCATCAATCAAACAGTGGATTCCGACTCGTGTGTTTATTTATTTTCATTTGAATGTGAATTAAACACCAAAATTACAAGTCTTATATTGAGTCATTGAGTCATATTAGGAGTGTACCATGGTTTTAGCACACAATATTGAAATTGGTCTCAGAACTCAGGATATCAAGATTTCTAAGGATGTTGCCTTCAAGACCATGTTGCTCCATCATAATACGTTAGCCGGTCTTAAAAAATCGGGATTTTTAACCCCATCACCAATACAATTACATGGCATACCATTGGGAAAATGTGGATTTGGTAATATTTCATTACAACGTAGTGTTAGAATATTGTACCCCATTTATAAGTTACCTCTCTACTTCAACACATGTCAAATGTCGTTCTTTCACTTTCCCTTGGGAAGTTCAGGATAATAGATAGTCCATATGGGCTTCGTCATGAATTTAACGCTGCTGGGTATATACACAAAACAAATATTTTCACATTATTAAAATTGGAATATACATAACTAATTATTTGATTCCAGATCTCATTTTGGAGGCCAAGTCAGGGACAGGTAAAACTGCAGTATTTTCTGTGATTGCCCTCGAAAAACTGAATTTAAATTTAGGCATCCAATCAATCATACTTGCTCCTACTAGGGAAATAGCTTTTCAAGTATGCGATGTTATCAAGCAAATTGGAGAATATTATAAAGGTAAAAATGTTATTCTTTTGTCTGGTTAAAAGTATTAATTTATGTTACCTAGAAATTAATAATAAGTAATTATAATTATGATTTTCTTATTTTTCAGGTTTGGAAGTAGCTGTTGTTATTGGTGGATTATCAATTCAAGATGATATTGATAAACTTAAGGGCAGAGTACACATTGTTGTTGGTAGCCCTGGACGGCTACGACACCTAATACAGGACAAGTATCTCAACATCTCCTCAGTTAGGCTTGTGGTCCTTGATGAAGCAGACAAACTTTTAGAGAAATCTTTTATCAATGATATAAACTATATTTTCTCACTTCTACCAAAACAAAAACAGGTAATAATGAGCAGTGCTACATATCCTGAGGAGACCAAGACTTTCATTAACAAATATGTCACCAATGTTCAACATGTATGCCCAGAGAGTAACAATATACTACTTGGTGTTGAACAAAAGGTAACAACAGTCCTTTTCCATAGTAACATCATTGTACAAACTAAAAACAGATATGAGGAGTTGAAAAAGATATTGTCAAAAAAACAGTTCAAACAATGTTTAATTTTCTGCAACTATCAAGCTAGAGTGGGGGAACTCCACAGAATGTTAACCAAAGATGGCTGGCCATCTGACCAACTTTATGGCCAACAAGAGCAAACTGAGAGATTAGATGCCTTGAAAACTCTACAACAATATAAATGTAGAGTACTTGTGTCCACCGACTTGGCCGCTAGAGGCATTGATGCATCTAATGTTGATATTGTTGTTAATTTTGAGCCTCCCTCTGAATGGCAGACATATTTGCACAGAATTGGACGGGCAGGTCGTTATGGTGCATATGGAATGGCAGTCTCAATACTATCAACAGGCAATGAAGTTCAAAAATTCAAAGATATGTTAGTCCAAATGAACTTGCCGATTAATCTGTATTATATGTGGTCTGAAGAACTATTTTATGAATCAGACCAACTACATCAAACAGCTTTGGAAAAAATATTGCCTAATCAAACCTCAGATAAAGAACCACCAAATGATAGCAAAACAAATGACAATGCTCTATGGCAGGTGTTAACAAATTGTGAAGAAATCCCTAGCAATGGAATCAGTTTCCAGGACTTGTGCAAAGACTTTGAGACTTCAAATGAAACAAATTGTAAAGTTCCCTCTTTCACTGATTTGATGACCGATCTCAAGTCATTTCAAATGAATGGTAATGGTGCTGAGAACAACGCTGAATACAAATATGTGCCATTTAATAAATTGCCTATTCCAGTGATTGTTTCACTGCCATTAACTCTAAATAATTCTGATACAATTCATAAGGAATATAATAATGTAAATAATGGCGAAGGTATTAATGGTATGAATAATGATAGAGTTATACCAGAGGTCTCATCACCATTGACTGTAAACAAATCAAATACAATCAAAAATAAAGAAGAGAATTTAAATAAACTAAATGGTCAAAGCATTAATGCTATAAATAATGATATAGTGATCAAAAATAAAGATAGTAAAGAGAAACCTGGAAATGCTGAATTAACTAATGGATTTAATAGTGATATCAAGGATTTAGAAGATGCTGGTTTGCCAACTGCATTTGGTGGTTCAAAATATAAAGCACCCAAACAAGTTACAAAGCACAAAAAGGTAAATAGGAATTATAAAAAAGATGTTTATGGCCCTTGGACACCCATAGACAACACATATGAAGAATCTTGCACACAAATGAAATTTAAGAATGAATCTCATAACCACATAGGTAAGACTGACATAGAAACACAGAATTGTGATATGATTAGTAAACCACAGACACAAAGAAGATCTAATGTTAGAGAAAACAATGTAGACAGGAAAATTAGGTTACAAAGAAATAATTCATTTGATGCTTGGTATAGTCAGTTGAAAACCCAAACAAATTACATTCAATATTGTGTATATTTAGATGAACTAAGTAAGATGTAAGTGAATAATAAAAAGGAAGTGCAGGTTTGAAGCCATTGTGATGTTGGTACGTTCTTTCACCATGTAAAGGCTTTTGCCATTGTCTATAGATAGTAAAAATACATACTCCTAACCATCTAACTCAGACCTATAAGCTGTGGGTGTGTTGAATGTTGCATTCATGATAATATCTCGGTCAAACTAGGCTAGGAAGTGGATTATGTAATTTAAATATAACAAAATGTCATAATAAAACTTTCTTTGTATTTTTTATAATATTTATGTCAAATTAACACACCACTAGCCACATAGAAACAACAAACACATACATTTGAATAAACAACTCACAGTATTAAATAAATAGTCATACAATAAAGTAAAACAATGTTTGGGAATAAAACTTATGTTTAATACTTTGATTTTATTGCTCTTTATGTGTAAACATCATAAAATCAATCAAGTATATGAGTAAAACCTACACCAAAAAATAAATGACGATACCCATGATTTCTTATAATAAATAAATAAAATTCATAATATAAATAAGAAAAAGTTTTATAGGAAAGTTTGCAAAATTAAATAACATTATTGAGACCATATTTCTCAAATTAATTTCCTCCACATAGCCAGTCTTTGCCCTAAGGTGAGGTAATAGTAATAAACTTTGGTAAATGCGAGTTTAAAATGTATATCTACCACCTATAAACTGAAAATGCTGAAATACACTTTCACATTATGAACTATGTTAATAATAAAATTATTAAGTACTTGACACTAGCATATAATAAACAAATCCGAAAAGAGATTCCTTAACTTTATTATTTTGAAAAGGATGATGGCACTGCTGCATAGAATGTAAAATGTATTAGGTATAGGTACCCCTTAATTCCATATTTCTGGAACTAATCTTTCTTTTCATGTGTATCTGAAAAGATAAAAAAATATATAATTACCAAAGTGTATTAAATATGGAAAAGAATAGGATTCCAATTATCAAAACACTGGGAAAGCTGGTTATATTAAATTCTCAGTAAATTTCTATTAAATCTTTTTATAAATGGTATAGCTTAATAACTTATCACAAAAAACTGATAGTGAATGAGTCTCTATATTTACAGGGTTATGATAATATGTTCTCAAAGAACATAAAATATCTCAATTTCGCAATCCGCAACATACTGCAAAGCTTTGAGCTGTATGATACAGCCTGCTCCCTAAGTTCTAGAATCACAGTCCATAACAATAATTAAATCTTTATATATATAATTCTACTGTATGTTACTGAACTTCTCCTAACCAGCTGGACCAATCTGAATGTTTTTTTTTTGTCTGCGTTTAGGTTGGTTTAGATGCACACTAGCGACATCTATTGGGTCGCGGGTGGAACCACCGCGCGGGACAGCTATACTACGGACGTTAACAACTGAGTCGTGGGGCCATAAACGTCAGTTGAGATAGGAATGTGCCACGTGCTAAACTTGTTATCGATAAAATTTGCTACCTGTATTGGGTTACTGTGACCCCTATTAGCGCTCGCTTATCGCTAGCTTCTGATTGGTCGTAACTCGTAAGATCACGCCGCCGTGTTATCATAATCACAGTGTTGTTGTTTTTCTATAAATACTTGTGGCTTATGATGCATTTAACATTTATAAAACATTCTCATTTTTTTGATCTCATTTGACAATTATGTACGTAATTATACCATACATAAACATAAATATTAATATAAACTTCTTTAGTTAAATTGTATTATTTTCCTTGTCCTTTCCTTTCCTTTTTATGATAAACATATCATATACAAGGAGTATATGTATGGCCCTATAAGTACTCAGCCGGTTTGTTTCGATAAAGCATGTAAATTGTTTTACGTGTGCAAAGGTAGAATACATCGTATTTAAAATTCCCATACAAAAGTAAAATTATTTTAATCTTAGAAATTTGCGACAACCCTAAATGCCTTTATTTACGAACCTTTATTTACGGACTGCAACGCATTCGCTAGATCTTGACGCACCCTAAACCAGCACATGCCTTTAGGAAAGACGTGCGCTTTGATGTGTGTGCCACTATCGTAAAAAATAACACTAGTTTTCACACATAAAAAAACAACTAGGGAGGTACGATTGTATCACTGGTTTAACAACTGAATATTGACACGATTTTGTTATCATTGATTAAGTTTACACAACACTAGGTACACAACAGACAAGACACTCCACAGTCTCCACACATCACTTCATAAGAAGACAATATTTAAATCCTACAAAAATATTTATCAGCTTAAAAATAGTTGTTTACATATTGGCAGCTTTCAAGAGCTGTCAAGAGCTGAGCAATAATAAGGTTATAAACTTTACCCATAAATAATCATATGTCGATTGCCAACCTCATTTCATAGCGTATCTAAAGGGCCCCATACGCGGCACGGTTCGTCTATACGATCGATCTGATGAAAATCGTGACGATTGATTGCATCAAAAATATCGCTCATACTCGAAACGACTGGTCGTAACGATCGATCATTTACTTGTTTGAAGCTGAATGTTAAGGACGTGTTCAAATTAATGTTTTGGTTGCGATTTCCGACATCATTTTCGATTAAGTAAATCGTTAACGATCTTGACATACACCATCGATTCGTCGTTTCGATCGGTTTGACGCGACGGATCGTACAGATAAATCTCACCGTGTATGGGCCTCTTAAGAGCTACTGTTGATGACGGCCTCTTTAAATAAAACTCTTTGAACTGTCAATATTTTACTTTTCTACCTATTTTGTTTTGTCTATTTTTGATTTCTGGTTTTTTGGTCTAGAGTTCAAAGTGAAAGGTCAAATAAACAGCTGTTGTAGGGTTGCCTCATCCTTGTGATAGTGTATTTCTGAAGGAAACTTTAAAAGTAAATACATGAATGAAAAACTTGGAAATATCAATTAGGGTAGAATAAACGTAGTTCGCCATGACGAGTAGAATGCCCTGCCTCGGTACTTATAGGGGTATTATGTTACACATTGTATAATAACATTAATGACAAAGGGCACTTTTCAGAGCCACAATACGATCTAGTATGTTTCTATTTGATTTTTTTTAGTATCGATATGCGCCTACAACCATCTTACGCACATCACTATGCTGCTCCATAGGACCTACGAGTGCGAGCGAGAAAAGAATAGACAAATGATTTATGGCCTGACGACTCAGTTTTAAACGTCCCTACTATAGTTAACTATAAATACCTGCAGGTTCTTCTTCCTCAGCATCCAGTATGTCAGCACAGCACACTGAGTAACAGATCAGTGAAAGGAATCCCAGGGGTAGGCCAAAGACAAGCGCAGTGAGAACAGGGTTGCCTCGCCACATGTTGATTAGAGTTGTCCTTGCTTCATAGAACCCTCTATATAGACGGACTGGCCAGTGGTTCCCTCCATAAGTCTATAAATAATAAATAAACTGTATGAGTGGCATACTTTTAACTTTTATGAAAATATTAAGAATACTACTAATATTCCATTGTAGCATTTTTATAAGATCAATAGGACTAAGAAGACCAAAGACAATATCGCATCTATCTATTACCTCTTTTCTTGATGAGAAGAATGAAATCCAAGGAGAAACTCTACAATAATACTTAATGAATAAGCTAGTGATGCTACTTACAGGGGCTGTCTGTGTATGTATTTGATCTAGAAACAGAGACACAGCCTCTGGGGTCATAAGTACTGGGTCGTCGTCAGGCAGGTGGTGGTGACTAGTAGTAGAGTTTAAGACTAGAAGGTGCGGGACCGTCAGCTCCGACATGGCAATGGAGTTCGCTAGATCTGGTGTACCCATCCAGCCAAACTGGAAGCGATGATGGAGCTCCCTTTTACGTTTTCTGAAAAAAAATTATAGCCATATTTGAAGTAGTGGAAAACTTTCGAGATTTGAGAATTAAATAAACCTTATCATTCTACTCTTATTATATATGCGATTAGTGAGGGTATTTAGATGAAACTTAACATCAAAACAACTGTTATACACCAACGAAATATTATAAAGACTGATTATTACCTAATAATTCCTTCAATCATGTCCTTGAAATCTCTTTCAGTTTGTGTAATTTCATTGAGTTTGTTTTCTGATACAACTGCAATAACTATGTATTTCTCCGTATCCATCAGTTGGTGAATATTTGACCTGGTTATTTTGGGGAAGAATCCAAATCTTTCCACGTTTATCCATTTATCCAGAGTGGTATTTAATGTTTCCTTATCTTCAAGTAATGATGGACTCACTGTGAAATTGTAATGACTTATAAAAGTTGGGACCAAGGAAGTTTGGGTAGGTTTGTGGTAAACAGAAGTTGGTAATATAGCATATTATATTACCCCAAAGTTGAGTATGATAATAAATTACCAATTAAAGCAATAAATAATCTTTTTTACAACGCTAAAATAAAATCGCATCCCGATGGAAACCATGTTTATAAAGACATAAGGAATATAATGATGTATGAATGGGTGAAGGAGAGCCTTGCCCAGTTTTAGGCTCATAATAAATTATAAGTACAAATAAAATGTATTCAAATATTTTACATACCATCCAAGAAAAATATATCATCTTCTTTATAGACAAACACAGCTGTTTCATTTGGTATCTTTACATCATTTTTAAGAACTTCATGTGACATTGAATAGAACCAAGAGTGAGGCTGGTACTTCTCTGCATTCAATGTGAATATTTCCTAAAAAAAATATGTTTCTTTTAGATTAAGTAAGTCAACTATTTTCATAAACAGATTATCAAATTTATTATACCCATAGAGGTCCATGTTGTTTTCCAGTGTATCCAAAGAATACTTCATGATTCTCTTTCAAATACCCAATGCTATCAGTTTGTGAGACTCTTTGTACAGCTGGCTGTGACATACGCAAAGCAAAGTTAACCATATCTTCCTTCACTCTTTCACCTACATAGTCGAAGTGGTATGACCCCTTGATACTGAAATTAATGTAATTAATGTTAATTTAATTCTGTTCAAAGTGTAAACAAATACATACATGTAAAACATGCTTCGACTTACAATAGAATTGTAGGATAGGCTCGTACTTTGAAATGTGTAGCAACTGCATTGAACCTCGTGCAGTCTACTTTAGCCACTTTGATCGGGGTATTGTATAGTGTTTGCGCTACGTGAGCCCATACCGGCTCGAGTCGACGACAGTGCGCACACCACGGCGCATAGAATTTAACAAACCACATGCCTTCATGGCTTATATCAATAAATTTATCACTTAGCTCAAATACTCTAGATGCCGATGCATCAGATAAAGATAATACTGCAAATTAATAAACAAAGTTTATTAGCTGAAATGATTACTATAAAATGTTGGTGAGCATGAGCAATTACTGTTTACTAGGATGACTTACTTAGAAGAGTTATTAACACAGAGTTCACGAGGAATTTCATTGTATATACATTTATTACTATTTCTTATTAGCTCATAATACTTATTTCCCCTTTGAAATTTAACTAATTATAACAAAACGAAATTTTGCCTGCCTGCCTGCTCTCGGACATAAATAACACAGATAAATAACAATAGACAATAGATAGAATACACCACAGAGAATACACAGACCAGGAAACTAGACTAGAGCACAGACCACGAAGCAGGAGAAGAGTGATTGAGTTCCGTTTAATCTTTGCGTTTAATCTTTGTTTTGTGGTCTGTGCGTTTAATATTTGTGTGGAGTGCATGGACTTATTACTCAATCAGGACTGAGCTCTAGCAGCCGAAAAACGAACCGAGCGAGATGTTTAGAGCCGATGCTGTTTGTCACTTTCTAATAGGATGACCACACTTTTTTTGTTAGGTGGGACAAATATTATAATGAAATAATATTTGTTTTAAAAAATACAATGAGGAACTTTCCAATAAGTCCATGCTTTCCAGCAATATACAAATAATTAAATATAAAAAGTATGAATTCAATCAATAATAGAATGTAATTTAATTCTCTGGAGTTACGTTCAAGCCTTTCAGCCGAGTGTACCTAAAGCGCTTTATGCCTACTCGCGTCACGACTAGACGTAACGCGAGTAGGCATAAAGCGAAATAGGTCAACAGATATTTTGACCATCAGAGTTGTAGATCTATAGCGAAATAGGTCAACAGATATTCTGACCATCAGAGTTGTAGATCTATAGCGAAATAGGTCAACAGATATTTTGACCATCAGCTTTAGTTGTAGATCTATAGCGAACAAAATATAAGCGAGTATATACATATCACTGAACCCTTTAGGACCACAAGGTTGAATTCCTAAAATGTTGAAATCCCGAAATGTTGACTTTCCCAGAACGTTGGATCTCATAATCCCCCGTAATGTTAACCGATAACTATGGAACTAGTAAAAAAAAAAAATAACCCTAACCTACCGAATAATGTTAAAAAAAAAAATAACCCTAACCTACCGAATAATGTTATTAGGTACTTATTTAATTGTCGTTTAGGCATAACGCGATAAAGGCTTGTACTGATTATGACTGGTAAAGATTTAGCACTACTGAGAAATAGGCAGTCTAAGATTTAGCACTACTGAGAAATAGGCAGTTAACTAAATAGTCCAATATATTTCTAGGCCAACAGCTCTTTTATTATGACATTTAGTCGTAACGCAACTTAGTCAATCTACGCTTTAGGTACACTCGGCTGTAAGTTTCTTTATAGCTTAATAGATGGTGCTTTGTGAATTTGAAATCGAACTATCTACTGAGGTGAAACTAAAAAAAGATAGTCCGATTTTACTTATAAAAGCATAATGTTTAAATAAAAGAAATTGTTGTAATTTAAATAAATTTTTATTACATAAATCATTCGAGGAGTGATTGCTTGCACTTATGGTCACCCTTCATAACACATTTACAATTTTTCCCTTATTTGGCTTGTTTGTGAAAGGATATACCGCAACCACCATAGGATTCACTTTTACAGAAACGAATACAGCATTTTTTGACCATTTCACTATGCTAATCTCCCAAAATTGCATAAAATAAAACAAATAGGTAGATATTCACGAGAAGACGAGAATTCAAAAAGCATTAACAGACGATCGCACCGCACCGTGACCTTGGTGCGCTCCGGACCATATTCGATAGTGTGTACATCGGTCCGCCGCACATTATTATTATTATTGACGGTCCGCTCGGTCCGATGGTTCTGTCAAAGGATTTGGTGCGGTTCGCGCGTTGTTCGTTCGTGTGGCCCACGCACCGCACCGTTTAGCGCTTTAGTCGCAATTCTGCCTCCGAGCGAGACACGCGTAACGAAGTTGTAATATATGGTTTCACCATTTCCAGCAATTCAGCAAATAGATCAGAACTCATGCGAAGGTATATACGAAAGTCTTCATCGTCTAGTTCCTTTATCAGTCGCATATGACTGTATGAGTCTCTGTATCTTAAATAAAATTTTGCCCATTCTTTCCTTTTCTTCCTTTGCCTTTGGATAGGCGTGCTAGCTACGACGGTTGCCGCAATTAAAGCTATTTTAGCTACCTTTGACAAGGTTGGAGGCATGTCTGACACGATCAAGCACGGATAGCACACTGGACCATCTAGTGTGCGGTGCGGTGGTGTGGCGTGTCGAGCGCACCGTACCGGTCCGGCGGTTCGGGCGGACAAGTTCGATCGTCTATTAATGCTTAAAGACGCGATCCGCCAATTCCGCCATGAATGACAAATTCAAAGGGTTACTAGAGAAATTATTAATAATTTTACCAAATAGTTCTAAATAAATATGGCTCTGCACGTATTTCAGAATATTAAGTCAATGGAAGTATTATAAAGCTAAGTAAGTAATTAATAAATTTTATCTAATTCAATATTTACTTTATATGTAATATAAGGATAAGCTTAAAGTCAGCGTTGTGAAATAATTTTCTACCAACTACCACTTTTCGATCGAATGGCAAGTGTTAGAAAGGGATAAACGGCCTCGGTTCTAGCTATCTCTCTTGGCTCGTTTTGCCTCTGTCTATGTTGGTAACCCAAATTGAATCATAATGTAAAGGGGTAAGGTGTGCTTTCGTATTTTTCATTTTTAACAGTGCTCAGTCCTGATGTACAGATAAGAAATAATTTAGACTATGGTGCGTTGCGTTCACATGCATAAAACGGGAATCCCAGCAGTCACCGCGCCGCTTTGCCCGCCAATCTACCACCCTTGGACCGTAGCCTGGAGACCAGACGAGCGAAAGACCCATCTTGTATCTTTTTACTTGTAGGTACATAAATTACAGGTATATTCTAATTAATTCTGTTTCTGCGCCTCGTATCCCAAATTCATGTAGCACTGCGTGGCTCCCCTCAACTCTGCTATCTGCTACACACAGCACAGACACACAGCTGCTAAGATCCATCCATAACAGATTATTGTTGTTGAGCTAAACCACAGATAAATCATGACTGTAAACTACGTTGAGTGAAAACTAAAACTGTTGTCGATGTCACATTCTTCTTCTCTGTGCTTCTTCTCTAGTGTCTTTGGAGTGGTGTGGTGTTGGTTTTCGTTTACATGATCGAGGTTGGATTATTTTGTGGATTCAAATACACATGTTCACAAAATTATAGACATTTATTACACTAAATTACTTAACAAAATCGTGTGCAGTTTTGATACATATGATGAATTGTGCTGTGATTCGATAACGTGATAGTGCAGTTTTGGAGGTAAAATGCCCGCTTCCATTTGCGACCCAGTAACAAACGCGTTGCGTTTATCTCTTACTCCAGATGAATCCCAAAACTCATCATTGTTAGATAGCAGACTCTACTCGTCCGCTAAAAACGTTCTTCTTACGAAGATTGAATTTGAAGAATCAGGCGATTACCAAAGTAATGTTCTTGATGGACTCAAGTCCAAGTACGTGGTGATTCGACCTAAAAAGCCAGTACTAGATGGTAAACTGGTTAAAAAGGACTGTAACTCTGCCAATCAATCTTCAGGTATGTATTTTATGATGATCAATTAAATTATTAAAAACAACAGTGGTCAAGTTATGATCATGATTGCTATGAATTTTTAGGTTATTTTGAACACTTGTCATTGTTTTATGTAAAGAATAGGTACAGAAAGTACTCACTGTTTATACATTGTTTATACAATAAATACTTCCAAAGACACATAATCACTGCCCACGTTTTCCTTCACAAAATTTAGATATATCTTTGAAATTACTAATCTTAATCAAATTGTAATCAAATTAATAAATATGTGTTTCTTAGTTTAGTATACATGTACTATATTAGTGTCTCTTATTTTTAAATTGATTTTTATCATCTTTATGGAACTTCTTTGTTAATATAAAGTGTCTAAAGAGTAGTTTAGTGTTCTAGAGTTACTAAGATCTTTGTATGATTAATTATTTACAGAATCTAGTAAAAATGTTGAAGATGGATTACCAAAACCTAAGCGGGTGTTATTCCCAGTTGAGAAGGTTCACCTTGGTTGGCAGAGTCCTTGGTCAGCTGGGGCTGGCATGCAAAATGTTGGCAACACCTGTTACCTGAACTCAACCCTGCAGGCACTCTTCCATGTGCCAGCTTTAGCTAATTGGCTTGTCTCTGAAAGTGCACACACCGAGAAATGTAATCAACAAGGTATATTATCGGTCCACTTAATTCATTTATCTTGAATAAACTAAAACTGACATTCTTTTCTTGGGTTACAGTACATTAATGAGTGTTTTATTTCACAGAGGCCTGCGTCATATGCGGTATGAGAGCTTCATTGATGGCTACTCAGAAGAGTGGTGGATCTCCTATTAAACCGTGGCAGGTGTATTCAAAACTGAGACTTATATGTAGACATTTAACTCCTGGAAGACAAGAAGACGCTCATGAGTTTCTCAGGTTGGTTTTGTGTTTTTCTCTTCTGTGAAGCGGTTTTTGCTGTTTAGTGTTCCCTTGTTACTAAACGATAAGTGTTTACTGTATTTATATTAACCTAAAATCCTTAACGTAATTACAGGTATTTAGTAGAAGCAATGGAAAAGTGTTACTTACAAAGGTTCATTAATTCTGACAAATTGGATCAGTTTAGCAAGGAAACCACTCCGATGAACCAGATCTTGGGAGGATATCTGAGGTCTACAGTCAGGTGTCTAGCATGCCACCACTTATCCACTACTTATCAACACTTTCAGGTAAAAAAAGTTTTCGTTTTCATACCATAAATTCACCAAGGAATATTTAGTCAAGTCACCTTTTAAACATTACCTAAATCTGTTCATTCACTGAGTCATGATATGAATCAAACCTACATAAGGTAACCTACCCATAACATCCTACCTAAGGTGTTAATTGTTTTAGTATAGTGTTTATCATAAAAAACTTGTGAAGTAAACATGTGAATATAACTATTTTCAGGATCTGTTACTGGACATCAGGAAACATTCAACATTAGACGAAGCATTGGACTCATTTTTTTCTAGAGAACGATTAGAAGATTTAGGTTATAAGTGTGAAGCATGTAATAAGAAGGTGAGACGCTCATATGAATTAATATTAGTTCTAATTTCCACTGAAATAAAACTTAAAATTGTATTTTATTATTTGTCATTTCAGGTATCTGCTACTAAGCAGTTCTTTGTAGAAAGAGCTCCAATGGTATTATGTATAGCTCTGAAACGATTCTCATTAGCTGGAGGGAAACTATCGAGGCATGTGCAGTTCCGGAAAAAGATATCCCTTGGCAAATACATGTTCAATAAAAACACGCAACAGACTTTGGTAATATTATTATTCTTATTCTTTTTGTAACCACAACGATTGTGTATCTGGCCAATAACGTAAATTATTTTGTTGTTTCAGACTTACAAGTTAGTGAGTTTGGTGACACATCTAGGCCCGTCTCAGAATTGTGGTCATTACACAGCCATAGGACAGGCACCTAATGGAAACTACTACCAGTTTGATGACAGTTGTGTCCGTCCACTACCTTTGTCTGCGGTGCTTGGTACTAATGCTTACATAATGTTCTTTGAAAAAGACAATACAGTTGAAGAAGCATCAACTTCCTCCATGTCTACATCGAATGTTGTATACGGACCACAGCTGCCAGATAACATTCTCAACAGAGACAAAAGTCCACTGAAGCTGACATTCTTCAGAAATGAAGAAAGGAGACCAGTTCTTCTCAACTCCACTGATACAAAACCAATAATATTGAACAGTACTTTAAGCAAATCATCAGACAGTAGTAATGTGAACTCTGAACCATGGGTGGTCAAACAAAACGGAGAAGTTGAGAAGGTACAACCTAAAATATTAAATGGTACAGACAAAACCAATGTGCGAATAGATGAAGATAAAAAAATAAGTTTTGTCATCAAAAGACAAAATGGTGATGAGAACATTGTCAAAACAAAATTGTCCAAAAGTGAGTCTGATCTCAGAATTGTGACTAATGGCGCTAAATTGATTGAGAAATCCTTATCAACGAGTAAACTTGTTAAGCCGAAATCACCTTTAGAAAAATTGGAAGAGCAAATGCATAAAAATGATTCCTCATCATCATCGCATCATCATAGCCAGAAAAATGGCAATACTAGTGGGAGACTGGTTCCTTATGACTCTGAATCCAGCAGTGACGAGCGTAACGAGCGGCTCAATGACGACTCAACTAAAAAGACCATATTTAAGGAAGAGTACCGGAAGCCTAAGCCCACCCGGGTCGCCTCGCCACAGAGACTAGTTGTCACTACTAAAAGCATGCATCATGCATGGACAGTGTCAAGTGAAAACTGTGGACCACTTTTAAGTCCAAGCCTTAATGGGGATACTAATAAAAAGTAAGTAGTTTGTTGTTAGAAGAAATTAAAAATTGTTTGCTTTATTTTATTTTGTACTTTATTTAATGTTATTCAAATTAATTACAGGATAAAAGACAAAGAGGAGCGGCGGGAAAATGAACAAAGTCCTAATACAAGTGTGAGTAGTATGTCTCCTTTGAGCGACAGGAGTGAGCCCGCGGCGGCCGAGCCCGTAGTCAACGGAGAGTCGAGCGCGAAGCCGCAGCCGCCCGCGGAAACAAATACCGCGTCTATCACTCAGCCACAACATTCGTCGCAACTTGACACTCTCAGACACTTGCAGCAAGTCTCACACAGAGGCTATGGAGCTCCTGTGTCTACCTGGAATGGCTGTCATAGCAACTTAAATAGACAGGTTAGAGAAATACTTCTATCTATATATCTTTCTTTATTTGTACAACATACTTTGTAACTTAATGTTCTGATTTGTAATATTTTTTTTCATTTGCTAGGTATTTGAAGAACGAAGAGATGAGCGAAAAAGAGCATTAGAAGCTACAGACGAAATGGACCGAGGTCGGACTAAGAAAGTGAAGAAATTTCACCATTACATCCGCTTTAATAATAATAATAATAGGAATGGATACAATCCCTTTCAGGTAGTTGAGGAAATATATATGATTTTATAAAAAAATCGTATGTACATTAATAAAATATATCTTTCTATGACAGGAAAAGCAAAACAAACCTCATTGGGGAGGTGGAGGAAATTTTAAGTACTGTGGCGAGAGGCGTCCACATAACTTCAATAAACATCACAACAATAAGTACAAAAGATTCAACCGGTGAGTGTTGTAGTTCAAGCAAATGAAGAGTTGTATGATAGCCGATAAGTGTGTATTATAATAATGTTGTATTCGTTGTGCAGGTACGGCAATGGGCATCACTACCCGAGGCACCATTGACCCCGGCCTGCCCAAGCTATCTTAGCAGTGTATAGTATAGATAGCATTTTGGACTTTATTAGATGACGATGCAATAAGCCTTCATAGATAAATTTATAATCTTCCAAACATTGTTTTGCCGCCGCCGTTGCCGCAAGCTATTGTCCACAATCCAATTTAGTATTATTCCTTTTCAAGGAGGAAATATTATGGATAGTCAATGTTAATTAACTGCCAGTGACAGCCTTTATTGAAGAATTACTTATCATATTACCTAATTAATATAATAGATATAGTTGTTTATTACACTAAATGTGATTTTATTTTGTTGAATAAGCATTTCTTTTTGTTTTGTTGCGAATATTTTGTAAGCAACAACTAAATTGTATTACAATTAACTGAAGCACTTGCCCTACATCAAAAGTAATACCTTTCGCCAACTTACCTATAGAAATATAAAATACTATTTCGACATAGAAATTAGGTTTAATAGATTTATTTTTATTTATTTCTGAGTGGTGGAAATGGTTTTAAGTTAGTGCTCAAAAGTTACCTTTTTTGGGTAAATTCATGAACATTGTTTTATTTTTAAGTACTATCAGAAATAACACTGGTTACATGTTTACTTTTACGGATGTGCCGTTTCTTATGTCGAGACTGTACCTAGAGTTCCAAGTAAATGATTAAAATATGACTGAAATAGTACCTTATTGGGGTGTTGCTCGTAATTTTCAGTGTATGTACTCATAGAGTCTTATTACAGAACCCGTACGAAACAGTTACCCATCGGCCTCTAGAGGGAGGGCCCTTGGTTTATTAGAGCGGGCCCATTAGCTTCACATCAGTAGTGACAGAGATCTTACACTTTATATTCAACCAAAGTAGGATTGGTTGATTAACCACCTCTCCCCCAGAAGTCCATCGGTTACTGTTTCGACCAGGCACTGAATATTATTTAAATTCCTCCATTTGAAAAAGAAATTATGTAATAAATAAGAATCTAAAATAAGTTTACCAATATATACCTGTAACACTTATGCATACGTGAGATATTCTGTTATTCTTTACTGTAACTAATAAATAATATACATACAGGATGTCACATTGATATGTGTTTGACATTATTTATCGATATACACATTATAAGCACAATTATGACTGACTTGATTGTGATTAAAATTATAAAAAGGAAATTGAAATATGTTATCAAATAGATTCCACTGACCTAAATAAATATGCCGACGTCTTCCAAATGAAAGATGATAACTTCATATCAATGAGGCATCCTGTGTAAACTTGCTAAAGGTTGCATAATTTTGTATTCGAACACAAACAGATTCAATAGGTTATGGATGAAATGTATCTTCAGGATCACTATTAAGATTGAGTTTACGAATAATGCGAAAGTTACTTGATGTTGCGAATAGTTGGAATGTTTTATTAAACAGTTAGTACTCTGTTTATTTGTGCAAGATTGATAATAGCATGGTTTCCACTGCGCGCGGAACAAACTCATTATTGATTTCGTTTTATTTCCAACTAGCAGCGCTCCGCGGTTTTACCCGCGTTGTGCCCGTTCCCGTGGGAATTTCGGGAATTTTTTTACATAAAAACCTTCCTCTTGAATCACTCTACCTATTACAAAAAACCGCATCAAAATCCGTTGCGTAATTTTAAAGATTTAAGCATACAGACAGACAAACAGAAGACAAACAGACGCGACTTTGTTTTATACTATGTAATGATGAAGTGAGTGTACGATGTCACACTTATTTGCTTAGCGAGGCTGAATGGAAGTACACAAAGTATGATTATAGTCATTATGAGTCTGCTCTTCACGCGGTGGAAAGCGAGCTTTAACAGACAGTGGTGTACCTTTTGTGTGAACTGTAACTTATTTTCAATAGTGGTTGTGAAACGTTACACATACAGTATTTTTTTGTAGATAAAGTTACGCATGTTTTACAAAAGATTCAGAATGATTTAAGGAAACTTAATAAAGAAGTTAGCTGAACTATTAATTTACTTATAATTTGTTGTTTATCCTTATATGTTGTTTATTTATTAAGGTAGTCGATTATTTTAGTCATTTATTTTAGGCTAAATGAAGTTTCCGCAAATTTTAGTGTTCAACTCAAAATGAAATAAAACATTAGAATAGATTTGTTCTCGGAAGAAGTTTATTACTTCATAGAATTGTATCTTGTTATTTTTTCAGGATGGCAGCTGAATAATAAATTAGCAACCATGCGGTCAAATCCTGTCGTTTATATTTAACAACTTTATACGAACACAGAAACGTATCAGTCTACTTATTTCAATAGATCCACGTAAAACTTTTTAATTTCCGACACGTAACTAAAACAAAGTAATCTTACAATTTCTGACACATAACTAAGACAGAGTAATCTTACAAAATACATAATAATCAACTGACAGTAAAACATAACACTGCTACCAAGTTTAATTTAAAGATTAATGCAAATCCCTATTATACATGGCAAATTCAACATTTATCCGAAAACATTATTGTACAATTTTGTGTTTTTCTACATTGAAAACACGATAATTAGTAGTAAATTTCAGCAACCATGCTAGAATATTCAACTCATTACTTCCTAAAGCCTTCTGTCACATAAAAATAGGAACATAGATACGAGTATTTACAAGTTGTAGGTAACTGCACTCTATCTTTACATTTGTTTATTTGGAGCTATTCCATTCCTTGGCGATTACAATATGATTAAAGCTATATCTACATACATGTAAAAAATGCAGTTTAGAGCCGCTTTTTCATGATTAATGCTCTAATAAACATAACCGAATTGCTCTCTCTCTATAACTGAATAAAAGAGCGAGCAACCAATATGCTCGCAACACTATATATGAAAACGCAGCATTAGAGGAAGCTCAGTCTTATGTCTAAATACCATTTATCATATTTTATTAAGTCTTATTCAAGAATTGTAAGATTTCATCTGAATTCACTGCCCCCGATGAAATCGGTTGGCAAAACTTATTTGGATAATTTTTATACATATTTCTTCTCTGTGCGTCTTCGACTAGCGTCCGCCATTGGTCATTTTTCTGCAATAAAAAAAACAGTTTTGGATAAATCTGGCAAATAAATATGTATGAGGCGCAATAAAATGAAAACCACCTCGCCAAAGCCTCATCAGATTGTACTTGTTAGTGATCAACCTAGGTACAGTCATGTGCAATGAAATGTATACACGGGCAGATTTGCAAATAAATGTATACTCTGAAAATTTCAAAAACATATAGCCACTTGACAATTCATACTTTATAACCACCCGAGTTTTTCTCAATAATGTATACATTTTTGGCAAAAATATGGACACAGGTTCTTTTTCAGATATTTGTATACACGATCACATGCAAAAATATGTATCCATTATGAATTACAATAATATGCAAACGATATTATTTCATAACGATGTAAACAATAGTATTTCATTATAATGAAACATTCATTTTTGTCTTTTAAATATAGTTAAGAAGGTGCGTTCAAAATAGCCTCTTTGGGGTTGCCCCAAAGAGGCTGAGAAACTGAAAAAAAATATGACTTTGATTTTGATAGTTTATAATAATTCTTTTGTTTTTATTGTGAAGGAACTTCGTTCCAATATTGTTTACATGAATTGGAAAATTAAATTTGTGTACATATTATTGATATTAATACCGATTTGTCAAAATAGTGAAAACTGCTACAGTTTCTTAAGTGTATACATTATAATGAAATACTATTGTTTACATCGTTATGAAATAATATCGTTTACATATTATTGTAATTCATAATGGATACATATTTTTGCATGTGATCGTGTATACAAATATCTGAAAAAAACCTGTGTCCATATTTTTCCCAAAAATGTATACATTATTGTGAGAAACTCGGGTGGTTATATAGTATGAATTGTTAAGTGGCTATATGTTTTTGAAATTTTCAGAGTATACATTTATTTGCAAATCTGCCCGTGTATACATTTCATTGCACATGACTGTACGGTACCGGTAGGTTTCTAACCATACTAGCAGTGCTCACGGTTTCTCCCGGTGATACCCATTACGGGATGAAAAGTAGGATCTCTGCCGAAAATGGGCATAATTTAGATTCGATAAGTAGTTTTTGCGTAAATATACATCTCACAAACTTTCGCTCTTTTAATTAGTAGGTAAAAGCTCTCGGCAAGGTGTAACTGGCACAGTTTCCATTATCGACCCTCTTGCAAGTAGTGGGTATCGCAGGCCTAGTCTAGGTGATTGCGAGTACAAGTAGGTGCTGACCAGGAGCGCGTGCGGGTTGAGGCAGACGAGCAGGCAGTGCTTGGCGCGCGTCAGCATGACGTTCATGCGGCCCGCGTCGGACAGGAAGCCGAGCCCGCGGCTGCGCGCCAGCGACACCACCACCACGTCGCGCTCCTGCCCCTGGAAGCTGTCCACCGTGTTCACCTCCACGCCGGCCTCCTCCCTGCGCACACCATCACAATATTTTTGTTATTTTTAAGGAAACACGGTTAGTGGTATGGTAAGAATGGAATTAAATGATTAAATAGTATTCCTCGTATAATCTTATACCTTAAATAATAATCTTAAAAAGTTCGGACCAAGTGCTGCGTAAAATACATCGTAGTTAAAAAAAATAAGTTCTGTTTCTGCGGGTTTGACTTAAGACTTCAATAACGCACAGTGCAAACATGTTTATAAACCGGCCTCTGCCTACCATCTTCCTTATCAGGTTGAGAAGAGTAGCCGTCGCTAACTGATTATGTAATTGTAAATGAAACTTACGAATTTTGTAGAATCTTGAGGTATTTCTTGATAAGTTCTTTATGCGCATTGTACGGAGTGATGACTGCCAAAGACAATGATCGTGACCGCAGCGCCGACGCCAGCGCCACCACCAGCCGCGACACGCCACACGCTTCTATTTCATTCGCTCCCGATATTCCTGAAATAATATGAATTACTCAATTATCGCTCAATCGTCATGCGATGACGATCGTTTAAAAAAGCCTTACGATCTATGAACGTCGGCGTATTCGCCGTGGTTTTCGGGCATGCATCATAGAAAATTCGCGGGATCGGCGCTAGCATCCTCTGGATGCCAGCACGATGAACGGGGTGATATTAGACGTTCATGCACGTCATGATCACCGACGATAGTGGAAGGAGTGATATGCAGTACCTTGTCCCCTGTCCCCGCTGGCGAGCGCGAGGATGGCGTAGGGCGGCGCGGGCAGCGCGGGGCGCGGCGGCGCGCGCGTGGCCACGCGGCCGTCGTAGAAGGCGCGGTTGGGGTAGTCGGCCACGTGCGGGTGCATGCGGTACTGCTCGTCCAGCAGCACGGCGCCGCCGCCGCCGCCGCCGCCGCCGCCGCCGCCGCCGCCGCCGCCGCCGCCGCCGCCGCCGCCGCCGCCGCCGCCGCTCAGGCGCGAGAACAGGCTGCCGCCCAGCCCGTGCAGCCGCGCGCGCTGCAACACACGGCCCGCCACTCAACGAACACGAACAACACCCACCGGGGACCGCTAACTGCTAATACAGACTGAGTGCTACGCAACAATTAATGTCTTTTAAAGTGATACCAAGCGCGACCCTGCGATTGTAGTCCCTTGGCTCAATTGCCCCTTATAAATTCTGGTTCATCTTTTACCTGTGAGCAGATGTATCCAGGCAGCTGTTGAGGGTCGCCGATCAGTGTCATTCGCGTCACGTCGAGCGTCAAAGGAATCAACGTCTCCGGTTCGATCGCTTGTCCCGCCTCGTCCACTATACATAGAGCTATTCTTCGTTTTAACCTGAAAAGACAAACTGAAGACTAAGAAGGAGCTAAAGAGCTGAACGTCTTAAAAAGAGTTGAAGCGAATTGCCAAGTATAGAGAAATCCACCGAGAATAGCCCAGCTCTTAAGTTTAAGAAAATTATCTCTATACAGGTAATTATATAACAATATTTTTTTTATCCCGAAATTACCATTAAACTGCTAGAAAAGTACAGTGAGTTACATTATAGATTGAAGTTTACCCTCTCATCTTGTGATTCAAAGCACTGGATAGCGTAGTGACCACGATGTCAGCGCCCTCTATGATCCGTTTCTCGGCGCCGATCAGCTGATCCGGACGCAGATCTTCGTTCGATCTGCCCCCACCAGACCTTAGCTGAAGAAGTAATATATCAACTTAATTATGATTGTAGCATGATTCGTATATAGTTACAAAGCAAGATTGGTAAATTTTAATGAATGGACTGCCATGGCGATTACCGTCAATGAACGTGTGAAAAACCGAAATCAATCAATGTCTTTTTATCGTATTTATACTAAAATTTCAAAACGGATACAGCGGAGACTAGTTTCCTTGCAGTCTTATTCACTTCATACTATGAAATATGAGGATGAAAAAATAACCTTGAGCATAAACCTACCAGCGCTATTTTTTTGTTGACCTCCCCAACTCGCCCTTGGCAGTAGGCCACGCGGGCGGGGTCGGTCGCATCTTGTGCTAGTGTCTTCCACATGTTGATTTTGGCTTCCAAATGTGTTATCTGTAATAAAGTATGGCTCAAGTTAATAATAAAATAACGATTGATGATATGCTATAGTTACCTATCGATACATTAATATGTAAAGGAAACATCTTTGTATCCTTACTTTCGGTAACGTACAGTACGGTACGTAGTGAAAAAATATGTATTATCTCTTATTCCAATAACAATCTTATTTTATTTATGAGCCTTTATAAAAAATGTTACATGAGTCAGATTAAAGAAAAAGTGTCTGTCATGTCTTATAGAGATGTGAAGGAACTTGCACTGAATAGGAATAGATGGAGAAGTCTGCATCGGACTCACCGACAAGAGCCTTGCTCTTAAATTTATGATGATGATAAAAAATGTATTTATTGTATGAAAATATGCTTAAACGATGAACTATGGTCGAATTTGGACAATGAGGTGATCGTAAAATTCCCTTGGGAACAAGTACAAGGCGGGTAAGACCGCGGGGCGCGGCTGGTAGTGTCCAAAGGCACCTCTTGTTGCGTGGCGGCGCGCGCGGCGGGCGGCGCGTCGCGGCGCTCGCCCGCGTCGCGCGCCGCCAGCTGCTGCGACGACACGTCGCGCGCGCGCGCGTGCATCGCCTCCGCGCGCCCCACGCGCACCATGCGGAACCGCTCGTCTGCACACACACACACACACACACACACATTACTACTGTTTTATTCAATGTTGGAACCCGACATGGTTTAAAAAAAAACTGAGTGGAACTCCGTGCCAATGGAACACCGTCTACACAGTTTTACTAAAAAAATATTGTATGTGTTGTAACCTTCAGCGATTTTTCATTGAATAATAAGTAAGCATCTTTTAAACAAGAAATAAAAACTAAATTAAAGTTGGTCCTTTCGTTTGCAAGCTACGATGCCACAACCGCGTCAAACTTGTACCCAGTGGTCAATTTTTGCGTCGAGGGTTAAAAAGTTTTAAAATATGTGAACCCGTCACTAGAACTTACTCTTCGGCAAGCTCTGTCTGATATTGAGTAATCTGATGACTAGTTCGTCGACGGCGGCGTTGCTCGTGGCACATATCAGTATTTTCCCTCTGTTTTGGTGCCTTTTACTGTTCTCATCGTAGAAATATGACATAACTATTGCACAAATGACGCTGGACTTGCCTGCAATAAATAATATGGGTATTACATACGAGAAACTACGATCTTAAGGAAAAGAAAGACAAGTTGTGGCAAAAGAAAGACAAGACACAAAGTGGTTAAAGAGCTTTGCCCGGCAGTAGGATGAAATGGGATACCGTAAGACAATGGAGAAAATGTTGTTTTGACACAATTAGACCAAAATAAAGTGCAGAAAGCATGTCAACAGTCAAGTGAAGTTGGTCATGCGAAACATGTATGCAGCTGTTTATATGAGATCCAAAGCGCTCAAAAAGGCACTTATATTATGCGGAACATAAACCTCTATTGTTTTAGGTAGACATTTCTGTTGGCTGCTACTTACCGGTGCCAGGAGGACCTTTCACCATCTGTATACTTGGTTTGTCGCCGAGAGCTGCATTCACTGACAACGAAACTGCCAATTGCTGACTACGATTCAAAGTTCTGTTCCACTGAAATACACAAATTGTAAACTTAATATTTTTAATCCCCTATCCTTCTCAAATAGTCAACATTATTAATTAAAGTGAATTTGAAAGTATGTATTCCTAGTTGATGAGTTACCCGTCATACGACACCACATCAAAAGCTTAAACAAATTATTTATATACACAATATGTTTAATTTTAAAGTAAGTACTGTGTCTTACCGGCTTTTTGGTTTCTGCACCTACTGCAGTGTGTGTTGGGAAGTGACTGGGCTCAGGCTTCAATATAGTTTCACAAAGAGGAGACTTAGCTAGATATTCCATCGCCTCAAACAAATTCAACTCTTTGCTTATGTAAGCCAATGATCTCCCCACAATTTCTTCACCTAGATGTAAGGATTTCATCTTCTCTGTATATGTGGCTTGCAATGATATACTATAAAATGAATATTTGTTATCTGGAAATAAAAAAATGTGTTATTTAAAATCAATTGTGTATCACATAGACTTGGACTCGTAAATAATACTTACTAGGTGGAGAGGGGAGAGTCCTAATATTATGGACGTAAAAAAATCGAGAATTCATATTGCCGGGTCCAAAGGTTGCGACCATTATTTCTCCTACTCTCGGCATATTCTTAGTTTCATGTGATAACATTGAAACTGTAAAAAAAAGAAAAATAAATACCTCTTTACCAAATATTTGTCTTTAATGGAAGTTAATTATAAGGAACGACCATCATCTAAATAAAATTATAGTTTAAAAAAACTAAAAAAACACGCTTTTATTGCAAATTGAACTAAAAACTAGAAAATAATTTTTCTCCTCAAATCAAAATTATAATAAAATTTAAGTTGTAACACAATGATTTAATTCAGAGTAAAAAGCGTGGGGTGCATTTTAATGTAGTTCATAACTATCCTCTCATAGATAGTTACCAATGATGATTGTAATATTTAAAAATATTAAGCACCCCACGCTTTTTTACTCTGAATTAAATCATTGTGTTACAACTTAAATTTTATTATAATTTTGATTTGAGGAGAAAAATTATTTTCTAGTTTTTAGTTCAATTTGCAATAAAAGCGTGTTTTTTTAGTTTTTTTAAACTATAATTTTATTTTTTATTTTTTAGTAAGCATAACATTATATGCAACTTTTCATCCCGTAATTCCCACGGGAACGGGCCCATCACGGGAAAACCACGGGACGCTGTTAGTGTCTAGTACCATTTAGTAAAATAAAACAGAACTCCCGTTCCGTCCCACAGCGAGCGCCCGTTGATGTCTTTTATATGAAGTAATATTTTTTTAGTAAATCTGGCAAATCCATTAAGGATAACGGGAAACTGTTATTAAATTATTGCATTGTCATCGGTCCTTGATACATATGCAAAGTTTCAAATTAATCAGACTTCTGGAAGTTGGTGAAAATGATGTTCAAAGATTTCATTACATACGTACATACATACATACAGGCCAAGCTAATAAAAGCGTGTTAAAAAACAGGAAAGATAATTAAAAACAGAGTCCAGAGCATCATTTGAATCAATTTAAGATGCTCATACTAAATATAATACTTCTTACCATCAACGCTGAGATTAAACAACTCGTAGCTTCGTTCCTGTGAAGGGATGGGAGGCAGCGATCGGATCCTCATTTGAATTCCATTACCACCACTCTGATTCTTCAGTTTCATATGAGCAACAGATAAACATTCCCAAATCTCCATAAGGAGTAAGTCTCCTACTAATCTAAAAGTAGTAAAGGTATTTCATAATATTAATTGTTTCAATATGGTCAAGTTCTGTTTTCTCAAGTATAGGAAACTAGCTGTGCCCCGCGGTGTTACCCGCATTGTACTCGTTCCCGCGGGAATTTCGGGATAAAATATATGCCATGTGTTATTTTGATGTAGAACCTATATAACTGTAAAGTTACATCCAAATCCTTCTGACAGTTTTTTCGTGAAAGAGTAACAAGCATACATACACCTCACTTTCACATATATAATAAGGATTAGTAGGATTGAACAATAATACTAACTGTATATATGAATGATGATTAACAAACGAATGAAACACCGTCATTGGTGGGTTGTTGTGGCCCAGTATTGGTGGTGGTTCATTGTTGTTTATCTGTTCATCGAGCCAGTGAGGATTCCACCTTAGGATTTTCATCAACGTAATCTTTTCTAATGAAAACACCGGTATTTGCCTGATATCAACAAGACTTGTCTTAGCTAAGCTTGTCCTCTTCATTTTATTGCCCGGTTCAATTTCAAATTCATAAATTTCAGGTTTGTTTTCTGAGAATCTCACTTTCTTCTTGGGTTTTTTAGAGGGCAACGGTTCCACCATTGAGATAGGTTTCCCTGATACCTTGGTACTTTCTGCTATCGGTTTCAAATTTTTCAAAGGTACTCTCAACTCTTGATTAGATATGGCACTATTATCTTCAATTTCTTTGGTTTCACATGGTCTATGTTGAGTGCGCTTTTTATTCTCAATATTATCCTTAGGTGTGGACTCCTTGTCTGCAGGCTGGGTACTAGCTTTTTCTTGTTTATCTTTTGCTTCCTTTTTCCTTCTAGTTGGTTTCACAACTTGAACTGCATTTGTCAAAAATGCTCCTCTGTTAGTGGCAGTCATTTTAACTTTAGCTGTGGGCTTGACTGCTGCGATTGATGTGTCTTTAGAAATATCAGACTCTTTATCTTTTGTGGCTATTTCTTTTAATTTTTTCTTTCTTTCTTCCTTTTGCGAATTTGATATCCTTTTATGTGATGATTGTTTTGTTACCTTCTTGCTATGCTTTGATGATTTTTTTCTACCTAAAACAGATAACATTTTAGATGAAAGGTTTTTTTCTCATGATTGAATAAGAAGTTATGATGTCTGAAACAAAAATATACTTACTGTCTGAGTCTGATTGTTTTACTTTGCTTCTATACTTCTGCTGTACAAGTGGTTCGATAAGCTGAGCTTTCTTTCCAACACTTTCAACAGGGACAGGTTCCAGAGCCTTCTCAACTGTAACAGTTGTTTTTGAGCTGGACCCATCAACAACATCTTGTCCTACGTCATTAGTTATTGGAAACAGTTCCAACTCTGGTGATTTGGCTTCACTTCTGTAGTCATCATTATCTGGTGGATGCTCTGGTATTTGAATGAGATCATCTACATCTTCCTCTTCTGTATTGTCTGGCTCATTGAAACTGATGTTTGGGAAGTAGCCTTCCATCTGACTGTATGAACTGTCCTCATTCTGCTCTTCAACCTCTATGGGAATCTTTGAGAAGGCTTTGCCGGGGGAGTTCTGTGACAGCCTCATGTACCACTGCTCTGACTCAATATCACTGTCACTGTCAAGGTTGATCGGCTCATTATCTTCGTAATTCATGTACTCTTGTTTCACATTAAAAGCTTCATATTCAAACAAATCATCATCTTCCATTTTAATTTGATCTTTATATGATATTTTAGGAGATTCTTCCTCAATGGACTCTAGTTTCACTTTAGGGTCTTTATTTTCTATTTGTTTATTGTCTTCAGTCTCACTATCAGACAGCAAGTTAACAATTTCTTCATTGGGCTTAGATTTTTTTTCTTGTTTAATTTCTATCACATCTTGTTTTCTTTTCAAAGATAATTGTTTCCCGAGTAAAGGTGATGTTTTATTTTTACTAATTGGTGATTTGTCGTCTCTAGGAGCTGGTATGTTATCCAAGGCAGCTATATTCCTTTCTATTTCATCATAATCAGTTTCAGTTTGGAATTGAAGCCTATTAATGATAGATGGCATGTTGTTGAATCTGAATAATTTGAAAACATATTTTTCTGTATCATTGATATCAACGAGGGGCACTCCTACTGTCCATCCAATGCCAATGATGTCTAACTCGTCTAAAACATAAGGGATTTCTGGGGGTATTTTCTTGAGTCCAACATACACACCATTGACACTCTGTAAATAAAACAATTAAGTAAAAAAAACATTTGTTTATTATGATTGAACATATTGAAGTATTAGCCTGTTGGGCAAATGCCTCTCGTCTCACTGAAGATATCAGTACAGTGAGGAGGTTTCAGGCGTAATCACCACGCTTGCCTAATGCGGGCTGGTGATCTCAAACCCGAGCCATGTTTGAAAAGTAGGAAACATGTTTTCGCTCGACCTGGGAATTGAACCCGGGACCTCAGTCTTGGCAGGCGAGTGCACATACCACTAGACCGAGGCGTTGAAGTATCATTACAATTTTAATGTTGAAAATAAATGAAATTAAATGTTTAATAATTATTTAATTGTTAACCACTTATTAGTTATAGTTAGTAAGAAAGTATGAACTACATTAATGTCGTAATTATAAATGAAGAGGTTAGTATGGATGTGTAGTATGTTCCTATTACTTTATGTTAAAACAGCTGCAAGGATTAGGCGCTAATGAGGCAAACTGTTTGTTTATAACCTGGAATACATATTATGGTATTATTCCAAGTGGAAACAGCTTGCAGAGCTGCATCATGCATACAACAATAATGCAGATACGTAATATTCATACCTTTAGATCTGTAATGACTATGTCATCCTTTCGCACCCTTATAACACAGTGATTCCTTGAAATGTTAATGCTTGTTAGTGTTATAGTGTTATTCAGACCGCGTCCAACAGTGACTTCTTCACCTTCAGTTAGTATAAATTCTTCTTTTCCAAAAGTTTGCCGGGCTAATTTCCACTTCGACATTGTTACAACTATTGTTCAGAAATATACCTAGTGTTGAATAATGGTTTTGGTGGTTATTTTACACACAGAAGTATCAACACGAAATCAAAGGCCGGCTAATAGTTCACATGAGTGTAAACTGACAAAAGTTCTGCCTGTTTTTCTGTACGTTTTCAAGTATAAGCGGTTAACATTTTGAACACTTATTTTTAACACTCACAGTCCTATATCAAAAAATCAACATTTTATTTTCAAATGTTCAACAACCAACACAGATTCAACATTCAACAAACAATCTACGAACAAACACAGCGAACAAACAAACACAACAAAGCACAGACAAAGTACAAAGCACAGTACAAAGTGACAGCAGCAGCAAGAGCACAGAGTCGATTCGAACGAAAGAAAAAAAAATGTTTCTATCCATTGAGCTAAAAGTATGTACTTAAATCTCAATGTTTCTATCATGGATTTAATATACAAACTGGATTGCGTACTACTAATAATATATTTTTAGAGAATATTAAACTCTGAAATATCACTACATAGTATAAAATAAAGTCGTCTCTGTTTCGTGTTTGTTTGTCTGTATGCTTAAATCTTTAAAATTACTCAACGGATTTTGATGCGGTTTTTAAGCTATTGCATAGCTTCTATCGCGGGCCTTGAGCGCGGGGACCAAATCCAAAAATTCCGTAACGAAAAAACCTCACGCTTACCCGATCCGACGGGAAGGAGGTGTGGCTTGAAGGCCGTGCATCGTCTAACGTCGTTTCAGTTCGGCAGTCTTCGACACGGCGTTGTATGCGATTGTGCGTTGGGGGTGAGAGAGGGGGTGAGAGAGGGTGGTGAGAGAGGGGGTGAGAGAGGGTGGTGAGAGAGGGGGGTGAGAGAGGGGTGAGAGAGGGGGGTGAGAGAGGGGTGAGAGAGGGGGGTGAGAGAGGGGGGTGAGAGAGGGGGGTGAGAGAGGGGGGTGAGAGAGGGGGGTGAGAGAGGGTGGTGAGAGAGGGGGGTGAGAGAGGGGTGAGAGACGGGGAGAGAGGGGGGTGAGAGAGGGGGTGAGAGAGGGGTGAGAGAGGGTGGTGAGAGAGGGGGGTGAGAGAGGGTGGTGAGAGAGGGTGGTGAGAGAGGGTGCTGAGAGAGGGGGGTGAGAGAGGGGGGTGAGAGAGGGGTGAGAGAGGGGGGTGAGAGAGGGGGTGAGAGAGGGTGGTGAGAGAGGGGCGTGAGAGAGGGGCGTGAGAGAGGGGGGTAAGAGAGGGGTTAAGAGAGGGGGTGAGAGAGGGGGTGAGAGAGGGGGGTAAGAGAGGGGGTGAGAGAGGGGGTGAGAGAGGGGGGTGAGAGAGGGGTTGAGAGAGGGGGTGAGAGAGGGGGTGAGAGAGGGGGGTGAGAGAGGGGTTGAGAGAGGGGTGAGAGAGGGGTGAGAGAGGGTGGTGAGAGAGGGGGGTGAGAGATGGGTGAGAGAGGGGGGTGAGAGAGGGGGGTGAGAGAGGGGGGTGAGAGAGGGTGGTGAGAGAGGGTGGTGAGAGAGGGTGGTGAGAGAGGGGGGTGAGAGAGGGTGAGAGAGGGGGGTGAGAGAGGGTGGTGAGAGGGGGGTGAGAGAGGGTGGTGAGAGGGGGTGAGAGAGGGGGGTGAGAGAGGGTGGTGAGAGAGGGGGGTGAGAGAGGGTGGTGAGAGAGGGTGGTGAGGGAGGGGGGTGAGAGAGGGGTGAGAGAGGGGGTGAGAGAGGGGGTGAGAGAGGGGGGTAATAGAGGGGGGTGAGAGAGGGGGTGAGAGGGAGGGGGTGAGAGAGGGGGTGAGAGGGAGGGGATGAGAGAGGGGGTGAGAGAGGGGGTGAGAGAGAGGAGGCGGGAGGAGTGAGAGAGAGGAGGCGGGTGGGGTGAGAGAGAAGAGATATCAAATATATCAAATATAATTGCATAAGTTGATACAAAATGCTATGCAATAGCTTCACCGCGGCAGTCCCCGAGTGCCACACGTCTTTTTTTGTAATAGGTAGAGTGATGCAAGAGAAAGGTTTTTATGTAAAAAAAATCCCGAAATTCCCACGGGAACGCGCACAACGCGGGTTTATGTAACCCAAGGTATGAAAAACATGCCTAAAAAAATTGGTTATTGGCGTGCGCTACTAAATCTATTGATGATACACAAAAACAATGTTCTACACAATCAAAGTACATATCATTGCAAACAAATAAGTTCGCGAGGGCATATGTCTAACTATTATAGTTAAGCCACAATAACCGTTTTTAGTTTAAATTAATTAGTTAAAAAAGGAGTGAAATTTTAAGTTGATGATATTCATATGATGATATGAATCTACATCAAAATAAATGGCTCTACAATCAAGGTTAATTATGTTATTTTGTATACCTCTTTAAATTATTAAAATCGGACAGTTAGTTTCAGAGTTATGATGAGAAATATCACTACATAGTATAAAATAAAGTCGTCTCTGTTTCGTGTCTGTTTGTCTGTATGCTTAAATCTTTAAAATTACGCAACGGATTTTGATGCGGTTTTTTGTAATAGGTAGAGTGATTCAAGAGGAAGGTTTTTATGTAAAAAAATTCCCGAAATTCCCACGGGAACGGGCACAACGCGGGTAAAACCGCGGGGCGCTGCTTACAAAATAATAATGCTCGATGGCGGGTCTCTTATGGCTACTTACTGTTTCGTGCGGTCAAAGCGCGCGGGGATATACCTACCTACGAACTACGAACGACGAAGACGTGCTATGTAGGTATTATCCCGAATTCTTCCTCACATGAAATCTTGATTGTGTATACATATATACCTACTCGCGCGAGACATGTTATATTTTATCCCCAATTTCCCACTTGAAATTTTGATTGTGTATATTCCTGCGGGAGACACGCAATGTTTTATCCCGATTTTCCTACATGAAATCTTGATTACCCGAAGCGAAGCGAGGGCGGGTCGCTAGTATATGATATAAGATAGTGATGTCTTAATTTTAATTAAATGAACCAAAGAGTGAAAACAAACCGTCTCGCTCGGATGAGAGGCATTAGGCGCGTCGCTAACAGAACAAGAGTCGAGGCGGGCGGCGGCGGGGCGCGGGTGCGGCGCGGGCGCAACGCGCGCGCGCCTCTTCTAAGAATCTCTTTGTTTTCCATTGTGTTTTATGTAACTGCGCTAACAGAACAAGAGTCGAGGCGGCGGCGGGGCGCGGGCGCGGCGCGCGCCCTCGCCTCGACGCTTGGTCGCCCGTCCGCCATTTTGTTTCTATCAGAGGAGCGTTTACACCGACTCGCACTCGCCCGGTTTTATATGAAATTTGGTATTTCGATAGTATACTCTCTCATAACTTGGTAAATAAGTACTTACCATAAGTAGGTAGATTTTATCCGAGTAGGTACTACGCGAGCGAAGCCGTGAACAGAAGATAAAAAGTAGTTAGTTATAACTTTTAATGGTAATCTTAATTGGATATAATTGCAATTCGCGTGTCCATCTAAACGCACAGCCGCTTTTTGTATAAGCGCAAGCACGTCTTCATCTTTCGAAGACGACATGTTGAATACATTCAAACGAGGCATAAACGCCGCTGCCTCGACGCTTCGAAATTCGCCGCTTCGCCCGCGCCGCGCCGCCGCCCCGGCGCCGCGCCGCCTCGACTTTGCTGTTAGCGACCTGCCTTAGAGAGCCCCGTGTCCCGCTCGCACAGTTGCCACCAAAAGTAAAATCACGAAGCAGTAGAATTTATTTTTTAAAACCTAAATGCTATAATTGTACAACAGTTTACCAAGTTTTGCTAGTTTGCAATATGTACTTAGTACTTACATATTGTAAATTTATGAACTTTTGTTTATATAGGTAGGTTTTATATATTTTAAATATGGAGGAACCAATAAAATATAGATTTGTTTGAGCAATTGGTAAGCATTTTGCTTTTTGTTTTGGCATTCCTCAAACCGACCTATGTAATTTTATCATTGGATTTCTTATGATATTTTTATTAAAATCGAATACAGTAAAAATATTGTGATGATGGTAAAAAAGTGTAGCGTAAAAGGTTGCATAGCTCTTGCTTCTAAGAGCTTTGCAAACTGTAAAAAGGCTATGTTTCTAATATTTTAGCTACCAAACATTGCCTGAGAAATTTTTAGTTACAATACATTAGTAGATATCATTTGAATAATATAATTTCAATGTCCTAACCTATTTTACCTAAAGTGAAATATTGTAATTTCTTTGTAAATTAACCATATTCATCCAAGATTACAGTTTTAGTTTGGCGTCTTATGTAACTTTTTTAAAAATTAACCTTTGATATACTTAGCAATGAACCCACCCAATTATGATTTAAAGTGAAAAATGATAGTGGGCTTAGTTTTTGTTTATTGACCGTTTTATAAACCCAACTGTTGAACTACAATTTAAGTTCTGTCCTAAAAGTATTTGGTCACCCCACTAATTAGAAAGGGATGCAGGGCTGCCATGACATCCTTGTCATAGACGTTTTATCGACAAGTTCGCAGTCCAGTTTGAATATAAAGTCCTTGGTTTTTATCACAGAACATAGAATCACGCGCGTGATGATTCTTTGCTCTGTGGCTTTTATCTACGGATAATAGCAGCGCCCCACGGTTTTACCCGCGTTGTACCGTCGTTCCCCTGGAAATTTCAGGATGAAGAGTAGCCTATAACCTTCCCATTAAATGGGGCTATCCATTACAAAAAGATTTTTTCAAATAGGACCAGTAGTTCCTGAGATTAGCGCGTTCAAACAAACAAACAAACTCTGCATTTTTTTAATATTAGTATAGACTAGCAGTGCCCCGCGGTTTTACCCGCGTTGTACCCGTTCCCGAGGGAATTTCAGAATGAAAAGTAGCCTATAACCTTTCCGTTGAATGTGGCTATCTATTACAAAAATATTTTTTTTAAATCGGATCAGTAGTTTCTGAGATTAGCGTGTTCAAAATGTATTAGTACACTGTACAGTTAAGATACCTATTAGCTCAAAAGTTTCAAAGAAGGATCTATTACAACGCCGTAATCACGTATACGAGCTTATGTATACGAAAAGTAAGACAGATTGCTAAACAAAATAAATCAAGCTGCAATCAAATTTAATATGTAATTTGAAGTAACCCTTTATTTTAAAAATGATGAAAATTGGACAAAGTTTAGGAGCAAAGACAAGTATCGCAATTTTACATATTTTAAACTAACGTGAAATATTGATTAACTGATGTCAGTAATTCTATGTCCATGGTACCTATCTACAGGGTGTAATCGTTAAGTGTGCACAGGCGATTATTCCGTAACTATTGCAGATATCAAAAAACTTTAAACTGATATCAAAAGTACTTTACCTAATGAGTAAAATGACATTAATAACTTTTTTAAAATATCAAATTGTTATCCAACTTACGTAAATACGTACCAGAAGGAACTTCTCTATCTGGGTACTCTCTTCTGTAGGCGATAATGGCCGCCCTATTGTTACAATCATGTTTGTAGTACATTTTTAACATGTCCCTCTTTTCTGTATTGGAATATGCCATTTTTCAATCAATAAATGCAACAATCACGATTATTAACGCAAATTGAAAAATACAATAAATTGGCGGGAACGAGAACCCGCGATAAAGAATTTGAATTTAGAACGAACACCAATGAGTATCTTTCTTTTTGTTTTTATTTAGTATGTTGCTTTTCAGCTAGTTCAAATCAATACAATATTGAAACAAGGTTTATTATAAATTTGAAGTGGTAAGATAATTAATCTACACGTGTATCTACTTGAAATTCATTAATACCTTCATATCGTACATAATTATAAAATGACAAGGGTAAAATGAGTAGGTACTATTCCACTTAAAATAAGGAAACTAAAACCTTTCTACTATCTCATACTAAATGTATGGGAGTGATTAATGTATTTTTTTTGGATATTTCTCGTTTTATTTTTAAAAAGTTATTAATGTCATTTTACTCATTAGGTAAAGTACTTTCGATATCAGTTTAAAGTTTTTTGATATCTGCAATAGTTACGGAATAATCGCCTGTGCACACTTAACGATTACACCCTGTATACTAATCCAAGCGGTCACGTCGAGTTCGTCAAGTTTAGCAACCTAGCACCAAAGCGGCATGGTCGCATCCTATCGTACTAAAATTATATATGCGAAAGTTTGTGAGGATGGATGTATGGGCAAACTATTTAGTAATCTGTGGTATGGGTGCATGTGTGTATGTTTGTTACTCTTTCACGAAAAATCTTTAAATGGGTTAAATATAGGTTATCATCAGAATAACACATGGGATACATTTTATCCCGAAATTCCCGCGGGAACGGGTACAACGCAGGCAACACCGCGGGGCGCGGCTAGTTGAGTTATATGTACTAACGTAAGTATATATTTATAACTCAATGCACGGCCGTCGATCCTTTTCTCGAGACAGTTCAGGCCATTTTTAATCCCGGCGGCATTGCATTTTTAGCGATACTCGTTGTCGTCGTCGAACGTCGTTTAAGACACCTATTGAGATAACTAATCGGGGGAGGGGGTGAGTGGGCACTATTAATGTATTGCAGATGTTCTATTTATTGTAGTTGATTAATTGCAGTGCTTTTGTGAACTATGTTTTTCCCGCACCACTGTAGTAAGTTGCAGCCTCCGTCCGCGCGGTCGGTTGACACTTTGACTATGGTCATCTTTTGAGCCATTTGTGTGGAGCGTGAATGGATTCATATCATTGTTTTCAAATTTACAATGTTTTACTTTATTTATTGTGTTGGATGGTTTTTTAATTGTTATTTCTTAATTTCTAATCTAACATCGGGTATGTTTGATTATTTTGATACTCACAGAAGGTACTCAGGTAAATAATAGCAAATTAAATACTTCTTACTTCACTTATATTATTTCATCTCAGAATACTCGTACGTACCTGAGTACGTACTCGTATGTAGAATCGCTATCAATAATGTAAGCTAATATATTTTTGTTAATAAAAAATCTTAGGTTAGGTAGGTACACCTATTTTGATATTAAGACCATGTAAAACAATTACAGGTGAATTACAGAAATGTTGCGTTGCGCAGAGAAAGGTCTGGGCGGGCGGGCGGCGCGGGGTGGGCGGGAGCGGGCGCAAATAGCGGCAGCGCGCGGCGGGCGGCTCGGCAGTCCGCGCCCGCGCGCTCCTGTTGCCGCCGCCTGCCAGCCCGCGGCCCGACCGATCACACGTCACTCCGCCATTCATACATTCGACTACCTACTTAACAACCCCTAACGGGCACAATTTTTCCGCGGTTGTGACTATATTCTTGTGCGGCAAAGCTGTGAATCCTCTACATCGATCTGGTGTCAATAGGGCCGCTCAGATAGAGGAGCCGGTCTTTGGATCCTGACTCCAGGAACCACTAGAAGATCACAACCTTTTCACCACATTGGCAACTTTACACGGCGGGGTAAACATTGTGAGCATTCATTCAATATTTTAAAGATAGGTAGATATCTATTTATGTTTAGGTACTTTGTCTTTGTATTATAAATAATTGATAGGTGTAGGGTCTCTTAATCAATGCATAGGTATACTTCCTATATCAAAATCCTAACTTGGGTTGTTTTTCATAAACAAAGAAAGATGAGAAAATTTAAAATCTGAAGTGTTTTCGTTGAAAAGCTTGCGGCTGGGATGTAAAAATAAAACCTTCTATTGTGAAAATTGGCACAGTGAAGCAACTTCGGTCTGAAAGTATTTCAAGTGAATTTGCATCGACTTTATGTTACGCACAGCGCACAGACTGCATGACACCTCCTCGGTGACCTATTTCGAAATTGTAACTTAATTGTAGTCGTAGATATCGGACTGCAGTTCGATTCGTTTTTACATTATCGATTTTAAAATACAGATTAGGAAACTGCATTGTTATTTTATTTTTGGTATAGGAAGGTGCCTACGCACATTTTGTAAACAAATAGCTTCCGGACCAAAGTAGTTAAACGTTCTTTTAAATTAGTAATTTTTTTGGCCAGTGACCAATAGCTATTGATAATAGCAGGCGAATTTAATAAACGTTACGTTAATATAAATGAAATCATTACGAATCCAACATTCTGTATCGGATGTTCTCAAAATTTTACAAAATTGCTGCATGTTTACAATGTTTGCCAAATCCAGCACTTTATTTATATAAATCGCCCGAGTTGGCATTCGGGGATGTTACGGAAAATCTTAAATATAACACAACAAAGAGTTGCATGGAGTTATTTTGTTTAGGTATACCTCACTATACCATTATTAGGAATATAGATATACTAGATATCTATAAAAGTAGCTTCATGAGTTATTTCATGGATTAGCTGGAAGTTAGAAGAGAGTTATCTCGCTCTTCCACCCATCAATCTTGCAAACCCTGTGAGCACGAATCTTGCACCGTCAGTAAATTAATTCGGTTTCGTTATGTAACGCGATGAAACAAAGGGATTTCCTTTTTCCTTCTACTCGGGACCAACAGGCCCAATATCATGAAAGTTTGTGTAATAACAACTCGGAAGTGTAGAGTAGGGAGTAGCGCTGCGAGTCTGATCGATCAACAAATATGCTGAACAAATACATTCCCTTCCACCATCCCCTTTGTTTGCTCGGCGGTTGCGTGCACGAAAATTACTTCTATCTACCAAGCTACTTACTTAGTGCCTTGTATTACCTCCCCTGACCAGGGCAATACAACTAATATAGAAATAATGAGGATGTATGTTCTATATGTTTTTCTTCGATGCCTACATCGTAGGTATAGGTCATTGAACAGTTAAGCAAATGTACACGGTTCTTTATGTTGGTGTTTGGTATGATAGTAGGTACTATTTAAACTTTCCAAAGTTCCCAGTCGATGGTCGTTGGCAAGTCGATGGTTGGTCGTTTGAAAAACAAAAAGCGGCCAAGTGCGAGTCGGACTCGCCCATGAAGGGTTCCGTAGCAGCGAGTAACATAATAAAGAAGTTCTTGAAGTTCGTTGTACTTACTACTACTTACTTACTTAGCGTGTGGGTTGTGATCGATTAACGACCTCACAAACCAAAAAAATAAAAAAATAAAAAAAACTACTAACTAGACCTCGTTCAAACCAATTTTCGGTGTTAGATAACATTGTTATGTACATCATATATTTTTTTTAGTTTTATCATTCTCTTATTTTAGAAGTTACAGGGGGGGGGGACACACATTTTACCACTTTGGAAGAGTCTCTCGCGCAAACTATTCAGTTTAGAAAAAAATGATATTAGAAACCTCAATACCATTTTTGAAGACCTATCCATAGATACCCCACACGTATGGGTTTGATGAAAAAAAAAATATTTTTTTCATTTCTAAGTATGGGAGACCCCCCTAAAATTTTATTTTTTTTCTATTTTAGTGTGAAAATATTAATGCGGTTCACAGAATACATCTACACACTAAGTTTCAACAACATAGCTCTTATAGTTTCGGAGAAAAAAGGCTGTGACATACGGACAGACGGACAGACAGACATGACGAATCTATAAGGGTTCCGTTTTTGCCATTTGGCTACGGAACCCTAAAAAGCAGTCGTATTCGAACTACTGGCGATTGTCGTCTAGGAATCCATTTAGGTACCAATCTATATAACCTATCTATATTCAACCTTAGGCACTTACTGAACTTTTGTTGCAAGTGGGTACTTGCAAAGTTCCGTTAGCATTCGATATTGATCCAATCCGTCTAACGGCCCACTTTTATATACTTGCCAACTACTGAATACCTTTTTTGGAAGATAGTGTGCGTGCATTATATTTATTCTATTGTTGTTGTTGCCTGCTCACGAACCATTTGATGGCCCCATATATTATGTTAGCAAAACATACCATATCTCACAAAGTCACATAACTTTGTTATTTCATCAGTCAGTAGCTATGAAAGCTATTTTTTACATTTGCAGATTTTACGTCGCTTGTTCACAACATTTGTTGGTTTGTTAAAACATTACCTGCTGAGTTATATGTTATTATCTTAGATTGTTTCTTGCTACTATATTCTTGTTTGTGAGTAAAATGTTTTATAATCATATTCTCCTGTTAACCAGTTAATTTATTTCGGAAACTTTATTGAACTGAGGGCGAGGGAGGCTTCAGTTGGCGCGAGTCCAACGCCAGCCGTGACCCACTCTAGTTGGCAGCCCCTATCCGGGACAACCCCCAAATAAAGGCTAGTAAACAATTTCCTGCACTCACTACAACTAGCATGGCTAAGCTTTAATAAGCCCATTAAGATTCCATATTTTTTGTACTTACTTAATCAGTAAGTTAGGTACCTGTTGCTTTAAAAGTTAGGTTTAAAGACTGTATAGAATTATAGAATGATAAAAAAACTCTTTGTTCACCATATATCATAAAACATTGAGGTCTGAAACTGTGGCAAGCGGGCGCCCGCGACGGGCAACCGTCCCGTGTCTACGCGCGTGGATACGTGGGCGTACTCTGTGGGAACGCTACGGTCCCCGTCACGGGGACCCTTAGCTGAGACCGGATTAGTTTATTACAGTGTCCCTAGTTAAATTTTGACGGCGTACATATATAGTCGCGTCGATAACCTTAATCGGTATATGATTAGTATTACGTAGCAAAACGCGCGCGCCCCCGCGACGGGTTCCGTCGCGTGGAGGCGAGCCCCGTTGCGTGAGTGCTACACGTGACGGACGCCCGCGCGGGCCCCGCGCGGGCGTCTAAGAGGAAACAAAAAGTTGTACAGTGGGTGGCCTTATGGGTAAAGGCGATTTCTTCTAGGCAACCATAAAATGGAGAATAGTCAAAGTATAAACAGCTGGTGTGTCAAAAATAAGAGTAATACGTTTCTTTATCGAGTGGATTGTATAATGCACACAGAGTGGCTTTTTCGGTCATATCGGTCAGTAAGATTAAGTCTGAAACTACAAGAGATACGATTTTTATTCTAAGGAAACATTGTCACTGATTCAACTAAAAGCTACATAAATATGATTATCTATAAAGTACTTTGTAGATGTAACTTCTGGGAGCAGAGGCATGTATCAAAATAGTTATTTAATTAAATCCTTTCACAAAAGCCAATCTATTTTTAGAATTTAATCATAACTGTTCTTACGCATAGACACTGTTGTTAAAACACTTTTGTAAGTGATGTGGCTTTAAGTTCGTGTAAGTTCTAAGCTTAGTGAGCTTCCTCTCGGCTGAATCCACCAGCAGAATCGAAACTTGCGATGCATAAGTAACGTGTTTAAATTTTTTATCAAGAAAATTCAGTTCTCCGGACGATTTATACTTGTCCTCTAACACAAAATATTACAAATGCAGGGATTCCATTCCATAACAATAGCTTGAGCGGAATACCTTTTAGGATACACAGAATTCAGAGCAATGCAGTATTAAAGTCATGTTTCTTTAGAGTACTATTTGTTATCTTTACTCTTTTACTATCTTCGGTACTTTCCTTCCGGAGGTCATAGGTTTGATTCGCTCTGTGTAGACTGTCATGCCGCAAAGAAGGGTAAAAGCCTCGACTCTACCATCAACCCTCACTGAAGATATTAGAACAGTAAGGTTTAGGCGTTATCACCGCGCTTGCCTTGCCTACTGTGGTTTGGTGATGTCATCTCATCTCCGAGCCGTATTGGATAAACAAATTAGAAACATGCTTCGCTCGACCCGGGAATTGAACCTGGGACCACTCTATATATTAGTTCTAGCATAAGTGGATAGATACATAGTAGTCAAATTTACCTACATTTATTGAAACATATCAATATATTTCACGGCTGGCGCCTGAGTAACTGTACAGAATATATTCTGTAAACACATTAAAAGTTCATAATAAAATTTATGGTTTTACAGGAAATTCAAAATGAAGTGCTCTTCTAATACAAAGTAAGCTATAAAGTCGATTGCCAATAATTTACGGCTTTTGGTGTGGAGATATAAACCAGACCAGGATAATACCAATCGTTGGGAACAAAAGATTTTAAATTCATCCATGTGTGTTTCATTGTGCAGCTTCATACATATAAACATAGGTAGGTACCTCCTTTGATCGTACTTCAATCGTGATCTTTTTAACGAACGTATGTTACGATAAGGTCTCTTATTTGTTAGAAATGCGCATCATCTTAAAAATATGGGTGACGTCCACGGGTGACGTTTAATTCTAAAGATACATTAAATTCATAAAAATGGCACAGTGGCATTTGAGAACGCCCATTGTGTCGGGGTGGCGGGGATTTAAAATCGTTGTAAGTTTAAAAACCATAAAATCTTTTTTAAATTATTTACCCTAACAATAAAAAAATATGAATAGATACGCGCCGGAAGTAAATAAGTACAATACTGAAGCTTCTAATTACTCACGTATTAGGTGGCTAAAACCTTTAAAACGCTTATCCTTAAACAGTTAAACCTCATAATCTTACGTGGATTGGGCCGTGTTATCGGCGCGAAACACCGAACGCGGTAATTCCTAATCCGTTCTTATGTTTAACTTAGGGTGGATTGCTTCAGCTTATGCTCACGTACCAGTAAACGTTAACATAAAATGTCAGTCTCACCAGACGGAAGAAAATTAAAAATCGTGGCTTACTACTGGCCGCCCGAATAACTTTAACAGATTGAACAACGCTTTGCACTTAACAGACATTTTACAGCGTCAAAAGTCGTGACTTTTTTAACGAACGTATGTTACGATAGCCAAATTAGCCAACCGTTTGCAACAATCGACCCTCAATAAGTATAAGTAAGCTTTATACATTTCGTAGTTCAACTGAAACGAATTGTACTGCGGAAACTTTGAGTTGCACTTGTTACATCAGCATTAAAGTCCATTCCCTCCATGTAAGTTATCTAATTAACTCCTCTGCAGCTTGTTAAGTATTTCTTATTTTGTATAATAGACAATGAATTGCCTATCCTTGTTACAAGACTTGTTCTATTCTTAATGCACCTATAGGTATGCATATTATTCCTTCCTTTATAAAAATACTTACTTACAAATAAAAGTAGTAACAGTCAAAGACGATAGTTACAGTGAAGATACGATCTAGATAATTTACAACATGAACCTATCAACGCGTCGCTCCAATGCGCGCGAGTTACTACAAAGTGTGTTTACAATAAACCCTCGAGTTTGTTTTTCATTGTTTCCTAATGATCATTATTACTGTTAAGACGATTATTTATAGGAAAACTAGGCGCGGCCAGCGGTGTTACCCACGTTGTACCCATTTTCTCGGGAATTTCGGGATAAAATTGATCCCGTGTGTTATTCTGATGTATAACCTATATTACTGCAAAGTTTCATCCAAATCCGTCCAGTAATTTTTTCTAAAGAGTAACATACATACATACATACATACATAAATCCATCCTCACATACTTATAATACTTATACGCATTTATGATATTAATACGATAGGATAATTAACATTCACTACCTAAATTTACCTAATGCATTAGAAATCTTCAAAAAACACCTAAGAAGGAGGTAAGTTAATGTTTTGATTAAATAAATAAACATAAGTTTCAGCCTTGACTGACGCACACATCATCGGCGGACGTGAACTATGTCAAGTTTGCTATAAATAAACGAAGCTCATAGTCAATAAATGTTGCACTAAGCCGTCTTTATAGATTCTAATTAATTGCTGATGAGAGCACGAACCCGAAAATTGAAGTTCTCGTTAAAATTCCCGTTGAGCTGCCAACTTACAGATGTTTACAACTTTTAGGTGTTCATCAAGGTTATCTTTTTAATCACACTCTATTCAGGAAATAAACAAGGTTATAAATAAATTAGGAAGGAAGGTTTTATCGCTGTCTTGAATTTTATCTGAAATAAAACATGGGATTTGATGGTCAATGACAAATAGATATTCACGTTTACATAAGACTGTTTTATCTTATTATCTTGAGAATGAAGCTGCTTATTGAATGTGTACACTAATGTTGTTGATTCAATGTAAATTGTAAAGAAATGAACTCACCAGCCTCGTCATGCATGTTAAATAAACTTACCTCCAGAATTCACAAGCTCGCAATTTCTAAACTCTTTAAATCTAAACTACCCCTTAAGTGTTTCAGTTCAGTATAGTAAAGTTATATCGCATCGCAGATGTTTCAGTCAGGTTTACGCAGGTGCCTTTTATATTTTACGTAACCTTTTTATATTTTGTGTATTTTGTACGATCGTTCGTACGCATGCCCACCTCCATAAGGGACTTTACCTTCCCGTATATTACGAAGATACCGTCATCTTATAACTTTTTACCTGAAACACGGCTGAAGCTAAGTATACATGAGAGTACAAGCTCCATTTTATTACACGACAGGTATAGTATAGATAGCGCAGGTAATACACGATTATCAAAGAGATAGCTCGGTTACTGTTACTGGAGATAACGACTGCGCCATAAGTGTCTTTCGATGAGCTTTGTTATCGAACTATTAACAGCGATAGCTAATCGTATCGCCGCTATCTACTAAACATCCTAATCAATCGATGGCATTTAATTGGTGTTCATTTATGCTGCATAACATTGTCGAGAGCTACATGTACCTAAGGACATAATTATGTTATCTGTTTTATCTGATTAGTAGGTACTGAATGGCTTTTAGACTTGCTCAATCACAGTTTTGTCATGACGTCATTGTTTTGTAGATTACGGATTATAATCATTATATTGAGAAAGTTCAGGTATCGGGTACTCCATTCAAAGTTGCAGTTGGCATTTGGTTGCTGTCAACACTGACCTATTTCCGAAGGCCTCCGGTGATGTTTCGCTACAGATATGGCCCGACTCAGCCAATTTATATCTACCTCTTTCAAAGTTTCCGCTACGGTCAAAGGCCGGTACGATCAAAGAATATTATTTTATATGTTTATTTCTTATCTCTATGAATGAATATAGAATAACCTCAATATCAAATTGAGTGCTCGAGTCCAGTCGGAATATGCGATGAAAAATAACGACTAGTGAAGGCCATTTGCCAAAGATGATGATACACTGTGGTCTCGACTTAATGAATGATATTAAGAAATGTTTCTTCGTGATAGTATTTTATTTTCAACACGAATCAACTGCATATTGCATCTGATATTCCTAGGTGATGAGAAGGAAGGGATGATTTTTATATTAAAAAAAGTGTTCAGTGATGGAGTAACAATGGAATTCAATCAAGTGCTTTTATATATACGCGTGTACTGTATAGCCACCAAATTGACTCACTTTGTCGAATTATAAATTTCAGAAATCTCATTGAGATGTAGGTAGTTATTGTAGAAGTTTGAACATGAAATGGTTCTTAGTTTGCTTAGGGCATTACAGGCTGAATCACCTGATTGCCCGAAAAGTAAGAGTGCTTCGGAGGGCACGTTAAGCCGTCGGTCCCGGTTACTTTCTACGGATAGTAGTCGTTACATAAGCCATGTCAGAGGCCTTTGGCGGTTCAATAACTCTGACACCAGGATTGGTCAGGTTGACCATCCACTCGATGAAGAAGATGAAGTTTGCTCAGCAGGTCAACCCATCCAAATGCTGAGCGTACATATACAGTACCTACATGTGTGTATGGACGGCCTGTGTCTATTGTTCGGTGACCGGCGGCTCGTTGGCTGGCAGCCCCTCGCGGTGTCAACCTCCAATGTATTTCCGTGGGCACGCGTCACCTGCATAACCGTTTGGTTACGCGGTCCTACTTCGAGTAACGCTTTTATAATTTGGCGAGTGATGCATCTGTTTCGTCACTACATGATGTAAATGAGCAGCCCAGCACGCTGACACCATCGCTTTTTAAAACTCTTATTTATTGTAACGTAGCTTGTCCTTATTGTTGTTGTTTGCAAATGGTTAGGTATGTTACGTAGCTCGCAGGTACTCCGTATGTTAAAGCTTTTACGCGATTTTCCAAAGCATTGCATAAGTGCTTAATTTTCTTGACAATTCTTGTAAACAATGAAAGGAAACGATGCCAAAGCGAAAACACAATGAACATTAATGCCAATCTCGCGAGTTGGAATCTTGTCGAAAAATAAAACGGCTTGTTGTAATAGCAAATTGGCTACATAAAATTGTGAGGTT